>CM065382.1:32897500-33497500 GCA_033060915.1 Euryodendron excelsum
TCCAAAGTAAAGCCTTAAAGTGATACTCAACCAGCACCTTACATGCTTCCACCTAAAAAATAAGATTTAACTAGGAAGTATGCAATACACAGGAGTACAAATGCGAAGTTTAGGATTACCAAAGCAAAGCTCAATGAGTAAATCCATTTGACAGAATTATAAAATAAAAATCATTTGTCAATTAAAATAATAAATTAAAATATGCCGGCAACAAGTATTTTAATATTTTCATAAGGCCCGTACCCAGGCCTTCTCAGTACCATGCTAAACACTACCTACACCACCTAACCATTGCCACATAAGGTCATTCAGTAACCAAACTTTGCCACACAAGAGTATCCAAGAATCAATCTTGGCCAATAGATGCATTTGGACATGTACTAATCAGTTTCATGGCACATCACCCAAAACATATTCCAGACATGTTCAAGACTATAATTTTATAATTGAGGCAACGAGCATGTTAAGCAAGGATATGTCAGAGAATATCAGATAATCAGGAATTTAAGATATTGAGTAAGAATGCTCAACAGGAAACATATTGCATACAACCCGGTTACCTCAAGCGCGTTCCACTAATGCCGCAAAGACACAACCCGAAGTATTTCTGTGAAATTCCACAATCTAGAAGTTAATATAATTGAAACCATTTAAAAAAACTCCTAGTGTCGGTTGAGTCTACTCCCGATGGTGCTAATCATATCTAAAACTTGGTCTTCTTTCCCATTTCTTGATGGATTTTGACGAATCAAACGTCCAAAATTATCTACTCTTCAAGCCTGATCTAATCATTGTCTCAGAATAATTTTTCATTAACGTTCATTACTCCAAAAAGCCTTTAAAAGTCTCTGCTGCCGGAAAAATTCGCAGCAGATTTTGTGTTTACTTTGAACTCAATTTTCTTCATTAATTTTCAACCAAATTGGCAAGTTTGGGTCTAAATCGAATAACTTTCTGAGTCCTTTCTATCTACTGTTCCCAAATTAAAATTAGAGCTCATTTGATTCCTTAAAATGCATCCAAAAGTCACTGCCAGTGGCTCTCCTGTTACCAGGCCAGTTGTGAATGGAGTTTTGTCCATGATCCGAGGTTACCGATTGTGTTTTACCTCCATGAAACTCTAAATAAAAATGCTAACAACATTCCCAAAGTATTTTAGTAATTATAACACATGCATTTAAAGTTTTTCCCTAAATGCAAGGTCAAATCCTCCATTATTTAGGTTTACCCAAAATCGTGGTGTGCCAAAAGCCATGGCTTCCCGCTGGTTCTTGGCCATTTCTGGCATTAATAGTCCATGCATGTCCTAAGTATGGTGAAGAAAAAAAAAATATATATATATATATATACCTTAAATCACTGCTTCCTAGCATGACCATGCTTCTTCGAAGCCTTCCCATCACTGGTTTCCCAAAAATAGCAAGTTTTTCCCCTTGTTCTCTCGTCCTCTCCCTCGCGGCTCTCTCTCTCTTCTCTCTCTTTTCTTGGCAGCCCAACTGTAGAGTTTTTCTCCTTCACTCTATTTTCTTCTTATCCCCTAGTTTTGCTTAGCACAAATGTGAGAAGTCCTTGGCCGAATGGCCTCCTATTTATACTATAATGTAGACGTCCTTGTATTGACAACTCGTCTACCACTTGTTAACTTGCATGAGCATGCTTAATCATGTAATGGCATCTTTTAATCCACTTGGTAGCTTGCAAGAGAAGACATGGACACATTCATCACCACCTATTGGTGTTATATGAAAAATAGACTTCGACAATTCATAATACATTTGTTTACTTCACTTAGAGAGAGGCTTAAAGGTTGACACATAAGATACACTTGCTAGCTTCAAGTGATGTGAGGGTCATCATTCTAACAACTTCTCTCTCTCAATTGCTTCCTTAGTGTCGCGCCCTGGTTTTTGGGTGTCCAAGGTCCTTTCGGCTCAGAGACTCTAAAGCACGGAACTCTATCATTAGAACTCGTCCCCCTAGAAGGGCGAGTGCAACTAGGTTTGAGAATTGATTTGACTAAGGGCTTTTTAGAAAAATAGGAGTCACCACTTAACTTGATAAAGGTGAGTTAGGGCACTTAAAACTAAGCGTTAATCTGAAGATTAAACTTAGAGTTTTTTTTTTAAAAAAGGTTTTTAAAAACTCCCTCAAAAGAGGGTTTTTAGAAAAATAGCTTGCTTGACAACCTGTTGGAATGTTTAAGCCCTTTTTGAAAATAACTCCATTTTGGTCTTTCGAAAATAGAAATCTAAGGTTCGGGGGTTGGTTACGTGTAGGGAAGATATCCTAAGATCATCACCCTACCCCGCCCTTTCGGTACCTACATGTCTAATTACCCTTTTGTTCACTCATTAGAATAACCGGTTACCATTGTCCACTTAATATCCACTTTAGAATTTTGAAATGGGGTTTAGTCATCACTTTTCGGATGAATGATGCACGATGCAAGTTTTTGGAAAAAGTTTGAAAATAATTGAGGTTTTGAAAGAGTTTGGAATAGAAATTTTGAATTGATTGGAGTTTTTGAAAAAGGGATTGGGGTTGAAATGAAAGTTATGACCGCATCATTTTAGGTTGCCTACGTATCTCATTTGGTGAGAATCAGGTCATTCGTAGTTCGGGCTAGCAGGCGCCGGTGTTGACCAAGGTGTTGGTTCCCGCGACTGCCTGGTATTGGAAAACTACCTGTGCGGTGTTGGTCTCTAAGGACGCCTAGTCTTAGAGAACTACCTGTAGGGGTGGTGTTGGTAGGAACGCCTGGTCCCAGAAAGCTACCTGGAAGGGTGGTGTTGGTCTCCGAGAACGCCTAGTCCCGGAGAACTACCGAATAACGGACATTCTACATTGGCAGGCTAACAGGCGCCAGAAGTGAATCGTCTGGAATCTTTGATGAGGTGTTGGTCCCTGAGATCGCTCGATCCCGAGAAACTACCTTGATGGCGTTGATTTCTGGGACCGCCTGGCCCGGAAAACTACCTGGAATAGTGGTGCTTAAGGCTCCAGCGAATCCTTATGGATCCGAGAAGCGACCAGTTGATTGGATTAGAGATTGGGAGGCTCGTCTTGAGCTTGCATGTGTTGTGATGTTGGAAACCGAATCCAGTCGGGCCGAAGATTACCGAGCGGGCAAAAATGGGGTGCTTGCAGCTGCCCCTCTTTTTCTGACTTTGCTTGTCGAAGACAGAAAAATAATAAGGAAGGATCCCATGTTGACCGCAAGGCGATCGGAGGGACGACGTGTCGGTGAATTTGGGAATGCCTCGAAACCTCTTGTGGGTTACTGATCTGGAAGATTTTGAAAAGTTTTAGGCCCAGGTCGGGGGTCGAGTTGCCAACTTGACACAATTTTGGTCTAGGGCAACTGATCCCTGCCAGTGAGTGTTAAAAGGCTCGATCTCTGGCTTCTGACAAAGTCTTAAGAGCAATTTCGGGTTTTTGAGAAGCTCGAAATTGGTTTTGGCGGGAAGCTGAAGGGCTGAGCGCATGTATTACACGCGCATTCGGTGTTTTAAGCCTTGCTCATGTAATACATGCGCGAGTTGGATTTTTGTTCTGGCGCGTCTGCTACATGCGCCAGCCCGTGGCATATTTACAAAGCAGGGTCGCGTTTTTAGTGTTGCGTTTTCGAGTTCTCGGTTGATTTCAGGATTCTCTCTGGAGGGTTTCGCGGAGTTTTGCTTGGGGATCGTTAGAGGGGTGTTAGGTGATGTCGGGCACGTGCCGGGGATCATCGCCGTCACCGGATTCTCGCCGGAAAGCTTGGTTTTTGACGGAAAACCAAAAGGTTGGTTTCTTTGAAATCTTATCAATTTCGATGCGCACGTTTCCGTTTTTTGCAAATGATCAATGTAATCCCATGTTTTAGAACGTTGAGAACACGATGTTCGGATTGTTTTTGTGATTTGATGGAGTTTTGAGTGTGTTTTGAATGTTTTTGTGCATTTGGGGAAAAGGGTTTTCTGCAAGACCTGAACAATTGCCTCTACAGGCTTGGGTATTGACCATTTGTGAGGGATTTTTACGCCAAGAACCTTAGAAAAGTGGGTAGAACAACCGTATGAAGTTTCGTAATTTTTCAAAAAATTTTGAATTTTTAAATTTTTAGAAATTACGAAAAATAGAAAAAATTGAAGAAAATTATAAAATGAATCCCGCCGATGGTTGAAAAATCATAAAACACTTTTCGAAAATTGTAGTGATATTTTTGCATGTTCCGGGGAATTATGTGAATTTTTTGGAAATATAGGTGAAATGAGAAAAATTGAAAAGATCGAAAGAATTGGCTTGAAAAATTGTATTCGAGGGCGGGATGCGTGTTTTGGAGGAAGGAGTTGTTTGGTTGGATGGCTTGAGGTGCTTCAGGTTGTGTTTGTGACTTGTGAAATTTTTGGGGTAGTGACTTTTTAAGACGAAACTCTGTCGAAATTTTTTTTTTTTAAATTTCAAAAACCTTTTGGTAAAGCAAATCTTTTTGAGAAATGGGGCTTTTGAGGGAGAAAGCTCGGGAAACCGGCTTCAAAATTTAGAAACAGGACTTTTTGACGAAAAAGCTTAAAAACCTGTGGAGGATTTTTGAACAGGGATTTTTGAAGGAGAAAACCAGACAAACCGGTTTGAAAACTTCGAAACTAAACTTTTTGAGGAAAAGCTTGAAAACCGTTAGGAAATTTTTGAACTAGGGTTTTTGAAGGAGAAAACCCGAAAAAACCGGTTTGAAAATTTTGAAACTAAACTTTTTGAGGAAAAGCTTGAAAACCTTTAAAATTTGAACAGGGGTTTTTGAAGAAGAAAAACCCAGAAAACCAGTTTGAATTTTAGAACCCAGACTTTTTGAGAAAAAAGCTTGAAAACCTTTAAAAATTTGAACCGGGGTTTTTGAAGGAGGAAAACCCGAAAAACCGGTTTGAATTTTAGAAACCAAACTTTTTGAGAAAAAAGCTTGAAAACCTTTAAAATTTGAACCGGGGTTTTTGAAGGAGAAAAACCCGGAAAACCAGTTTGAATTTTAGAAACCAAACTTTTTGAGGAAAAAACTTGAAAACTGTTAAAAATTTGAATCGGGGTTTTTGAAGGAGAAAAACCTAGAAAACTAGTTTGAATTTTAGAAACCAAACTTTTTGAGGAAAAGGCTTGAAAACCTTTAAAGATTTGAACCGAGGTAGATGGAACCCTCGCCCTTCCACCTTTTTCCTTTTTCTTTTTCTTTTCCTCTTTTCCTTCTTCTTTTTTTTTTTTTTTTTTTTTTTTTTTTTTTTTGTTTTTCTTCTTTTCTTTTCTCTCTTTTTTTTTTTTTTTCTTCTTTCTTTTTTTTCATTCGTTCATCATTTTTTTTTTATGTATATACATTGATGCATTTATCTTTGCACTTTTCGTACATTAGTGATTGGCTGATCTTTCTTGAATGTTGTCATTTTTCAGGATGTCGGAGGCTGGGGGCGATGGTTCAGACAGGAGGCGCCACGGGAAGGCGCCCCGGATAGATTTGAGGAGGGTGGTAGTAGCCGGGGTAGCTCGGCTAGAGGTAACTGTCGAAGCAGCTCAGCTCGGATTAGCGGTCGGGGTGACACAGCGCGCGGAGGCAGTAGGGTTGTTTCTGTGCGGGGTAGTGGTAGGGCCAGTTCTCCCTGGAGCGGCCGCTGCAGGTCGCAGAGATCCTTGAGCAGGACCATTTCTAGTGGGAGTTCCGTGAGGGGACAGCCCTCCGCGTTTCCTGACGAGAGATTTGAGGATGAGGCTGACTCGCCCGTGGATCCCCCGACCGGATACAGCATGGCTTCGGTTCGAAACAGGCAGAGAGACACTTCATTTACCGATGATCAGCTAGCCATTCCTAATGTTCACCCGCTGCGTGACTTGGCGTTCCATCCGAGCCTATATTCGCGCTATGGTCGGATGCCATCTGCTACACATAGTTCATTCAGCGGGGCTAGCATCTCGGCCTTGAGGGCTATGCAGGCATCAGCTCCCTCCTACCAGGACTTTTTGCACCGGATCGGTTTCGGTGCTTTTATGACCCTGCAGACCGTTAGACTTGATCACGAGATTGCCATGGGGTTGTTGGAGCGGTGGTTAGGGGAGACAGGGACCGTGCATTTGGTGGGTTTTGAGTTGGGGCCTACCCCTGTTGATTGGGCTATGATTACTGGGCTGTTTTTCGGAGGGGTGCCGATTTCTCTGCAGGACGTGTCTCTAGAGGAGGCCCGTCTTCTCTTGGGATTGCCAGGGCTTGGGGGCTCGAGTTTCCCTGCTTCGCTTTTATGTTCGACCGAGACAGCCTTTGCTTTTAAGCCTTCACCAGATAACCAGGTTATCATGAGGCGCCGATTGGTGTTGTACGTCGTCTTTAGTTGCTTTTGCAACAATAATAGGTCGACGGTCCCTCTGTCTTTGGTGAGCCTGGTGGCGGATCTGGATGCGCTGGATTATGTTGACTGGGGTGCTTTCACCTTTGCTTGCTTCCTCCGAGGGATGAGAGTGAGGACGTCCGGGGCTTGGGGGAGCTTGACGAGCTTTTGGCCGTTTTTTATATGGTGGAGCTATGAGTATTTGCTAGTTCGCCGACCAGAGGTGCTGTCCAGCGATGCCTTCCCGCGAGCCACGAGGTGGGCCCGGTAGCAGGTAGTTTAGCAATCCTTGCTTACAGATTTTGTAGCCCTCCGGGCTAACTTGGAGCTGCTGAGGCCCTGGGATGTGACTTGGGCACCTTATCGCCGATCCACCCAGTATGCCAGTATGAGGGATATCATCCTCCTATCCAGGTCGCAGATCACCTTCCGGGGTCCCGTGTTGTGGGAGACGTACCTCGGGGAGCGTCACTAGCGGCAGTTCCATTCTACTTTTCGCGCTGCCATGGATCCTCCCCAGTATATGTTTGGGCTTTATTGGGTTGGGGTAGAGATCCCTTACATAGTCGGGGTCCCGGGTGAGCGGTTCTTGCTTCCGCCGAACGTGGATTATGAGGCTCACTTTCGGGCGAGGTCTATTGGTGCTTTCACCCAGCTGGATCTGGTGGTTAGAGGGCAGGTGGCTGGCCATGAGGTGGTGGAGCTTTGGCGTCGGGCCCAGGGCTTTGTATCTAAGGAGGAGTACCTAGTAGCTTACCAGGCACGAGATCAGTAGCGAGTTGAGGTGGAGGCTCTGACTGCCCACATACCTTTGATGGAGGCCCACTGGGTATGTTATTTATGATTTATTATTTCCATGTTCCTCATGTATCTCCTGTGTTCTGATGCTAACTCTTCTTCCTTTCCTGCCTTTCTCCTTGACCAAGGTCCCTTTGACGCAGGAGCTTCTTCCAGCCAACCCTCTCCGTATGTGCTGGACATTGGCGACTTTGACTTAGACGACGACCCTGCTCCTTGAGGCATCCTTTTTTATCTGTTGACACGGTTGTAGCTCAGTTAGTTTGGCTATGTAGTTTTATGTATTCCGGGCCGTATGTTGGCCCTCATGGACGATGACTGTATGGTGATTTTATGTACATTATTTTTTTTGTTTTTTGTATGATGATGATTATTTCTTTCTTCTTGCCTCGCATGTAAGTTATATGGGTATATGATGGGTATGAATGCAGACACTAGGGTACAGGAATCATGATATGCATGAGAAATGACAAACTTTTGAGTAGATGTGGAAAGAGTGGGTGCATTATTGCGTGTGTCAGGCAGAGTGCACAAGCATGCATATGATTATATGAAGTCACATCTAAAGGTAGATTGGGTGTTTCCCAGAGATTGTCATTCTGGCACTTTGATCTTTCTTTGGAGATTCCCTTTCTTGCTATGCCTTTTTCCTGTCATGGTGAGATGGTAATTGTCCCATCCTTGGAGTTTTCATTTTCAGACCCGACCTCCCCTCTCTCTTATATGAGAAACTGTCACTTAACTGATTTCCTCTCAAGGGTCGTATGTGTGATCTGGTAGACTCTCCAAGTGACAGTCAAAGTAGCCTTTAGCAAAAAAGCGAGCAGTTTCCATCCTTAATCCGAGAAGGCTTTACTTTGGACTGTGATGTAGACTAGGTAATGGGAGATGAATGAAGGGGTATTCAGGCTCAAAATGATTCTTCTTCTTCTTTTTTTTTTTTTATAGGGTGATAATAACCAGAACCACCTTAAGTAAATTTTCGCCGCTTTGTCCCTTTTCCTTTCTCAGGTATCGCCTTTCCCTCTTGAACTTGTTTGGGCTAAGCAATCTTCCCTGATCCGAGGGGACTTTCTGGGGGTTGTAACGAGGCCAGGTTGCGGGTTTTTGAAAGAAAGTGTATTGGTGGCTCAAAGCGTGACGTGGTTTCTGGGATTTGCTGGTGATCATCTTTTCAGGTCTTTTCCTTTTTCTGCGGGCTTCTTTCTCCATCTCCCTTCGTCCCTTCTCTTCTTCTTTTTTCTTTTTGTGCGAATTTGTGCTTGTATAGGGCACATCATTTCTTTTAGTTTTTGCCACAGTATTATTGCTTGCACAATCTATTGACTCTCAAGAGACATCAATCTTTATTTCATTTTTCATTCATTTTTTCATTTTCATTCATTTTTTTTTTTTTTGGAGTATTGCCTTGTTTCCCTCCTTTTTCGATGTAGGAGGGGGCCTTCTTTCTCTCCATACCCCCTTTTCGTCACTTTTCCCTCTGAGTTTTCTTTTGCCCATTACAAGAAGTGATCACCAGAGTGGGTTTTTTGAAGAAATACAATTTGGCTCAAAAGGGGTTTTTCAAAGGGTGCTCTTTTAACTGTATATTAGCATAATAGATGGTCCATCTTCCTTTCAGATGAGATTGCTTAGACCGTGAAGTTCAGTTCTGGAGGTTTCGACGTTATCCTTTGAAACAGACAAGAGTTAGCTTAACTGTTCTATTACTTGAACCTGCCCCAACGTGGGGGGTGGTTCTTGGTTAGGGTGTTTGACTAAAAATTGCTTGTGGCTCGAGTGGGCTGACCAAAGGGATTACTTTTGCTATTCCAGGGATTTTGAAATGAGGGCTTCTCTTCCTTTCGAGGGTCTAACTGCCGACCGCTTTGCCAAGGCGTTCTTCGAAAGCCACCTTCTGCGTGACCCACTCTCTTTTCTTTCTTTTACTACCTTTTCTTTAGATTGAAAATGGTCCCCACAGGCCAGGATGTACATACCATCCCTCCTTTCAAGTTAGGGCATAACAACAAGAAAAGACAATCCTGAGAAAGAGCAAGTGCCTATGATGATAAATACAAATTTTAACTTTCTTCATCTCAAAAAGTTTTGTTTACATGATGAGCTCTTGATTAGCAAAAGATGAAAGTAGAGTTAACGAAACAAAGATTAACAGGAAAGTAAAGACAAAGTTCGGTAGAATAACGTCCCTTTAGTAATTGTTTCTTCAGGTGGGTTTTGGAACCACGCCTGCCTCCTCCATGCTCCATTGGCCGGCTTCCTCACTTGGTTGTGCTGGGCGAATTGATGCGTCAATTGCGGGGTGGCAGAGATCAACGGCCATGGTGTGATCGGGGCTTGCTCCTTTTTTTTCTTCTTCTTTAATGTGGTCAGTGGGGTTGTGTGTCCCTTCTCGGGACTTCTGCTGACTTTCCTTTAGTTGAGCAGTTTTCTCTTGCTCGTCTTCTTGGGATTTCATGACCAGATCTTCATCAGAAGTTTGCGACGACTTTTCCTTGGCCTCCTCTTTTTTGGCTTCCTCTCTGTCGATCTCTTCAAACAGGCTATCCAGATCGCCTTCGTTGAAGTCGAAAGGTGGGTTTGGCAGTTTCGACTCATAGATGCCCCAGCCCATGTCCTCGTAATCGAAAAGCTCCTCCTTCAGGCGAGCCTCGGCTTCAGCATATTTAGGGTGTAGGAATTCCTCTCCCCAACCGTCAACAGGTGCAGCACCATTAGGAATGTTTGCAACAGGTTCATCCATGGGCCAGTCGAAAGGGTCATGTTCTCTACTTGCATTGTAAAGATAGATGGGGCACGGCGGCAGTTCTTCCTCCCAGTCACTTTTACTGTCTGACTCACCCTCGAAGTATTCTGCGGTTATGATGCCATCAGGATCTGCCTCATCCTCAGTGATGATGTTGACAGTATGGTCGGGCAAGGGATTTGCCGTGACATTGGGCGCGGGGACCGTCTTTGTTTCCTGGGTGTTGATGACCTTGTTATCAATGAGGTCTTGAATCTTGTGTTTCAAAGAGAAACAGGATTTTGTGTCATGCCCCTGTCCCCCAGAATGGTACTCACAGGTAAGGGCAGGTTTGAAAGTTGGCAGTAGTGGGCTTGGTAATGGCCGCGGGGGAATGGGTTTTATATACTTGGCCTTGAGGAGCTCATGATAGGCCTCTGTCTGGGTGTATGCCAAGCGTGTGAATTCTCGGTTCCATCGATTGTTGTTCTTGTTGGGGTTGAAGTATGGTCAGGTTGCAGCAGGTCCAGTTGGGGGTGCATGGGTAGCAGCAATGGGGATATTGATGATGGGAGCAGGCGATGAAGGCCGGGCTTGGTAATATGGTTGTTGCTGTGTGGGCAGGATAGCAGATACCTCTCCCTCTTTCTTTCCCGTGCCTCGAGTGGTGGCCACCTTCTTGGCCGCGCTCGCAAATCCCTCGCTTGTCTTGACATAAGGGTCGGTGATTCTGCCGGTTTTCAATCCATTCTCAATCATTTCCTCTTGCATTATCAGTTCAGAAAAGCTCTTTCCGATGCTCAGGCACAGGCGTTCATAGTACAGCCCTTGGAAGGTATTCACAAACAACTGTACGTATTCCTTCTCTAGCAGTGGAGGGTTAACTTGTGCAGCCGCCTCCCTCCATCTTAAAGCATAGTTTTTGAAGCTTTCTTTTTCACCTCGAGTCATCATCATTAAGGTGCATCTGTCTACAGTCAGGTCACTGTTATGCCAATATTGAGATCGGAAAGCTATGACTAATTCATTCCAGGTTGTTATTTTCCTCAAATCCAAGCGAACAAACCATTGCAAAGCAGGCCCAGTTAGGCTGTGTTGAAACAATTGCATCAAAAGTTTAGGGTCGTTCCCATGCCCGCTTAATGCCCCAGCGTACAGCCTCAGGTGTGCTACTAGGTCCCCGCTCCCGTCATACTTCTGAAAGTCGGGCATTTTGAACTTGGGTGGCCTCGGGTGGTCAGGGAAGAAGCAAAGTTCGTCGTAAGCCATTCTGCCTAAGGTGTCATGGCCTTGGAGGTTGCGCAGGGACTCCTCCAAGCCTTGTATTTTGAGATCGAGAGGGTCAGGGCCTTCTTTCTTTGATGTGGCAGTCAGCAAGATAGTTTCAGGGTTGTCCTCCTCCCCTTCCTCGATTTGTACTACTTTAGGGTTCTCCTTGCTCTTTGTTGTCCCATCAGTTCGCAAGATGATCCTTGGTGGAATTGCTTCTGTTTCCTTAGGATAGGATGTGGATTCCGAAGGGTTCGTGACGGGTCCTTTGAAGGCCATTAGTTGTATGAGTTTGAACATTTCGTCTATCTTTGCCTTCATTTCATTCACTTCTTCACGTGTCACTGAACTGTTTTCTTGATCGGGAGTATTGCCCTCACTCGACATTTGTGCTGCTCTTTATCAGGTACGAACTGGCGTTCGAAGGACGGGTTATGCTCGCGTTCCTCTTTTTCCTTTCTTCGGAGCAATGGTGACCTACAGTGCAAGCAGTCTCACCAAAGCTATGACTAGTCTTTTGATGAGATAGGGCGAGGAAAAGAAAATAAAGAGAAACAAAGCAAAAAGATTGCAAGTTAGGTTCTTGACTTGGAAGGGTTTTATGCGATGCGTGTCCTAAGGATGCCCTTGCTTTTTTAGGGGAACTAATCATGATGCTTTGGCTCATGTCTGGACATAAGGGATTGCCCCTGCATGCAAATACCATACCTGCCCCTGTTCATTCATCCATTCGTAAATTCATTCATTCATTTGACAATAGGAAAGATTTTATTAAGATGAATTATTTTTAGTACATAGAATTTTCTCAAAAATACATTAGAAATGGGGAGGGGGAACATTTTCGTTTGGACTTCCACCTATTTCTACATTTACATTATAGGATCCTAAACTACTCTTGAGCCTCCGGATCTGCTTTGTTGGTAGGAGCCTTTGGCTTGAACTGCTCCCTCGTCTTCTTGGCAATCTTATCTCCATGAGCGAAGAGGGATTAGGGCCCTTCTTTATGAAATGACTTTGATGCATGCCATGAATCCTTAGGGTCTCACAGTACCCTTAGGAATCTTGGGTTGGTCTAAATTGAGCGAGAAGGTCTTTGAGCCTTTCTCTAAGGGTCGATTAGATGCATGAAGATGCAATGACTCTTGTCTTGAAATGAACTCCAATGCATGAGCAGTTATGATGTATGCACAAGAAATATTAAGCAAAATTTGTAAAGAAAAATAAAACGGTCGCCCTTTCCTCCTTTATTTGTGAAATTGACGCGTGTGTCCTAAATTTGGCAGAGGTTCAGCTATGCATGGGGTGCTACATGAGCATGAGGTTAGGGGTTTACTAATACCTTCTAAAAAGCTCGGTCCCCGAACCTTCAAACCTCTGGCGTCCACCCCCGAAAGGGTGAACTCCATCTTTAGTTGGTGGTTCGAGCGGGGGAACTATTAAGAGACCGTAGGCTAAGAAACTGACACAGCATCTGCCCACAGTCAATATACTGTTCCCCCTTCTATCTAGAAGGGTAGTAACCGGGTAATACATATAAGATGCAAATGCAAGTAAGCGCATCAAATGTGTGTGGAATTTTGAAAAAATGGAGGAAAGGACCCACCAACACACATCACATTTTGTCCATTCATTCACATACATGTCAACAAATAAGACATAAAACAAAATAAGAATGTGAACTAAGGTCCACCTACAAAAGAAAAATGCAAAGTGTTAGTAACTTTTCAACAAACTCAATGCAAGATAAAATAGATGGTAAATATAAAAGCATGATCATATGTAATGAATGCAAGTAATGACACTTATTTGAAAATCATCTTCAAAAATAAGGATTTGTTTTAGAGGCTTGAAAAATTTGAAAAGTGGATAAAACTGGACAAAGTAATCGGAGATTCTGGGTTCGTGAAGGGTGAGGAGACATGTTAATGGCCTAACCCTCTAAGTGACCCCAGTGGAGTCGCCAGCTGTCGCGCCCCAGTTTTTGGGTGTCGAAGGTCCTTTCGGCTCGGAGACTCTAAAGCACGGAACTCTGTCATTAGAACTCGTCCCCCTAGAAGGGCGAGTGCGACTAGGTTTGAGAATTGATTTGACTAAGGACTTTTTAGAAAAATAGGAGTCACCACCTAACTTGATAAATGTGAGTTAGGGCACCTAAAACTAAGCGTTAATCTGAAGATTAAACTTAGAGTTTTTTTTGAAAAAAGTTTTTGAAAACTCCCTCAAGAGAGGGTTTTTAGAAAAATAGGTTGCTTGACAACCTTTTGGAATGTTTAAGCCCTTTTTGAAAATAACTCCATTTTGGTCTTTTGAAAACAGAAATCTAAGGTTCGGGGGTTGGTTATGTGTAGGGAAGATATCCTAAGATCATCACCCTACCCCGCCCTTTCGGTATCTACATGTCTAATCACCCTTTTGTTCACTCACTAGAATAACCAGTTACCATTGTTCACTTAATATCCACTTTAGAATTTTGAAAACGGGATTTAGTCATCACTTTTCGAATGAATGATGCATGATGCAAGTTTTTGAAAAAAGTTTGAAAATAATGGAGGTTTTGAAAGAGTTTGGAATAGAAATTTTGAATTGATTGGAGTTTTTGAAAAAGGGATTGGGGTTGAAATGAAAGTTACGACCGCATCATTTTAGGTTGCCTACGTATCTCATTTGACGAGAATCAGGTCATTCGTAGTTCCGGCTAGTAGGCGCCGGTGTTGACCTAGGTGTTGGTTCCCGCGACCGCCCGGTCTTGAAAAACTACCTGTGCGGTGTTGGTCTCTAAGGATGCCTAGTCTTAGAGAACTACCTGTAGGGGTGGTGTTGGTTCCTGGGAACACCTAGTCCCAGAAAGCTACCTGGAAGGGTGGTGTTGGTCTCCGAGAACGCCTGGTCCCGGAGAACTACCAAATGATGGACATTCTACATTGGCGGGCTAGCAGGCGCCAGAAGTGAACCGTCTGGAATCTTTGATGAGGTGTTGGTCCCCGAGATCGCCCGATCTCAGGAAACTACCTGGATGGCGTTGGTTTCCGGGACCGCCTGGCCCAGAAAACTGCCTGGAATAGTGGTGCTTAAGGCTCCAGCGGATCCTTGTGGATCTGAGAAGCGACCAGTTGACTGGATTGGAGATTGGGAGGCTCCTCTTGAGCTTGCATGTGTTGTGATGTTGGAAACCGAATCCAGTCGGGCCAGAGATTGCCGAGCGGACAAAAATGGGATACTTACACTTAGCTGGCCTACTGATCACACCACCTATATCCTATTGTCTTACATGAACCAATTAAAGCTTGGCAAATCATTCCACCCACATGGAATTCTCTAACCGACCATACTCCTTCACCATATATATCTATTGTTTTGTATGCATTTTTAGCTTCACAAATCACTTTATCCTACTCATAAAACTCCAAAATATAATATAACTTTAAAATTATCTTAACCACCATTAATACTAATATGTAAAATAAATGAGGTAATAAGTCACACGTGCACTTAAAAATAATCACCACCTCAAATATTTATCGTAGTAAAACTACCATGGATTTAGTAATAAATAATTCTAAAGTCATCACAAAATTTTAGGGTGTTACAAACTGGCCCACAGCTCGACTCTCTGATGTCAACTCTATCAGCTGTAATGCTCGCAGAAGAGGAATATCTTGAGGTGCGACTACTCCAGCTTGACTAATGACCTCGGTCAAGAAACTAGTGAAACGGATACATCCTTGAGGCCGATTCGAAATGACCGAAGTATACAAAGCCCTAAATATGTAAAGGGGTAGGTCGATAAACCTACCCATACCGATGGCATACATCAACTGGCCCCTAGTTCGGCTAACCTCAAGCATCTGACACAATGGTAGCATAAAAGCACAAGTGAAGAGAAAGAGTGGCTTATACCTAAGAGCAAGGAATTTCTTTGCAATCTATGAAGAAATGTACTACACACCCAAGAGACACAGCTCAGCTATTATTACCTCATGGGCTACCTCTCCTATCGAAGGGTACCTAAACTGTGGTTGTCCCTCCCTAGGCAGTTGAAAGAAAGTAGCGATCACATCAAAGGTGATCACTATGGTCCTGTCCTTAACCCAAGACACAATCCTCTCCTTACCAGGCTCATCCAAGGTTGCAGAAATGTTAGCCATCACCTTAGTGTAACCCTACACCAACAATTGAACCAGGCCAACACTACCCATCCCCTCTAGGTAAAGGACTCCTCCCAAAAGTATGGTTCTCCACTGAAATGCCTCAGTATCATAGCACGCTCCTGAGCAGCCCTTCTCTGCTATAGACACTATCGAACATGTCGAATGCGGCCCAATTAATGAACTGGTTCTCATCGTAGCCCTTGATGAGACCTAATCGATAAGGGACTAGAGCATGGGCCAATGCCTCGCGTTCTTTCCTCAAAGTTTCCTCCGTTTTGGCTAAGACCTCTTCCTTATCTTTATCATTCTTGTCCTCTTCATTCTTGTCTTGGGTAAGTTCACTCTCTTGCTCTCTAAAGGACTCCTCTCCCTTACCTTCAAGTGGCTTCTCAAGTCCCCTAGGTTTGTCTTCCCTAGCCTTTGGCTCCTTGGGAAGAATGGTTTTATCATTCACTTTTTCACTCCTTAGGGTAGTTATGGCTTACACTTGTTCATGACTATAAGATGGTTGGTTGATAGTCTCGATAGTATGCACATGTTTACAAGGGTTAGGTTGAGGTTGTGCGGGTAGCTTATCATTCTCGGTAATGAACAAGGCTTGAGTCAAAAGAGTCAATTGCCTCTTTATCTTGTTATTGGTTTGGCCTTGTTGTTCAAGAGTTTTGTCTACCCTAGAGTTCACTCCCCCTTGACTATGCATGAATTGTTGGAGAATGTCCTATAATGACCTCTTATGTGGGAGTTGGTAAGTGTTGTATGGAGCTTGTGGTGAGGTTGTGGTGCATGATATTATTGTTATGGTTGGTGAAATTGTTGTGGAGGATGATATTGTGGCGGTGGTGGTGGTGTTTGGTTTTGATAAAGCATAGGGGATGATTGATATTGTGAAGATGTCTCTTCATTCCTTCAACTAAAGTTGGTGTGATTCCACCACCCCAGATTGTTTGTTGAGAAATAAGGGTTCCCATGGCCTTGAACCCCTTGGGCATTGTATGGTTTGTTGTATTGGCAAACCGCATTGACTTGGCTTTGCAATGCCTCCACAAAAACCAGAATGGTGGGACAATCACTTGTGTCATGATCAATGTTACCACACACAGCACATATCACCTCACTCATGGGCTTGCTTGGTATACTATTCCCACTAACCACAACATTAGCCTTAGCTATCTCATATGACTCTACCTTGAGTAATGCTAATTTGGAATTAACATCATCAAGCTCTCTCAAGGTAAACTTTCCACCCACTTGCATGTTCAACATAGAGTTGGGATTTTGTGTCCCGCTTGTGTCCCAATCCCTAGCATTCTTAGCTAAGAAATTGAAAAACTCATAAGTCTCATCCGGGGTTTTCTCATAAAGCTCCCCATTACACATGGACTCCACAAAACGTTTAAGTTCCAATGAAAGGGAAGTAAAGAAATGTTTAATCATCGTCCATATTTGAAGACCATGGTGAGGACAAGAGTTCAAAAACTCTTTATACCTTTCCTAACTTTGACAAAAAGTTTCATTTACAAGAGGGGTGAATTGAGATATTTGGTGATGAATCACTTTCGTTTTATGCTCCGAGAAGTACTTTCTCAAGACTACACTTTGAAGGTGCTCCCATGACCGAATCGACCGACGCCTAATCTAAGCACCCCATTTTTGCCCACTCGGCAGTCTCCAGTTTGTCCAAACTTGTATTCAAGTCAATATGGACATATTCTGAGTCAATTTAATTTTTCAATCTTAATCTAGCTAATTCATTGCTTCGCGGGCCCGCCAGGCCCAAATAGAGGCAAAATGACCAAAATGCCCTTGGGGGCATTGTTCGATCCAATTCCAATAGGCACGTCTTTCTAAAGACGATAAGTCCCCTTTCCAATTCCATTTCTAATTCCAATTCCAATTAAATCCGACACACCTTTCGAGAAAATTAATTCCTCAAGGTGGTAAGACCTTCTAATCTGGCGCATTTTTAAGTGAACTCTTCAGAACGATAAGTCCTTTTAAACCCGTCAACCCAAACAAGACCCCAAGTCCCCGAGATGGTAGAACGGTCCACCTTTAGCACCTGCTAGCCCGCCATTGCAGAAATTTCCATTTTGACACGTCTTTCGAGAAAGTTGATTCTGCAGGCGCTAAACTCATTTAGGAGCTTCCTGATATCAGGCAGTCTCAGGAATGATCGCAAACCGTCAGAGTAGCGAAAGTACTCGTAAACATCGCAACCATTAGAATGGCAGAAATACACGTAAACAGGTCGATATGGGGAATTGCCAACAAACTGTTGTATTATGGGATCGCCGTCAGAGTGGCGGAAACACTCAAAACCCAGGTCAACACCAGTGTCTACTAGCCCACTTTGGTGAAAAATGACCAAACTGCCCCTAGGGCCATTTTCGGCACGCTTCTCAAAAAAGTACCTAAATCTTCAAAATGGTGAGTCCACCTTTCCAAGATTATCTTAAAGGTAATCCGGCATGATTAGGTGTTTTCTAGTCAATTTCAGGCCAATTTCGAGACTTTCCAGTCAAGATGACCATTTTGCCGCTAGGAATTCGAATGCCCCGGGAACCACACCGGCTCTAAGTATCAAACCGGTAACCTCCGCAGAATGCTTATAGTATTCTCAACCTTCCATTATCTTTCTGAATCATTTCGAGTCAATTTCGGCAAACCTGGTGCAAAATAACTGTTTTACCCCTAGCGGGTCGATTTCCTTTTCTAACCACACCGGCTCTGGATATCAAACCAGTAACCTTTGGGAACATTCTAAATAATGTTTCCAAACCTCGAGTCTTCTTCCGGGCTATTCTGAGTCCGTCCCGGTAACTTTCTGGCCCGGTTGACCGTTTGCCTCTAATGGCCCGGTCAACCCTTCCAACATATCTTGTCATCATTTTCAAGTCTATTACCTCCGGGACATAGTTCTAAGTGTTCATGTCCCTTTTCGGCCTTCCGGGTCATTCCTAACTCTTTCAAATCATTCTCGGACCTTCTGAAGTCACTCCTAGTGAAGCCAGGCTAAAAATTGCATGGTAGTCACTAGTATAAGCACCCAAATCTTCTGAAGATACGTTGCTTGCTGACTAAAAGCTTTCTTAAGTAGCTGGCGCCACTACTAGTGGTGCCAAGCTAAAAATTGGCCTGGCATGTGTTTTTTGGCCTGGCGCCACTGCAACAAGCGTCAAGTTGTTCATCTCTCTATAAATACATAGCCTCTTCCAACGTGAAAGAGGTTCGCAAATTCAGTCTAAAAGCCCTACTCTTCAATACACAGAGCTCGTAGCCTCCTTAAACCCTAGTCTTCTTTAGGTTTTCCAAACCGTAGCCCCCATACACAAACCCTAGCTCTCACATACTCCCATACACTCATATACACTCATACACTAGCCTCCAAAGCCTCCATTGAAGACTTGAAGTGCTGCAAGCCGAAACTCTCAAAGATCAAGACAAGTTCCCGAAGATTAAGACGAGGACTAAAGCGAAAACCAAAGCAAAGCAAGAAAAACAAAGCGCGCAAAGCAAATCAAAATAAAGGAGATACAAGGTAGACTCTCTCTTTAAGTTTACACATCTTCCCCCTCTCTCTTCTCCCTCCGAACCCACTTGGATTTTCTTCTATTTTAATCCCCCAACTTCTTTCCCCCCTTTCTTGCATGCTTGAAACAAGGGACTTCCCTGTCCATGTATAGGATTAGGCTATTGGAGGTCACTGTGTCGGGGGCTTTCTTTTAGTCTAATCGGAGACCACGTGGATTCGGCCCTCTTGATTATGTGGTGAAGCCTTTAACCTTGTATGTTCATGAACCCAACTTGCATTGTGCATATTATGATTTTACATCTCTCCAAAATTCGTTTTTAAACTTGTTTTCAAAACTTGCATCAAAATCTTCTTTTTCAGAACTTGTTTTTAAAATCACAATCCTAAGGTGATTCTAGTATTTTCATGATTAGGGTTGCTTTAGGAAAGTGTTACATTTAAAGTGACCAATATGGTCCATATTTTCAAATCCTTGTTATTTTCAAAACCACTATCTTAGAGTGGTTCTAACCATCTTATGGTTAGAGTCGCTTTAGGAAAGTGAGATGTTTTTATGGACTTTCCAAAAAACTCTCTTTTCTAATCTCTCTTTCTAAAATTCTCTTTTCCAATACACTTTTTGAGAACTCTCTCCAATCTCCTTTCCAAAATTGCTTTCTAAAAACTCCCTCCAAAAATCTATTTTTCAAAACTCCTTTTCAAACTCCTTTCTAAAAAAGCTCTCTTCAAAATTTCTTTTTTAAACACTCCTTAAATTTCCTTCCTAAAAACTCTTTCCAACAATCTCTTTCCAAAAACCACTTTCCTAAAAACTTTTTCCTAAAAGCTTCTTTCAAAATTTTCTTTCTAAAACTCCTCTCGAGTTCACTTTCCAAAAACTCCTTTTTAGGATCTCCTTCCTAAAATCCCCCTTTCTAAAAACTCACTTTCCAAAAATCTCTTTTCTTAGAGTCCAAGTTAAACCCTAAAGCCAATAATTAGAAAACCCTAATTTCCTTTCTCAAAACATGATTTCCACTCTTATCTCAAAACCTAGGTTTTCAAAATCTCCTTCTTTACATTTAAATCCTAGGTTTCCAAAACCTATTTTCTACATTAAAACTATAGTCTTCCAAATCTAAGATTTCTAAAACTTCACCTTCGAAATCCATATCAAATCTTATCTTCTCTTTAGGAAACCAAATCCAATCTCCCATTTAGGAAATTAGATCCTATCCTCCGTTTTTGGAAATGAAATCGAACCATCTCTTTTTTAAACAAAATCCAATCCTTAGTTTTAGGAAATAGGAATCTCAATCCTTCCTAGTCTAAGCCTTTCCTAATTCACTCCTTCCTAATCTCATACCTTTCCTAAACCTTAAGTTTCCAAAACTTAAACTTTTAAATCTTTCCTTAAAATTTAAGCTCCCAAATCTTTTCTAATTCCATATCTTTCTAAATTTTAACTTTCCAAAATCAAATCTTCAAATCTTTCTTAAACTCAAACATTTCCTAATTTCAATTATCTCTAAAACTCAAACCGCGAATCTTTCTAAATTCTCAAATTTCTTAAATTCAAATCTTTCTAAAATTTTTTCAAAAGAGTATGTAGGCAACCCTCATGGATGCAGTCACAACCTTTTTCAAGTTTCTATTTCCACAATCTTTTTCAAACTTCCAATCTAAAAATCTATTTTCAAATCATCAATTTCAATTTCTAAAACTTTCTTTCCAATTTCAAACTTCAATTCTCCTTTTCAAATCTATTTTCAAAATCAAAGTCTTTCTATTACACTTGCATATCATACATTATTCTTTTAAAAATTCTTTTCTAAAGTGGATGGTATTGGACATTTATTAATCGAAGACTCTAATGAGTGAACTTAGGGTGAATAGACATATAGGTACCGCAAAGGCGAGGTAGGATGATGGCTTAGTGCGTCTTCCCTACACGTAACCAACCTCCGAACTTAGATCACTATTTTTGATGGACCAAAATGGAGTTTATTTTCCAAAAAAGGCTTAAATATTTTCTAAAGGTTGCCAAACAACCTATTTTCTTAAAACTCTCTCTTGAGGAAATATTTTCAGAATCGTTTTCAAAAACCCTAAGTGTAGTCTTCAGATTGTGCTTAGTTTTTAGGTGACCTAACTCACCTTGATTAAGTTAGGTGGCGACTCCGAATTTTTTTCCAAAAGCCCTTTATTCAAATCAATTTTTAATTCAAACCTAGTCGCACTCATTCTTCTAGGAGAATGAGTTCTAACAAGAGAGTACAGTATTTTTTCCGCTTGTGTGTGTATTCTTCGAATGCAAAAAATCTAGGCGCAACACCTAAGAGAATTGAACCATGTCTTAGCCCTATCCCTTAAGTGAGAATGGAAAGAGTTTAAGCCTTACGGTATCAAGTGGGCATTGATTGTGGCCATAAAAAAAGGTGACACAAACATCAAGAAATTCTTTTAGATGGTCATAAGAACACTCGGTATCTAACCCTCCAAACTTGGGGATGAGTAGCATCATTCCTAGTTTGAGACTTAAGGCATGGTGGTCGGGAGGGAGTATGATACATGATTGTTGGTTATGACGAGTGGGATTTAAATAATCCCTAAGTCAGAATTGAGGCACGTGGGCCTCTCCAAAGGTGTGCACACTCTCATTGCCATGCAAACTCATGTTCTCTTCTCTCTCGGCTTATGGTTGGAAGTTTGGTGGGTTTTGTTGAAAGCTAGATGGAATTGGTGGAAAATTCTCATTCAGTGGAGGAATATCCTTGTTTCCTAGGTCCATGTGTAGAAACGAAGCATGAAAGGATGAAGCAATTGAAGTAGAATCTAGCCTAAGTCTCCCAGTATAATCCATACCCCAGTGATGCATGCATTATGAATGCAAAATGAAATGCACATGAAATAGCGCATCACACTTCAACACATTATACACATGCAGTTCAATATCTTTCTTCCTTCTGAACCTCTAATCTCCACATGCAATAACCATCGATTCAATTCTCAATTTCTCACCAACCAACCCTCCAATCTCCTTATACAAATCAATACCACTAATTCAAAAGTAAGCATAAAGACCTAGTCTCCTATATCAATACCACCCAAGCATAAATGCAATGCAATAGAATTAACCAATAAAAAATTACCAATAACTAACTACACTAGCACATAAAGGGATGGAACGTTATTACCCAAGGCCTTAACTGAAGATACAGCTGCATTGTAGATGATAGAGAAGCAATCCACTTGCCACTATCAACTCAACGTTCATCCAAATTTGACTTTGCCTTCAAAGATCCTCAACAATGGCACCATAAACTTGATTCGCTCCCTCAAGTGCACGGTTTTGAATTAGTTAACCAGATTTGGGATCGAGTATCACATATGTCCTTGGGATTCAGGATCCAATGTAGATCAACGGCTTGACAACCTTGGATTCTACTCAATTTGATCACAACAAAGGAAATGCTTCTATAAAAGAGAAAATGTAGAAACGATTTGGATTTTTGGGGTTGACTAAAGTAAACAAATGCAATTAAGATTGAGATTAAAACTATTTAAAGGGGATTTGGATTCAATTACTTCAAACACCCAAGTGATTTAAAGATTTCAAAGAAGGTTTTATAACTAAAATTACTAACCACAATCAAGGGTAGCAATCCGGAAGGTTTAGCTTTAACAAGTTTTGAATTCCATTCTAATCGATGTTAGATTTATGGGCAAATAGAAAATCATAGGCTAATATCATCAATTTGATCAATCATAACCCACAATTGCTAAATCCTAAGTTAAAATTGCCAAACATAGTCAATAGCGTCAAAGTTCTTATGAATACAACATTCAATTTGATAGAATTAACAATCCAAAGAGATGATTGATTGAAATCATGGAATACCTTCGATGAAGACTTGAATCATTTGAGTGTTCTTCACAATTGAAGCTACATGCACTCATGATGAAATTGAAGATTGAGAGATGAAATTACAAGGAAATCAAAGTGTAATTACAATAGAAATCAACCTAATACAAAGGCTAGAGCTGCTTTCCTAAAGCAGAAATTTGTACTAACTGTAATATAAAAACTAGATCCCCAAATTCCAAGTACAAAAACTGATTTATAGACTGAAAAATAACAAAGACTCCGACGACCATGTGCATGGCACTATTCATCATGCGCACGGTCTGCCCACAGTGAAATCGGCTCTCTGTATCTTACATATAGTTTTGTAGAGCTCGATCCTAGATTCTAAACCTGTAAACCGGTGTGCACAGAACTGTTCACCTTGCGCACGAAATTGTTCACCGTGCGCACAGTTGGACAAGTGTGTGCACAGAAGTGTGGAGCATACGCATGGTCAAATGACTGTTTTGCCCCCGAAGCTCTATTTTGCTCCTTTTTAAGCTCCAAAATCCTTTGAGATATCAGCATGTTGGGGGCTGGGTCTTCGACCATCGTAATGCGTAATACGTCATCAGCTGAATCTGACAGCCCGCGTGTGCTTTCTCCTGATCGAGCTGTTAAGGGTATCCCTAGTCGATCCCCATCAGTAGCCCTCCATTCCTCTGAGTACCCTGAGCGTAGGGTGTGGTCAGGGGAATTCGTGGTCAACTCCTCGGTCTCCATCAGTAGCCCTCCATTCTTCTGAGTACCCCGAGCGTGGGGTGTGGTCAGGAGAATTCGTGGTCACCTCCTCAGTCCCCATCAGTCTGTTTGGAACCTTGGGAGGAAAGGGGAATGATAGAAAAAATGAAAAACACAAAATATATTTTCATTTCTTGTTTAGTTTTGTTTAAAAAAACCACAAGAAAATGGACACGGAGAGAGAGAGATTTAAAAATTTCTCACCCCTTTTCCCTCACTTTCTCTTCAGTAGAACCAAACAAATGAAAGAAAAAGTATCTTTCATCCCCTCTCCTAAGTCCCAAACAGGCTCCCAAATTGTCCCCGGAGGACAACTTACACAGAAGAAATAAACCCGCCCTAATTTACATACAGCAAAGCCATTAAAAATACTAACGAAGGTAACTGGGAGTTGGATCTGAAGCTCAAATACACAGGATGCGACACTACCATCAAAATCAAAATGAAAAACAAACTACAAGTCCAAATTTGTTTTCGATGTTTTTTATTTATTTTTTTTATTTTGGGGAAAAGTACTGCATTAAATGCATTTTCTCTGGTTTCTATTTCCAAAACCAGTTTTCACGCATTTTCAGAACTCGAAACCATTCTCAAGAGAAGGGTTACCGAAAACTTTTGTTTTTGAGAGCAATATTCTTCGTAAACAGGTTACCAAAGGACCCTACTAATCCACTTAGTCTAGTTAGTAAACACTTATACTATTCATATATAATATCCGTACGTATGTATAAATAAAAAAAAATTATTTTCCGTCTAGAAACCTAAATAAAAATACTTATTTTTTTAAGTTGAACTGTATAATGCACATATTAAATATTTTACGTATTATACTTTTAAAAAAACTCAATTAAACATTAAATATAATTTAATATAATTGTGACATATTATTAATTATATACTTAATATATAATTATAATAGTACTTGAAATATGTAATATTTTTCTAATACTTGAAATATTTAAATTATTAAACTTATTTTTCTATAACTTTTTACTAACACTCCAAATACTAAATTAATAAGTTAACGCACTCTTACATCAAGTATTGAAATAAGAAAATAAAATTTATCATCCACCACTCAATTTAGATGTTTGTTAATAATATTATTTAAAAAAAAAACCTATGTGAGATAAAAAAATATTACCTATTAATATATATAAAAAAAATTACTTATAAATATTACCATACTTTCTGTTCTGAATTTTTCACCACTGTTCATTTAATACCCGAATAATAATAAATTTATATTTTTAACGTTCTCGTATTTTTATGTAAATTTTATTACTATATTTTTAAAAAACAAATCATATTAAACTCATACATATTATGTACCATTCTTTTGCCTGCTCCGTATGTACTAACTATGTCATTTAGTGCTCCATTATTTTGTACTTCCACCATCTGCTCATGTATGCTTCCCCAAATTCAGCCGTGGTATGTGTGTATATATACCCACACATGCATACATACCTACATTTGCTTACCGCTAGGCTAATGCTGGGGGGTAGATAGTTAATGCCCAACATCTTCATTGCCAAAGCAAGGTAGGTATCTTTCTCATAAGCTTCAAAAATCTTTATACCTAATTGAGCTAGTTCAATTAACCAAAACTTATCACAAATCTTTATAACCAGCTAACCTAGTCCAATTTGTCATAACTTATCACTTGGAAAGGTCAAGCACAAGAGTTCTACTTTTGGGGATCTCAACCAATTTTCGATGGACCATGTCATAAGTTTTGGCTTTTAACAGGTAATTACCTTATTTGTGTGCAATCCAATTAGCCAAAAAAACAAAAACCCCCTCATAAATAACATAATCAGTATGGCATCAGGCCTTTCGAGTTTCGACAGACCATGCCCCTCAACAAACGCGAAAGCCCTAAATAGTGGACCCCACTACAAGAGGGGTGTCAATATCCGCGGGCACCTCAACCAATTTTACCAGAAACATAAAATTTTCAGCCACCAAACAAACATCCTTGCCTTATAAATTAAATAAAAGCCTAACACAATCAATTCATATGAGAATAGAATTGGGAGTCACTGCGAGTCTTTTAACACCCAAAACGAAAGAGAAGAAAAATGCTGGAGAACTGCCTCTTTCTACCGAGCCGCATCACCATCTTTGGGGGGTGAGAAAACACCAAAAAATAAATAAAAAGGGGGGTAAAAATGGTTCCGAGTTTGAAAATGAAACAAGCAAAATGCAGCGAAGGTAGGAGCCACTGAAATTGAACTCAAAAAACACAAAAGACAGAACAAAGAAACAGAATGACCACCACTATAAGAACTTACTACTTGACGATTAACTGACATATCAAATTTTCGCCGAATGTAAACTAACATAATCTGGAAGAACATTAATCAATGTGTCCTATATCCTTCTCTCCTACATAATCCATCCATCTCTACATTCTTCACGAAGCATCTACACAACAATCTTGGAGGACCTTCAATACAGGATACTCTCTGGATCTGATCACAGCAATCAACCTTCACAACCAAATGCTTAGCTCATAAGCCAGGAAAGTTGCATGGGACATACATGGACGAAGAGGCCCAAGCTACAGTCCTATCAGACCATCAATTTCTTTGCCAGATTCCTCTGCTTTAAGAAAAGCCAACCCTCACACAAGTAGAGAATTGAATGAAATTATAGATGTCATGGAAATTCTACAGAAATAGACCAGTTTTTGCTGACAAAGGAGAACCATTGCCAAAAAGGAGTGCTGAAGGAAAAATAATAAAATCTTCAAGCGGTGCCAGAGAGGAAACACCATTTCCATCCACCCCGGGTGAACCCTATTTCGGGGGCTAAGAAACAGGAATCAAATTGTTCTATGAAAAGACTGTTTGAAAATCTTGTTTTGTTTTGGTTTTCTTTCAAAACATTCAAACTTCACTTCCAGAACTCGCACCAACAGTAACTATTTAATGAATATGAATCAACAAACAATTGTCCCTGGTACCAAAGATATAAGTTCTGCTACTTGAAGCATGCTTGTAAAATGAGGCAGGTATTAAATCGTGAAATACCAGAAAAATTTGTTTTCCTTTAACCACCCCACCCCACCCCCCACCCCCAAAAAAAGGAAGCAAAAAACCAACACAAAATGAGAAGGAAAAAAAAAGGAAGAAAAACCAAAAACCAAAAACCAAACCAAAACCAAAAACCAAAACCAGAAAAGAACAGAAAGAAACAACAAAAAAGTAACGAAACAGAATTCTTGAGAAATGTCATTATCGTGTAAAATGGGAGGTTGCTACAAAAAGTGACCTGCAATAGGAACTGTTATAAGATAATTTAGGCAATAGATTATCAGGAAAATGAAGATATCTAACCTCCATGTAAATGCCATTAGATTATGCAGCTAAGTGAAGCAGAAATCAGCAAGGGCATTAGTCAATACAGAAAAACAATGCTTATTAACCACTTAAAAATTCTGGAGAGCCATGGTGTTCTCTGTAGAAAAAACTACCTGCTCCCCAACACGTTTTTAGAAACAAAAATACTTAAGTACTACATTGTTTTGAAAACATTCACTGTGGCAAAGTACTTGAATAGAAAGGAAAATACAGGTTTAAGATTCTGGTCTTTAGGCAAACAGTAACTTTTTGCTACAAATATAAAGACGTCGTTTGCATGAGTGGCAGAACTTCAGAAGAATCACCAGAGTCCAAAACTAAAAGTTTGATGCATCTATGAAGGAATCTGCACAATGAATACGTAAAAACATAAAAAACTGAATTTTAAGAAGAAAATATTTCGAGCAGAAAAGACAAACGTAACAAACTGAAGGTGGAACCTCATAACTTGGATAACTTAAAATAACAGGTTTTCTCATATATCCAACCATGATGAAAGCACAACAATTTTTGCAACAGAAATGGACTAGTGATATGGTGTGTGAAATTTAGAAAAAGGGCCTAAAAAAATGAGCGCTAACATTTATCACAGGCGGGGGAATAAACAGAATTTGACAGTAGTATAGGAGTATATTTTGCAGCAACAGTGACTCTAAACATATAAGGAATAAACAAATTTCTTAGCCTTGAGTAAAAGGAATCTGAATTTGTCTAACAGTAACTAGCTTCATAAAAATAGTTAAAAAGAGAAATGCAATTTACAAGTACAGCAATCTTTCCATCAGATGTAGCAAAATTGAAAAAGGGAATATCTTCCCACACTAATGGAGTATACAACATAACCAGTTTAGTAAATGTCAAGAACGCAAAGACACTCATCAGTATGATCACAGGAACTCAGACCATTGCTGCCTTACGCATTAACCTTAGCAGTAGATGTATAGGATAACAAAAAGACAGACCTACCATCCAATTAGACAAATAAAAACAATCAAACACTTCTAACTTAAAAAAAATTATCAATAATCAATACATTAACCTGTGTTTGCATTCTCAACACATTGTTCACTAGCACAACTTAAAAAACATAACTTCCATGAGACAAACTCATCCTACCATAATTGCAGCAGGGATCATAGGAAAACAAAAGCTAAAAAAGAGAGAATGCTAAAACCAATGTAATTATGGATTTACAATGTCATTATTATATACAAATGTAATATATAGCGGGGTTTATGGGGATAAACCATGATATGGTATTGATAGAAGAATCAAAAAGTTCAACAGCAATTAAATAGGGTACCGCATTACATATAAATCATTTTATAGGGTATCCATATAATATATGGATGAACTTTAACATAAACCAACCAAATTCAAGCAAAGCAGATACAAACTTTCTGCAAGGCCAGGGCCACTGGGGACTAGTGAGAACAAAGCTCACTTGGGGCCCAGCCAAAAATAAAACCCACTTGGGACCTTGTATAATCTATCTCATTTCAACAATGGTTAAAATGGCACTAACTTTAAAAATGTTATTAGTTTCTTGTCATAGATGTTTCCTTATGACCTAACAAGTCAAGGGCATGCTAAAAACTTCAAAGCAGTTTTAGATTCAATACCTTACGGACAACCATTTACTTGAGTTGTGATGTAGTCAAGAGGTTTCCTCCTGAGGGTTGGGATTGGTTATTTGGTTATGATTGGCATTTATATGTAGCCTTGACTAGGTTTTGATTTAGTCTTATTATAAACACATTATACCATGCTTCGTGTTGGTCTAGACAAATTTTTATGCTAGCTATCAACTACGTAACAAACCCCACTTTATTTGATATTAGGACCAATTGTTTAAAAATCATACGCTACGCGAGTATTACATAGATACATTTCTTTTGACTTCTTACTAATTAAAAAAATTAAATAATCCTATTAACTTCCTAGTCAACCCCTAATATAGACTTCAATTCTAAACCTCCAAAGCCATAGTTAGTTGAGAATAACTCACTCAACATATATTCAGAAATATAAGCAACCAATCACCTTGAATTTCAACTCCATCCTTACCTTTTTTGTCCAATTACTTCTACTATCTTGCTTCCACCCCCATATAAAAGCTTAAGAATAACTTGGTTCCACAAAATAACCACACGAGGGAATATGCAGTCTTAGCCTTATGGGGAGCCAGAAGCTTCACTTCGGATAACTTGCTTACTCTCCTAGTTAGAAGAAGGCTCTTTGGTGAATTCTTAGATCTAGATAGAGTCTCACTCAGTAAAGATGTGGATTCGTAAGATCATGATAAAGTCCCCTAACCTTTCTAATATATATTGGCAAAGTGCTAGCAGCCCTACAAGAGGAAAGCCTACACTGCATAGCTACTGGTATAATATTTCAATTCCATTTTCCGTACTTAGGTATTAGTGTTGAGTATTTATGTGAATCTAGTCATTTGATCCTTCCAAATCTACAAATTTTGAAGATGTACGACATGGTTATGTTTACAAGCATCCAAGTGTCTTGAGAGGAGCAGCACATTGGAAGTCAATTTCATTAGGAAAATGTGAAAAACGTTGAATAAGGTAGGAATTTATCAAGATACTAATAATGTGTGTTTTACAACTATGTTAAGCATTTGAAATAGTGGGATGCCTTCCACAAACATTACATGAAGAAAGATCTAAGCCTCTAGTTACTTATCGAAAAGGTAAGGGAAAAAAACGGCATAAGCCTCTAGCTTCGTGATCTAACTAGACAAAGGGCAAGGCGGAGAAGAAGGATCATCCAAGTGTGTAAAAGATCCCCTTGCCTTTTTCTATTTAACGTAAAGTAGCATATTACATATACTTGCATTATAGATCAAGATGCATAGTTCCTCTACCCAAATAACAATTCAGGTTATTGACACCTCACTACAAAGAGAGCTCAAATCATCACCCCAAGCTCTCTAGCAGTAGCAGCCAGACAGTGAAAAAATCGATGATTGACTAAGTGTCCCTCCGTCTTACACATACACCACCTCATGACAATAATGTCTCTTCGCCAAGTGAGGACCAAAACAGCTATAATATGTGCCTCCAAAAATTTTCAGTCCAACACAACAACAATGGTCCTTACTTCCAGCTAACACATTTTGTGCTTATAAACTCCAATAAATAAATTTTCCCCTCATTGATGGTGCTTGATTTGAAGAGAAAAAAATATCTTTTGCAGACACACACACATATACACACACATATATATATTGATAGGTGGATCTTTCGCAGACATAGACATGTATTTATAGCAAGTAAAACACAAATTCTAAAAAAGCAAAGCAATTTTTTGACAAAAACCAGTCACCACCAGATTTGTTTTCATACTTTAAGCTTATTTTTCTCCAATTTATCAAAAACACCTTCATTCGGTTGCTTTCTTCAATTCTAAGAAATTTGCAAACAGCCATGAAATTTGAGTCTCAGCAGCAACAAAAGTACAAAGAGAAAATATTGAGAAAGTAAATCCTATGTTATATACCTTTCACTTACCTAATGACCGTGACCCATATAAGGTGCACCACCCATCTGCGGTCTACCAGCACCTTGCCCCATCTGTGGGTTCTGATACCCACCCTGCATTCCTGGTTGATTTCCATAGCTGCCACCAGGCTGATTCCCATAGCCTGGATTGTTCATCATTGGAGGCACGCCCTGGTTCACCGGTGCACCAAGTCCCCCAAGCAAGTTAGTGATGCCCAACCCAGCCCCCTGAGTCGCTAGCAGAGCAGTCAACGCCTGGCCAAGAGCAGGGGTCAATCCAGGTGCTGCAACAGCGGGGTTGAAACCAACTGCAGCAGGTCCTGAGGGGGCCATCAGGTGTCCAGGTCCTGTCCCGCCACTGGACGAATATTTGTGCTTTTCCTTCCTGGAAGAATGAGGATGGTACTGCTGGTGATGCTGCTGCTGCTGCTGCTGCTGATGCTGATGCTGATGCTGATGCTGGTAATAGGGCTTATTCGGCTTAGGACCATCAATTGCCTTCTGGCAATGCAGTGTGTGCCCCTCAAAGTTCTTGTGTGGCTCTTCCAATGCCTTCTTTGCACTCTCGACTGACTTGTAGACGAAAAGGCAGAACCCTTTAGGCTTCCCAGTATGCTTGTCTAACCCCAAAGGCCCATCCTCAATCTCCCCATACTTTGAAAAGAACTCGAGCAGCTTCTGGGGGTCAATCTCGGCCGACACATTACTCACGAAAATCTTCCGCTGGGTGTACTCTGACACGGGGGGCGCCATCGGAGGAGGGGCTGGGACTGGGCCAGCAGAGGCCAATTGGCAAGAGGTCATGCGATTCCCAATCTTCTTCTGGGGCTGCATAAGCGCATTACGAGCCCCACTCCGGTGCTTGAAGAGAATGAAACCATAGCCCTTAGATTTACCAGAGACCTTGTCACACACAGCCTTACAATCCTCGATCTCGCCATACTTGCCAAAGATACTGGTTAGGGTTTCGGCATTTGTGTCCCACCCTAGGCCGTGCACGAAGATCTTACGATGAGCAGGGTCGGCATCGGCCAGCTTATGAACGCTCTCCATCAATTCAGGGTACTTCAAGACCGCATCTTTGACGAGAACCACCAGCTGTTCCTTCCCGAACGGCTCTAGTAGCTTCTCTACGGGCTCATCATCCGCTTCCTGGTCGCCGTCATCACACTCTTCCTCTCTATTCTCACCGCCGTTCACTTCGAGCGTAGCCTGCTCGGTTGAAGCAACGTCTGCGTCCTTCGTTGCTTCGCCTTCACTGCCATCTTCTCCCTCTTGTTCTTCCTCGTCCTCGTTCTCTTGCTCGTCCTCGTCCTCGTCCTCGTCCTCGTCCTCGTCCTCGTCCATGTTTTGTGGTTGCTGTTGCTCCGTTTCTGGGTGCACTAGTTCTTGCTGTTGTTCTTCGATCTGTTCCTCTTCTGGTTCAGCTTCGATCTGGGTTTGGTCTTGAGGTCGAGCTTGGGGTTCGGGCTGTTCGGGTTCGGAAGGGCGCAGCTTTCGCTTCTTCGCCATGGCGGAGGAACAGAAGAATGATTAGGGTTTTCTTTCAGGGGATTTGTTGGAGGCTAGGGTTCCAGGTACGTGTTTATTTCTCGAGAAAATATTGGGTAGAAACTGTTTGACGAAGTGGATAGCGTTGCTTATTTTATAAGGTTGGAACCTGGGCCTGCACTAGGAATACTAGACCGGTCCGGCCCTGAAATGATACAAGCCCTCAACTGTTTCTCGAAGGATATATTACACAAAGCCTATTTTTACGAAAGTAATGCTATACAACTAAAAATTTTAGAATTTTCTCACTCTTATTTCAAGAATGATATTTCAAGCTTTATCCTTTCCATGCTCTTTTATAATTAATTATTATTTATAAAATATATAAAATTTATTTGATTTAAGAGACCTAGATTTCCTGTATTTATATAAAATTTACTTGATTTACAAAATGTCATTGCTATATTATTTTAATATTTTTTTAAAAAATGTTAATTCGGCCTGCAACTTGAGCCTCCATAGGCCGTACCTAGCCTAAGCCCAAACCTCGATCAATGGGTTCAGGCCCAAGCCCAAACCCCCTATTGGTGGATTTGGGCCTTAGGTTTGTAAGCTTCGACTGACAGTTAGGCCCAAAGCCCGGCTGAAACCCTGAAGTAATTAAAAAATAAAAACAATTAATGGGGGTTTAGACTCAATACCCCTCAGGCTGTGAGCTAGGCATGAGCCTCACCTAGGTGTTAACAAGTTAGCTTGGTCTGACCCCAATGTTGGTGTGAGCTCGAGTTGACCTGCCCCAAGTTGATACTGGACTGGACCACTTTTACATGCCTATATCTTTTGTCGAAACTTCTTTTTTTTTTTTTTTTTTTTGAAAATATATTTTCTTTTTAAGCTATCACTCTTTATCAATTGGATCCCATAATATAATTTTTAAATTTAAGACAGTAGATTAGCTTTTTATCCACTAATAAATACTTGCTCTCTTGTAAAATGAATGTCTGCCATCATGATTGAAAATGCATAAAGTTTATGAAAACTCATTGAATGCAAATATATTTTAATTATTTTTGCTCCAACCTTCCAAAACTGCCCTAGTTAGAAATTGGGGGAAAATTATTGAAAACAAAATTTTAAAAAGAATGTGAAAGTCAAATGTTAAATAATGGCAAAACCAAGTTGGACGGACTTGTTTTATAAATGACCAACCATTGGAGGGGGCCTCCTAGATTATTTGGGAATCTAGTATTGAAAATTTCTTTGCATCCATGTGCAGCCATTAATATGGGGGAAGCAGCATAGAACCTTCAAAATAATTATAGAGGTCTGATAATTAAATTGTTTCTCAAAAAAAGAAAACAATATAGGAGAAAAGCTGTTTCAATTAAGTAATTCAGGGCATATTTAGTAAATGTCAAAGGTGCAATAAAGCCCAAAAAAAAAAAAAAAAGGTCCTTCTCTCAAGAAGGAACCTTGAGAATGGCTCCAGTGCTTAAAAGATACCATTTCTTAACGCTGGTTATTTAGATTAATCACAATTCTTAAATAATGTGCTAACAATTACCACAAAAAGGTTAACATTGTGGTAACTATAAATTATATTTATGAGAACTACGACTCACATTTATTGTAACTATTGATCATATTTGAGGTAACTACCTTTTTCACCAAAATACTTCAATTTTTAAAAGATTATCATTTAATGGTCAACTTCTTCCTCTTTTAAATCTAGTGGTCAACTTTTTTTCCAAGGTCCGCTACCTTTAAAATGCATCAAGATACCGGACAACATAAACATGAACACATTTTAGTATTTTTAACTGTAAATCATCTAAAACACTTGAAACAAGGCACATTTTATTGCTTTAGAGACTAGACTCACGTCAGTTTAGAGCCATATATGCTAATTCAGTCCAAGACCCCCCGGTAAACCTTTTGTACCCGACAACAAATGATATTTTGGGAATGCTTGGACGGGCAGCTTAAAAGTCATAAGTTATTTTCAAATGTAGTTTTTTTAAATAATTTTTTTATACAAATGTGTAATTCTATAAGTGGGTTTTTGGGAGTGAACCAAACAACCTTTCAAAAATAAACTATAAGCTATAAATTTAACTCACAAGCTAAAAAAAAAAAAAAAAAAAACCTATGTTTAAACACTCCCACTATTTCTTAAATTCTTATCCAGTATTGACGACTTCTTGTTGTTTCAAGTTTCAATGATATCTCAGCATAGACAACTCGGAATTCAATTATGCCTTTTACGTTAGGTACTAGACACAAAAATACTGTAGTATATGCAGGGCCAGCTCTAGCCTAAAGCAAGCAAAGTGCTCGCTTTAGGCTCTCAATTTTTGAAGGTCTTTAATTTTTAAAATCATATATATTATAGTTCAGCCCTATACAATTTTGATATTTTATTCTTAAAAAAAGCCTCAGTCTAAGTTAAAAAGGAGGGGGGGGGGGGGGGGGGGGGGGGGGGCGAGGGGCGGGCTTACAAGAAAAGAGAATTAAAATCTCAGCCTAAATAAGAAAAAAAGGCCCATAAAAAAAAAATTAGTCTAAATGAGAAAAAAGACTTATAAGAAAATAATAAAAAAAAAGCCTTAAGTTAAAGTGAGATGGCCACATAAGCAAAGAAGAAGAAAAAAAAAAAAAAAGACCTCAATCAACTACACTAGGTAACTTGAAAGAAAAAAATTACATATAACTCTCTTTCTCTCTAGCATATAGATGTTTAGAAATCTAAACTCTCATATCTCTCTCTCTCTCTCTCTCTCTCTCTCTCTCTCTCTCTCTCTCAAACACAAATTTTCAAAATAAAAAATAAACTGTTAAATCTTACAAATAGCATTATCAATCGACTTATTAACGTAAATTTTTTTATTTTTGGTATGGAGTGATCTTTTTTTAGTTTCTATCTTGTCAAAATATATTAAATCTCTATTTGATTTTGTGAGTTATCTATATATGTACGACATATAATTTTATTTACCAAAGGATAATTTTTTGTTTACTTGAGATGTTAAATTGAAGAAAGTGTTATTTATTTATTTATTTTTATTGTTGGTGAGTTACCAATAGGTGGCTCCACTAAGATAAAAACTGCAAACTATTTTTTTTATTATGTTGATTGGCCCAATTTTGATTCGATAAATACAATGAAATTATTTGTACATAATTTGCATATGTTAGTTGGGTCATACGTGACTATATGGTATATTACCAAAAGAAGAAGATTTGTTGTCTAAACTTAATATATTAATTAATAATTTTTCCTCTCAAAGTGCTAGAAAAATAGATTTTCAATAAAAATTTTAAACCACTATTAAATATGTGAAAAGCCATAAAAAAATTTCAAAAAAACCTTATTTATAGCTGTGCTTTCACAGCACTTATAGTTGTGCTTTAGGCCTCAAAAGGGGCCTACTATAGGTTAAAATCACGTGAAAGCTACAATGAAATTGTTAAAAATAGCTCCACAAAATCTCCAAATTGTAAAACAATTCTATCAGTCAGGATTCAACCAAAGGGTCTGGGTGTTACTTATCAAGTTGATGTGGCAAAAACATTAATCAATGAAAAGAATAAACAACTGGACAAAGTGGCTATGGAGTTACATTATCAAGGAAAGAGGATTTGTTTAATTAGTCGTGAGGAGTACAAGTATATATATTTATATATATTGGAAAATTTATATTTAGTTTAGGTATCATCGGTTTAAGATTGAATGTGAAAATATTCACAAGATAATTTTCTTAATGTTCGTAATATGGCCATAATGAATTCTAGCCATGCTTTTGGTTGCCTAATACATCGCAACATCTGAATACTGAATATGACTTTAAAATAACAGGGATTAAGGTCAACCAATGAGGCACTAGGCATAAGCATTATGGATCTAATAAATAAATAAACCCGTTGAGCCTTTCCCAAATAAACTTGTTATGATGTTTATTGATTATTTCAAGGTTATTTCTAAAGTCCGAGATAACTGAAAGAATATACATTTGATGTGCCCTTTTTGAAGTGTTAAAGGAGAGTATTTTTCGTTGTTATATCTTAAATATAGAATAGTTGATGTTTGATACTATAGTACTTTGAAGTTTATAGTTATTTTTTTAATATAATTCATTTAATAAATCACTTGAAATTAATTAAGCAATCAATCTTCTTAGATGAACTTCCATATCCTTAATTTGGTCACTTGCACGTTCACCTATCTACTGCAATACAAAATGCGTTGCGTTATTAATGAGATCATATTCTAATTATCTAAAATATAAATTAAAAAAAAAAAAAAAATGAAGAGCAACCTCATGAGAATTATATGCTAAGCAGGATAACCTATCGAGGGCCTTGCTTTCCGTTTGGCGGTTTGAGAGCGTGGTTCCAAATATTGTTAAAAGAAATGATACTCACAATCACGCCTGCGACCCACCTGCTGTTGGTGGGCCCATGATGGGCGCCCCACATTCGCGCTATGAATAGCACATCCCATGTTCATAATTCAGACCTTGTGGCATCAACGAGAGCCTTTGAACCTACCTTGGAGCTCCGCAGTTATATATCAAACCTAAATTGAATATTAAATCGGACTTGAATTATCGTTTATCACATTATATTTACTTTCAGATAAATGCAAATGTCCCTCACTCTTCATTTGATGTGCTCCATATTAGGTGAAGTCCATTTACTGTTGGTGAAACCCAATTGATATAGAGCACACTAGATGAAAAGTGAGAAATAGATGCGGTTGTCCCTATCACTTCTCTTACTTTGATTTAGTGAGCGGAGAGAATTGCCGAGAAAAATTAAGTGCAATATTTCTAAGAATTGCTGTGGACAATTTGTAAAAAGTCTAGTGGTTAGAAAGTATTAAATATTTTATAGTAATTTTTATTAAATGATGACACGTATTAAATTTGTGGTGTAGTAAAAAGACTTATAAAAAAATACCACCTAATAAAATTTGATAGAGTGCTTTCTTAGAAGTCTTTCCACAATACCATAAATTCAAACTGTTGATATATTCGCTCACTACATCTCATTATTTAATAGGGATTATCACTAAATGCTCAAATATTACCTAACTATTAGACTATTTCTTGATAATTTTAAAGAGGAGATTGGTAGTGTACCTTCATTATTTTTATAAATTTGTACACTTCCATTAATTGTACGTGCAGTGCACACGAGCACCACTCGAGAGAGAGAGAGAGAGAGAGAGAGAGAGAGAGAGAGTCTTATGTTACTTAGAAATGTTATTTTAAATTTTCTTAAATTCCTCTTTTATAATTTTAAAAAGTTTCTACTTAAATCTAAAAATAACACTGGGGTGATATTTTGAATTTCTTTAAATTATTCTATTATAATATTAAAAAGTTCTTGCTTAGACTCAAAATTTAGAATTTTCTATTCAATTCCTATTAATTTTTATTTTCAAAAAGACAAATACAAATAACACTATAGTATATATTATTGCAATTGATTATGAAACCATTGAAGTTGAAACTTTTAATTCTTTTTTATTTTAATTTTACATCTCTATTCTAAAATATCCAATCTTGTGGCTTTAATGATTGGTTAAAAAAGCTATTTACAGACGAAATAAATAATCTCTAAAAAAAATAATTTTAGAAAGTTTTTTCTTAAATTTTTTAAAAACTTAGAATTGTTACTTTAAATTTCCTTAAATCCCTCTTTTATAATTTTAGAAAACTCCTCCTCAAATTTAAAAATAACATTAGGAGTGTTATTTGGAATTTTCTTAAATTATTCTGTTATAATTTTGGAAAGATCTTACTTAGATTTAAAACTTTAGAATTTTCTATTCAAATCCCTTTAATTTTCATTTTTAGAAAGACGAAGACAAATAACTCTATAGTATATATTATGGCAATTGGTTATGAGACCATCGAAGTCAAAACTTATAATTTTATGTCCATATTCCAAAATGTCTAATCTTGTGGCTTCAATAATTGGTTAATGGATTGAAATCTCTTGTAAAAATTTGTTTTAATAGTGAGCAAGTGAGAAAGATTATTAGATTTTTGTCAAAAGTTTAGAAAGTTAAGATGACTGCTATACAAGAAGCAAAAGATCTCAACACTTGACCATTTGAATAATGACTTGGATCTCTCGTGATCTATGAGCTGATACAATGACAAAATATTTAAGAAGAAGATGAGAAAAAGAAGAGGGTCATTGCTTTCAAATTCACAACCATAGAAAATGACCAAGACAGTGCTGAAGAGAAAGATGAAGAACTTGTATTGATCATTAGAAAGTTTAAAAGGTTCATGAAGAGCAATTGGGCAAAAAAAAAAAAAAAAAAAAAACAAGAACCCAATGGTGAGTCAAGCAAGGAAGACTCTTCTATCATATGTTTTGAGTACAAAAAGTAAAGGATCCCCAACTCAAAAACAAAATAAAAAAGAATAAATGAGCAACAACTCTAGCTGTGACATAGAGTAGAAATGAAGAATCTAGTTCAGACGAGGAACCTAAAACTCAAGAAGTAGCTAACTTATATCTAATGCCTCATGAGAAGGGAGAAAAAAAAATAGAGATAACAACTTCTGATTTTACTTTTGAAGAATTGCAAGATACTTTTAATGATTTGCTATTTGAGAAGAAAAAAAGGAAAAGATTGTTAACTCGATGTGTTGATTTTGATGATAATAAAAGTCATGTGTTTTGTTCACTAATAAATTTATTAGCCTTAATTTTATTCAAATGAAATTTTATATATGATTTTAATGATAACTTACTTTGATTTATAAATGTTTTTTTGATTAAATATATTCAATACTTTTAATCTGTGGTCTAGTTGGTATAATAAAATTTTGCGGGATTATAAAACACTTGAAGGAGAGATCAAGACTTGAAAAGTAATATCTAAATCCTTGAGAATAATGTTTTAAGGAAACTTCATTCAAGAAAGAAAATTAGAGGACATAATTTTCTTCTAAGATTGAAATTTTGATGAAACTATATCCTATGATACATCCATAGTATTCTACCCATATCTTTTGATCCAACGGTTGGATTGATCTAATTCTTATGTCATTAGAAATAAAACTCAAATGTTTAATTATGATAGTTTATGAAGTTTTCATGAAAAGAATGTTTTGTGGGCTGAAAATGAGCCGGAAAGTGACTTATTGGATTTGAAATTCAAAACACGGTAGCTTAAAGACAGTCATGATTATTTAACCATATCTTTTGATCTAGAAGTCCAAACGATCTGATTGTTAAATATATGAAAATCTAACATCCATATATACATTTGATATGTTATATGAATTTTCAAATTCAAATGTTATTAGGGAGAAACAAAATGTGAAATAATACTTAGTGTAGCAGAAATTCAAAGATGACAACTGGGAGATAGTCTGAGTATTTCACTAATATCTTTTAACTCTGATCTTCAAATTCTTTGATTCTTGAGGATATGGAAAGATAATGTCCATATATACATTTCATATCTTATAGCTTTTTTCAAAATCGAATGTTTGCCATATGAAAAAGTTGATGCAAATTAACATAGCTATGCAAAAATTCAAATATGCTAACTGGGAAATAGTTCAAGTAATTTGATCATAAATTTTAATTTGACCATTGGATCAACCTAATTCTTGATGTTCTAGAAATCAAACTTCCATTTCTACAACTCTTCTCTTATAGTCATTTTCAAATTCAAATGTTATCAAGGATAAAATTGAGGTGTAAATGAAGGCATTTGATCTGAAATTCAAAATCCTATTTGACAATAGCTTGCTCAATGGGAAGACATCTTCAATACTTTCTTAAATGGCTAGAAACAGATTTGAAGCTATAAATCAAGCATCATTCTTCATCTACAAATAGAGATACACTTGAGGAGCAAAAGTGAACAATAAGAACAACAAGTATTGTGCATCAAAGTAATATTCATCCTACGAAGTCTTTGAGAACTTAATGTTCTTTTATCTTGTAATGTTTTGAGAGGTTCATTGGCATATCTATTCTTTGAGATAATTTATTCGTAAGAAAGTGTAGTTATACTCATGTTCTTTCTTTTTGTAAGGGAGAGACTAGCTAGGAAAAATAGTTAGGGTTTGGGTGTGACTAGCATATCTATAAGAACTAGTTGGAGTAAGGGATCACTTGGTTGGGTGTGACTAGCTCCTGTATAAAAACTAGTTGAATGGGTGTAATTAGCATTTGTGAAAAAAACTAATTGTAAAGGAGGATTAGCGCCTCGGTTAAAAGGCTAGTGGCTGTATCTACAGTTTGGATATAGTAGGAAAAAATCTCAAGGGAGGAGATTTGGGGAGTTGACGTAGACTTTAAAGTTGAAGTCGAACCATGATTAATCTTAATTCATATTCTTTTCTCTCTATCTCCTTTACTTTATAGTTTAAATTGCTTGTATTTATTTACAACACATTATTGGTTGATTAATATTTGTTTGAATATTTAGTTAGAATTTTTAAATCTGAAATTATTTGTTCAATTATTGTTTAAACCCAATGCAACCCCCCCCCCCCCCCCTCCTCTTCTTGGGTTGCACCTGGATTAACAGAATTCACTTAGTGTGCAGACAAGATCCATTATATTTATTCATGTTATGCTGATAGTTAATTCGAGATGATTATGTTTGGAAGCTTAATACATGAATAAGCTTGATGAGTTGATTGGTTGAGTGCTAAATAGGAAGATTACTCAGTTAATTTTATTCTCGAAGAGATTAAAGATGCTTAAGAAAATCAACAAGTATTGAAAAGAATGATGCAAGCTCTGAAAGTTTATCATGGTGATTTAAAGATTTGTTGGAAGCATGAAGATTGATAGAAGAAACTTATGCATTAATTCTATTTTGAAGAGACTGAATGTCTTAAAAGGATTCAAGAACTTGTTATGAGATTCAAGCACTCAAGGAAGATCAATTGAAAAGGTTCAAGATGGTATGAAATTAATTTTTGAAGATTGAAGTGCAAGTAGAAGTGCTAATACAACAAGGAATTTCAATTAGATTTGAAGGCAGAAGTGCTGACACTATTGGTCGACACATTGACCATCTTTGTTGAAGACTTTTTGAAGCACTAGAAGCTATTGTCAACACATCTTTGAGATGGCTGACACATTATTGAATATCCTCAGGGGATAGTGGAAGCTGCTGACACCATGCAAATATGATCAACACCTTCACCAAAGGCACTCGATCCTATAAAAAAGAAAGTCCACAGATATTATCAACACCTTACAAATATGGTTGACACCTTTCTTAAGACTAAACTTGCTCAGATAATGCTCAGAGTTATTATCAACATGTCTAGATGTGATTGACACATTGGAAAGGCCTTATCTTTATATTTTGTTCTGAAGCTTTTTGTTGACACCTTGAATGGCTCTTGTCAACACATTGAAGACAGTATGTAAATGAAAAAAAGTCACCCCTGGCGAAGTGTCTGTGAGACACTCCAAGGATTTTTCAAAGTGGCAACTTTCGGGCCATGCGATCTGATACTTTGAGAAGTGATCTTTTTCATTGAGCCGTATCGATGGAAAGACCTATGAAAAGGCTATCGGAAATTCCTTGATGTACACATTTTTCAAGTCATACGACGACGCGTTTTAGTCAGGGAATCAAAGAAAAAGACAACCTTAGTGGAGCTTCTATGAGGCGCTCCAAAAAGCTTTTGTTAACTAAGAGGTGTTTCGAGTCAAGGGACTCGCTCAAAAATGGACAAAGATGTTCACTAGGGTATCCCAATAAATGCCGGTTTGGTTCCCAGAGTTGGCGTGGTTTAGGAAATGCCTAGACCACCAAGGGCAAAATGGTTATTTGGACCAAAACTTGCCAAAGTATGACCGGGATGGATTTTAGTGGCATATCAAACATATCGGACTGTCTAGAGATAGTTTGAGAGGGTGGCCTTACTGTCTCGAGGGATTGTCGAAGGATATGTTGAAGTGCCTGGGGCCAAAATAGTTATTTCGACAGGGTAACCTCGGAATGAGTCCAGAGTTGGTTTGATTGGCCTCTTAAACGTGCCAGACTATCAAGGGACAATCATAGAGCATGGACTTACTATCTCGAGGACTTAGTACTTTCTTAAGAACGTGTCGTGCTACCTAGGGGCAGCGTGGAGGGTGGTCTTACATTCTTGAGGAATTTGTGCTTTCTTTCAAAACTTGTTGAGTTGGTCATTTTTCACTAAGTTAGGCTGGCAAGTGCCGGTATTGACCTGGGTTTATGAGTATTTCTGTCACTCCGACGGTTGTGACAAGTTGGTTTCCGGAGGTCTTTCTTTTCTTCATAAAATGTGCCATAACCAAAAGGCGCTTTTGGTCTCGTGACACTAAGGGTTTTGATGGCATACCCCTGTCGACTAGTGAGTATTCTTGTCACTCCAACCGCTTAAAGGTTTGTGAGTGTTTCCATTACTCTAACGGTTTAGTGTTGGTTTTAGAGACTATCTAATCTAGGAAAACTACCGGATACCAAGGGGCATAACAGATATTCTACATTGGCGGGCTAGTAGGTGTCAGAAGTTAACCGTTTAAAATTTTTTAGTGTTTCTGTCACTCCGACGATAACGATTGGTTTCAGAAGCTGCCAGGTGTTGCAAAGCAGCCTAGACTACCCAAGGGCATTTTGATCTTTTTGGCTTCAACCAGGCCCTATGGGTCCAGGAAGTGACCAATTGATTGGGTTGAAGTTTAAAAAGCTGGTTTGGGCTTAACAGTGTTGTAATGTGTTGACTTTAGACCTTGATTTTGATAATAACTAAACCTTGTGTTAGTTTACTGATGCATTTAATTAGTGTGCAGATTAATAAGGATTATAATTTAGACTTAAAACTTAACTTAAAGTCTAATACATATCAAAAGCATGCACAACAATTCCCAGTTTGAGCCATACACCAAAATAGAGCAATTGCACCCATTTAAACTTCAAACAAATGATTTGCATTTGAAGAGATTAAAGGTGCTCAAAAGAAGATTTTATAAAGTGTGTAAAGACTCAATGAAGTTGACTTGAATTCGAAGAGATTGAAGGTGCTCAAAAAGAGAATTCATCATGATTGTAAAAGGCACTTGAAATTGGAAACTGGCCAAAATTGGAAACTGGTGGGAGAAAAGCAAAACTGCCCGAAATTGGAAACTAGCGCCACTGCTGCTGGTTCGACGCTTGTAGAAGTTGAGAGATTTTTGAAAAACCGAGAGCCTCTGTGAGGAAATTGACTTGGACATTGAAAGAGTGCTTCATAGGGACCACAAAGGATTGCCGAAAGTATACACCGTCACCGAAAAAATTGCCGGAAGAGAAGATTTCGCCGGAAAACTCCAAGAGGTAAGTTTTTTATTTTATATTGATTTTGATGTGTAGAATTCAGTTTAATCCATCTAAACAGTGGAATTGACATTTTGATACGTTTTGAACACTATGGTGAAGTTATTTTTGCATTTTTGTGCGTGTTTGATTGAATTTGAGCGATTTTACGTGTTTATGTAAAGGGGTTCCCGCAGGAATTGAGGGTTTGTCCCTACAACCTTGGGTATTGAGTTTTCTGGCTAGTTTTTTATCTTATGTGCCTTAGAAAAATGTGTTTAACAACCGTATGAAGTTTCATGACTTTTTAAAAACTTTTTTAATTTTTATTTTTTAAAAAATCAAAAAATACTTATATAAATAGTAAAAATTTGAGAAAATTGAGAAATTATTAGGGTTTAGTGTTTAGAAAAATGTAGGGATATTTTAGAAAACATTTGAAGTGACTTTGAGAAATTTTGGGATAACTTCGAAAACCATTAATTTGTTGAAAAATAAAACATGTCATTTAAAAAATTTAGAAATTTAAAAAAATGTGTACGGGTGTTGGTGCTATGTGATTGTGATGTTGTAGAGTGCATGGTTCGTGTTTTGTATTGAATTCATGGGTATTGTAGGGACCATTTTTAAATAGAACTCTGCCAAAATTTTTCAAAATTAAGGAAAGAGTTGAAAAAGTTTTGGAATAAAATCTTTTTGAAGGAAAAAGACAGAAAACCCTTGAGGTTTAGAAAATTCATTTTGACTTGAAATTAGAAAAATCAAAATGTGTAGGAAATTCATTTTGATGTGGAAGCAAGATTTTAAAATCAAAATGTGTAGAAAATTCATTTTGACATAGAAGTGAAATTTTAAAATCAAAATGTGTAGCAAATTCATTTTGACTTAGAAGTGGAATTAAAATCAAAATGTGTAGGAAATTCATTTTAACATATCATTTGAAATCTTTTTTTTTAATTATTTATTTATTTATTTTTATTGTTTCTCTTTTTTCTTTTTCTTACTTCTTATCTCTTTTACCTTTCTGAGTTATACTCACCTTATGTCGGTATTCTTACCTTGATCTTCAGGACGACAGACGCAGGTGATGACAGTTCTGAGAGGAGACACCGCTCTGGGAAGGCTGCCCGGACAGATTTTGTTTGCAGTTCCAATCGATCCAGGGTAGTCGGCGACCTGCAGGACAAGCATCTTCTAGCCAGAGCAGCCGGGGGAGTAGACCACCAGTCGACCCCTTCCCTCCGGTTGAGGCAGCCATCGAGGAGGAGATAGTTGTTGATGATGAGGTGCCAGGCCTTGGTATACTGGATATTCCATCACTGGGAGACCTTGCCTCTCATCCAAGTGTCTACTCCCGACAGCATTTGCCCCTCTGTGGGTACACACAGCTTTCAGAGGGATTGTTCATCTTGTCTTCAGTACTTTGCATTGGGCGGCTCCATCTTACTATGCTTTCTTATCCGAGATTGGGTTTGGGGTCTTCATGGGATTACAAGCTAACCGCCTGAACAGACATCTAGTGTTGGCGCTTATTGAGAGGTGGTTTGGAGAGACTGGGACTTTCCATTTATTGGTTTTGAGCTGGGTCCCACCCCATTAGACTGGGTGATCATCACGGGGCTTTCCTTCGTCGATCATCAGATCACCTTTCAGTCAATCAGTAGGGCTGACGCGTGTATTCTGCTAGACTTGCCCCCTCCTTAGCATTATGCCTTCCCAGTCTCTTGGCTTAATCGAGATAACAACACTTTTACTGTTGAGCCACCACCTGCTCCGCGAGACATCATAAGGCGGCGACTTGTTTTGTATATCATCTTCAGCTGCTTCTGCAACAACAACAAGTCGCTTATGCCTTTTCGATTGGTGAGCATAGTAGCTGATCTTGGGGCCTTATCTGAGTTGGATTGGGGGTCCTTCTCCTTTAGTTGCTTCTTTCGATCGATGCAGGTCTGGACTTCCTCTCGTTGGGGCAGCATGACTGGTTTCTGGCATTTTCTTGTCTGGTGGAGCTATGACTACCTACCAGTTAGTCGCCCTGTGGTTCTCGAGGATGGCCTTTATCCTCGTGCTTTGAGGTGGGCTCGTGACCGGGTAGCCTAGTGATCAGAGATCACTAATTTTGTGATGCTATGGGTGAACCTGGAGTTGATTGGGGCGAGGGATGTGACTTGGTGGCCCTTTATTGGGTCGGTTTATTATGAGATGGTGTAGTACTTGGTCCCGTTATCCCTATTAAGGGCCTCCATTCTCAGCAATGATTCTTGGGAGTCCTACCTAGGGGATCGCCACTGGTGGTAGTTTCATAAGGACTTCCTATCAGCAAGAGATCCACCGGAGTACACGTTTGGAGCCTTGGTGAAGGGAGTTCATATTTCTTATCAGGAGCACCAGTCAGGTGCCGGTTTCCTACTTCCTCCGGATACGGACTATGCTGCGCACTTTGGGGCTCATTCTGTTAGTGCCTTTACTCAGTTTGAGGTAGTAGTCGGCGGATATGTTGTTGGCCAAGAGGTGGTTGACTTGTGGTGTCGTGCCGAGGGATACGTGCCCCAGGCTGAGTTTACTACAGTAGGAGACTAGAGGGACCAGTTCCAGATGGAGTGGGATCAATACCAGACAAAGTTAGCCTCCTTGACGACTCGGTTAGCCTAAATGGGGGGTGGCAGGGTATGTTGTCCTTTCTCTCCTTCTTCTTTTTGCTCTGTTGTTGTTTAGTTATTCCTTTGCCCTACTGATTTTGGTTCTGTCTTCTTTGCAAGATGCTGGCGCTTCTAGTAGTTATCCACCTCTTTCGAAGCTAGGTTTTGGCGATTGCGATCTGGAGGATATCGATTTTGATCTTTGACAGATGCCCCTTGTGGAGACCCTGATCTTCTTTTGCCCTTATCCTTGAGATGTATTTATGTTAGACAGTTTTATTTTGTAAATTTTGTACAAAGATGGATGTTTATGATTTAGATAGTTAAATGCATGAACAGGCAGAGATATTTATGGTTTCTACAGCTAAGTATATAATCAGATGTATGTGCATGGATGATGATGTTATATATTTTACTATATGAGTTGATATTAAACTGTATCAGTGACTTTTGTTTCTACAGGGAGTTATATCCTATATATTCATGCCGATTTTTTTTTAAGAAAATGCATGTACATCTTAGAAATATACTAGTTAACAGAATGACAAGGGGTGTTATCAAACTTAGTATCTTTGGAACGGTTACTCCTTCCTTTTTGAGGGTATGGCCTCTCCTTTGGCTCAAACCCTACCTTGACTGGATGATAGCACTTTGTACATTTCTCAACCTTTTGCCCACCTCTGATTCTCTACCTCGGGGTTAGTGTATAGGATTATTAGGCTGAAACTCTTAACTCTTGGGGCTTTAGCAACAGCTTACCTGACCTTTAGCAGAGCGATAAGCGGTCAGTCTTTCAATCTGAGGAGACTTTGCTTTGGGACCATAAATTAGGCTAGGTTATGAGGTTTTTGAAATAACAGGATATACAGACTCAAGTTTAATATTGCTTTCAACAGGGTTTAGATCCATACCGTCCTTGACTTTTCTCTTTTTTTTTTTTTGGACAGGGTTTGCATCCTTCTTTAGCTTCTGCAACGCATCCGGCTCATTTAGATCAAACAATCCATTTTCAATCGGAATGGACTTTAGTAGGGTTGTAATGTAGGCTATGGTTTCGAGTTTTTATAAGAAAGGGTAAAGGCTCGAACCTATTGTTTTTACTGGGCTTCTTTGTTACCTACGATCACCTTTAAATTTCCTCCTTTTACAGAGGGAGTTGACCTTTCTTGTAACTTTTGACCTTCTAACGGAATTGTCTGACATTTGCCCTTGACTTCTGGCCTTTCTATATGCTTTTCAAGATAATACAAATTCCTTTCTTTTTTTTATAGGCTCTTGCCCCTTGGCAACTCTTTTTCTTCACTTTTCTTTTTCCTTTTTATCTCTTTTCTTTCCTTTTATGAAACGAATAATTTTACAACCCTTTTTTCCTTAGACCTTTTCCTTAACAATTCAATCTAATGGGTTTGGCGAGGTCTTGCTTCTGACTGTATGGGAAATGAAATGAGTGCCTCTCTTCACTTTAAACTAGATTGTTTGATCTATAAAGCCTTCAATATTGCCCCAGAATTATAGAGAATGGATACCATTCCTAGAGTTCTCGATTATTGTCTGCCCTAGTGTGGAGAGGACGGTCTTGGATCAGGGTTGACAAGGAATATTTTGCTTGTTACGAGGCATGAGGGGCTAAACAAAGGGAATATAAACACTTTTTTTTCTTTTATATGAGAAAATGAAAGATGGCTGCTTTTCATTTTGATAATCTAGTCACACATCGCTTAGCTTTGGTGTCTTGCAAGTGTTGCCTTTGGGTAGTTTCCTCACTCATCCTTATCCTCTCTCTCTTCGGAAAGCTGATCATTTGGCTAGAGGTTAACTCATGCTATCACCTCTTCAAGTCAAATCATTCCATAAGATAAACCATGCCCTTTGCGTAGAAAGTATTCACCATTCACAAAAGAGATGTAAGATGACAACAATGAATAAAAAGACGTAATCATTTGATTATATCACTGACAAGCATATAGTTCTCTTTAAAGGAATAGAAATGCAGATATTAATTTAAGGATGAAATATAAATGGATAGAAAGAAAGTGGGTGAAAACACCCCTCTCTTGTACGCTTTTTATGGGGATCTTTCTAGTTAGGCCTTGGGATGATGTCCACATCTTTGATGCTTCATCCACAGTTATGGCTACGATCCAAGGCAATGTAGGTGAAAGCTTCCTCTAGAACTCCGGGCAAGTTGGCTGTGAAGGTGCATTTGTCAGCTTCATTAACCTCCTTAATGTCCTTGGAGGCAGATTCTTCTACAGACAGAATGGCTAACTCACCTCCATCTAACTCGAATAGCCTTGTAGTGCCTTTGGCTCTTCTAGCTCCCAGCCCATGTCCTCATAGTCGCACTCGGTTACGAGCCCAGGGTTCTTCAATAAGCGATGTTCAACCACGGCATACTTTGGGTGTAAAAACTCATCACCCCATCCATCAACGGCCACATTTTCAACAAGGTCTTCTTTAAGAAGGATTGGCTTATCAACTGGCCAATCAGAAGAATCCGGCACCTCATTAGGGTTATAGAGATAGATCGGGCATAATGGGGGATTCTCCTCCTAGTCATCTTCTTCATCAATCTCCCAGTCTTTGATCACAATCACATCCAGTTCATTTTCTTCCACTATTTCCTCTAATATCAAGTTGACAACATTGTCTGGTAGAGGATTTGTGGTAACATTACAAGTAGGAGGAGGATTCATCAGTTGCAAGCCAATGATCTTATTGTCTATCAGGTCTTAAATTTTGTGCTTGAGAGAAAAGCAACTTTCGGTGTCATGCCATTGGCCACCCGAATGGTATTCACAAGTGAGGGTGGCATTGAAGGTTGGGGGTAAAGGGCTTTGCAATGGACGAGCAGGTATGGCCTTCAAGATATTGTTCTTCAAAAGGTTGTGGTAGGCCTCAGTTTGGGTGCAGGCTAAGGTGTCAAAGTTACGGAAGCGTCGGGCAGGCCTATTGAAATTTGGTCATGCCCTAGTAGGGCCAATGTTGGGTACTTGAGTAGGCATGCTTAGAGTGGGCATGGGTAAGATAGGGTGAGACTGAAGTGGGGGATGGTATTGGGGAGGTTGAACAGGTAAGATGGCAGACACTTTGCCTTTTTTCTTGATTGCTCCTCTTGTAGTGGCAACTTTTTTGGCTATATTGCTCGAGCTTTCTCCAATTTTCGCATAGGGATTGGTAATCATCCATGTCTTAAGACCATTTTCTATCATTTCCCCTTGCATGATGAGCTCAGAGAACCTTTTCCCCACACTAGTGCAAAGATTTTCGTAGTATATACCTTGGAAAGTGTGTACAAACAATTGCACGTACTCCTTTTCTTCTAGCAAGGGATTAACTTGTGCAGCGGCCTCCCTCCATCTCAAGGCATAGCCCTTGAAACTTTCTTTCTCACCTTTACTCATTGTCATCAGGGACCATTGATAGGAAGTGAGGTCGATGTTGTGATGCTATTGGGCTTTGAACGCATTGACTAGCTCAATCCAAGTGTTGATCTTCCTTAGGTCTAGACCGGCAAACCATTATAGAGCAGACCAAGTGAGACTGTGTTGGAATAACTACATGAAGAGCTTCGGATCATTGCCATGACCACCCAGTGTCCCGGCATACAGGCGAAGATAAGCAATAGGGTCACTAGAGTCGTTATACTTCTGAAAGTCATGCATTTTAAATTTAGCAGGTCTCAAATGGTCAGGAAAGAAACATAGCTCATTGTAGAAAGTGAACCCATAAGTGTCATGGCCATGGAGACTTCACAGTGAATCCTTTAACCCTTGGATTTTCATACTGAGAGGGTCTACGGGTGTCCTCTTTACGGTAGGTGAGAGCAATGTGGTTTCCTCCTCTTCAGTATTGAGCCCCTTGGCATCTTCCTTGTTCCTTCCAGCATTGTCAGATTGAAGCACAATCCTTGGGTTAGCAGGTTCAGGGTCCTTGGACGAAGTCAAGGATGACGATGGGATTGCAGCAGTATCCTTCATGGCCAAAGTTTGGACAAGCTTAAACATTTCATCAATCCTTATTTCATTGACCTCCTCTAGAGAGACTTGGGATGATTCTTCAAAGTTGGCCACCATAAGTGAGGCTCTTTGTCGGGTAATAATGGAGTCTCTACCTAGATGTTGACCTTTCTTGGGAGCAATGTTGACCTAGTGCAGGGTGATCTCTATAAACGAAAAAGAAAGACGTAGAAAAACAAGGACACAAATCGCAAGTTAGTTTTTAGTTTTTAGAGAGTTCTATATAATACATGCCCTAAGGTGTCTTTATTTGAGAGGGAAACTAATCATGATGTATTGGCTCACTTTTGGAGATAATGGGTTTTGTTCTTGTATGTAGACACTTTACCGTCGGATGGGAATCTTCTTTCATTTATACATTCAAAGAAAGGGGTACATTTAACAAGAGGAAACAGAGTACACTTTAATGGGGGAGAGGGAAACATTCTTCTTTGGACCTCCACCTATCTAATTTTACATATGAAATCCTAAACTACTCTTGAGTCTTTGGATTCGCCTTCTTTGGATTTGACGTCAAGGGGGTCGCTGAGAGACCTTGTTGATTTGATTTCCCCTTGTCTTCTTGGCAATCCTATTTCCGTGAGCATAGAGGGATTGGGGCCCCTCTTATGGAATAACTTAAAATCTATGCAATGATTCCTTAGGGTTACGTGGGAACCCTTAGGGTTTTGGTAAGTTTAATGCAATGGAAAGTGAACTTGGTGTCCCTCTCTTTGTGTTAATCATATGCATGGAGATACAGCGACTTGAGTAACTTTGGAACTCTTGTCTTAACATGGAATATGGAATGCATGAACATAGATGCATAGAGTAAAGAAAGAGAGAATGCATTTGTAAGGTAAATATGGATGCATGAGTAGTTATACAGGTATTATAACAGTAAGAGTACAGTCATTATAACAACAGGAATAAACAAGTATAAAGGAATATAAAAAGCAGTCTCCCTTTTCTCTATGGTTTTGAAATCAGTGGCGTGTCTTAAATTCGGCAGAGGTTCGGCTATGCATGGTGTCTATATGAGCATGAGGTTAAGGGTTTACTAATACTTCCTAAAAAGGCTCAGTTCCTAGATCTTCAAACCTAGGCCCACTCCCCGAGGTGGTGCCATGATCGGTTGGTGATTTGAGCGGGAGAGCCATCAAAAGACCGTAGACAAAGAAACTGACACAACATCTTGCTCATAACTAATATACCGTTCCCCTTCTAACTAGAAGGGACATATCAGGGTAAAGAATGCAAGTATACAGAATGCAAGTGCACGTGTAGTGCGTGTGTAATTTTTAAAAATTAGAGGAAAGAGCCCAACAACTCCTATCCATCCTATCCAATCCATACATTCATGCACAACAGTTAATATAACATGAAATAAATTTGTGAGCAGGGGTCCACCTACAAAACAAATATGCAACAGTTAATATGTAGATAACAAACTTAACGCAAGATAATATGTATGGAAATAAATTAGATGTATATTTTTGAAAACAACTTAGAAAATTTGATTTGGAAATTTTGGAGTGGATAGGATTGAAAAAATTAATTGAAGACTCTATATGGGTGAAGAGTGAAAAGACATGACAATGGCCTAATCATCTAAGTGTCCTCAGTGGAGTCACCAACCGTCGCGGCCCGATTTTTTGCACCTAAAAAAGACAAGTGAGAAAAACACAATGCTCTCTCGTTAGAACTCATCCTCCTAGAAGGACGAGTGCGACCAGGTTTGAATTCAAAATTGATTTGAATAAAGGGGTTTTGAAAAAGATTTAGAGTCGCCACCTAACTTGATTAAGGTGAGCTAGGTCACCTAAAACTAAGCACAATCCGAAGATTACACTTAGGGTTTTCGAAAATAATTTTGAAAACTTCCCTAAGGAATGGGTTTTAAGAAAAGAGGTTGTTTGGCAACCTTTGAAAATATTTACGCCCTTTTTTGAAAATAACTCCATTTGGTCCTTGAAAGCAGTAATCTAGGTTCGGAGGTCGGTTATGTGTAGGGAAGACGCACTAAGCCATCACCCTACCCCGCCCTTGCGGTACCTACATGTCTGTTCACCCTAGGTTCACTCATCAGAGTCTTTGATTAATAAATGTCCAAAAACTATCCACTTTTGAAAAGAATTTTGAAAAGAAGTTTAACATGATACATGATATGCAAGTGAGAGAATAAAACTTTGATTTTGAAAATAGATTTGAAAAGAACTTGATTTAATTTGAAAGAAAGATTTGGAAATTGAGATTTGAAAATAGATTTTTGGATTTAGAAGTTTAAGAAAAGTTATGAAATTGGAGATTTGAAAAAGGTTGTGAAAATAGAGGCTTAAAAAAAAAAGTGTTGTGGAATTGGAGATTTGAAAAAAAAAGTTATGACCACACCCGTGAGGGTTGCCTACGTATCCCTTTTTGGAAATCAGGTCAGTCGTAGTTTGGACATGAGTCTAATAGAAAATAGAATGTTCAATTTGAAAAAGAGTTTGATTTGGAACTTGGATTTGAAGATTGAAAATTGAACATTGATTTGAAATTGACTTGGAAGATTTGAAAAGATTAGTTTTGGAAAGCTTAGTTTTAGGAAACCTAGACTTAGGAAAGATGGGACTTGAGAAAGACTTGAGATTAAAAAAGATTTGACTTGACTTAGAACGGATTTAGAAAAGATTTGACTCGAATGTTGGACTTAGAAGATTAAGAAAGTTGGAATTTAAGAAAGATTGGATTTAGGAAATCTTCGAATTAGGAAAGTTTCAAAATAGGAAAGCTCTCATTTTAGGAAAATTTTAAATTAGGAAAGAATTAAAATTGGAATATTTTGAAATTGTAAAGTTTTGAAATTGGAAAGTTTCCTTTTTAAGAAAGAGTTGATTTTTGGAAAGATTTGGAATTTAGAAAGTTTAGGATTTTGAAAAGATTTGAATTTAAGAAAGATTTAAAAATTTAGAATTTGAAAAGGTATAGAATTAGAAAAAGTTTGTGTTTAGAAATATTAAAAGGCTTAAAGTTTAAGGGAAAGATTTAAAAGTTTAAGTTTTGGAAACTCAATGTTTAGGAAGGTATGAGATTAAGAAGGATTGGATTAGGAAAGATTTGGATTAGGAAGGATTGGGATTAGGAAAGATTGGGATTCCTATTTCCTAAAACAAAATATTGGACTTTATTTCAAAAAGGAGGTGATTTGATTTTATTTTCAAAAATGGAGGATTGGATCTATGTTTCCTAAATGGAAGATTGGATTTGGTTTCCTAAAACAGAGGACTTGATTTTACATGGAATTGGAAAGATGAAGTTTTAGAAATCGAAGATTTGGAAGGCTATAGTTTAATGTAGAAAATAAGTTTTGGAAATTTATGATTTTTGATGTAAAAAGGAGATTTTGGAAACCGAGATTTTGAGGCAAGATTGGAAATCATGTTTTAGGAAAGAAAATTAGAGTTTCCTAATCATGACTCTAGAGTTTGTCTTAGGCTTCAAGGAAAAGACGTTTTAGAAAGTGAATTTTTTGGAAAAGAAGATTTTTGGAAGGAGATCTTAGAAAGGAGTTTTTAGAAAGTGAATTTTGAAGAGGGCTTTTTTGGAAAGAAGTTTGAAAAAGAAGTTTTGGAAAATAGATTTTTTGAAGGGAGTTTTTAAAATGCAATTTTGGAAAAGAAAGTGGAGAGAGTTTTTAGAAAGTATATTGGAGAAGAGATTTTAGAAAGTAAATGTGAAAAGAGATTTTGGAGAGGGTTTAAAAGAGGTTTTGGAAGGTAAGTTTGAAAAGCAATTTGGAAAGAAATTTAAATGTGGACTTTTGCAAGTCTCTAAAAATATCTCACTTTCCTAAAACAATTCTAACCATGAAAGGATTAGAACCGTTCTAGGATTATGGTTTTGAAAACAACAATGATTTGAAAATGTGGACCATAAAAGCTACTTTAAATGTAACACTTTCCTAAAACAACTCTAACCATGAAAAAGCTAGAATCACCTTAGGATTGTAATTTTGAAAATAAGTTTGGAAAAAAAGAAGATTTTATGCAAGTTTTGAAAACGATTTTTGATGCAGGTTTTGAAAACGAGTTTGAAAACAAGTTTTGGAGATATGCATGATCATGATATGCACAATGCAAGTTGGGGTCGTGAACATACAAAGTTAAAGGCTTCACCACATAATCAAGTGAGCCAAACCCATGTGGTCTCCGGTTAGAGTAAGAGAAAGCCGCCGACATGGTGACTTTCAATAGCCTAATCCTACACATGAACCAGGGGGTTCTTTGTTTCAAGCATGTAAGAAAATTTCGGTGGCCACATATCATTAAAATGATATTCGAATTAATTTCTATCAAGGTCTTCTAGACTCCATACATGCTGGTGAAAGTTACGGAGGTATAAATTATTTATTTGGTGACTGAACAATACAATTTTATCCCATATAGAACATCTTAACATATGCATGTAACCAATTATGCTTTGGTAATGTCGGTCGTAGAACCATATTACTATATCATTTGTTGGAAGCCCACGAGAGATGTATCAATTATATAAGGATGCAATGGCTTTAGTACAAAAGTACGACAAACCAGATCTTTTCATTATAATACATCTAATCCCAATTGTTCAAAAATTAAAACTGAGCTGCAACCTAGACAAGCATCACATGATCGGACCGATTTACTTGCTAGAGTATTTCATTTAAATTAGACACATACTTGGAAAAGTGAAGGCGTATGCTTATGTTATTAAGTACTAAAAATAAGGTTTACCATATGTTTACATGCTTCTTATTTTGAATGAGAATGACAAATTAAATAATCCTGATGGTTATAATGACGTTGTCAGACCTAAAATTCCTAATAAGAGACTAGAGCCTATAGCCTAAATTATACAGTACAGTGCTCAAATACATGATACATGGACTGTATGGGATGTATAACCAACAATCACCTTGTATGAAGAATGGAAAGTGTAAAAGACAGTACCCGAAGCTATTTTCTCTAGTCACAACGTTAGGAACTGATTCATATCCTATGTATTGAAAAAGAAAAGGGCAGCACGTATCATTAGAAAGTAACGAACAAATCAAAGTTGATAATAGTTGGGTCATTCTCTACAATCCCTGGTTACTGTTGAAATATGATTGTCATATCAATATTAAAATATCTAATAGTATCCAAAGTGTGAAGTATTTATACAAATACGTTTACAAGGGTCCTACTTATATTTCACTCGAACTTCACCAAGGCCCTGACTATGACGAAATACAACAGTTTGTAGATAGAAGATGAATTTGTGCTCTTGAAGCATTGTGAAAAGTTTTCAAATTTCTATTTAGTTAATTGACCTCGAATGTGAAACGTCTCGAAATACACTTACGGAATAAGCAACAAGTGAGATTTTATACATATCAAGATATTTCAAATGTGTTTTTTAAATGACTACTACTCAAGAACAATGCTTACCTAATTCTTTCAATTGAATGTTGATGATTATACTGCAAATTGTTATTTATATCAAGAGGTTCCCCAACACTAAAAATGTTGATAGGGTGAAAAAATATGGCGATGGAGACAAAGTTATCAAAGAGTAATTTGTAGGATTTACATTGTTTTTCACCAAATGAAGGGGGGAAGATTTTACTTGAGGATTTTGCTAGACCATATCAGAGGACCCAAATCATTTGACCACTTATTGTTGGTTAATAAAAATCAATGTCATACTTTCAAACAAGCAACTGAACAACAAGGTTTGTTGGAAAGCGACGATAGAATACAACAATATTTGTTAGGAGCAGCCACCACTCGTATGATAGCACTCAAGAGATTGTTTGTTATAATATTAGTGTATTGTGAACAAATAGGGGTGCGAAGTCTATGGGAGAAAATCTATTCTTACATGAGTGAAGATTATACATCTCAAGCACTATAAATAATGTGTTACTCCTTAACAGAGTCTTGAAGTGATAATGGATTGGGTGATAGTATAGCTTTACCTAAAGTTATACAATATGAGATTTCTGTTGCCATTCCATAAGAGGACTTGGACTCAGTTATCACATTAAATAGTGATCAAAATTTTGCATTTAATTCAGTCATGGGAGCAATAGAAAGTAATTAGAATACAATATTCTTTGTGGATGGCCCAGGAGGAACAAGTAAGACATACCTATATCATGCAGTGTGTTAGCTTCAGTAAGAAATCAATGTCATATTGCCATTGCAAGAGCAACATCAAGTATAGTAGCTACACTCATGCATGGTGGTAGGACAACACATTCAAGATTTAAGATCTTATTGAATCTAGATTCTTTGTATATGTGCTCCATCAACAAACAATCATATTTGGCTGAGCTAATAAGATGAACAACTATAATTATTTGGGATGAATCCACGATGACCAATTGTTATGCTTTCGAAGCTTCAAATCAAACATTCATTGACATTATTGGTGTTGATTTGTCATTAGGTGGAAAGATTATGATTTTTTGTGTTGATTTTTGCCATGTACTTCTTGTTGTCCCTAAAGGTTGGAAGGTATAAAAAATTACTGCATCCATCGTAAAATCACCTTTATGGGCAAATGTGAAAGTGTGAGACCTTACTTTGCTTAACATTACATTTAGCTTATATGCCTATGATGTAGTGCATGATTATCCTAATCAAGTAGTTTGATTGACAAGTTTTAATGAGAGCATATCTTATGAGGATTGATTTATTTTAAGCATGATTAATTAGCTTAATGCATAATTAATTAGCATAATTAATCTTTATGCTTAACTTATGGTTAATTATGATTAATTAGTCTAAACATGTTTAATTATTTTAATCATGTGGATTAGTAGTGTGTGGAGAAGCAAGGAGGTGCTAGGTTGGAGGTTAACCTCCAGGTGTGCTTCATTATATGTGAGGTGTGTGCATAAGATGTGTATGTGAGGTGTGTGCTTCATTGGTATTGTGTGTGTGTGTGACATGTGTGTGATTAGATAACTATTGTATTTATAGTTGGCTTTAAGTCAAGGGAAAAGAGAGGAGAGGGTTGCTTGTGTAGAGAATTGTGTTTGGCAAAAGAGAAAGTAAGAGAAAAAAAGAAAAAAAAAACAAGAAAAGAGAAGAAGAGGAAATTAAAGCGGAAAGTTATGCATTCATTGTTTGAGGTGAGGAATCTTAACTTCATACTCGTTTGCATGCATTTCTATTGATTGTTGCATATATAAGACTTATCATGTCTTAGAATTGAGAATTAAATCTAAGAAACTTGAGATTCAAGTTGAAGACTTATGATTCATCATGTTTTGCATGTGTTGATACTTTGAAGCCTTGTTTGAGACTTTAGAACTTCATTCTAGGCTTTAGAGGGCTTAGAATTGTGTTAGGGTAGCAAGGGAAAGCTTCAAACTATATTTTGAAAGTTGCATTTTGGACCAAAAAAGGGGAAGGGCGCATCGGCGCAGGAGTGCATTGGCACACTTTTCTTGGTTGGTTGGGTTGGTTTGACCTCCGTTTTACATTTTATCTTCTTGTGTTGCATCGGGAAGGGTTTAACACTTCTCATTGAGTTCCTAATATATCATTGATGTATCATTTCTTATATTTAAGCATCATAAGTCATGAACATACATTGATTATGCATATGTTTTATAAGTTTGATGTGATAGTGTGTGATAGGTTCAGAAACGGCTAAGGACGCTTCAATTTTACCAAAGGAGTGTATCAACCCTACATTATACAGAGGATTGAGGTGGGGAAGTTTAAGATATTCTTACTTATATTGAATTGATTGTCTCATTATCTATGTTGGCATTATCGCACCCTAATTTTTCACACTCGAGAAAATACAAGTGAGAAAAATATGGTACTCTCTAGTTAGAACTCATTCTCTTGAAAGGACAAGTGTGACTAGATTTGAATTAGAAATTGATTTGAATAAGGGCTTTTAAAAAAAGATTTGGAGTTGTCACCTAACTTTGTTAAAGTAGTTAGGTCACCTAAACTAAGTACAATCCAAAGATTAAACTTAGGGTTTTAGAAAAGGTTTTGGAAAACTTCCTCAAGAGAGGTTTTTTTTGGAAAAAACAGGTTGTTTGGCAACTTTTGAAAAGATATAAGCTCTTTTTGAAAATTACTCCGTTTTTTGTCTTTGAAAACAATGATTCTAGGTTCGGAGGTTGGTTATGTATAGAGAAGATGCACAAGACTATTACCCTATCCCGCTCTTGCAGTACCTACATATCTATTCACCATAGGTTCACTCATTTAGAATCTTCAATCATCCATTGTCAAATTATATCCACTTCAAAAATTTTAGAAAAAAGGTTTGATATGATGAATGACATGCAAGTACAAGAAAATGATTTGATTTTGAAAATAGATTTAAAGAAAATATTTGAAGCTTAAAAAAAATTGTGGAAATTGAAAACTTAAAAAAGGTTGTAACGGCACCCATGAGGGTTGCCTACGTATCTCTTTGTTGGGAATCAGGAAAGTCGTAGTTCAGACTCAGTGCCCGATTGAAAATAGACACTTTAAGATTTTTGGAAAGTTTGATTTAAACTTTGCTTGAAAGATTTAAAATTGAACATTGATTTGAAATTAAACTTGGACTTGACTTGGAAAATTTGAGTTAAGTTTTGAAATCATCTTGACTTGAATTGGAGTTTAAAAGCCATCGTGATTTTTATTTGAGTTTAAATAAAAGTTTTTAAAAAGAGTTGAAGCTTCCCAACTTTAGGGTTAAGGTCAAACTAGGGTTAGACATCTTAGGACTTAGGTAACCTAGGGTTGAAACATGCACTTGAAATAAGAAGGTTTGATTTTGAAAAGTTAAATTTTAAGAAAGTTTTTAATTAGGAAGGTTCCCTTTTAGGAAAGTTTCAAATTAAGAAAGTTTTGAATTTGAAAAGTTCCATTTTAGGAAAGGTTTGAATTAGAAAAGTTTTGAATTAAGACAATTCCATATTAGGAAAGAGTTGATTTTGGAAAGATTTGAATTTCAGAAAGTTTTGAATTTAGAAAGATTTTAACTTAGAAAGATTTGAAATTTAGAAAGATTTGAAAGTTTGAAATTAAGAAAGGTTTGAAACTTTGAATTTAAGAAAGATTGAAATTAGAAAATATTAGAATTATAAAAGATTTGATTTCTATTTCCTAAAGTTGAAGATTGGATTTTATTTCTAAAAATAGATCATTTGACTTTGTTTCCAAAATTGGAAGATTTCCAAAATTAGAAAGGTTGAGTTTTGAAAATCTATGATTTTATGTAGGAAAAGATTTTAGAAAGTTGTGATTTGAGGAAAATAAAAAGTCATGATTTTATGTGAGAAAACTAGGATTTCCTAAACATGGACCCTAGGACTTGACTTGGACTTCAAGATAAAGAGTTTTTGGAAAATAGATCTTTGAAAAGAGTTTTTAGGAAATAGATTTGCAAAACTATTTGGAAAGAGATTTGAATATGAACTTTTGCAAATCTCTTGAATATCTCATTTTCTTAACAATTCTAACCATGAAAAGATTAGAACCATTCTAGAGTTGTGATTTTGACAACAACTAGGGTTTGAAAATTGGACCATAATGATCACGTTGAATGTAATACTTTCCTAAAACAATCCTAATCATGAAATGGTTAAAATCATCCTAGGATTGTGGTTTGGATAAAAACAATTTAGGTTTTGAACCAAAAAATTGGACCTTGATGGTTACATTGAATATAACACTTTCCTAAAACAACCCTAACCATAGAATGGCTAGAATCATCCTAGGAGTGTGATTTTGAAAACAAGTTTGAAAGAAGAAAATTTTGAATGCAAGTTTTAAAAGAGAACTTTGATGCAAGTTTGAAAATAACTTTAAATGTAATTTTGAATGCAATGTATGAGTATGATAACCATAATGCAATAGGGCCGTGAATATACAAGGTTGGGCTTCACCACATAATTAAGGGGGCCGAACTCATATCGTCTTAGGTCGAACTTAAAGAAAGCCCCCAACATGGTGACCTTCAATAATCCTTCCTAAGCATGAATCAGGGAGTCCTTTGTTTCCAACATGCAAGAAGAGGAGGTAGAAGATGGAGATTAAAATAAAAGAAAATCCAAGTGGGTTAGGAGAGAGACGAGAGAGGGGGATTACATAAAAGTAAATAGAAAACCAACATTGTCTTATTCTTACATTGAATACTTTGTTTGCTTTACTTGACTTGAACTTTGCGAGCTTTGAAGATGCAACACTTGATCTTCAATGGATGCTTGGAGGCTTGTATTTAAGTGTATAGTGTGTATGGAAGCTAGGGCTTGAGTGTATGGTCCAAAAAGGCATTGGAAGGGTAGGAATACTATTGTAAGTATCCTTAGAAGGTTACCGGTTTGATACCCATAGCTAGTGTGGTTCCCGGAGGCGATTAGATGCCTAAAGGCAAAATGGTTATTTTGACCAAATGCTCTCGAAATCGATTTGGAAGCGACTGGAAGGCACTAGAATGTGCTAGATTATCTTTGGGACAATCTTGGAGGGTGGACTTACTGCTCTGATGACTTCGATACCTTCTTGAGAAGCACGCCGGAAGGGCCCAAAGGGCAGTTTGGTCATTTTTTGCCAGAGTGAGCTAGCAGGCACTGGTGTTGACCTGGGTGTTGAGTGTTTTTGTCACTCTAATGGGGTGTGACGAGTTGGTTTCCAAAGGTATCCCGTTCTTCGGTAAATGTGTCATAGCCAAGAGGCGTGTTTAGTCCGGTGACATAGGAGTTTTGTTGGCAATTCCCAATGTCGACCTGTTTGCGAATGTTTTCACCACTCTAATGGTTTTGATGTTCATGAATGTTTCCATCACTTTGACAGTGTGTGTTCATTCCGAAGACTACCTGATCTCAGAAAGCTGCTGTCTTGGGGCCTTAAGTACTTTCCCGATTGACGTGCCAGATAACGGACATTCTACATTAGCAAGTTAGCAGGCATCAAAAGTGAACCGCTCTACCTTCTTGAAGACTTGGGTGTCGTCCCAATGGACAAGTTTATGTTGAGTCAATGCCTTAATTTTGATGATAACAAAACATGGTTTAATGATCTAATAATTCTACTTAGTGTGCAGATTAATTATTAATTAGATCTTGACTTTAAGCTCATCGTAATGGAGGACTTGTGATGCAAAGATTTGAATAAAGAATGAAGAGCATGATGAAATGATGTATTCTACAAATCTGATATCATAAGAAGATAAAGGAATCTCAAGTTGATGCAAATATTAGAAAGAAGGTTGCTAAGCATAAAGGCACGGCATATTCAACAAGTGGAGATCTTATAAGAGAATGAAGAAAATGAATGTCAAGGAAGAAGAATGAAAATGCTCAAAGTCTTGATTGAAAAGATTGAAGACTTTGAGGACTTGAAGATATCTTGCAAGAATGGAAGAAGAAGAGACCGACTCAAAGATAGAGAAACTTTCTTGTTAGATTTGAAGATATCTTGAAGACATGGAAGGAATCACAAGACTAGAAAAGCTTTCTTGGAAGAGTTGTTGAAATCTATAGAGAAGTTATATTGATTGAAGAATTCTAGAAGAAGTCTAGAAATGAAGATGTTCAAAGAAGAATAGAAAATCAGTTGAATAAATGAAGATTCTAAGTCTTGGAAGCTTTCTTGAAGATCATGAAGAAGACTTGGTTAAATGGTTGAAGCATTGATGGTGGAAGAGCTCTACAAGTAATTAAAATAAAGATAATTCATCTAGAATGGATTGAAGATGTTCTTGGAGTCATCTAACCTTAAAGAAGTGTTTGCAAACTTTAAAATGCTTAGTTAGGTGATCCTTAAAGAGCTTGAAGATATTGAAGAAGATTGAAGAAATATTGCAAAAGCTAAGGATTTTCCTAAAAGAGTCGACCCTTGAAGTAAAAAGAGTCGACTCTTTCGAATAGAGCTTTGGAATTCTGCTGGAGACTCAAAAGAGTCGACTCCTGCTGTAAAAATAGTCGACTCATTTCAACAAAGAACAAAAATTCTGGAGACTGCTTAAAAGATTCAACTCCTGGAGCAAAAGAGTCGACTCATTTGGACAGTGACTTGAAAAATCTGCTGAAATGCAAAAAGAGTCGACTCATTGTAAAAAGAGTCGATCCCCAGACAGTAACGGTTAGTTTTCTGACAGACGGTATGAGCAAATATGTAACCAAAACTTCTCCCATACCTCTCCAACGGCTAGAATCGATCCATATCTTTATATACAAGATACATACAGCTTTAATGAAAAAGATTAAAGCAATTATACCATTGATATCAAGTGCTTGAAGCTGAAAAACTCCTGTACCTCACTGCCACATATTTTTGCTGAGTGTTTAAGGTTATTTATTGAGTTGTATTTGTTCATATACTCACTAGAAGAGTTACCCGTTGTATAGCCTTTATTCACTTCACTTGGGTGGGTTTGTAAACCTGTAAGTTTGAGTGTTCTTGGGTAAAAAACACTTGTAAGTTTGAGTGAAGTTTGGACAAAATCACTTGTAAGTTTGAGATAACTTAAACAAAATCTCTTGGGTTTTGAAAGTTTGGGAAAAAGCTTTTATAAGAGTGAGCTGGGCACTTGTGGCAAAACCAGCAGCTGTTTAAAAAGTGCTACATAGTGGAATTCCTTTGAAAGGATCGAAGAAGAGAAGACGTAGGTAAGGTTGGCCGAACCTCTATAAATCTAGTGCTCTTCTCTCTTGCCTCTATTTTGCTTTTTTGCTCTCTATACATGCTTGCATAGATATATACTTTGATATACACTTTATTTGCTTGATCTACACTTTGATTAATCATTGCAAAAAATACATAAACTGTTTTTAGTTGCATTATTTGATATAAATTCTATAAAACCTAATTCACCCCCCTCTTGGGTTGCCTTCTTAGGCCAACAGTTTGAAGGGACTTATCGTTCCAAAGGATTTTGTGTTTTCTCGATAAATGTGCCATGTTGGATAAACTTACCATCTCAGGGATCAATTTTCTCAAAAAACGTGCTAGATTGAGTTTGATTGAGTTGGATTGGAATTAGAATTGGAATTGAGGTTGAAATAAGGACTTATGGTCTTTAAGAAGACGTGTCAACTGGAATTGGACTGAATAATGCTCCAAGGGCATTTTGGTCACTTCGCTCCTATTGGGCCCGACGAGCTCGCGAAGTGGTTGATTGGCTGGATTAAGTCTGAAAAGCCAGTTTGGGCTTGAATGTGTCTATGTCGATTTGAATGTGAGTCCGATTAGGCCAGAGATTGCCAAACGGGCAAAAATGGGGTGCTTACAACTGTCCTTATTTTTCTGTCTTCGCTTGTCGAAGGTAAAAAACGATAAAGTAAGAGTCTCATGTTAACCACGAGGCGATCGGATGGATTGGAATTGGAAGGTTTTTGAAGATTGGAGTAGTTGGAATTTGAAATTTTGAGTCCGAAAATTGGATTGTCTTGATTTTTGAAATCTGGAATTTTAAAAATTTGATTTTGAAATTAACCTGAACTGACATTCTGACTAATGGAATGACACTCCTTTAGAGAGATTAATATTTTGAAATTGAAGATGATTTTTGAAATAGGAGTTCATTGTTTGAAATGACTTTGAAATTGAAGTTAATTGTTTGAAATGATTTTGAATTGCTTTCTGAAATAGATTGATTTGGATTTGAATTAAAAGGGTTTTGAAAAACCTTTGAAACTTGGAATAAAACTTTTCACAAAAAATTTTGAAAGTCTAGAATTTTGAGGATAAGTTTTTTCGGGTGAAAGCTTGAAAACCCAAAAATTTTAAAAACATAGCTTTTGAAGGATAAAATTCAGGAAACCTATAAAATGTTTTTGAGAATGAAACCTTTTAAGGAAGAAAGTTTGAAAGACATTGGAACGTTTTTTAGGACGGAGCTTTTGAAGAATAAAGCTTGAAAAACCCGAAAATTGCTTTTAAGATTCATCTTTTTGAATGAAAAAGTTTTGGAAAATTGGGAAATGATTTTGAATAAAAACCTAGAAATGCATTTTTGAAATCAAACTTTTTGAAGGAAAAAGTTACGAAAACCTAGAAACTTGATTTTGAATAAAACTTTTTCACAGAAAAGTTTAGAAAACATTGAAATGGATTTTGAATAAAAGTTTTGAGGGGAAAGTTTAAAGAAACATAGAAATTGACAAAAACTTTTGAAGGAAAAGATTGGAAACCCTTGAAAATTGATTTTGAAATGGACTTTTTGAAGGAAGAAGTTTAGGAAACTTTAGAACTTGAATAAAGTTTTTTGAAAGAAAAAGTTTAGAAAACCTCAGATTGAATGAAAACTTTTGAAGGAAAAGTTTAGCAAACCTTTGAGTTGGATATTGAATAGAACATTGAGAAGGATCGAAAATTTTCTAAATTGGACTGCAAATAAGACTTTTTGAAGAAAAAAGCTTAGAAAATCTTGAAAATTGATTTTGAATAAAAACTCTTTTAAAAACTTATGAAGTAGATTTCAAATAAGACTTTTTTAAAGAAAAAAGTCTAGAAAACTTTAAAATGAATTTTGAATTTAGAAAACTTTGAAATTGATAAAAACTTTTTAAAGGAAAAAGTTTGAAAAACCTTGAAACTTGATTGGACTATAGACCTTTTCAAGGTGAGGCTTAGAAAAAGTTTAAAATGGATTTTGAATAAAAATTTTGAAATTTGATTCTAAAACTAAGTTTGAATCTTGATTTTGAAATTACTTTTAGAAGGAAAGGTTAAATAACCTTGGGAATTTATTTTGAAAATAAACTTTTGAAGGGAAAAGTTTAGAAACCTAAGGCATTGATTTTGAAAATAGACTTTTGAAGGGAAAAGTTTAGAAACCATTTTGATTTGAAACTTTAGGCAAAATGTATATGAAATTCATTTTATTAGGCAAATCGAGTAGAAAATTCATTTTGACTTGGAACTTGAATTTTTGAAGACAAAATGTTTAGAAAATTCATTTTGACTCAAAACTTAAATTTTTGAAGACAAAATGTATGGAAAATTCATTTTGACTTAAAATTTAAACTTTTGAAGACAAAATGTATAGAAAATTCATGTTGATTAAAAAAATTTTTTTTATTTTTTATGCATACCTCTTGCCTATCTATGAAACTTTACCGTATCTCTTTCCTTTTGGCATGTCTTCAAGATGGCTGATGCGGGAGACAATGATCTACGCATAAGGCAATAACAAGATTTGCTTTGGTCAAGCAAATGGCTAATGCTATTGATGAGGAGATGGTGGCCCAAGTTTCAATTGGTTTGGAAGGCAAATGTAGGATGGGATACTGCCCCAAGTTTCATGGTTTGAAAAAGATTAAATCAAGGTTGATTAGGAGGTTGAGGGTGGGTCATTGCCCCATTCTTTGTTTTTTATTAGCTATAACAGTCTGAGCTTTTTGAGGCATGTGCCGGTGCTGAAGATGTCTGAAATTACTTGGTTGCGGGGTGACTTTTTAGCTCCTTTTTGTACTTTGTCCCATTCCTTGCTTCTTATTTGAGAGAGAGAGAGAAAGACATAGAATAAGTTTTTGTCCAAAAGCAATTTACTTATGGCAATTCTAAAAAAGCACAAGTAAGGGGATGAACGCATGATGAATGCACACACAGGAATAAAATTGAATGCGTGTCCTACTTTTTAATGAATGCACAAGTTTATATATGAATTAAATTGAATATATGACCTACTTTTTGATGAATGCACATTTTTATACAAGAATAAAATTGAATGCATGTCATACCCCTTTTTTTTTAATCAATGCACAAGTATTACATGCACATGGGTTATTTTTGAAGAATGCCTCGGGATTGCCCTAGGGTCCATACTCTCGGGAATCTACCCTTTTGGTTTTATCTCATTTTTATCGAGGTGTGATAGCATTTGCACCAATCTCAAGAGATCTTGACCTTTTAGTTTGCTTACCGGTATCTTATCCCTAATTTCTACAGGGTTACTGTTTAGGAATTTTCTGTCCTCTCTTGGTTTTCTCTCTTAGATCTTCAAATTCCACCGTAGCTTGAACGACAACTCGCATGCCCTTTGCCGAGCAATAAACAGCTTAGCTCTTAATCCGAGAAGACTTCTTTTAGGACCATAATGCAGGCCAGGTTTAGGGGTTGTAAAGACTGAAGGGATATTTAGGCTCAACGATTTTCTTTTAGTGGGTTGTTTCAACCAAAACCATTTTAGTGCACTTTGGGGCATGAGGTTGCCCCTTCCATCCTCCTCGTCGCTCCTCTTTCTTTTTTTTAAACTGCTTATCTTGGTATTGTTCAGGCTTATTTGAACTAAGAAATTTTTTTGATCAGAGATGACTTTGATTTGGACTGTAACATAGGCTAGGTCAAAAAGGATTTATGAATGAAATGATATAAAGGCTCAAACATTATCACTTGTGGGGTTTCAAAAGACCCATGATCACCTTCGGAAATTTAACTTTCATTCTCTTCTTTCTTCTTTCCTTCCTACTCTTTATGTTCTTCTAAACTATTCTCTCCCTTCTGATTAGGACTTTTCATCAAGAAATTTGTTCCTAAGTTGACTTTTAAAGATGCCAACTTTTTGAATTCTTCTTTTGAAGACCACCATAAACAAAAAAATTTTTTTCTTTAAACTCATTCCTCTAGACTATTCTCTACATAAAAAATCTCATTCCCATGCTTCCTCTTAGATATGTTATTGATACCATATCCTCTTGGAAATTAACATCTTCATCATCATTCATTGATTCTTATTCATAGCTTTTTCCTTAACCCAGTGTGGATAGTGATTATCAGGTTGGTTTTCTTCAAAAATGTAACCGGCTCAAGTGGGCTTTGCAAAGGGATTTGTTTTTGGTATATGGTAGCAGAATTGAAAGCCTCTCATCATTTCAAATTGAATTGCTTAGTTCATAAAATTTTTCTACAAAGTTTAAACAATACTCCTAAAGACAGTGTGTTTCTGCCAATTAAACCCCTGTATCTTCTATCAAGTCAATTACTTTTTACTTACCCTAGTGTGGGGAATGGTTTTTGGTTTGAAGATATCTGAATAGAAATTACTTATGGCTCTAGTGGGCTGAGCAAAGGGTAGTGCTTATTTCTTTTTGGATGAATAAAACAATGGTTTCTTATCATTTTGAGGACTCGACTGCCTATCACTTAGCTAGGATATCACTCAAGTGTCGCTTCTTCAACAAGCTCTGTACTTCTTTGTTGAGTCTATCTTCCTCCTCTCTCTCACTCTCTCTTTTTTTCTCACAAAGGTTTTAACCTCCGTTGAATGGGTTGCTCATGCTATACCATCCTTCAAGCTGAATCATTACAAAATGAAAAAAAATCCCTAGAAGCAATAATCATCCACAAGAGTATGAGACAAACGGGATAAACTAAAAATTACCTCCTTTTCATTTCAAATCATGATTGCATAGCATGCAATGTTTAAAGATAAAAAGATAGACAAATTTTATAGAAACCTCCCTTTTCTTATGGGCCTTTTGGTGAGAACCCTTAATAGGGTTTTGGGACTATGTCAACCTCCTTGGTACTCTATTTGCCGGGTGTATCACTAGACAATGAAGGGAAAATAGACAAATCTTTTGTAGCATTTGGCATACATTTGGGAATTAGAGGATTCTGTTTTGGCAATACATCGATTTGACAAAACTTTACAAATGGTGAAGTCCTCTTCTACATGGATGGTGATTGTCACGGCATGGTGTGGAGGTAGTTGCTTAGAGGTAACGTCTTGCAAATGGATGGTTAGTTCTTCTTACTCTTTAATGTAGGTTCGGCCTCTTCCCATAACCGGGCTTGTCCTTTCATGCTAGGAGTTCCACGAGTTTAGTTATGCTCTTTGACCTGGAAAAAGCAAAAGAAAAACAAAATGCAGTCAGCATATGACATTGGAGGTTTTGTGCGATACATGTCCTATGGAGGTCCCTTCTCTGAGGGAGTATAGGTATGATGCTGAGTCCATCTTGGAGGTGGGGTTTTGCCCCATATGCAATAAAATACCTCTTCAGTATGGGCCAGTTGATATTTCTTTGTTTGGGCAATCCCGCCTCAATGGATGGAGAGAGATTTGGGCCTCTCTTGAGATATGGTTCTATACATGCCATGAATCCTTAGGGTTAAGGAGCCCTTAGGAATTTTGGTAGGTTGGATTAACATGAGATTGGATTGCTCCTTTCTCTCTATGGTTGGTTAAATGCATGAGAAGGCAATGACTTGAGTTTCTTGGAACTCTTGTCGTAGAATAGATATGGATGCATGAGCATAATAGAAGTGAATATGTGATAAATATGATAACATTAAATGAATGGTTTAGAAGACCCCCCTTTTGTCTTGCTTCTGCCTTCGGTTTTCTTGGTACTTGGAGATGAGGGGGTAGAATAGAAGACAAGGAACAAAATATAACTTAGTGTCATGATTTGAAAGTTTTCATGCAATGTATGTCCTAGAGGTGCTCCTACTCTTTGAGGAGAGACTAAGCATGATTTTTTTTTTTTTGGCTCACTTTTTGGAGACAAGGGGTTACCCTTGTATGCAAATACCATACCTATGTCAAGGGGTTAGTCCACCAGTCACTTCTCGGGCCCGTAGGGCCCACTTGAAGCTAAATGACCATATTGTCCCTGGGCATTCGAACGCCCCGGGAACCACACCGGCTCTAGGTATCAAACCAGTAACCTTTTGAGATTACTTCTTATGGTATTCTCAACCTTCCTCTACCTTTTCGAATATTCCGAGTCAGTTCCGACAAACCCGGTGCAAAATGACCGTTTTGCCCCTGGTAGGCCGATCTCCTTTTCTGACCACATCGGCTCTGGGTATCAAACCGGTAACCTCCTAAGACTACTTTTTATAGTGTTCTCAACCTCCTTTTACCTTTTCGGATCATTCCAAGTCAGTTTCGGCCAACCCGGTACAAAATAACCATTTTGCCCCTGGTGGGCCGGTCTCCTTTTCCGACCATGCCGGCTTTGGGAATCAAACCGGCAACCTTTGGGAACATTCTAAATAATGTTTCCAGATCCCGAGTCCTCTTCCGGGACAGTTCGGGTTTGTCCCGGCAGTTTCCCGGTCTAGTTGACCGTTTTACCCCTAAAGGCTCGGTCAACCTTTCCGACACATCTTATCCAAACTTTTCAAGTCAAATACCTCCAGGACACTATTTTAAGTGTTCCTGCTCCTTTCCGGCCTTCCGAGTCATTCCCGACTCCTTCAAATCATTCCCGGACTTTCCGGAGTCACTCCTAGTGAAGCCAGGCTAAAAATTGCATGGTAGTCACTAGTACAGGCGTCCAAATCTAGTCAAAGATACGTTGCTTGCCGACCTTAAAAATTTCCTAATTGGCTAGCGCCAAGCCAAAAAATGGCCTGGCGCCACTCCTAGTGGCGCCAGTGTAAAATTTGGCCTGGAGCCATTGCAACAGGCACCAGTGTTGTCCAACTTCTATAAATACAGAGCCTCATTCAACGTGAAAGGGGTCTGCAAACTTAACCTAGAAATCACATATTTCGATATACAGAGCTCGAGCACCTCCTAAACCCTAGCCTCCTTAGGTTCTTCCAAACCCTAGCCTCTTATACACTCATACACACCCCCATACGCTCATACACTAGCCTTCAACCATCATTTGAAGACTTGAAGAGCTGCAATCCAAAGCTTGAAGACAACTCTGAAAGACTGAAGGTGAAGATCAAGACAAAGACCGAAGACAGCACGGCGCGCAAAATAAACAAGATACAAGGTAGGCTCCCTATTTAAATTTCCGCACTTCCCCCCACTCTCTTCTCTCTCCTAACCCACTTGGGTTTTCTCTATTTTAATCCCCCATCTCTTTCCCCCCTTTCTTTGCATGCTTGAAACAAGGGGATTCCCGGTCCATGTGTAGGATTGGGCTATTGGAGAGTCACCGTGTCGGGGCTTTTTTCTAGCCTAACCAGAGACCACGTGGGTCCGGCCCCCTTGGTTATGTGGTGAAGCCTTAACCTTGTATGTTCACGACCCCAAATTACATTGTGCATATCATAGTCTCGCATCTTCCAAAACTCGTTTTCAAAACCGTTTTCAAACTTGCTTTCAAAATTGCATCAAAATCTCTTTTTCAAAAATTTGTTTTCAAAACCACAATCCTAGGGTGATTCTAGTTTTTCCATGGCTAGGGTTGCTTTAGGAAAGTGTTACATTTAAAGTGACCAATACGGTCCATATTTTCAAATCTTGTTGTTTTCAAAACCGTTTTCCTAAAGTGGTTCTAGCCCTCTTATAGTTAGAATTGCTTTAGGAAAGTGAGATGCTTTTACACCTTCTAAAAACTCTCTTTTCAAAAAGTCTTTCTTCCTAAAAATTTCTTTTTAACATACTTTCCTAAAACCCTCCTCTCCAAAATTGTTTTCTAAAAACTCCCTTCCAAAATCTATTTTTCAAAACTTCCTTTTTCCACTCCTTTCCAAAAACTCTTTCTCCTCAAAATTCACTTTCTAAAAACTCCCCCTAGGATTTCCTTCCAAAAACTCGTTTCAAAAAACGCACTTTTCAAAAACTCTTTCCTTAGAGCCCAAGTCAAGCCCTAGAACCCACAATTAGGAAACCCTAATTTTCTTTCCAAAAACATGGTTTTCAAACTTTGCCCCAAACCTAGATTTCCAAAACCTCTTGTTTTTACATCCAAACGATACACGTTTCCAAAACCTATTTTCTACGTCAAAACTATAATTTTTCAAATCTAGGGTTTCTAGAATATCCTTTTCCAAATCCTTGCCAAATCCTATCTTCCCTTTAGGGAACCAAATCCAATCTCCCAATTTAGGAAACTAGATCCTATCCTCCGTTTTTGGAAACAAAATCAAACCTTCTCTTTTCAAAACAAAATCCAATCCCTTCCTAATCCAAATCTTTCTTAATTCAATTCCTTCCTAAACCATAAATTTCCTAAACCTAAACTTTAAATCTTTCTTTAAATTTCAAAATCTAAATCTTTCCTAATTCAAATCCTTCCTAAACTTCCACTTTCCTAAACCTTAAGTTTCCAAAACTTGAACATAAAAATCTTTTCTAAAATTCTAAAATTCAACCCTTTCCTAATTTAACCCCCTTTCTAAATCTTAACTTTCTAAATTCAAGTTTTCAAAACCTTTCCTAAATTCAAGCCTTTCCTAATTTCAAGACTTTCTAAAATCCAAACTCTAAAATTTTCTAAATCTTAACTTTCCAAATTCAAGTTTTCAAAACTTTCCTAATTTCAAAACCTTTCCTAATTCTGAAACCTTCCTAAAACAACACTTTCCTAAGTTGAAACTTCCCTAATTCAAAACATTTCTGAATTCAATACTTTCCCATTTCAAAACTTTCCTAAAGTGAAAACTTTCCTAAACCTCAATACTTTCCTATTTCAAAACATTCCAATTTTCAAAACTTTTCTAAGTTGAAACTTTCTTAAGTTCCGAACTTTCCTAATTCAGAGCTTTCCTAATTTGAAACTTTCCAAAAATGAAACTTTCCTAATTCGAAACTTTCCTAAATCAGACCTTTCATAATTCGAACATCTCTTAAAATCTAACCTTTCCAAATCTTCCAAGCCAAGTCAAATCTTTCCTAAGTCTCTTCACTTTCCTAAGTCTGGTTTTTCTCAAACCTTCTCTTTTTCAAAACAAGTCCAAATCTATCTCTTCAAATCAAAGTCCGATCTTCTCAATTTCAATTTCCAATCTCCTTTTCTAATCTCAAATCAAATCCAATTTTCAATTCAATCTCTTTCTTCTAATCCAATCTCTCTTTTTCAAATCAATCTCTTTTCAATCGGACTCTGGTCCGAACTACGACTGACCTGATTCCTCCAAAGGGATACGTAGGCAACCTTCATAGGTGCGGTCACAACACTTTTCAAACTTTTAATTCCACCCTCATGGGTGCGGTTTCCAAAACCCTTCCAAATCCCAAATTCCATTCTATTTTCAAAATTCCAATTTCAAATTTTCTATTTTCAAATTTCTATTTCCAAATTTTCAAACTTTCCAATTTCAATTCTATCTCTTCAAATCTCTTTCAATTTCAAATCAATCTCTTTCCAAATTTATTTTTCAATTCTCTTAACTTGCACTTGCATATCACGCATCATGTTAGTTTTCAAACATTATTTTTCAAAGTGGATAGGATTGGCCAATAGTTAGGTGAAGACTCTCATAGGTGAATCTAGGGTAAATTGACATGTAGGTATCGAAAGGGCAGGGTAGGGTGATAGCTTAGTGCGTCTTCCCTACACGTAACCAACCTCCGAACCTAGATCACTGATTTCAAAGACCAAAAGGAGTTATTTTTCTAAAAAGGGCTAAATATTTTCCAAAGGTTGCCAAACAACCTGTTTTTCTTAAAAACCCTCTCTTTAGGAGATATTTTCAAAATCGTTTTTTTTAAAAACCCTAAGTGTAGTTTTCGGATTATGCTTAGTTTTTAGGTGGCCTAACTTACCTTAATCAAGTTAGGTGGCCACTCCGAATCTTTTTCAAAAGCCCTTTATTCAAACCAGTTTTTCAATTCAAACCTAGTCGCACTCATTCTTTTAGGAGGGTGAGTTCTAACGAGAGAGTACAGTGTTTTTTCCACTTGTGTGTATATTCCTCGAGTGCGAAAAATCTGGGCGCGACACATGAACATTACATAAGCATTATAACAGCAGGAATGGACAAGAATAAAGAAAAGTAAAACGGTCGCCCTTTCCTCCATGGTTTTGAAATTGAAGTGCATGTCTTAAATCCAGCAAATGTTTGGCTATACATGGTGTCCCGCCCCGGTATTTGGAGGTCCAAGATCCTTTCGGCACGGAGACCAAAAAGCACGGAACTCTGTCACTAGAACTTATCCTTCTAGAAGGACAAGTGCGACTAGGTTTGAAAATTGGGTTTGACTAAGGGATTTTCAGAAAAATATGAGTCGCCACCTAACTTGATTAAGGTGAGTTCCGTCACCTAAAACTAAGTGTTAATCCGAAGATCAAACTTAAGGTTTTTGAAAAAGATTTTGAAAACTCCCCCAAGAGAGGGTTTTTAATAAAATAGGTTGTTTGGCAACCTTTGGAAAGATTTAAGCCCTTTTTGAAAATAACTCCATTTTAGTCTTTCGAAAACAGAAATCTATGGTTCGGGGGTTGGTTACGTGTAGGGAAGATATCCTAAAATCATCACCCTACCCCGCCCTTTCGGTACCTACATGTCTAATCACCCTTCATTCACTCACTAGAATAATCGGTTACCATTGTCCACCTAATATCCACTTTAGAACTTTGAAAATGGGGTTTAATCATCACTTTTCGGATGGATGATGCATGATGCAAGTTTTGGAAGGAGTTTGAAAACATGGGAGTTTTGAAAAAGTTTGAGATAAAAATTTTGACTTGATAGAAATTTTTGAAAAGGGGATTGGAGTTGAAATAGAAGTTATGACTGCACTATTTTAGGTTGCCTACGTATCTCATTTGGCGAGAATCAGGTCATTCGTAGTTCGGGCAAGTGCCCAATGGAAAATAGGCACACTAGGGCCTTTGGAAAGTTTGAAGACACTTTGAGGTCTTTGGAAAACTTTAAGACACTTTGAGGTCTTTGGAAGAGTTTAAGACACTTTAAGGTCTTTGGAAGAGTTTAAGACACTTTAAGGTCTCTAAAAAAGTTGAAGACGCTTTGTGGTCTCGAAAGCTTTGACTTGGAATGGGATAGCGGAGAGTTTTGAAAATGTTTTTGGATCAAATCAAGAGATTTTTGGTAAATGCTTTGGAGTAACTCAAGAGAGTTTGAGAGTATTTTTGAAGTATTGTTTTGAAAACCTTGGAGGTATGACTTTGGAATGTTTTGATAAATTAGTTTTTGAAAGTGGTTCTTGAAAATGGTTAAGAATCCTAATATGGACAACCTTGGAGGTTGTTCTTGATATGTCACCTTCCTTTGGGGTCCCTAACCATAAGAGGGCAAGGGATACCTTAGGCTTGTAATCTTTTGAAAACATTTTTGAAAATATCTTGGAGTTGGTTTTTGAAATCTCAAGAGGGTTGAAGGTTTTGGAAAAATGAGTAATGAGTATAGTTTAAAATTGAAAGATTATTCAAAAAAGTTTCATGAGTTGGAATCTTGAAGCATATTAACATATGTTGGGTTAACCTATGGTTAAGGGTGACCTAAGGTTCACTAACTTGGGTTAGGTTAACCTAAAGGTAAAATGACTTACTGTTAACTAACTAGGGTTACGTTAACCTAAGGCGAGTGAGCTATGATCAAGTTAACCTAGAGTTGGATAACTAGGGTCAAATTAACCTAGAGCTAGGTAACTAGGGTCAAGTTAACCTAGGGTTGATCAACCAGGGTCAAGTTAACCTAGGGTTAAATTGAAAGATGATTTTGAAAAGTTGTTTGATGCATTTTTAGAAAGAGTTTTAAAAAACAAAACATGTTATGCAATGAACTTTGGTAAGGCATCTTTTTGAAGATCATTTCCATGAAAATTTTGATTCTAGCCAAGAGTATAGTTTGTATGGGTAGTGCTTGGAGACTATTCCAAGGAAGGCTCCCTCATGGCCATTATAACCATTATCTTAGCAAGAGTGCAAGAAGTCAAAAATCAATATGATAACAACTTTTTGAAGCACCATTTTTAATGCAAAGATGGAGAGAATGAATTTTTGGAAACCATTTTCCAAGGAGACCATTCCAACAAGAGAGGGTTCCTATGGCCAAACAAAAGGGAGACCACTCAAGAGAGGGCTCCATGGGGCCATTTCAACCCCTAAACTTAAAAGAATAGAAACCTTGGAATTTGGAGAGCTCGAAAATAATTCTTATGCAAGTCAAAATGCCATGATGCCAAAAAGAGAGTTAGGGGGTCAGTAGGAGATCTTCTAGGGCATGATTTCTAAGGTCTCACCCTAAACTTCAAGGAGTTAACTCTTAGAATTATTTTTGAAAAAATATAGAGCTTGGAAATGGTATGGAACTAAGAGTAATGTAAGCATTGTAAAACATGGTAATAAGCATAAAAATGAAACCAAGCACACAAGACATGATCAAAATAGTAATATGCATGCGGTCATGATCACATACAAGGCTTTTAGGTTACATCACATAAACAAGGGGCTCCTAGGCCATACCATCTTCAAGTAGGCTAGTAAGAGATCCCCCTACATGGTGGCCCTCACTTGCTTTCCTCTAGGCATGATCTAAGAGTCCTCTTGGCTCAAGCATGCAAGAATGGGGGATTGAAGATGGGGATTAAAATAGAGAATAGCCTATGTAGGCTAGGAGGGAGAAGAGAAGAGTGAGGGAAGATAAAAATGTAAAAGGGATACCACCTTTTACCTTCAACACACTTGTAGTCTTCAATGGACGTCTTGATTGGAGTTTGAATGACTTTAAGAAGGCTTGAAGGGCTAGAGGGGAGTGTTTAATGGTGTATAAGGCCTTGTAGATGAAGTGTATAGGCTTGAGGGAGGTGGAATCTAGCCTAAGTGTTAGAGGAGGAGCATATGTATGGAGATTCAAGGTTCTAGAGCAGTTTCAGCAGAGTTTCGCATCAATTTCGGATATGGAATATGCAAAGGGAGAGGCTGCTATTTGTAGGCAATCTGGAACAGGTCTGGCGTATGTGCTACATGCGTTTGGCCAAAATTTGACTAGGTGCGTGTAGGACATGCGCAGGTACTGTTTCATTGCCAGAATGACATGTGGCACCCTGTGTACTAGTTAAATCTCAACTGTTGATCGAAATTTGGTCAATCTGATCAAAATTTGAGCGCATGTAGCATACGCTCCATCACCAGGTAGGTTCGTCCAAACTTTGCCTCTATAATTGAGCCAATCGAGAAGGTTTCAGGGAAATCGGTTGCACCCCCGATGCTCTCCTAGGGTTTCTCGTGAACTTTCATGTTTTCGAAAAGTTTGAATTGTGTTCGAAAATGTAGGACATCATCTCGGGAAGTGTACGTAAAACGACATCTTTGTGGAGCGTCTGTGATACTCTCCGTGGGGGTTCAAAAGTCGCTTTTTTTTTGTGTTGCATGATCAAAGCTTTTGGAAGCAATCTCTTCAATCGGACCGTACCGATAGAAAGTATTCTGGAAGTACTTTCGGGAATTCCCTAATTTATGCATTTCTCAAATCGTTTGACGGTGTGTTTCAATCAGGGAATTGGAGAGAAAGTCAACCTTGGCGGAGCGTCTACAAGACGCTCCAGGGGTTGTCGAAAGTTACAGTTTTTGCATCGTACGATGAAGGGCTTCAGGAAGCGATCTATCTGATCGAGCCGTATCGATGGGAAGACCTACAGATGAGGTCTAAGGAATTCCTTAGTTTGCGCGTTTTGCGAGTCATTTGACAACGCATTATATCTAGGGAATCAGGAAAAAAGGCAATTTTGGCGAAGCGTCTGCGGGACGCTCTGGGAAACTTTTATCGATTCGTGGGTGTTTAACATTGTGAGGTCTTTCTTAGTTTAAATGGGGGTTCACGACGAGATACACCGCTCAGTAACCTAGGACCGGCGTCATTGTGGGGCGCGTTTGGTTCGTCAAGGGCAATATGGTCATTTTGACCGGGTTTGGTTAGAAATGGTCTAGAATGGATTAGATTGTCGTGTTAAGCGTGCTGGGTTGTTCCGGGATGGTTTCAAAAGAGTCTTTCACTGCTCGGTTGGGTTTATGTGGCGCTGGGGCTTTTAGGGGCAAAACAATCATTTTGACCAGAGTTAGTCGGAATGGGACCGGAATTAGACCAAATGGGGTGCGGGGGACGCCTAACAGTTTAGTAACATTTTGGAAGGGTGGACTTACCTTTTTGAGAGATTTTGAACTTTCTCAAAACGCGCTTGGAGGCCTAAGGGGTAGGTTTGGTTGTTAGGCCTCTATTGGGCCCAGCGGGCCCGAGAAGCGGTTGACTGATTGGATAGGCATTTAAAAGTTGATTTAGGCTTGAATGTGCTTACGGAGTTTTGAAAGGGAGTTAAGTTAGGCCATAGATTGCCGAGCGGGCAAAAATGGAGTACTTATATATGGTTTCTACATGAGCATGAGGTTAAGGGTTTACTAATGTTTTCTAACTAGAAGGGACGTAACCAGGTAAAAATGCAAATATGCAAATGCGAGTGCACGTGCAGCGTTTGTGGAATTTTGAAAAACGGAGGAAAAGGCTCAACAACTCTTATCCATCCTATCCATTACATCATATTTATTCATGACATACATGGCAGTTAATATGACATAAAATAAAATATGAACAAAGGCTCACCTATAAAAGAAAATGCACAAAGTCAATACCTTAATGACAAACAAAATGGAAGATTGAATAATTGAATATGAATTGAATGCAAGTGATAGCATGCTTTTGAAAACAGCTCTGCAAAGTTTTGATTTAAAAAAATTTAAAGTGGACAAAATTGGACATATTAATTGAAGATTCCAGATGAGTGACGGGTGAAAAGACATGATAATGGTCTAACCCTATAAGTGTCCCCAACAGACTTGCCAGCTGTCGCGGCCCGATTTTTCACACTCAGGAAAATACAAGTGAGAAAAATATGGTACTCTCTCGTTAGAACTCATCCTCCTAAACGGACAAGTGCGACTAAGGGCTTTTGAAAAAAGATTTGGAGTCGCCACCTAACTTTGTTAAGGTGAATTAGGCTACCTAAAACTAAGTACAATCCAAAGATTAAACTTAGGATTTTTTAAAAGATTTTGAAAAACTTCCTCAAGAGAGGGTTTTAGAGAAAACAGGTTGTTTGGCAACCTTTGAAAAAATTTAAGCCATTTTTTAAATTAACTTCGTTTTTACTCTTTCAAAACAGTGATTCTAGGTTTGGAGGTTGGCTACTTATAGGGAAGATGCACAAGGCTATCACCCTATCATGCCCTTGCGGTACCTACATGTTTATCCACCCTAGGTTCACTCATTTAGATCTTCGATTGTCTAATTATATCCACTTCTAAAATTTTAGAAAGAGGTTTGATATGATACATGACATACAAGTGCAAGAAAATGATTTGATTTTCAAAATAGATATGAAGAAAGGATTTGAAGCTTGAAAATAGTTATGAAAATTGAAAACTTTAAAAAGGTTATAATCGCACCGATAAGGGTTGCCTACATATCCTTTTGTTGGGAATCAGGTCAGTTGTAGTTCGGACTCGGGGTCCGATTGAAAACAGACACTTTGAGGTCTTTGGAAAGTTTGATTTGAACTTTGATTGGAAGATTTGAAATTGAACTTGGACTTGATTTGGAAAAATCGAGTTAAGCTTTGTAATCATCTTCACTTGAAATGGAGTTTGAAAAACATCTTGGTTTTTTCTTGAGTTTAAAGAAGAGTTTTTGAAAAGAGTTGAAGCTTCCTAATTTTAGGGTTAGAGTTGAACTAGGGTTTAGACATCTTAGGAGTTGAGTAACCTAGGGTTGAAACATTCACTTGAAATAAGAAGGTTTGATTTTAGGAAAATTTTGAATTAGAAAGGTTCCCTTTTAGGAAAGTTTTGAATTAGAAAAGTTCTATTTTAGAAAAGTTTTGAATTATGACAGTTCCATATTAGGAAAGAGTTGATTTTGGAAAGATTTGAATTTTAGAAAGTTTTGAATTTAGAAAGATTTGAAATTTAAAAAGGTTTTGAAGTTTGAAATTAAGAAAGGTTTCAAACTTTGAATTTAAGAAAGATTGAAATTAGGAAAGATTAGAATTAGGAAAGATTTGATTGTTATTTCCTAAAGTTGAAGATTGGATTTTTTTTCTAAAAATAGATGATTTGATTTTCTTTCCAAAATTTGAGGATTTGATTTGGTTTCCTAAATAGGAATATTTGATTTGACAAGAAATTGGAAAGGTTGAGTCTTGAAAATCTATGATTTGGAAATCTATGATTTTATGTAGGAAAAGATTTTGGAAAGTTGTGATTTGAGGCAAATAAAAAGTCATGATTTTATGTAAGAAAACTAGGGTTTCCAAACATGGACTCTAGGGCTTCACTTGGACTTCAAGACAAAGAGTTTTTAAAAAGTAGATCTTTGAAAAGAGTTTTTAAAAAATAGATTTGCAAAACTATTTGGAAAGAGATTTGAATATGAAGTTTTGCAAGTCTCTTAAATATCTCACTTTCCTAAAATAATTCTAACCATGAACAGATTAGAACCATTCTAGAGTTGTGATTTTGACAACAGCTATGGTTTGAAATATGGACCATAATGATCACGTTGAATGTAACACTTTCTTAAAACAATTCTAACTATAGAATGACTAAAATCATCCTAGGATTGGGGTTTGGATAAAAACAATTTAGGATTTGAACCTAAAATTTGGACCTTAATGGTTACATTGAATATAACACTTTCATAAAACAACCCTAGCCATGGAATGGCTAGAATTATCCTAGGAGTGCAATTTTGAAAACAAGTTTGAAAGAAGGAAATTTTGAATGCAAGTTTTGAAAGAGAACTTTAATGCAAGTTTAAAAACAACTTTGAATGTAATTTTGAATACAATGTATGAAAACGATATCCACAATGCAATAGGGGCGTGAACATACAAGGTTGGGCTTCATCACATAATCAAGGGGGCCGAACTCACACCGTTTTAGGTGGAACTTGAAGAAAGCCCTCAGCACGGTGACCTTCAACAATCCTTCCTAGGCATGAATCAGGGAGTCCCTTCGTTTCAAGCTTGCAAGAAGAGGATGTAGAAGATGGGGATTAAATTAGAAGAAAATCCAAGTGGGTTAGGAGAGAGAAGAGAGAGGGAAATTACGTAAAAGTAAATAGAAAACCAACATTGTCTTTTTCTTGCTTTGATTGCTTTTTTTTCTTTATTTGACTTGAACTTTGAGAGCTTTGATGATGTAGTACTTGATCTTTAATGGATGCTTGGAGGCTTCTATTTGAGTGTATAGGGTGTATGGAAGCTAGGGCTTGAGTGTATAGAGGCTAAGGTTTGAGGAGGCTTGAGAGAATTAGGGTTTTGAGCGAATTCGAGCTCTATTTTCAGAAAGGCAGAGTTTCTAGACTGAGTTTGCAAACCTTTTTTTATGCAGGGAGGGAGTATGTATTTATAGGCAAACCGAACAAAAACTAACACCAGTTGCAGTGGCGCCAGTGCATTTTGAAGCTTGGGGCTACTACTAGTGGTGCCAGTCACTTAGGCAAGTTTTAAGGTGGCAAGAAACATATCTTTTGATCTTTGAGACGCAAGACAAAAGATTTGGACACCTGTCCTAGTAACTACCATGCAATTTTTGGCTTGGCTCCACTAGAAGTGACTCTAGAAAGTCCAGGAATGATCGGAAAGGCCCTTGAAAGAGTGATTTGGAGGTAACTGGCTTGAGAAACAGTGTCAAAATAGTTGAAAAGGGTGACCGGCCTACCAAGGGCAAAATGATCATTTGAACTAGGAAAAGACCGAAATGGACCCGGAGTGACCCGTGAGAAGGCTTGAAGGTTGGAAACACTATCGAGAATGTTCTGAGGGATTTTTGGTTTGATACCCAGAGCCGACTTAGGTTAGAAAAGGCGACCGACCCACCATGAGCAAAACGGTCATTTTGTACTAGGCTTACCAGAATAGACTCAAAATGGTCCAAAAAGGCATTGGAAGGGTAGGAATATTATTAGAAGCGTCCATGGAAGGTTACTGGTTTGTTACCCAGAGCCGGTGTGGTTCTTGGAAGTGATTGGATGCCTAGGGACAAAACGGTTATTTTGACCGGATGCTCTCGAAATCGATTCAAAAGCGACTGAAAGGCACTAGAACGTGCTAGATTATCTTTGGAATAATCTTGGAAGGGTAGGACTTTCCGCTCTGAGGACTAAGGTACTTTCTCGAAAAGTATGCCAAAAGGGCCCTAGGGGTAGTCCAAAGTGGGCTAGTAGGCACTAATGTTGACCTAGATTTTGAGTGTTCCCATCACTCTAATAGTGTGTGACGAGTTAGTTTTCAAAGGTATCCCGTTCTTCGGTAAACGTGTCACTGCCAAGAGGCGTGTTCAGTCCCATGACATAGGAATTTTGTTGGCAATTTCCAATATCGACCTGTTTGTAAGTGTTTTCACCACTCTGATGGTTGCAATATTTATGAGTGTTTTCATCACTCTAACGGTATTCATTCATTCCGAAGACTGCCTAATCTTAGGAAGTTGCTGGATGATCTTATCATTTCAAAGCCTTAGGTACTTTCCTCATCGACGTGCTGGATAGCGGACATTCTATATTGGCGGGCCAGTAGGTGCCAAAAGTGAACCGCTCTACCTTCTCGAGGACTTGGGTTCCATCCCGGTCGACAAGTTTGGAGGGACTTATCATTCTAAGAGATTTTGTGCTTTCTCGATAAACGTGTCGTGCTAGATGGACTTACCGTCTAAGGGATTAACTTTCTCGAAAGACGTGCCGGATTGAGTTTGATTGACTTCAACTGAAATTGGAATAAGAATTGGAATTGAGGTTGAAATAGGGACTTATCGTCTTTAAGAGGACGTTATCATCTTTGAGAGGACGTGTCAACTAGAATTGGACAGAATAATGCTCCAAGGGCATTTCGGTCATGTTGCTACTATTGGGCCCGACAGGCTTGTGAAGCAATTGATTGGCTGGATTAAGTGTAAAAAGCCGATTTTGGCTTGAATGTGTTTGTGTCGATTTAAATGTGAGTTCGGTCGAGCCGGAGATTGCCAAGTGGGCAAAAATGGGATGCTTACAGGCATTGGTTGGTTGATTATGAAGTGACATCACATACAACATACATTGTGTGCATATATTGCATTACACAGAGAAGGTTTAATCGATGTGGGACAAACTTACAAAGTGCCAACCTGTGACATTCTTTTATGACAAACCATCAATATATTGGGCCAATGTTATCAAGAGCGCGCACATATTTGGTGACATTAGACATTGCATCATAAAGAGGCATTGTACTACATGACACATTTCTCATTGATGTTGGTGGCAAGTGTATGATTATATACATCATTGAAAGTGGATTATTTATCATTCGTTCTTTATGAGTTTGATTATCTTAATGAGCACGTTGATATATAGCTCACACTTACACAGATCGTTTTGTAGGTAATAGAGGAGGACGTTCGATCCACTCCTGTAGATGTTGGTGTTGAGTTGGAGAGATTCGAAGGGCTCTACTTGTTGAGTCATAAATTTGTACATGTTATACATTTTGGTGATAAGGGTCTTTTAGAATGTGTTTATACTTTTACTTGTAATTATTTGAGAGTATGTCTTAATAGCTCTCTTATGTATTTGTATAGTGATTATGTGATGTTTTTTTTATTATATATAATGATGTTCTTATCCCTTACATAATTCTCATCTTTAGAATTGTTTATGAGGTATCATTCACAGGTAGATAACATGCGCGATCACACTCACCCTAAGATGATGTTAATGACAACTGATTAAGAGTGGGCGTGACAAAAAGTGCTTCGTCTTAAACAGAATATGCGCCTAATAAATGATCAAGATTTTGCTAAATCTGTTCTACATGTAAGAGATGGTGTTTAGCCTACCATTGCAGATGATATGATAAAAATCTCCACTTCAATAGCAATACCGTGGGATGGTGAGGAATCAATTAATCAACTAATAGAAGAAGATTATCCTGACATTGGTAACCATGCCACTAATGGAAGATACACTATTGATAGAGGTTTAATAACAACTCGCAATAAAGATGTTCATAGACTGAATGATAGAGCGATTCCTAGATCTCCTAGCCAAACAAAGGTGGACCATTCTTTTGATGAAGTTCGAAATAACCAACAGGAGTTCTTCAACTATATTGCTCCTGGAGTTATACCGACTCATGTGTTGAAGTTAAAAGATGGTGTACCAATTATGCTTTTAAGGAACATGACCCTAGCGTTGGTTTATGTAATGGTACGAGGCTGCTATATTGTACTTTGAATGATAATTTCATCGACTTTAACAAGTCAATTCAAGAGCACAAGAGTTTTTCTTCCTCGCATTCCATTAAAGCCTCATGAGAACATAACGCTACCTTTTAAAATGACTCCTAGACAATTCCCAGCTCGTCTTAGTTTTGCTTTGATCATATACAAATCACATGGACAAACGATCCCAAGTGTGGAGATCTACCTTCCAAATCATGTATTTAGCCATAGACAATTATATGTTACTTCATCTACAAGGATGTCAGAGCAAACAGCCAAGATTCTGATTAAAAAGGGATTGATTAATAATGCTGAAGGAATGCATATGCGAAATATTGTTTACAATGATGTTTTGCTACCAAACCATTATTGATATATTTGATATTGTTGTGTTTTTACAATGGAATAGTGTACATAATAGTAATAATAATTCTTTTGGGAGTAATACTATTTTGTTTTCCAGTAATTTTTTATGTCCAAATATTATTATATCTTAATTTGTTTATGTTTAATACAATTATATTTGGCTTCATCATTAATTGCAAAAAAAAATTATTTTAACTAAATCTTATTCATTGAAGTATTATTTAGAAACATGTTATTTTGTACTGTTATTTTTTCGTACATGAGAACATGAAAATTTGCAGTTATTTCATTCTCGATATAAGAAAACAAACGCAGTGGCCTGATGGTTTGAAAAAATATAAGGATGAGTAAGCTATTATTTCCCCCTGTTAGAAATGAGGTAATTCTTATGAAAATTTATTTATTTCCATCACAAAAATATCATCAAAGTTTTTCCTATCATATTTATGTCTACTACATTTTTTATTATTTTGAATACTGTAACATGTTAAAAAAAATGACAAAATATAATCCTGAATGGGGTTTTTTGATTAAAGTTCATTCTATTAAATTGCGAAAACTGATAACTCGAGTATTTATTGCACAAAATGACCTAAGGTACAAAAACTTATTTACAATATTATTTGAGCAATTCTTATTAAAAATTGAAAATAAATATATATATTAATTTTAAATAGAGATCCAATTGCTGATAACAACGAAAATGTATGTCACAAGGCTGATAAGGACATTAAAGTTGTAAGATCTCATTTTTTATGACTTATCTTAGATAGATCCAAAATTGGAAAAATTATGCTTTTACTACTCCAATTATACAAATGTTAATCTCTATTTTTTTTTTAAAAAAAATGTATTTCAGTTTTATAATTAACAAAGGATAGAATCACTACAGGTTTAAAGACTTGCAATATTGTGACGACGTAAACAACTTCCATATTTACATACTATGCTAATTGCCAAAATCTATAAATGGTTAACATTTTTACGTCCTCTTAAGTCAATGGCAAGAATCCCTGCAAAACAACTTGTATAGACCCTCATAGTTGGCCAACCTACCATCTAGAGCTTGGAATTAAAAGACCTAATTATAATTGAAGGTCAATCGACCAATAGACCACCATTGTTTAGTGGCACAAATTATAACTATTGGAAAGCTAGAATGAGAATATATATTCAAGCTATTAATTATGAGTTATGAAAAATTATTGTTAGTGATCTTAGTGTAAAATTGTAGAAGGAAAAAGTGTGCTTAAGGAAGAAAGTGAATGGAATGCTAGTGATATGAAAAGTGTTCAATTAAATGCTAGAGGTATGAATGTTTTTTATTGTGCTCTTCATGATTGTATATCCATTTGTGAATCGGCTAAAGATATTTGAAATAAATTAGAAGTCACATATGATGGGGCCAACTAATTTAAAGAATCTAAGATTAGCTTGCTTGTTCATAAATATTAATTGTTTAAAGTGGATAATGATGAATCAATTTCTGATATGTTTACTATATTTACTGATATTATAAATGCTTTAAAATTTCTTGACAAATCTTATATTAATATTGCATTGATGAGAAAGATTCTTAGATGTCTACCAAATAATTGAGAGCCGAAAGTCACCACCTTACAAGAAGCCAAATACTTTACAAAACTTACCATGGCTGAGCTCTGGGCTTCACTCATGGCTCATGAACTTACCATGAATGGTGATGAAGATGAATGGAAAAGAAAAAAAGATCTTGCTTTGAAATCATCTATTAAAAATGATGATGGAGAAAGTAGTAATGATGATCAGAAGCTTGCTATGATTACAAGAAAATTCAAAAGATTTCTAAGAAAGAAAAAGCAGCATGAGAAAATGCCCTGAAAGAAAGATGCCATTGTATGCTATGAATGCAAGAAACCCGGTCACGTGAAATCTGAATGTCTAGTGCTCAAAAAGATAAAAAAAAAAAAAAAAAGCCAAAAAAAAAATGTGTTGATATCTTGAAGTGATAGTGAAAAAAACAAATCCAATAAAAATAATAATGACGATGAAGTTGCTAACATATGCTTCATAGTAAAAGAAAACGATGAGGTCTGTTACTCTATTAATGTTATATGATAGAGAAAAGAAAACTTTAATATATATGTGTGTGTGTATTTATTTTTTTAATCTTAACAAAAATTATGACATGCTTTGAAATATTTTGAAAGTTATACGTATGATTTTACAAGATCATAATTGATTACTACATTAGATATATTTATTTGAATTTTACCACATGCATATCTTGATATTGAAAGGGGGAGAAACATAAAATGTTGAGATTTATAAAGCACGTTTGATTTTGAATCGAATATATCTCTCATATCTAAACATATGTTATTTTTGTGAGCTTCAAAAGGAAAATATATATATATATATATATTTATGTATTCATATTCTGTGTAATTTTATCAGTTTTATATATGATTATTTTTTATGATAACAAACGGGGAGAAATATATTGATTGATATGATGAGTTTTTAATTGAATTCTTTTATAATGAGTTTAAGATGAGATGCATTGGTTGAGGGTGAATTTAGATTATAGTTGTTTCTATTTTTTTACTACTCTCTTGAACATGATATATATATATATATATATGAAAATATTTATTTTACTTGAAATGTATTTATGAGCAAAATCAATCAAAGGTTGTCATCATCAAAAAGGAGGAGATTGTTAGTCCTAAGTTTATTCAAATGAAATTTTTTATATGATTTTGATGATAATGTACTTTGATTTATAATTGTTTTCTTAATTAAATATATTCAATACTTTTAATCCTTGATTTAGTTGGTGTAATAAAGTTTTGCAGGATTATGAAACACTTAAAAGAGAAATCAAGGCTTGAAAAATAATATCTCAATATTTGAGAACCATGTTTTAAGGAAACTTGAATCAAGGAAAAAAATTAGAGGACATAATTTTCTGCTAAATTTGAAAATTCCATGACACTACATCATATGATACAGCCACAGTATTCTAACCATATTTTTTTATCAGACCATTGGATTGATCGGATTCTTATGACATTAAAAAGAAAACTCGAATATCTAATTACAGTGGCTTATAAAGTTTTCATGAAAATGATGTTTTCTTAGATGAAAATGAGCTGGAAGGTGACTCATTAGATTTGAAATTTGATATATGGCAGCCAAGAAACAGTCATGATTATTTAGCCATATATTTTGATCCAAAAATCTAAATGATTTGATTCTTAATGTTATGAAAATCTGTTTTACATAGCTACCGTATCTCTCTTGGATAAAATTTCAAATTTGAATGTTATCTAGATGAAAAAAAGAGCATACATCTGACTTAGTGTTGCAGAAATTCAAAAATGACAATTAGAGAGACAGCCTAGGTATTTCACTCATATCTTTTGACTCTGATCTTCAAATGCTTTGATTCTTGAGGATCGGGAAAGATAACGTCTATATCAAACTTTCATATTTGATAGAGATTTTCAAACTCTAATGGTTACTATATAAAAAATCTAATGAAAGTTGACATAGTTATGCAGAAATTCAAATATGTTAACTAGGAGACACTTTGATTAATTTGATCATAACTTTTGATCTGACCATTGGATTTACCCGATTCTTGAGGTTATAAAAATTGAACATCCAGTTCTACAAACTTTCTGTTATAGATATTTTCAAATTTGAATTCTATCACAGAGAAAATTGAGGTAGAAGTGGAGGCATTTGATTTGAAATTCAAAAACCTGTGTGGCAGCAATTAGCTTAATGGTAAGAAATGTCTTCAATGCTCTCCCACAGCTGTAAGCACCCCATTTTTTATCGCTCGGTAGTCTACGGTCCATCCAGACTTGTATTCAAGTCAATGTGGACATATTCTGAGTCAAATCAACTCTCTAAGTCCAAATCCTGTCTATTCATCGCTTCGCGGGCCCACCGGACCCAAATAGAAGCAAAATGATCAAAATTCCCTTAGGGGCACTATCCTTTCCATATTCCAAACCAAGCGCGTATTTCCGAAGACGGTAAGTCCCCTTTCCAATTCCAAATCAGGCGCGTCTTTTCAAAGACGGTAAGTCCCCTTTCTAATTCCAACAAGCACGTCTTTCCGAAAACGGTAAGTCCCCTTTCCAATTCTAAATCAGACACATCTTTCCAAACACAGTAAGTCCCCTTTCCAATTCCAACAGGCACGTCTTTCCGAAGACGGAAAGACGTGCCTGTTGGACTTTCCAAACTCGGTAAGTCCCCTTTCCAAAGACGGTAAGTCTCCTTTCCAATTCTAATTCCAATTCAAATTCTAATCCCTCTCTCAAGACAGTTGATTCCTCGAGACGGTCCGGCATGCTTTTAGAAGAAAATCTCTTCGAATCGGTAAGTCCCTTTAAACCTGTCGACCGGGATGAGACCCCAAGTCCCCTAGATGGTAGAACGGTCCACCTTTGGCGCCTGTTAGCCCACCAATGCAGAAATATCCATTTAAGCATGCCTTTCGAGAAAGATGATTCTCAAGCGCTAAGTACCTTTAACAGCTTCCCCAGATCAGGCAGTCTCGGGAATGATCGCGAACCGTCAGAGTAGCGAAAATACTCGCAAACAGATCGATATAGGGAATTGCCAACAAACCCCGGTATCATGTGACTGCCGTCAGGGTGGCGAAAATACTCAAAACATAGGATAACACCAGTGCCTACTAGCCCACTTCAGTGAAAAATGACCAAACTGCCCCTAGGGCCATTTTTTGACACGTTTCTCGAGAACACGTCTGAATCCTCAGAACGGTAAGTCCAACCTTCCAAGATTGTCTTAAAGGCAATCCGACATGATTAGGTGCCTTCTAGTCAGTTTCGGGACAATTCCGAGACTTTCCGGTCAAGATGACCATTTTGCCCCTAGGGATTCGAATGTCCCGGGAATCATACCGGCCCTGGGTATCAAATCGGTAGCCTCCCAAGAATGCTTCTTATAGTGTTCTCAACTTTTCTTTATCTTTTCGGATCATTCCGAGTCAGTTCCGGCAAACTCGGTACAAAATGACCATTTTACCCCTAGAGGGCCGGTCGCCTTTTCCAACCACATCGGCTCTGGGTATCAAACTGGCAAGCCTTTGGGAACATTCTAAATAATGTTTCTAAATCTCAAGTCTTTTTTCGGGACATTCCGGGTCCGTCTCGGCAGTTTTCTGGCTTGATTGACCGTTTTGCCCCTAACGGCCCGGTCAATCCTTCCGACACATCCTATCCTCATTTTTCAAGTCAAATATCTCTGGGACACTATTCTAAGTGTTCCTACCATTTTCTGGCTCTTCGGGTCATTCCCGACCCCATCAAATCATTCCCGGACTTTCCGAAGTCACTCCTAGTGAAGCTAGGCTAAAAATTGTATGGTAGTCACTAGTACAAGCGCCTAAATCTTCTAAAGATACATTGCTTGCCGACTTAACAAACTTTCCTAACTGGCTGGCGCCAAGAGGAATTTTGGCCTGGCGCCACTGCAACAGGCGCCAGGTCTATCCCATCTCTATAAATACAGAGCTTTTTCCAGCGTGAAAGAAGTCCGCAAACTCAGTCTAAAAACCCTAATTCTCGATATACAGAGCTCGTACACTCCCAAAACCCTAGCTTCTCTAGTTTTCCAAACCTTAACCACCATAAACTAAACCATAGCCTTCTATATACTCGTACACACTCCTATAAACTTATACACTAGCCTCCAACTCTTCATTGAAAGCTTGGATTGCTGCAATAACAAGTTTCGAAGACTAAGACAAAGCCCTCGAAGACTGAAGTGAAGCGAAGACCGAAGAAAAGCAAGGCGCGCAAAGCTAAGCGAAATAAACAAGACATACGGTAGGTTTTCTCTTTAAGTTTTTGCACTTCCCCCTCTCTCTTCTCCCTCCTAACCCACTTGGGTTTTCTCTCTTTTAATCCCCCATCTTCTTTCCCCCTTTCTTTGCATGCTTAAAACAAGCGGATTCTGGTCCATGTGTAGGATTAGAATATTGAAGGGTTACCGTGTTGGGGGCTTTCTTTTAGTCTAACCAAAGACCACGTGGGTTCGGCCCCCTTGATTATGTGGTGAAGCTTTAACCTTGTATGTTCACGACCCCAATTTGCATTGTGCATATCATTATCTTGCATTCTTCCAAAAATTGTTTTCAAACTCGTTTTCAAAACTTGCATTAAACTTGTTTTTAAAATTGCATCAAAATCTCCTTTTTCAAAACTTGTTTTCAAAATCACAATCTTGGGTTGATTCTAGCCTTTCCATGACTAGGATTGCTTTAGGAAAATGTTACATTTAAAGTGACCGATATGGTCTATATTTTCAACTCCTTGTTGTTTTCAAAACCACTTTCTTAAAGTGGTTCTAGTCTTCTTATAGTTAGAATCGCTTTAGGAATGTGAGACGTTTTTATACTTTCCAAAAAAACTCTCTTTTCAAAAATCTCTTTTTCTAAAACCTCCTTTTTCAACATGTTTTCCAAAAACTCTTCTTTCCAAATTGTTTTCTAAAAACTCCTCCAAAAATCTATTTTCCAAAACTTCTCCTTTTAAATTCCTTTCCAAAATACTCTCCTCAAAATCCACTTTCTAAAAACGCTTCCCAAATTTCTTTTCTAAAAATTCTCTCCGACAATCTCCTTCCAAAAATCTTTCTAAAAACTCTCTTTCCAAAATCTTCCTTCTAGAAACTCCTCTCTAGGATTTCCTTCCTAAAATTCGTTTCCAAGTCAAGCCCTAGAACTAAAAATTAGGAAACCCTAATTTTCTTTCCAAAAACATGGTTTTCAAACTTGACTTAAAACCTAAGTTTTCAAAACTTACTTTTCTATGTCAAGACTATAGTCTTCCAAATCTAGGGTTTCTAAAACTTTCCCTTCTAAATCCTTGTCAAATCAAATTTTCCCTTTAGGAAATTAAACCCAATCTCCCCTTTAGGAAACTAGATCTAATCCTCCGTTTTTGCAAACAAAATCAAACCTTCTCTTCTACAAACAAAATCCAATATTTCATTTTAGGAAATAGGAATCTTAACTCTTCCTAATCTAAATCTTTCCTGATTCAAATCCTTCCTAATCTCCTACTTTCCTAAACCTTAAATTTCCAAAACTTGAACATAAAAATCTTTCCTAAATTTTAAAACTCCACTTTCAAATCTTTCCTAATTCAAACCTTTCCTAATTCTATCCCTTTTCCAAATCTTAACTTTCCAAATCTAAGTTTTTCAAATCTTTTCTAAACTCAACCTTTCCTAATCTCAAGATTTTCTAAAACTCAAACTCTAAAGTTTTCTAAATCCTAAACTTTCTAAATTCGAAACTTTCTAAATCTAAAACTTTCTAAATCTTACGCTCTCTAAATTTCAAATCTTTCCAAATTCAAAACTTCTTAAAATCAAAACTTTCTTAAGTTATATCTTCCTATACCTCTAACCTTTCTAAATTCTAAACTTTCCTAAACTTCAAATCTTTCTAAATCTAAAGCTTTCTGAACGCAAAACTTTCTTACTTTCAAAACTTTCCTATTTCAAAACATTCCAAATTCGAAACTTTCCTATTTTGAAAACTTTCTAAATTTGAAACTTTCTTAAGTTAAAACTTTTTGTTTAAATTAAAATTTTCCTAAAGTGAAACCTTTCTTTTTTCAAAATTTTCCTAATTCAAAACTTTCCTAAGTTAAAACTTTCCTAAATTGAAATCTTCCCTAAGTTGAAACTTTTCTAAACCAAAACTTTCCTAAAATGACACTTTCCTAATTCGAACTTTTCCTAATTCGAATCTTCCTTAAATCTAGCCTTCCCTAATCTTTCCAAGTCTAACATTTGAGTCAAATCTTTTCTAAAATCCTTCCAAGTCAAGTCAAATCTTTTCTAAGTCTCAAGTCTTTCCTAAGTTTAGGTTTCCTAAAACCAAGTCTTTTAAAATCAATCTTTTCAAATCTTCCAATCAAAGTCCAAATTTCCTACTCTTCTAATTCCAATTCGAATTCCAACTTCAACTCTTTTCCAAATCAACTCTTCTATTTCCAATTGGACTCTTGTCCGAACTACGACTAACCTGATTCCTCCAAAAGGATACGTAAGCAACCGTCATGGGTGCAGTCACAACATTTTTCAAATTTTCAATTCCACAACCTTTTTCAAATCTCCAATTCTACAATCTTCTTCAAGTTTTCAATTTTCTAATCTCTTCTAAGTTTCCAATTCCATGATCTATTTCTATTTTCAAATCTTTATTTCCAATTTCTAAAACTTTCCAATTTTAAATCTATCTTTTCACATCAAATCAAATCAATTTCTTCTCAAATCTATTTTCAAATCTATTTTTCAGATCTCTTTTCTTGCACTTGCATATCATGCATCATGTCTTTTCAAAAATTCTTTTCTAAAGTGGATAGGATTGAACAATAGTTAGTTGAAGACTCTCATAGGTGAATCTAGGGTAGATTGACATGTAGGTACCGAAAGGGCGGGGTAGGGTGATGGCTTAGTGCGTCTTCCCTACATGTAACCAACCTCCGAACCTAGAATCACTATTTTTATAGACCAAAACGGAGTTATTTTCAAAAAAGGGCTAAATGTTTTCCCAAGGTTGCCAAACAACCTGTTTTCTTAAAAACCCTCTCTTGAGGAGATATTTTCAAAACCGTTTTCCAAAACCCTAAGTATAGTCTCTGGATTATGCTTAGTTTTTAGGTGACCTAACTCACCTTAATCAAGTTAGGTGGCGACTCCAAATCTTTTCTAAAAGCCCTTTATTCAAATCAATTTTCAATTCAAACATAGTTGCACTCATTCTTCTAGGAGGGTGAGTTCTAACGAGAGAGTACAGTATTTTTTCAGCTTGTGTGTATATTCCTCAAGTGCGAAAAGTCTGGGCGCGACAACAACTATAAACAGATTTAAAGTAACAAATCTAAGCATCATTCTTCATCTATAAATAGAGATAAACTTGAGAAACAAAACACAAGAACAAGAGCAATAAGAGATTGTGTATCAAAGTGATATTCTTCTTACAAAGTTTTTGAGAATTTAATTTTCTTTTATCTTGTAATGTTTTGAAAGCTTTATTGGCATATCTATTCTTTGAGAAAATTTATTTGTAAGCAATAGTGGTAGTACTCTTGTTCTTTCTTCTTGTAAGAGATGGATTAGCTAGGAAAAATAGTTAAAGATTAGGTATGACTAGCATTTGTATAAAAATTAGTTAAAGTGAGGGATCACTTTGTTGGGTGTGACTAGCGTCTGTGTAAAAACTAGTTAGAGGAATGTGACTGGCATCTGTGAAAAAAAACTAGTTGTAAAGGAGAACTAGCGCCTAGATTAAAAGGCTAGTGGTTGTATCTACGATTTGGATATAGTGGGAAAAAATCTCAAGGTGCCTTGGGGAGTGGACATAGACTTTGGAGTTGAAGTCGAACCACGATTAATCTTGGTATCGTATTCTCTTCTCTTTATCTCATTTACTTTGTAGTTTGAATTGCCTGTATTTATTTACAATAGATTATTAGTTGATTAATATTTATTTGAATTTTTAAATCTGAAATTATTTATTGAATTATTGTTTAAACTCAATTCACCCCCCACCCTCTTGGGTTACCACCTAGATTAACAATTGGCATTTGAGTCTAGGCTCTTATAGTAGACTTAACTATCTGAGAGTAAATTATGACAACCATTTTTAGTACTTCCCTTGCTGAAGGTCAATCGACCAATAGACCTCCATTATTTAGTAGCACAAATTATAACTATTAGAAAGCTAGAATGAGAATATATATTCAAGCTACTAATTATGAGTTATGGAAAGTTATTATTAGTAGTCCTAATATACCAACTAAGATTGTAGAAGGAAAAAATATGCTTAAAGAAAAAAGTGAATGGAATGCTAGTGATATGAAAAGTGTTTAACTAAACACTAGAGTTATGAATGTTCTTTTATGCTCTTAATGCAAATGAATTTAATCGTATATCTATTTGTGAATTGGCTAAAAATATTTGGTATAAATTGAAAGTCACACATGAGGGGACCAACCAAGTCAAAGAATCTAATATTAGTATGTTTGTTCATAAATATGAACTGTTTAAAATGGATAATGATGAATTAATTTCTGACATGTTTACTAGATTTACCAATATTATAAATGCTTTAAAATCTCTTGACAAATCTTATACTAATGTTGAATTGATGAGAAAGATTCTTAGATGTCTACCAAATAATTGGGAGCCGAAAGTCACCATCATACAAGAAGTTAAAGACCTTACAAACCTTACTATGGATGAGCTCTTAAGTTCACAAATGACTCATGAACTTACCATGAATGGTGATGAATATGAATAGAAAAGAAAGAAAGATCTTGCTTTGAAATCATCTGTTAAAATGATGATGGAGAAAGTAGAAATGAAGATGAGAAGCTTGCTATGATCACAAGAAAATTCAAAAGATTTTTAAGAAAAATAAAATAGAGTGAGAAAATGCCCTCAAAGAAAGACGCTATTGTATGCTATGAATGCAAGAAACTCGGTCACATGAAATCTGAATGTCCATTGCTAAAAAAGATAACAAAGAAAGCCAAAAAGAAAAATGCGGTGATATCTTTAAGTGATCGTAAAGAAAACAACTCCAATGAAAATGATAGTGACGATAAAGTTGCTAACCTATGCTTAATGATAAAATAAAAAGATGAGGTATGTTACTCTATTGATATTATATTATAGAAAAAAGAAAATTTTAATATATATATATATGTATTTATTTATTTTTTATTAATAAAATTGTGACATGCTTTGAAATGTTTTGAAAGTTATATGTATGATTTTACAAGATCATAATTGATTGTTGCATTAAAATATGTTTATATGAATTTTACCTGATATATTTCTTGATATTGAAAGAGGGAAAAATATAAAATGTTGAGATTTATAAAGCATGTTTGGTTTTGAATCGAATATATCTCTCATATCTAAACATATGTTATTTTTGTGGATTTCAAAAGGAAAATGTGTGTGTGTGTGTGTGTGTGTGTGTGTGTGTGTGTGTGTGTGTGTGTGTGTGTGTTCATATTCTATAAAATGTTATCAGTTTTATATATGATTTTTTTTTATGATAACAAAGGGGGGGAAAAATATATTGATTGATATGATAAGCTTTTAGTTGAATTTTGTTATAAATGAGTTTAAGATGAGATTCATTGGTTGAGGGTGAGTTTAGAATATATTTGTTTCTATTTCTCTACTATTCTCTTAAACATGATATATATATATATATATATTTTACTTGAAGTGTATGTATGAGGAAAATCAATGAAAGGTTGTCATCATAAAAAAGGGGAGATTATTAGTACTAAATTTATTCAAATGAAAATTTTTATATGATTTTAATGATAACTTACTTTGATTTATAAATGTTTTCTTGATTAAATATATTCAATACTTTTAATTCTTGTTCTAGTTGGTGTAATAAAGTTTTGCAAATTATGAAGTACTTGAAATAAAAATCAAGTCTAGAAAAGTAATATCTAAATTCTTGAGAATCATATTTTAAGGAAACTTGATTCAAAGAAGAAAATCAGATGATATAATTTTCTTCTAAGGTTGAGAATTAGATGACACTATATTCTATGATACAGCCACAGTATTCTGCCTATATCTTTTGATGCAACTATTAGATTGATCTGATTCTTATTGCACTCTAAAAAATTACAATTGGAGTCTCTAATTACAGGCTAATGTTAGTTATTATTTATGTATTATTTATCATTTTTATATAACTATAGTACTTTTCACGTTTTACACGCGTTGAGCAGATTTGAAGATAAAACCAAGCAAAATGAAGTAAGGTAACGTACATTATCTATGTGAGTGGGTGTGTATATTATATTTTATTATTATAATATATATATATATATATATATTTCATTTGTGTGTAGGAGGAGCTGCGACCAGCAAGGAAAGAAAAAAAAAAGAAAACAACATAAAAACAGATCTCCCCGAAAGTTTATAAAGGGGGAAGGGGAGAAGCTAGACAAGGAAGAGAGCAAAGGGGAGGAGAGCAGAATGGAAGAGGCTAATTCTTCCTTAGCAGTCACTTAGTTTGTTAGTAGCTATTCAGCCAGTTAATTTTTCAGTCTTCTCTCTACCGTTATTCTGTTATAATAAATTTTTTTATTGATGAAGTTATTTTTTAAGCCATATCTTTTCTTTTCAATATTATGAGTAGCTAGTTTTATTCTTGGAGCCAATTGTGAAGATCATCTAAAGATTTTGGAATTTCAACGGAGATAATTGAGTCTTCATTATTTTATCTTTAAAATCTTTTCAATCTTGGTAATTAAATTCTAAATCTTTGAGAAAACTTGGATTCTTGACGAAGTTTGGTAATTTCTATGTATAAATCTTAGTTTGATATAGTTATTGTATAAATCGACGGTATGAATCTATGATTTTAATTTTACTATTCTATATTTAATTATTATTCAATTTTTGTTCTAATAACTTAATCTTCCAAATCAAAAGCTCAAGACAAAGCCAATGATTTAAGTTATAAAACTGTAAGCACCCCATTTTTGACCGCTCAGCGGTCTATAGTCCGTCCAGACTTGTATTCAAGTTAATGCGGATATATTTTGAGTCAAATCAACTTTTCAAGTCTAATCCTGTCTATTCATCGCTTCGCGGGCCCACCAGACCCAAATAGAGGCAAAATGACAAAAATGCCCTTAGGGGCATTGTTCGATCCAATTCCAAATCAGGCACGTCTTTTCGAAGGCGGTAAGTCCCCTTTCCATATTCCAATAGACATGTCTTTTCGAAGACTGTAAGTCCCCTTTCCAATTCCAACAGCCATGTCTTTTCGAAGACAGTAAGACCCTTTCCAATTCCTTTTCCAATTTCAATTCCAATCCTTCTCTCGAGAAAGCTGATTCCTCGAGACGGTAAGTCTATCCAATCAGGCACGTTTTTCGGAGAAAGTTTTTTTGGAATGGTAAGTCCCTTTAAACCTATCGACCGCGACGAGACCCTAAGTCCCCGAGATGGTAAAACGGTCCACCTTTGGCGCCTGCTAGCCCGCTAATGCAGAAATGTCCGTTTCGGCATCCTTTCCGAGAAAATTAACTTCTCATGTGCTAAGTCCCTTTTACAGCTTCCCGAGATCAGGCAGTTTCGGGAATGATCACAAACCGTCAAAGTAGCGGAACTACTCGAAAACATCGCAACTGTCAGAGTAGTGGAAATACTCGCAAGCAGATCGATATAGGGAATTGGCAACAAACCCCTGTATCACGAGACCGCCATCAGAGTGGCGGAAACACTCAAAACCTAGGTCAACACCAGTGCCTGCTAGTCCACTTCGGTGAAAAATGACCAAACTGCCCCTAGGGCCATTTTTCGGCACGTTGCTCGAGAACACACCTAAGTCCTCAGAATGGTAAGTCCAACCTTCCAAGATTGTCTTAAAAAAACAATCCAGCATGATTAGGTGCCTTCTAGTCAGTTTCAGACCAGTTCCAAGACTTTCCGTTCAAGATGACCATTTTGCTCCTAGGCATCCGAACGCCCCGGGGACCATATCGGCTCTGGGTATCAAACCGGTAACCTCCCAAGAATGCTTCTTATAGTGTTCTCAACCTTCTATTATCTTTCCAGATCATTCCGAGTCTGTTCTCGTAAACCCGGTGTGAAATGACCGTTTTGCCCCTGATGGGTCAGTCGCCTTTTTCTGACCACACCGGCTTTGGGTATCAAACCGGTAATCTCCCAAGAATGCTTCTTATAGTATTCCCAACCTTCCTTTATCTTTCCGGATCATTTTGAGTCAATTCTGATAAACCTGGTGTAAAATGACCGTTTTACCTATGGTGGGCCAGTCGTCTTTTTCGACCACACCGGCTTTGGATATCAAGCTAGTAGCCTCTTGGGAACATTCTAAATAATGTTTCCAAATCTCGAGTCTTCTTATAGGACATTCTGAGTTCGTCCCGACAGCTTCCCAGCCCGATTGACCGTTTTGCCCCTAAATGGCCCGGTAACCTTTCCAACAATTCTTGTCATTCTTTTTTAGGTCAGATACTTCTGGGACCCTGTTTTGAGGGTTCCTGCCCTTTTCCATCCTTTCAGGCCATTCCCAATCCCTTAAATGCTTCTTGGACCTTCCGGAATCACTCCTAGTGAAGCCAAGCTAAAAATTGCATGGTAGTCACTAGTACAGGCGCCCAAATCTTCTCAAGATACGTTGCTTGCCGACCTTAAAACTTTCTTAACCAGTTGGTGCCAAGCGAAAAAATGGCCTGGCGCCACTAGTAGTAGCGCCAATATAAACTTTGGCCTAGTGTCACTGGAACAGACGCCAAGTCATTCATTTGTCTATAAATACAAAGCCTCCTCCAGCATGAAAGAGGTCTGCAAACTCAATCTAAAAACCCTACTTTTCGATATACAGAGTTCGTAGCCTCTCTAAACCCTAGTCTCCTTAGGTTTTCCAAACCCTAGCCTCCATACACAAACCCTAGCCTCCTATACACTCACATACACTTCTATACATTCATACACTAGCCTCTAAAGCCTCCTTTGAAGACTTGAAGTGCTGCAATCTGAAGTTTTGAAGATTAAAGACAAACTCTTGAAGATTGAAGTGAAGACCGAAGCAAGATAAGCAAAGCAAAGCGCACAAAGCTAAGCAAAATAAAAAAAGACACAAGGTAGGCTTTTTTTTTACATTTACGCATCTTCCCCCCTCTCTTCTCTCTCCTAACCCACTTGGGTTTTCTTCTATTTTAATCCCCTATCTTCTTCCCCCCCTTCTTGCATGCTTGAAACAAAGGAATTCTCGATCCATGTGTAGGATTAGGCTATTGGAGAGTCACCGTGTTGGAGGCTTTCTTTTAGTCTAACCAGAGACCATGTGGATTCGGCTCCCTTGATTATGTGGTGAAGCCTTTAACCTTGGATGTTCACGACCCTCTTTGCATTGTGCATATCATAATCTTGCATTCTTCCAAAATTCGTTTTCAAACTCATTTTCAAAAGCTTACATCAAAATCTTCTTTTTCAAAACTTGTTTTTAAAATCACAATCCTAGGGTGATTCTAGCCTTTTCATGGCTAGGGTTGCTTTAAGAAAGTGTTACATTTAAAGTGACTAATATGGTCCATATTTTCAAAATATAGTTATTTTCAAAACCACTATCTTAAAGTGTTCTAATCTTCTTATGGTTAGAATCGCTTTAGGAAAGTGAGGTATTTTATATACTTTCTAAAAAACTCTTCTATTTTCCAACATGCTTTCCATAAACTCTCTCCAATCTTCTTTCCAAAAATTGTTTTCAAAAACTCCTTTTTGAACTCCTTTCCAAAAAAGCTCTCTTCAAAATTCCTTTCCTAAAAACACTACCTATTTTTCCTTCTTAGAAAACTCTCTTCCCTAAATCTCTTTCCTAAAAGCTTTTTTCAACAATCTCCTTCCAAAAATCTTTCCAAAACCTCTCTCTTTTCAAAATTTACTTTTTAGAAACTCCTCTCTAGGATTTCCTTCCAAAAATCTCCCTTTCTAAAAACTCACTTTCCAAAAACTCTTTCCTTAGAGCCTGAGTTAAATCCTAAAACCCACATTTAGGAAATCCTAATTTTTCTTTCCAAAAACATGATTTTCAATCCCTTACTTTGGCCTCAAAACTTAAGTTTCCAAAACCTCTTGTTTTCGACATCAAAACTATATATATTTTCAAAACCGCTTTTCTACGTCAAAACTATAGCTTTTCGAATCTAGGGTTTCTAAAACTCCATCTTTCCAAATTCATGCCAAATCCAATCTCCCCTTTAGGAAGCCAAATCCAATCTTCTCTTTAGGAAACTAGATCCAATCCTCCATTTTTGAAAACAAAATCAAAACGTCTCTTTTTAGAAACAAAATTTAATCCCTTGTTTTAAGAAATAGGGCTCTCAATCCTTCCAAACCCAAATCTTTCCTAATTCAATTCCTTCCTAATCTAGTATTTTCCTAAACCTTAAGTTTCCTAAACTTAAACTTTTAAATCTTTCCTTAAACGTTAAGCTTTCAAACCTTTCTTAATTCCATCCCTTTCCAAATCTTAACTTTCCAAATCTAACTTTTCAAACCCTTCTTAAACTCAAAACCTTTCCTAATTTCAAGAATTTCTTAAACTCAAGTTTTGAATCTTTCTAAAATTCTAAACTTCCCTAAACTTCCAATATTTCCAAATCCAAAACTCTCTAAATTCTAAACTTTCTAAATTCTAAACTTTCCAACTTTCAAAACTGCCCTATTTCAAAACATTCCAAATTCAAAACTTTCCAATTTCGAAACTTTCTTAAAATGAAATGTTTCCTATTTCAAAACTTTCTTAATACAAAACTTTCCTAAATTGAAACTTTCTTAAAATGAAACTTTTCAAAAATGACACTTTCCTAGTTTGAAACTTTCCTAAATCGGACCTTTCCTAATTTGAACTCTTCCTAAATCCAATCTTTCTTCGATCTTCCAAGTCCAACATTCGAGTCAAGTCTTTCTTAATCTCGAGTCCTTTCTAAATCCTATCTTCCTAGGACTAGGGTCTCTATTCTTCCATTTCAAATTCCAATTTTCTATTCTAAATTCAAATCAAATTCAAATTCCAATTCAATTTCTTTTTCCAATCAAACCTTCTCTTTTCTATCAGACTCTTATCCAAACTACGACTAACCTGATTCCTCAAAAAAGATACGTAGACAACCCTCATGAGTGCGGTCATAACCTTTTTCAAACCTCAAATTCCACAACCTTTTTCAAGCTTCTATTTCCACAACTTCTTTCAAATCTCTAATTCCATAATCTATTTCCAACTTCCAATTCTAAAGATCTATTTTCAATCCTCAATTTCAATTTTTAAACTTTCTTTCCAATTTCAAACTTTAATTTTTCTTTTCCAAATCTATTTTCCAATTCTCTTTTTCTTGCACTTACATCTCATGCGTCATTCTTTTCAACATTGTTTTCTAAAGTGAATAGGATTGGACATTTGTTAGTTGAAGACTCTCATAGATGAATCTAGAGTAAATAGACATGTAGATACCGCAAGGGCGAGGTAGAGTGATGGCTTAGTGCGTCTTTTCTACACATAACCAACCTCCGAACCTTGGATCACTGTTTTCAAAGACCAAAATGGAGTTTATTTTCAAAAAAGAGCTTACATATTTTTTAAAGGTTGCCAAACAACCTATTTTTCTAAAAACCCTCTCTTGAAAAGTATTTTCAAAATCGTTTTCAAAAACCCTAAGTGTAGTCTTCGGATTATGCTTAGTTTTTAGGTGACCTCACTCACCTTAATCAAGTTAGGTGGCGACTCCAAATGTTTTCTAAAAACCCTTTATTCAAACCAATTTTTAATTCAAACCTAGTCGCATTCATTCTTCTAAGAGGGTGAGTTCTAACAAGAGAGTACAATATTTTTTCCGCTTGTGTATGTATTCCTCGTGTGCAAAAAATCTAGAAGCGACAAAAACCTCTATTGAAATTTTGGGGGAATCAGGTGATCAGATCAATTGGATCCAAGACTATTTTGTTTGAGTCAATTAAAGTCTTGTTCTATAATCATCAATACTCACAAATTCAACTATTTTGCTTTGGTTACCATTTTCTGCAATAATTGTCCAATTCTTGTCGGTACTTTTTAAGGTGAAATTCAAACAAGTTGACTTAAGTTTCAACTGAAGCCATTGTAACACTACAATGTCTAGCTTGGCTTAGTCGGTATCTAATTTTTTTACTTTGAATGAATTTTAGCACCTAACTTTGCATGTTTTGATAACTGTTCCCTGTGGATTGACTCAGATCTTATTAAATTTTATTTACTGCTTCGCCACGCCTGCACTTGGGTGTTAGTAGATTACTATATCCTGAGCGTAGTTAAGTATTTTGGCACCGTTGCTAGGGAACAACTTTAATAAAATCATGCAAAAAATTAAAAAATTAAAAATTAAAATAAAAATAATTCAAAAATTATAATAAAAGTTTTAAAAATTAAAAATAATAATAATAATATCTTTGGGGATTTAAGGACAGTTAATTGCTTCCCTACCTTGACGAAGAAATTTGAAGGTGTATACCAACTGATCAGTGGTCTATGCTCACTTATTACTTCGTTCTATTACTAACTTGTATATTTGTATATATTTATTTCTTTTAATTTTAGTTTAGTGTTTTTTTTAATTGTGGTTAACCTCTTTGGTTGGCATACTCACCTACTGTTATACGAAGCCAGTCAAGGTAGTTATCATATTTTCTGTTTTTATTTTTCATCTAACTCATCTATCTTACTAACTCTTTAACATTTTCTTTTATTTAGTGGATAACTAATGTTTGTTACCATTCTAACATTTTATTTTCTGCACTTTTATTTCGGATCTTTCTTTTTTTTTTTTTTTTTGTGGTTTACCTTTCGAGTTGATTCACTGCCTATTTAGGGCGGCGCCGCTCAATATGTTGACCGTATAGCTTCATATATATATATATATATTGAATTTAATTATATTGGATAACCTTATTTCGAGCTGATTCACCGCCTATTTAGGTCTACGCCGTTCACTTAGGTTACCATAATGTTGTTACTAACTTGTCTAACATTATTTTCGTTTGTTGTGTTTGTGTGCAGGTATTTGTTTTTCTCTTTTTATTCTCTTTTTAGTGTTTTTTCGTATTGATCTTTCAAGAAGGGTTAATTTATGTCTTCATAAGATACGTACACTTTTATGAAAAACTTTATTAGGGATGTGCATGGACAATTGGTGAGCGTTGACTCTTCTAGTAATCTTTCTCCCATCTTTCCTACTCTTTCCCCATTTAGAACTCATGTACTGAACATTCAGTTAGTTCACCAAGGTCCCACTTTTATCCCAATAGCGGAAGAATAAGATCATCAACCCCCTGTGAATCCTAACCCGCCAAATCCAAATAATATACCTGAAGGTGGGAGTGTACATGGCAGTCCTCCCAATAGATCTCTCAGGGATAATCTGAATCCCGCTATGCAAACACCTACCTCTTGTATCGTTCTTCCTCCGCATCAAACCTCAATGACTTTAAAGACAGGAATGATCCAACTGTTAAATACATTCCATTGTTTTGATTCTGAAAAATCATATCAATACAGAAAAGATTTCGAGGACGTATGCTCTATGTTCTTCAATAATTCTTACCAAAGGAAAGTTATACTTTTGAAACTCTTCCCATTTTCTCTCAAAGACAAGGCCAAGACATGATTCAATTCATTGAGGCCTAGGTCTATTCATTCTTGGCAAGATCTTTAGACAGAATTCTTGAAAAAATTCTTCCCTAAGCATAAAACTAAGGCGATTTATCTTCAAATCTATCAATTTGCCCCTATGTCTAGTGAATCGTTCTTCCAATGTTAGAAGCGATTCAAAGATTTGTTGATTGCTTGTCCACATCATGGTTTCACCAATATGCATATCATAAATATTTTTTATTCATCATTGACTCCACAACTGAAGTAATTAGTTGAGTCTATGTACATAAGGACTTTGTATGACGAAGACCCATCTGGAGCATATGACTTCTTTGATTACCTAGCGAATTTGGTTAGAGATTGGGCCACAACTGGGACCCAAAATCATGAGTCTAAGCCTAGGGTAACATTTCAGTTTAATCAAGTGGATGATTTGAATGCTACAATAGCTGCACTTACCCAAAAGTTAGAAGCCATAGAGACAAGTAAGGGCAATGCTATGAATAGTGAGTCTCCCATAAAAGAGAGTTGTTTAATGTGTAATATAATGAAATATGAAACTGCTGCATGTCCAATTATACCAAATTTTAAGGAGGCCTTACATAGCCAAGCCAATGCGGTTTGCCAATATTGAGGGGAACCCTTTCTCGAACATATATAACTTTGGATGGCGAAATCACCCAAACTTTGGGTGGAGAAACAAGGGTCCTTCGAATCCTCAAGAATTTCAAAGAGGGCCTTAAAACCCTCAACCTTTCCAATCCCAACCTGTTCATGCTCAACAATCCATGCCTTTCTAACCCAAACCTAATACATATCAACCCCCTCATAGGAGACCTCTAGAAGATAATGTTCGTCAATTGAAAAATGATATGAGAGGAGCCAATAATAGGGTGGATAGACAGGACAAGATGTTAGATCAACACACTAGGATGTTGGAGAACATAGCAGAACAAATGTCTAACTTGACATAAGCTTTGACTCAACAAGTGTCAGGGAGATTTCCATCTCAACCGTAACCAAATCCAAATCCCCCAAAGCAAGTAAACATGACCGAAGCGAGAATTGATCCTCAATCTAGTCATGAATAAGTTCAATCCATCACAACCCTAAAGAGTATGAAAATCATTGATAAAACCATTCCACTTAGAAAGAAAACTCTTAAGGTTAGTGATAAAGGGAATGGAGATGTGAGAGAACAAGACAAAGAAAAAGGTCAGAGTGAGAAAGATGCTTGATCTACTTAACACACCCAAGAGTAAGTGCGTCGAAGTAATAACCGATAAAACCGGGGTCGAACCATAGAGAAAGGATATAGTAGTTAAAACTAAATGACAAATGTAACTAAAAGATAAATAAAATAAAATACTTTTAAGGTTTTGAGATGGAGGCCAAAAATACTTGTCAAACGTAATAAAATAAAACAAACTTGGATTCAATTGATTCAATTACTTGACTTACTTGAGAATGATCAATATAGATTTACCAATTGTTGATCGTTTAGCCTACTTGGATCTCATAAATTAGCATATGGGTATATTCAAAATAATCAATCACTACAATATTACTCAGTTAAAATCATGAAACCCTCACCATCAACTCGTAAATACTTGACAATACTTTGTCATAGCATAAGTATAACAAGCATAATTAAACGCACATATTTTCAAAAGTTCTAGGCTAGATACTTATTAAATTATTATCAAATACATTACCATCGATTTGCATATCCTGACTGCTTTGTTAAGGCAGGAGATAGAACAAACATAATCAAAAGACTCAATTTTCGAAAAGATCTAGATTTCAATTACCAGGAATATAAAACAATACATTCCAGATTAGGATTAAAAGTCTTAGGTACCTACCAAAGGTTTTTGTTATAAAACATACCAGACAAAGTAACCGTATAAAATATACAAGCTTTTGGCCAGCGTAGAGTAAACCAATATCTACTCTACTTTTACGCTAAAAATATATATTCTAAACTTGTTCACAATACACTTAACCATCACGTGCATAAAATATACGTGCCCGTGCCCGTGCATGCAATATACCAAACGTGTAAAAAAACACTAAATTTTCAAATGAATTTGGAATGAAAAGACAAACCTTAATTAATCATTCCAATTCGGTCAAGCGATCTTCCCAATTGGCTCCAAGAATAAAACTAAATACAATATTTAAAAGACGTGGGGAAAAGAACTCCATAAATAAAATATGTAATACACCATAAATAACTGAAAAATAACAATTGAAATGAGAAAAATAACAAACTAAAATATACTCCTAAAACAAAAGAATGGAGGGACTCCTAACCTACTCTCCACGAACTCCCCCTCCTCTCCTAGACAGAATCCCCAGACTCCCTATTTTATAGGCGAACATGAGAAATGTTTTTCTCTTTCTTCTTTTGTCTTCTTTTCCTTTCTTTTCCTCTACATCGGCTGGCCTATCCTTTTCTTCTTCTTTTCCTCTGCGTTGGGCTGGCCTGTCATTTTCTTCTTCTTTTCTTCTCATCCTTTTTCTTTTGTAGGCCACGCTCGTCCTTAGCCGCCCACCTGCACACATTTTATATATATATATATATATATAATATTATATACAACACACCCGCTCTACATATATATAATATAATATTACATATCATATGTACATATAATATAATATATTACATACAAATGTATAATATATATATATAATATAATATACAATCTAAGATCCCACACATGTATATACTACATCAAATGAACACACGGATAGATGTCTATGTGCACATTAACTTTATTTTGCTCGGTTTTACCTTCAAATATGCATAAGACACAAAAACAAAAAAAAAATAATATTTTATTAAAATAATACTAATATATAAATAATTACTAGCAATAACTTATACTTAGGGACTCTAATTTGTACTTTTTAGAGTATAATCACACCCCCCAACTAAACTTTTTCTAGTCCCTAGCAAACAATAAACCTACATAAAAAGATAGGCTCCACTCTCGTAGAGATCACAAGTGCATTTAGCATATGCACCAAACTTTTAAACTCCTAGGTTACTCTTAGTGGACGAATGATGCCTCGTGAAGGTTTTCAGTGATGGTACCCATAAATATCAAAATGTGGCCTGTAAGTGAGGATAATAAGGAAAAATATTACATGCATCAAAACACAAGTATATTGTATACATCCAACTTGTTAATGCACAAGCAAGATAATGTCTTAAAACAATATATGAGAGGCTTTTGTATGTGTGTGATCATTACATGATACGAAAATTATTACAATATTAAAGCACAAATACATCATTTAAATTTTGATTCAACCTTATTAGATATTCTCTCAGAAAGAAAGAAAATAGGCATCTCACGCCGATTGTCCTTGTAAAAGAGTAAATGTAATGTAAAATCAAAGAAAACAACCATAAAAAAATCCCGTGATTATATAAAGTGAGACGACTTGGCATAACTCTATGAAAAAATACTCAATGTTAAAATCACAAATAATTAATAAGTGAATTCTATTAGCAGTGAATAAATAAGCAATGTACACATCAAATCCTTGAGGACTTTATTCAGGCTGTAACTTGGTCATAAAGTTTAAGATAAGGAGAAAAAAATGTTAAAAGATTCAAAATATGTGTGATCAAAGCATGAATTGATCAATGAATACACACATTCAATTTTCCTATTTCATTTGATATTTTTTTTCAATAGACAACCTCCTTTTCTTCTTCGTTTTTTTTCTTTTTTTTTTTACTTTCCTTTTTCCTTTTTTTTTTTTCTGTTCTTTCCTTTGTTGCTAATTTGTTTTTTCATCCTATTGTGAAAAACATCTCCCTTTTTATAAATTTAACTTTCACAATTGAAGATACTTATGTTCTCATATTTAGGGACAAAACTTTTAGCAATAATATATTTAACAAGCAAAAGAAATACGCTTGAAAATGATTCTAAGGGAATTATTTTAACAAAGAAATTTGTGGCTCAAAGATTCAAAGATGACATAGATTTATTTTTGAAAGTGCACAATAGTTCAAAGTTATAAGAATTCAATATATTCAATTACTTAAGAAATCAAAACAATCAAGTCAAATAGAAGTATAATGGAGCTAAAAGTTATAAGAATTCAACATATTCAATTACCTAAGCAATTAAAACAATCAAGTCAAATACAAGTATAATGGAGCTATTGAAAAAGTGATGTGAAAGAAATTTAGCAAGAGTAAATGTAAACACGCCGAAAGGCGGGATTGACTTTAAAGCTCACTTGGTAAATAATCTCCACTTTTGTAAAGATAAAACTGTACAATATATAAAAATATTAAACTTATGATGATATGATTATGATTGACGTGAAATAGCCTCTTTCTATGTGTTAAGATAAATTTTGTAATTGTATTAAAAAGAAAGGATAAAACAAAAATTGTGCTAAAATGAATGAAAACATTTTTCAATAAATCTCAAAAATGTACATTTGCATTTCACATGACACTGTACAAAATTATAAAAGATATGCAAATCTTTTTTGTAGATCTCAAGTGCATTAAGAGATTCAAATTGTACACTCTTCGGCCTTGCGCGTGTTTTTTTTTTTTTTTTTTGAAAGAAAAATACAAAACTTCTACAAAATAAATATTATTCATATTTACAAATAAACATAAATACACAAAATAAATAAAATAAACACTATCCATCTAACACACCCTTAAGTAAAATAATCACTACAAAGTTGAGCCAGACTTTTGACATGAGAATCAAGATAGTCTATTTTTCTGATGATTCTAATGTGTCTCAATGCCTCGGCATTTTTTTTGCCTGCAATAATATTACTCCCTTTTTGTAGTTTTTATTCACACACTTGATTCAAAAAGGCGAAATTAAAAAGTTAAAATAGACAACAAACCAAATAATAATAAAAACGAACTTGTCTCCCCCCAACTAAAGAGAAACTAACTATAAATTGATAGAACGAATAAAAAGAAGAAAAAACAAAATTATAACAAAAATGAAAAGAAATAAAACAAACAGTCTAAACACAAACAACAAACATTAGAGTTAGGAAATATGTTAGTAATAGTCACCTTGTCGAGGGCACTGGCCTAAAAAGGCAGTGGATCAATTCGAAAAGGAAACCATAGAAAGAAAAATAACTAAATGTACAAGACTGAAATTAAAAGTGCAAAAAGTAAATGTTAGAAATGGTAACCTTGGGGTTATCCACTTAAAAAAAATGTAAGATAGTTAGATATATATACATATATGTACAGTCAAACTCCTTCGTCAAGGCAAAAAAACAAAGGTCCATGTCCCTACTCCATAGCAAAGGTATAAGATTTGAAGTTCAATTGTTCTCCTTTAGTCAACTCGAATGTCTTGTTTATATATATATATTTTTTCAAATTTTTTTGTAATATTTTTTTTAATTATCTTATTTTCATTTTAATTTTTTTTTCTTTTTTCTTTTTTGAATTTTTTTATTTTTTATTGTTTTATTTACCAATTTTAACTACAAAAAACACCCAAGAGTAGGTGCGGCGAAATAGTACATAATAAAGATAACCCGGTAAGTAGTTAAAATCGGATAACAAACGTAACCAAAAGAAAAATAAAATAAAATATTTTTAAGGTTATGAGATGGAGGCCAAAAATACTTGTCAAACATAATAAAATAAAACAGACTTGGATTCAGTTGATTCAATCACTTGACTTACTTAGGAATGATCAATACAGATTTATCAACTGTCGATCGTTTAGCCTACTTGAACCTCATAAATTACTAGATAGATATATTTAAAATAATTAATAACTAGAATATTACTCAGTTAAAATCATAAAACCTTCACCGTCGACTTGTAAATACTTGGCATTGTTTTGTTACAGCATAAGTATAATAAGCATAATTAAAGGCACATGTTTTCAAAAGTTCTATGCTAGATACTTATTAAATTATTACAAAAGACCCTTACTATCGATTTGCATATTCTAATTGCTTTGTCAAGGTAGGAGATAGTACAAACATAATCAAAAGTCTCAGTTTTAAAAAAGATCCAGATTTCAATTACCATGAATATAAAAGCAATCTAGTTTAGATTAGGATTAAGATCCTTAGGTTCCTACCAGAGATTTTGGTCATAAAACATACCAGACAGAGTACCCGCATAAAATATACAAGCTTTTGGCCAGTGTAAAGTAAACCAATATCTACTCTACTTTTACACTAAAAAATATCTATTCTAAATTTGTTCACAATACACATAACCATTACGTGCATAAAATATATGTGCCCGTGCCCGTGCATGCAATATACTGAACGTATAAAAAAACACTACATTTTTAAATAAATCCGGAATGAAAAGACAAACTTAATTAATCATTCCAATTCAGTCAAGCGATCTTCCCAATTGGCTCCAAGAATAAAACTAAATATTAATATTTAAAAATCATGGGAAAAAGAACTCCATAAATAAAATATGTAATACACCATAAATAATTGAAAAACAACAACTGAAATGAGAAAAATAACAAACTAAAATCTACTCCTAAAACAAAAGAATAGAGGGAGTCCTAAACTACTCTCCACGGAGTCCCCCTCCTCTCCTGGACAGACTCCCCAGACTCCCTCTTTTATAGTTGAACATGAGAAATTTTTTTCTCTTTCTTCTTTTGTCTTCTTTTCCTCTGTGTCGGCTAACCTGTCCTTTTCTTCTTCTTTTTTTCTCCTCCTTCTTCTTTTATCGGCTACACTCGTCCTTGGCCGCCCACCTACACACATTTATATATATATATAAGATCCACTAATACATATATATAATATATTATACACCACACCTGCACTACACATATATATATATAATATAATATTACATATCTTATGTTCATATAATATAATATATTACATACAAATGTATAGTACATATATATATAATATAATATACAATCTAAGATCACGCACATGTATATACTATATCAAATTAACACACGGATAGATGTCTATGTGCACGTTAACTTTATTTTGCTCGATTTTATCTTTAAATATGCACAAGACACAAAAACATAAAAGAAAACAAATATTTTATTAAAATAAATCTAATATATAGATATATATACAATTACTAGCAATAGCTTATAATTAGGGACTCCAATTTATACTTTTTAGAGTACAATCAAAAGAGAAAAAGAAAGTTGAGCCAGTTTTAGAGCCAACTAGAGCATCTGAAGATGAGGGCATTAATGTTGTGAAATATACCCTGTTTTCTCATAGATTGGCCAAACCAAAATATGAGCTTCTGAATTCTGAAATTTATAAATTATTCAAGCAAGTCAAGGTCAACATTTCAATATTAGATGTCATTAAGCAAATTCCCTTATATACCAGGTTCTTGAAGGACTTATGCACTGTAAAAAGGAGGTTGCATGTCAAAGAAAGAGCTTTTATGAATGAGAGCCAGAGTACAATTTTGCAATGTAAGTCTCCACCAAAGTATAAGGACCCCGGCTATCCTACTATTTCATGTACAATAAGGGGAAACAAGATAGATCGAGCCATTCTTGATCTAGGCGCAAGTGTCAATCTACTTCCTTATTCAGTTTATCAACAACTTGGGTTAGGTGAGTTGCGCCCTACACGTGTTATCTTGCAACTAGCTCACATATCTATTAAGGTTCCTAAGGGTATTATGGAGGATGTTCTCATTCAAATAGATAATTTTTACTATCCAGTGGATTTCATTATGTTAGATACACAACCGGTTAAGAGCATTAGTGCTCATTCCCAAATTCATGTTATCTTAGGACGACCATTCCTAGTCACGTGTAATGCCGTAATCCATTGTAGGAATAAGCTATTAAAGCCATCATTTGGGAATACGACTATCGAGATGGGTATCTTTTTAGTTGGAAAACAATCGGGAGAATATAAGGATATCAGAGAAGTAGAATTCATTGAGTCTATTATGCAAGATTACTTTGAGAGTGAATTTTTCTAGGCTCCTATTGAAACAGCTCTTGTTTCGAGCAAGCCACATGATCGGTTAGATTTGTAAGCACCCAATTTTTAACCGCTCGGCAGTCTACACTCCGTCCAGGCTTGTGTTCAAGTCATTATGGGCGTATTCCAACCGAAACCAACTTTTTAAGTCCAAATCCGGTCTGTCCATCGCTCCGCGGGCCCACCAAGCCCAAATAGAGGCAAAGTGACCAAAATTCCCTTAGAGGCATTGTTCTTTCCAATTCCCTTTCCAATCCCTCTCTCAAGACAGTTTATTCCTCGAGACAGTTCCAATTAGGCGCGTCTTTTCGAAGACGGTAAGTCCCCTTTCCAATCCCTCTCTCGAGATAGTTTATTCCTCGAGACGGTTCCAATTCAGGCACATCTTTTCGAAGACGATAAGTCCCCTTTCCAACCTCTCTCTCGAGACAATTTATTCCTCGAGACGGTTCCAAATCAGGCGCGTCTTTTCGAAGATGGTAAGTCCCCTTTCCAATCCCTCTCTCGAGACAGTTTATTCCTCGAGACGGTTCCAATTCAGGCACGTCTTTTCCAATATGGTAAGTCCCCTTTCCAATCCCTCTCTCGAGATAGTTTATTCCTCGAGACAATTCCAAATCAGGCACGTCTTTCTGAAGACGGTAAGTCCCCTTTCCAATCCCTCTCTCGAGACAGTTTATTCCTCGAGACGGTTCCAATCAGGGCCCCTTTAGTAACCTCCCGAGAATGCTTCTTATAGTATTCTCAACCTTTCCTTATCTTTCCGGATCATTCTGAGTCAGTTCCGGCTGACCCGGTACAAAATGACCTTTTTGCCCCTGGTGGGCTGGTCTCCTTTTTCGACCACACCGACTCTGGGTATCAAACCGGTAACTTCCCGAAAATACTTTTTATAGTATTCTCAACCTTTCTTTGTCCTTTCGGGTCATTCAGAGTCATTTCTGGCTAACTCGGCACAAAATGACCGTTTTGCCCATAGTGGGCCGATCTCCTTTTCCGACCACACCGGCTCTGGGTATCGAACCGGTAACTTCCCAACAATACTTTTTGTAGTGTTCTCAACCTCCCTTTACCTTTTCGGATCATTCTGAGTCAGTTCCGGTAAACTTGATGCGAAATGACTGTTTTGCCCCTGGTGGACCAGTCACCTTTTCCAACCACACCAGCTCTGTGAATCAAACCGGAAACCTTTGGAAACATTCTAAATAATGTTTTCAAATTCCAAGTTTTCTTCTAGGACAGTCCGAGTCTGTCCCGGTAGCTTCTCGACCCGATTGACCGTTTTGCCCCTAAAGGTCCGGTCAACCCTTCTAACACATCATATCCTCATTTTTTAAGTCAAATACCTCCGGGACACTATTCTTAGTGTTCCTTCTCTTTTCCGACCTTCCGGGTCATTCCCGGCTTCTTCAAATCATTCCCGAACTTTCCAGAATCACTCCTAGTGAAGATAGGCTAAAAATTACATGGTAGTCACTAGTACAGGCGCCCAAATCTAGTCAAAGATATATTGCTTGCCGACCTTAAACATTTCCTAAATGGCTGGCACCACTAGTAGTGGCGCCAAGCCAAAAAATGGCCTGGTGCTACTTCTAGTGGCGCCAGTGTAAAGTTTGGCCTAGCGCCACTGCAACAGGCGCTAGTGTTGTCCAACCTCTATAAATACAAAGTCTCTTCCAACGTGAAAAGGGTCCGTAAAATCAATCTAAAAATCCTATATTTTGATATACAGAGCTCGAGCACCTCCTAAACCCTAGCTTCCCTAGGTTTTCCAAACCTTAGCCACCATACACTAAACCCTAGCCTCCTATACACTCATACACACCCCCATACACTCATACACTAACATTCAACCCTCCTTCCAAAACTTGAAGAGTTGCAATCTGAAGTTTGAAGATTGAAGGTGGCTCTTGAAGATTGAAGGCGAAGATCAAGACGAAGACCGAAGAAAGCAAGGCGCACAAAATAAACAAGATACAAGGTAGGTTCTCTATTTAAATTTCCGCACTTCCCCCTCTCTTCTCTCTCCTAACCCACTTGGGTTTTCTCTATTTTAATCCCCCATCTCTTCCCCCCCCCCCCCCCTCTTTTCTTTGCATGCTTGAAACAAGGGGATTCCCAGTTCATGTGTAGGATTGGGCTATTGGAGAGTCACCGTGTCGAAGGCTTTCTTCTAGTCTAACCAGAGACCATGTGGGTCCGGCCCCCTTAATTATGTGGTGAAGCCTTAGCCTTGTATATTCACGACCCCAAATTTGCATTGTGCATATCATGATCTTGCATCTTCCAAAAACCGTTTTCAAAGTTGTCTTCAAAATCGTTTTCAAACTTGTTTTCAAAATTGCATCAAAATTTCCTTTTCAAAAACTTGTTTTCAAAATCACAATCCTAAGGTGAATCTAGCTTTTCCATGGCTAGGATCGCTCTAGGAAAATGTTATATTTAAAGTGACTTTTATGGTCTATATTTTCAACTCTTGTTGTTTTCAAAACCGCTTTCCTAAAGTGGTTCTAGCCCTCTTATGGTTAGAATTGCTTTAGGAAAGTGAGATGTTTTTACACCTTCCAAAAACTTTCTCTTCAAAAATCTCTTCCTAAAAATCTTCTTTTTCAACATACTTCCCAAAAACTCTTCTTTCCAAATTTGTTTTCTAAAAACTCTTTACAAAAATCTATTTTTCCAAACTCCTTTTTTCAACTCCTTTCCAAAACGCTCTCTTCAAAGTCCACTTTCCAAAAACATTCACCAGGTCCCTTTCCTAGAAAAACTCTCTCCAAAAATCTTTCCAAAAACTCTTTTCCCAAAATCTTCTTTCTAGAAATTCCCCTCTAGGATTTTCCTTCTAAAATCTACGTTTCCAAAAACACACTTTCCAAAAACTCCTCTTTAAAATCTTTTTCCAAAAACTCTATCTTCAAATTCACTTTCCAAAAACTCCTCCCTAGGATTCCCTTCTAAAAAAACCTTCGTTTCTAAAAACGCATTTTTCAAAAATCCTCTCTCTTTAGAGCCCAAATCAAACCCTAGAACTCACAATTAGGAAACCCTCATTTTCTTTCCAAAAACATGATTTTCGAACTTTGCCCCAAACCTAGGTTTCCAAAACCTCTTGTTTTCTACATCAAAACTATACATGTTTCCAAAACCTATTTTCTATGTCAAAACTATAATTTTTCAAATCTAGGGTTTCTAGAATCTCCCTTTCCAAATCCTTGCCAAATCTTATCTTCCTTTTAGAAAATCAAATCAAATATTCCCATTTAGGAAACCAAATCCAATCCTCTGTTTTTGGAAACGAAATCAAACTTTCTCTTTTAGAAACCAAATCCAATCCCTTCCTAATCCAACTCTTTCCTAATTCAAATCCTTCCCAAACTTCCACTTTCCTAAATCTTAAGTTTCCAAAACTTGAATATAAAAATCTTTCCTAAATTTTAAAACTCAACTTTCAAATCTTTCCTAATTCAACCCTTTCCTAATTCTACCTTCTTTTCAAATCTTAACTTTTCAAACCTAAGTTTTCAAACTTTTCCTAAACTCAAACCTTTCCTAATTTCAAGATTTTCTAAAACTCAAACTCTAAAACTTTCTAAATCCTAAACTTTCTAAATTTGAAATCTTTCCAAATCCAAAGCTTTCTAAACTCAAAACTTTCTTATTTTCAAAACTTCCTTGTTTTCTAAACTTTCCCATTTTCAAAACTTCCCTTTTTCAAAACATTCCAAAATTCAAAACTTTCTTAACTTGAAACTTTCTAAATTCTAAGCCTTTCTTAAACTAAACTTTTCCTAATTCAAAACATTTCTAAATTCAATACTTTCCTATTTCAAAACTTTCCTAAAATGAAAACTTTCCAAATTCAAAACTTTCCTAATTTCGAAACTTTCTTAATTTGGAAACTTCCCTAAGTTGAAATTTTCTTAATTCCAAAACTTTCCAAAAATGAAACTTTCCTAATTCGAAACTTTCCTAAATCGGACCTTTCTTAATTCGAACATTTCCTAAAATTCAAACTTGCCAAATCTTCCAAGTCCAATATTCGAGTCAAATCTTTCTAAATCTCAAGTCTTTCCTAGGTCTCCTATCTTTCCTAAGTCTAGGTTTCCTAAACCTCCATCTTTCCAAAACAAGTCTAAATCTTTCTTCCAAGTTCTATCTTTTCAAATCAAAATCTAATCTCTTCAATTCCAGAATTCTAAATTTCAATTTTCAATCTTCTATTCTAAGTTCAATCTCTCAATCTTTCAATTCAAGCTCTTTCTTTCAAATCAATCTCTTTTCAATCGGACTCCGGTCTGAACTACGACTGACCTGATTCCTCCAAAATGATACGTAGGCAACCCTAATGGGTGCGGTCTCCACATTTTTCAAATTTCCAATTCCACAACTTATTTCAAATTTCAAATTCCTCCATATTTTCCAAATTTTAAATTCCAAAATCTTTCCAAATCTCCAATCTATTTTCAAATTTTCAATTTCAAATTTCTATTTTCAAATCTCTACTTTCAATTTCCAAAACTTTTCAATTTCAAATCTATCCAATTTCAAATCTCTTTCAAATCAAATCAATTTCAAATCAATCTCTTTCCAAATCTATTTTTCAATTATTTTTCCTTGCACTTGCAAATCATGCATCATGTTGGTTTCTTTTCAAGCATTGTTTTCTAAGGTGGATAGGATTGAACTATAGTTGGTTGAAGACTCTTATAGGTGAATCTAGGGTAGATTGACATGTAGGTACCGAAAGGGCGGGGTAGGGTGATGGCTTAGTGCGTCTTCCCTACACGTAACCAACCTTTGAACCTAGATCACTGTTTTCGAAAGACCAAACGGAGTTTTTTTTTTCAAAAAAAATGGTTAAATGTTTTCCAAAGGTTGCCAAACAACCTGTTTTTCTAAAAACCCTCTCTTGAGGAGATATTTTCAAAATCGTTTTCCAAAACCCTAAGTGTAGTCTTCGAATTATTCTTAGTTTTTAGGTGACCTAACTCACCTTAATCAAGTTAGGTGGCGACTCCAAACTTTTTCTAAAAGCCCTTTATTCAAATCAAATTTTCAATTCAAACATACTCGCACTCATTCTTCTAGGAGGGTGAGTTCTAACGAGAGAGTACAGCATTTTTCCTGCTTGTGTGAGTATTCTCCGAGTACGAAAAATCTGGGCGCGACAAGATTGTGACCATGTCAAGTCTAGGGACATAATTCTTGGAAGAATAGAGAGAGAACAATGTATGTAAGTGGGTTATTTGAACCTCTAATTCCTAGTGTCATAAAGCCTGTTGATTAGACCACATAAGTGTAGGCTATCATCTCTAAACGACTCTTTGTTAGTCGTAGTTTGGGGTTAATTGTGCTTTCTTTGCTATATATTGCATTTAATCTCATACTCAATCTCATTTTAGGTATTTAAAGTTAAGGGAGTCGATTTGGAGTCAAAGAAATGATCCGAGCTGCAAGCGTGGTTCGTCGAGGAATGTTCCCAAGGCCTTGTCTCGAAAAATGTGCAAATTTTTACTCATAGATCGGAATGGGATAAATGATACGCCATTAGAAAGCTCTCCCAAAGTTATACATGGTTACGTCTAATGCGCATCAGCAAATTCTAACTCCAAGGGCCTCAAACAAGGCGATTGCAAAAGGGGCAAAAAAAGTGAATTTTCGTTCGAGCACCTAGGAAGTTGTTCAAACGGCAAGAGGAAAAAGAAGACTAGAAAATGGTCTGCCATTTAAACACCCAGACCAGCGGTTCGAAAGGCCCGAGAGCTTGCATCCCAGATTTGGCCTATCGTTCAAACTTCAACTACAGTCGTTCGAACGGCAATGAACTTCACAGCTGTCGTTCAAACGCTCGTCCAGCCGTTCGAACGACAAGGCAATATTTTGCCAGATTTTAAGGTTTGAACCTTGTGCCTATAAATACCAATTTTCATTTTATGTTCGAGATATCAAAGTAGAGGGGCGGCAAATACTTAGGGTTTTTGTAAGTTTTTCATTTATTTAGTTTACATTTGTTAGATTCTTGCTTATTTGTAGTTGTAATCTCTTAAACACTAGTTTTAATACAAGTTTCTTTAATTCTTTGCATTAAATTCATGATTTTCTTTGTTCCCTTGCATTAAATTCGCATTTTTAGTTTGTATTCCATTATTTCGAAGTCATTCCTAGATGGAGATGAGTAGCTAACTCTCCCCATCTCAGGATTGATTGTGAAGACCGATTGAAAGTCTTGGATGAACATAGGGTGTTAGATTACAGGTTTTAAAGCTAAAGATTATATTTTCATCGTTCTAGAAAACATTGAAAACTTAAACGATTGATTATGTGGTAATGTTTATGCATGAGTCTATACTCAATATATGTGTTGCATAAATCAATAGTATTCGTCCTCAAATCTAGAAACTCGATTTATTCTAGAAGTTTAATTTCTAAAGAATACCTTGTTTTTATCGTTAGAACTTCTGAATCCTAGACTGACGACGTAGTCGAAGGATTTGAGTTATAAAATACCTCCTTTAGATTTTCAAGAAAAACAATCGGTTGGATCGATTAATCCCGAGACTTTAATTTCAGTTTGCTTTAATTTAATTGTCTAGTTGTTAATTACTTTTATTTTCATTACAATAGTTTAGTAATTCAAAACTTTCATCAAAACCCAAAAGATTTTCGGTCTTTTTATTTTCCTTTTCATTGTAGATTCAATTCATTTAATTTCTAGTCAACCCGAGTTAGGTTAGTGTGAGTTGAGTGTCAAAAGCCTATATTGGGCTAGGTCATTAAGGATACAATACCCGAACTTACCGAATTTTATACTTCAATTGTGACACCCGTTCTCTTGCGGGGAAGCTCAAATTTACACCATCTTTGGGAGTGATTCACTTGTCCCTTCTGAACATAAAGCACCCACTTCGGAAAGAAAACCATTACCATCTACATTGAAGTATGTATTCCTTGGTGAATGTGAGTTTTATTCTATTGTTATATCCTCTAGCTTGTCTGAAGGCCAAGAGAAGAGCTTTGTGAACGTGCTAAAAAATTATAGAAAAGCCTTAGGTTGGACCATTGCAGACCTTCACAGTATTATTTCTGTTGTATACATATATTGCATATATCTTGAGGAAGAATCTAAACTGGTGCGTCAAATGCAAAGACATTTAAATCCCAACATGAAAAAAGTTGTAAGAGGATAAGTACTTAAACTTCTCGATATGGGTATCTTATACCCCATCTCTAATTCAAAGTGGGTTAGTCCAACCCAAGTTGTTCCTAAGAAATCTAGAGTTAGTAATTCAAAATGAGAAAAATGAACTAATGTCCATTGGGATTCAAATTGGGTGGCGCATATGTATTGACTACCATCGACTAAATATTGTTACTAGAAAAGACCACTTCCCACTCCCATTCTTGGACTAAGTCTTAAAATGAGTGGGAGGACGAGCCTTTTACTATTTTCTAGATGGGTACTCTGGGTACAATCAAATTGAAATTGCCCTAGAAGATCAGGATAAAATGACTTTCACATGTCCTTTTGGTACTTATGCTTACCAAATAATACCCTTTGGCTTACGCAATACACTAGCCACCTTTCAAAGGTGCATGATGAGTATCTTTAGTGATATGGTAGAAAGATTCTTAGAGCTTTTCATAGATTATTTTTCTGTGTACGTAGACACCTATAAGAGTTGTTTGGAACACCTCGAGAAGGTGTTAGAAAAATGTGAGGAGAGTAACCTTGTCCTAAACTGAGAAAAGTGCCACTTTATGGTGACATAAGGTATAATGCTTGGGCATATCATGTCTAGCAAGGGCATTGAAGTAGATAAAGCCAAAGTTGAACTGATCCAGAAACTACGTTCTCCCAGAACTGTGAAAAACATTCGATCTTTCCTTGGGCATGCCGATTTCTACCAGCGATTTATCCCTTGCTTTTAACCAAGTCATTTAGGCTCGGGAAAAAGCACGGTGCTCTTTCTTTAGAACTCATCCTCCTAGAAGGACAAGTGCGACTAAGTTTGATCTTGAAAACGTGATTTAATTTAAGGGCTTTTTTGGAGTTGCCACCTAACATAGTTAAATATGTGTTAAGTCACCTAAAACTAAGTATAATCCGAAGACTAAACTTTGATTTTTCGAAGAGATTTTGAAAACATCCTTTGTAAGAAGGTTTTTGGAAAAGAGATTTGAAAAACCTGTTGAAAGCCCTTTTGAAAATGTGACTCCGATTTTGGTCTTTGAAATAAAAATCTATAGTTTAGGGGTTAGTTACGTGTAGGGAAGACATCGTAAGATTATTACCCTACCCCGCCTTTTCGGTACCTACATGTCTAATCACTCTTAATTCACTCACTTCATTAACTGGTTATTATCATCCACTTAATATCCACTTTAGAATTTTAAAAATAAGGTTTGGTCATCACTTTTTGGATGAATGGTGCATGATGCATGTTATTAAAAAGAAATTTGAAAATATGGGAGTTTTGAAGGAATTTGAAATAGAAATCTTGAATGAATAGAAACTTTTGAAAAGGGAACTTGGGTTGAAATAAGGGTTATGACCGCACCATTTTAGGTTGCCTACGTATCTCATTTAGCAAAAATCAAGTCATTAGTAGTTTGGGCATGGGCCCAATAGAAAAGAGGTGCATTGAGGCCATTAGAAAGTTTTGAAAATACTTTGAGGTCTTTGAAAACGTTTGAAGACACTTTCAGATCTTTAGAAAAGAAAAACTTGAGAGTTTTAGAAAAATGCCTTTGAAATAGGACTTGGCATTTATGGAAATGTTTTTGAAATTGGTTTTGAAGACGATTTTGAATGTTTTCGAAATTGACTCAAGGGAGCTTTGAAGTGTTTTTTAAACAACTCAGGGGAGCTTTGGAAAAGCTTTATAATAACTCAAGAGAGTTTTGAAATTGTTTTGAAGTCTTGTTTTGAAAACTTTGGAGGTAAGGTTTGGATTGGAAGTGCTCTTATAAACTTGTCTTCGAAAAGCTTTTGAAAGTAGTTTGGAACATCTTATGAAAAGCAGGTTTAATGTTTCATTTACTTTTGAGAGGTTAATCATTGAAGAACTAAACAGCTCTAGGGTTATGAGTTTTGAAAACATGTTTGGAAAAAAGGGCTAGAGACTTCCCATTGGTTTTTAAAACTTTTAGGATCGTAGAACCCTTCTTGAATCCCTCACTTACACTTGAACAAATCCTAACCATGGAAGGACTAGGGTTACTTCAAGAATGTGATATTTGAATATCATTTCTGAAAAAAGCTTTTGAAAACACTTAAGGTTTTTGAAATTCTAATATGGACAAGCTCAAAGATTGTACTTAATGTACCACCTTCCTTTGGAATCCCTAACCATAAGGGGTAGGGACACCTTAGGGTTGCGAGTTCTTGAAAACATTTTGAAAATAATTTTTAAAAAATGCTAAGTGTCTAGCCATTTTACTTAAGACAAGTTTAAGAGAACTTCTTGGAGACATTTTTGAAGATAGATTGAGGGAATATTTGAAAAGGTTTTGGAATTGATTTTTGAAATCTCAAGTGAGTAAGATGTTTTTGGAAAGTATGTTATGAAGATAGTTTTTGAGTTGAAAGATTATTTAAAAAGGGTTCTTTGAATTTGAACCTTAAAGCTTACTAACCTAGGTTGGGTTGACCTAGGGTTAACTAACTTGGGTTAGATTAACCTAGGGTTGGCTAACTAAGGTTAGATTAACTTAGGGTTAAGGTGACTTAGGGTTAACTAACTTGGGTTAGGTTAAACTAGGTTGAACCAAGGGTAAAATGGTCATTTTAACCCAAATTGGTCGAAAAGGGTCAAGATGGATTGCAACGGCATATTAAGCATGCCGGACTATTTAGGAATATTTCTGGAAGGTGTTTTCACTGTTAGGTGGAATTTGTATTGTGCTGGGGTGCCTTAGGGTAAAATGGTCATTCTGACTAGAGTTGACCGGAACGGGACCAGAATTAGTTAGGATGGCATATTGAGCATACCAAACTGTTTAGGAACATTTTGGAATGGTGGACTTACCGTCTTGAGAGATTTTGAACTTTCTCAAAGATATGCCTGGAGGCCCATGGGGCAGGTTTGGTTATTAGGCCTCTATTGGGCCCAGCAGGCCTGAGCAGCGGTTGACAGATTGGATAGGGGTCTGAAAGTTGATTTGGGCTTGAATGTGCTTACGGAGTTTTGAAAAGAAGTTCGGTCAGACCAAAGATTGCCGAGCGGGCAAAAATGGGATGCTTACAAGATTCATAGCAGGATATAGTGTCATCTCTCGTCTAACGTGCCATCTATTGTCAAAAGACGTTTCATTTGAATGGATGTCTGAATGCCAAGAAGCTTTTGACAAGCTTAAAGAACTATTAACAATTGCACCTATCATTCGGTCACCCGATTTGTTATCACCTTTCAAGTTGATATGTGATGCTAGTGATTATATTGTAGGAGCAGTTTTGGGATAGAGAATGGACAAGAAATCCTATGTTATCTATTATGCAAGAAAAACCTTGAATAAAGCCCAATTAAACTATACCATAACTGAAAAGGAACTCCTTGCTATTATTTTTGCATTAGATAAATTTTGGTCATACTTGGTGGGTCATTAGTCATCAAATATACTGACCATTCTATACTAAAGTACTTGCTTACCAAGGCTGATGCAAAGTCATGCCTCATCCGTTGGATTTTTTTTGTTACAAGAGTTCCACATTGAAATTCGAGATAAGAAAGGGGTAGAGAATGTAGTTGCTGACCATTTGTCACGGCTCCCTACTAATGGGGAAGCCAAAGATAATCTCCCTATCAATGAGTATTTTTTAGATGAGCATCTTTTTCAAATCCAAGCACTTTCTCAAGCAACTGTTCCATGGTTCGCTGATATAGCCAAGTTTTGGGCTACTGGCAAGATACCATTACACTGGTCTTACTCAGATAAACGAAAATTCTTCAGAAATGTGAGGTATTTCTTCTGGGATGATACATACTTGTTCAAGTGTTGCCCTGATCAAATAATTCCTCGGTGTATCCCCAACAATGAGTTTCAATCTGTCATGGAGTTCTATCACTCCTATGCTTTTGGTGGGCAGTTTAGTTCGAAAAAAGATAATTGCAAAGATTCTACAATCTAGCTTATATTGGTCAATCATGTTTCGTGATGTTCACGCTTTTTGCACATTATGTAATAGGTATCAATGACTAGAAAGTCTTACTAGAAGGCACATGCCTTAACCCCATTCTTACTCTTGAGATATTTGATTGTTGGGGAATTAATTTCATGGGACCGTTCCCTAGTTCGTTTAGATTCTTTTACATTCTTGTGACCATTGACTATGTGTCTAAATGGGTGGAGGTTGTTGCTTCTTGTACTAATAATCACTACATTGTGGTCAAGTCCTTAAAGGAGAATATCTTTTCTCGTGGTATGTGTAATGCGGAAGTATGGGGTCATTAATAATGTTAGTACACCTTATCATCTCCAAACTAGTGGCCAAGTTAAGTTAGCTAACTGGGAGATTAAGCACATTCTTGAGAAAACTGTTAATCCTAACTGTAAGGACCAATTCTTAAGGTTAGTGGATACACCCTAGGCTTATAGAACTACTTACAAAACTATGTTAGGTGTTTCTCCTTACAGGCTTGTGTATGGTAAATCATGTCATCTATCAGTGAAAATTAAGCACAAAGCCTATTAGGCTATTTGCCAACTTAATGAGAACATAGATGCAGCCAACTAAACTAGGAAGCTACAACTCAATGAACTTGAGAACCTCCGAAATGATGCCTATGAGAATACAAAGATCTCTAAGGCTAAGATAAAAATATTCCATGACCAACACATCCTTCGTAAGTCTTTTCATGTTGGTCAAAGAGTATTGTTTTACATTCTCAGTTACACTTGTTTTCGAGCAAATTGAAGAGTAAGTGGTATGGACCTTAACTGGTAAGAGATGTGTCATCACATGGAGCGATAGAAATTGAAAATTCTAACAATGAGAATGTTTTTAAAGTCAACGGACAAAGACTGAAGCCCTACTTGGAGAACTTTGTAAGTTTGATTGAAATTGTGAATCTTATGGATCCACCATTGCTTGAGTAGAAGCAACACCTAATCTGTTTGTATAGTTAGTTTAGTCTATTTATTTATTTTGGTAGCTACTTTATTTTTAGTCGGAGGGAAAGGACCTTTCTTCCAACCCATGTTGGTCTCCCACCCTTTCCCTTCCATTTTCGCCACACAGTCATGGTTGTTATCTAGTTGGGGGGGAGTGCCACGTTTGTTTTTCTTTTATTTGATTCGTTATTTTTTGTTATTTATTTTGATTTTTAATTTTTTCTTTTTAACCAGCAGACATTAAAGAACTGGATAGTTATAGCTTTGCATATAGATGGTAGAGTGCTTGCATTTGCGTGTTGTGTTAATCTGATACTTCCACTCGGTGTTAGTGGCGAAATAATTCACCATGCAAGATTTGTGAGGAGAGTTAAGCTCTAGGAAGAACAACTTCAACCTCTTACTGGTCGAAATACCCTAGCCTGTAAGAGAAGAACAAAGAGACTGAATAGATGTCACATCTATGCTAGACACATTGCAAAGGGAGCAACCGATTAATGTTAGGGAATCAGATGGTTTACTTACACATCATTAATGGTAGAGTAAATGCCGAGGCATTAAGACACCTAAATTTCACCAGAACTGTAAACTATCTTAATTTGGATGTTAAAAGTTTAGCTCGACTTTGTCATGCCTAGCCATTGTACAGTGTGTTTGGATATTTCTTTTTATTTTATAATTACTTGTTTAATTTATCTATAAATATGTTTTGCAAAGTATTTGTGTTTATTTTTGCAGGTTTTTAAAGTATTTTAAAAGAAAAAAAAAAAAAAAAAAAAAAAAAAAAAAAAAAAACAACAACACCAACAAAGCGTGCAAACAATAGAGGATCATGTGAATTATACTTGGACTCTTATTGGTTTGTGTTTTTCTCAGGTGATGCAATGAAATTTATCTACTCCCTTGCGATCTTAATAAAGTTTTGCATATATTTTACTGTTTTACACTATCATTGGTGAAATGTAACTGTAGATTTTGAAGATTTGTTGAAATATATTTTAATTCACCTTAACACAGTTTTTGCTTTATTCTTTCTTTTTAGTACAATTGTAAGATTTTATCTTAACACATAGAGAGAGAGACTATTTTACATCACTTATTGTCATCCTATAATAAGTTTAGTATTGTTACATATTGTATAGTATCATCCTTACAAAGTAGAGATTATTCACCAAGTGAGCTTTAAAGTCATTCACGGCTTTTGGAGTGTTTGCATTTATTCTTGATTAATTTCTTTCACATCGCTTTATTAATAGCTCCATTATATCTGTATTTGACTTGATTGTTTTAATTGCTTAGGTAATTGAATATGTTGAATTCTTATAATCTTGAGCTATTGTGCACTTTCAAAAATCAAGGCCATCTTTGAATCTTCAAGCCACAAATTTCTTTGTTAACATAATTTTCTTGGAACCATCTTTAAGCCTATTTCTTTGCTAAAGTTTTGTCTCTAAATATCAAAACACAAATATCTTCACTTGGGCAAGTTGAATTGAGAAAGGAGGTGATCTATTTGCAATATGAAAATAATAATAATAATAATTTAGCAACAAAGGAAAAAAAAAAGAAAAAAAAGGAAAAAAGGGAAGTACAAAAAAGAAAAAAAAAAAAGAATGAGTTGGTTGTTAAAAAAAACAAAAAAAACAAAAAGACAAAAAAAATTCCTATCTCATCAAATGAAATAGGAAAATTGAATGTATGTATTCATTGATCAATTCATGCCTTGATCACACATGTTTTGAACCTTTTATCCTTTCTTTCTCCCTATCTTATACCCATGGCCAAGTTATAACTTGAACAAAGTCCTTGAGGATTTGATGTGTACATTATTTGTTCATTCACTTCGTAGAGAATTCACTTATCAGTTACTTGTGTGATTTTAACATTGAGTATTTTTTCATGGAGCTATGTCAAGTCGTCTTTCACTTTATATATTTACGTCATTTTTTTTATGGTTGTCTATTTTGATTTTTCATTACATTTACTCTTTTACAAGGACAACCGGTGTGAGATGTCTATGTTCTTTCTTTCTTTCTGAGAGAATATCCAGTGAGATTGAATCAAAACTTAAAGGATGTATCTGTGGTTTTATGTTATAATACTTTTCTTATCATGTAATGATCACACACATACAAAAGTCTCACATATGTTGTTTTAAGATATTATTTTGCTTGTGTATTAACGAGTAGCATATATAGAATATGTTTGTGTTGTAATACATGTAATATTTTTTTTTCTCATTATCCTCACTTGTAAACCACATTTTGATGTTTGTAGGTATCATCACTGGAAACCCTCACGAGACACCACTCGTCCACTAGTTGTAACCTAGGAGTTTAAGGGCTTTGTGCATAAACTAAATGCACTCGTAATTTCTACGAAAGTAGAACATATCTTTTTATTTTTTAAATGTGTTTATTTGTTTTGCTAGAGATTAGCAAAAACTTAATTAAGGGTGTGATTGCATTCTAAAAAAGTACAATTGGAGTCTCTAATTACAGGCTAATGTTAGTTATTATTTGTGTGTTATTTATCATTTTTATATAAATATAGTATTTTTCACGTTTTACACGCCTTGAACAGATTTGAAGATAAAACCAAGCACAATGAAGTAAGGTGATTTACATTATCTATATGAGTGGCTGTGTATATTGTATTATATATATATATATATATATATATTATCTTATAGTTTATATATATTATTATATTTTTTTATTTAGATATATTATATTATATTATTATAATATATATATCATTTGTGTGCAGGAGGACCTATGGCCGGCAATGAAAGAAAAAAATATATATATAGAAGAAGATCTCTCCAAAAGTCTATAAAAGGACAAGGGAGAGGAGCCAGACTAGGAAGAGAGCAGAGGGGAGAAGAGTAGAAGGAAAGAGGCTGATTCTTCCTTAGCAATTAGTTAGTTTTTTAGTAGATGTTCAGTCGTTAATTTTTCAGTCTTCTCTTTACCGTTATTTTGCTGTAATAAACTTTTTTATTTATGAAGTTATTTTTCAAGTCATATTTTTTCTTTTCAATACTATGAATAGTTAGTTTTATTCTTAAAGCCAATTGTGAAGATCATCTGAGGATCTTGGATTATCAATAGAGGTAATTGAGTCTTCATTGTTTTATCTTTAAAATATTTTCATTTTTGATAATTAAATTCTAGATCTGTAAGAAAATTTAGATTCTTGACTAAGTTTGATAATTTCTATACACAAATCTTGGTTTGGTATAATTATTACACAAATCAATGGTATGAATCTATGACTTTAATTTTATTATTCTATATGTAATTATTATTAAATTTTTGTTTTAATAGCTTAATCTTCTTAATCAAACACTTAAAACGAAACCAATGATTTGAGTTACAAAACCTCCATTGAAATTTCGAGTGAATCAGGGGATCGGATCAATTGGATCCAAGACTATTTATTTAAGTTAATTATAGTCTCGTTCTATAACCATCAATCCTCACAAATTAAACTATTTTACTTTGGTTATTATTTTTTGCAATAATTGTCCAATTCTCATCGGTTTTTTTCAAGGTCAAATTCAAACAAGTTGGTTTAGGTTCCAACTGAAGTCATCGTAACACTACAATGTCTAGCATGGCTTAGTCAGTATCTAATCTTTTGTTATGGGTGAATTGAAGCACCTAACTTTGCATGTTGTGGTAACTATTCCCTATGAATCGACTCCGGTCTCCGAATTTTATTTACTGCTTCGCCGCACTTGCATTTGGGTGTTAATGGATTCACATATCCTAGGCGTAGTCAAATTCTTATAGCATTAAAAAAAAGACTCAAATGTCTAATTATAATATTTTATAAAGTTTTAATGAAAAGGATGTTTAATTGGATGAAAATAAACTGAAATGTGACATATTGGATTTGAAATTCAATATATGGCTGTCAAGAGACAATCATGATTATTTGGTCATATCTTTTAATTCAAATGTCTAAATAATCTGATTCTTGATGTACTGCAAAGTTAACTTACATATCTATCGTATCTCTCTTGGATGAAATTTTAAATTTGAACTTTATCTAGATGAAAAAGAAGTATACATCTACCTTAATACCGTAGAAATTTAGAGATGACAGCTAGAAAAACAGCTTGAGTATTTTACTCATATTTTTTTAACTCTGATCTTCAAATGCTTTGATTCTTAAAGATTTTAAAAGATAACATTCATATCTACATTTCATATCTTATAAAGATTTTCAAACTCCAACGATTGTCATATGAAAAAACTTATGCAAGTTGACATAGTTATGTAGAAATTCAAATATGTTAACTGAAAGACAGTTCGAGTAATTTGATCATAACGTTTGATTTGGCCATTGGATCGACCTTATTCTTAGGGTTTTGAAAAGCTGACTTCCATGTCTAAAACATTTCTCTTATAGCAATTTTTAACTTCGACTTCTATCAAGGAGAAAATCGATGTGAAAGTGAAGGCATCTGATTTGAAATTCAAAAACTTGTCTGGCAACAAGTAGTTTAACGGGAAGAAATGTCTTTAATGCTCTCCAACTACTATAAATAGATTTGAAGCTACAAATCTAGCATCATTCTTTATCTATAAATAGAGTTACACTTGAGGAATAAAACACAAAAAGAAGAGCAATAAGAGATTGCGCATCAAAGTGATATTCTTTCTATAAAATTTTTGAGAGCTTAATTGTCTTTTATCTTGTAATGTTTTGAGAGCTTCATTGACATATCTATTCTTTGAGAGAATTTATTTGTATGTAAGAATGGTTGTATTATTGTTCTTTCTTCTTATAAGAGATAGACTAATTAGGAAGAATAGTTAGGAGTTGGGTATGACTAGCATTTGTTTAAAAACTAGTTAGAGTGATGAATCACTTGGTTGAGTGTGACTAGCACCTATGTAAAAACTAGTTTGAGGAGTGTGACTAGCATTTGTCAAAAAACCTAGTTGTAAAGGAGGACTAGCGCATGGGTTAAAAGGCTAGTCGTTGTAGCTACAGTTTGGATATAGTAGAGAAAAATCTCAAGGAAGGAGCCTTGAGAAGTGGACGTAGACTTTGGAGTTGAAGTCGAATCACTATAAATCTTGATGTCATATTCTCTTCTCTTTATCTCATTTACTTTGTAGTTTGAATTGCTTGTATTTATTTACAACATATTATTGGTTGATTAATATTTGTTTAAATATTTAGTTAGAATTTTTAAATCTGAAATTATTTATTAAATTATTATTTAAACTCAATTCACCCCCCCCCCCCTCTCCTCCCCTCCCTCTTGGATTGCCACCTGGACTAACAATGTCAATATAGAGCAGTTCAATTTTTTTCTTATTTTGTTTTATGTTAATTAAGTGATATAAGAATTCAGATACGAAGCAATTGAGTCAAAGAGTTTTTACATGTATCAAAAGAAGGTTAGGAGATTGGTATGCATATGAATGTCTAGGTGTTTTGTCATTGTACTATACAAAATATTGTGTTTTTGTTGAATTACAGGGGTTGTTTCTATAACAAAAAACGGGTTTTTTATGGCTTATTTAAACTAGCAATTTTGATGACCAATCCAAAAGTTCTTTTGGTGTGTACACACTACATAGGACTATCTCTATTTTTTAGACTGTGACTCAATGCACTGATGCTGTTATTAATAAAGTCATTAATTTGATTTGAGTCCAGTGAGAGGTTGGATTTAGTTTCAGTTGGCATGATATTTAACTACCATAAAACTTGAGATATTTTTCTAGAGGGCACGTGCATTATGATTTTTTTTGTTCTAATTTCATACTGCTTGTTTATGTGTTAAATAAGGGCGTTTGAGTGAACACATTTTGCACATTCATTTGATTTGCCTATTGCAATTTTTATCAAGTTCTTGAAATGAATTTTTATCGAGACTCATGCATGCCCAGAATACCATGATAGAATTTCTTTAGATGCTTTAGCAATAGAAGACTAACAACATATACCTGGCCCACTAAAAAGTGAAGCATTATTCCATTGTTCTCCAAATCGTTGTACAAATTTAACATTTAAATTGGTTAATGTTATTTATTTTTATTTTTATTTTGGTCAAATAGAGAATTACACATGCATCACATGTGCAAGACTGCTACTATAATATATACGCGCACAGAAGAATAAGTACGGCTTGGAGTCTCTCTGCCATTCCTTACGCGATCTCTTCTCTCCCTCTCTCTAGTTAACTTCAAACCGCCCCACTCTCCTCTTTCACTCTCCTAGACTCTCACTTGTTTACCCATATGGCGAGCGAATGATGATTTCACATTGTCATGTAAATTATAGAATTCCATGTCGTAGAATGTTTACAACCTTATGACTTGTTTCATTTAAATGATTTTGTAGAAACTTGTGGTCATTTCTTTTTGTTCCGGTGAGCTCTATGTTTTGCTGCATTATGTAGTTTTTTTAAAAAAAAAACTCAATTGGACTTCAAGTTCAAGATGACTTGTGTATGTTCAGTTAACAGTTCACAGCAACAATACTATTGCTGTCAAGAAAATTAAGTTGCTCTTTGTGTAAAAATCATCAGCTCCTCTTTATCTTTTTTTCTTTTTCTTTTTCTTTTTAAATCAGAACCATGCAGTTTTTTTAAGTGGACAGGCAGTGCATTTTTGTGCACAACAGAAGAGTAGAGTTTGAACAGAGGGTGGCACATTTTAGCGTGGATGGGGAGTTTCGGCAGACCAAGGTCAAGAAGATGGAGGAGACAGCAGCACCCTTGAGGGCGTCACCGCAACAAGTCGCAATGCGCCAGGTGGTGCGGTGAGGGAGCAATTACCGTACAAAGAAGAAGCCAATTTTAGACCAACATCCAAAAATAACTTTGATTTTAGACCAACATCCAAAAATAACTTTGTTCCAATTTACGGTAAATAATGTAATTGTGCTTCCTCTTTAACTGTGTTTACATAAATTTGAATTGTTATTATTGAGAGGGTTCAAATGACCATTTGTTTTTAGCCGAGGAAAGTAAAGTAATACAAAGTCATAATTAAAGGATCTTTGTATCATTAACTCTACTTGAAAGTCATGAATTTCTCCAACAATTTACCACAGTTTCCTCCCAAACCAATCCAAAGTTATGTATAATCATCTCTGTGATCTACAGAATGCAATGTACTCGATTTAAAAGTAGAAGTCTTCAATTCAACTCCAACGCGATACACATAAGCCTTTGGAGAGTTCGCTTTGACATGAAATGAATAGGTCTTTGGAGTTTGACACCTTCCATCGTCCGATATTCTCTTCCGGCTACTTTTTTAACATTCCCTACATTACATACCCAACACAGGGCAACCCGGCATAGATTCTCACTCAGCCATCCTATCAAAAGCACCTGAAGGTAAAATAAACATTATTTCAAGCACAAGAGACCCCAATACGATCTTGAACCGTCATAACTCAAAAGTAATTTACAAGTCTGCAAAACAGGCACAGCCAGACAGTAAACCAAAACAACATGCCAAGGGAGGTAGAAGTCCATATGGGGATACACATAATAAGACTTAGATAATAAGAGGACCCAAGTTACTGCTCGTGTCAGTGCCCTCCAGAGGAAGGTCACGCCAAAAGCCAGATATATACAAGACAAACATCTAACCTGTCATTGTTTACACACGGACAGGATTAGGGTTTTCAAGTCTTAACAAAAGAACATGGAATTGCACACTTTCTCTTCCAATCTGGGCAACTGAGGGACAGGAACAGGCCCGGCACTTGTCAATCCACCATGGCTTGACGATGTCTCTGACATGTCTTCAAACTTCATAAACTGTCCCACCTGAGTGGCCGCCAAGTGTGCATAACATATGGGAGCAACTGCGAACACAACACAAATAAGGGGGGAATAAAATATCAGATTTTGAAATCTATAGAATTAGAAGAAAATTGGTGGAAACCACTGAACATTTATGCATTTGAGGAATCAACAACTATCTTGATTAATCAACAAGCGAATAACAACCGTTAGCGTTTGATTAAGAAATATCTAGAATCATAATGCGCGCATGCAAGAGAGACAGAGAGAGAGAGAGAGAGAGAGGTGCTCTTAGAGTTGGATTTTAGAAGGCTAACTTCTGAACACGGGGGGGGGGGGGGGGGTGGGGGGGTGGGGAGGGGGGGGGGGGGGGGGGGGGGGGGGGGGGGGGGGGGCCAACATGATCTTGATATTTCTGCTCAAATACGGTGCTGCATTCATATGAAGGAATCAAAAAATTACCTACAGAAATTGCAGTAGTGCTTCTCTGGTACCTATAACAATTAAAAACCATAATTCAGAATCTACACATGATTGAAGTGATAACGTTCTACACACTTGTCCAAAATCAACTTACACATAGGACAGGGAATGTACTAGTTCCTGGAGATCATCAGCTGAAAAACCAACCTCATCTAACAGAACATGGTAGTGTGTTGGCCTTGTGGTCCCCTATAAAGAAAACATGGAACAAAATAACTGAAGTTCAATATGTTCTCATTGTTGAAGAAAGATGCAAAGGTTACATATGGTACATATATGGACAAAACAGTAAAAACAGCTGTATAGTCCAGTTTTTTAAACAGTAGCTCATCCTCCATTCTTCTCGATTCATGAACTTTCAGATTAAAACCACCTGCTCAAAATCATGAACATATTAAAGACCATTTCCAATATAACATTTTGATAAATTAATCCATTGAATAGCTATCCATCTTAAGACCCTCCATGGCCCCTGGAAATTCCTCATCCCTACATTTGCCACCAGTTACCCCCCAATATTCACTCCCATTCATCACCAAATGAAACCCTCTCGCAATCCACAGTTTGCTTGAACCCAAAACGTCATCAAGGTAGTTAGTGCAAAACCCCAATAATACAATTTTATCAAAACCGGACCCGCCCGGACAGTTCAACTGGTAACCAGAGGGTATGGCGGTTTGATTCAATTATTGTATCCTCTAAGCAATGAACCAGCTAATTGTTTAAATTTTAAAGCTAAGGTACCTTTGCAGTTAACTATTACGACTTCAAGCCCTGTAGCGCATTTACAGTACCACTATACTGTAGCTTTTAATGTGTAAGGTAGTTTTACTGCGTCACTGCTTAAAGTTTTACACATCGAGGAACAGCCAATAGGAGATTTGAACATGAGCATTTGATTTGAAAGTGGTTTTAGTGGCACCCAACCACTGCTCCACATCTTTTTTTGTCTCTATATTTTTCATATATAATATATAAGCCAACTTACTTTATGATTCAATATAATACATTTAATTTTGTAATGACGGTTAAACCTATTGAACCACCGGTTAAACCGACGAAACATGAACTAGCGCCTTCACGGGTTTGATGTCCGGATCGGTTCTGGTACCTACACACACAAACATTACCATCACCACCCTCTTTGATAGCCCGCCATCAAGAGTTCCCAAATGTGTACTAACTTTTAAAATTGAGTTACAAAAGCTGGAGGCAGATTTCGGGAGAAGTGAAGGAATTAGAAGGAAAGCTTGGGAGATCATGTTATACTAATATATTAATAATAGCATTTACCATTTCCAGTGTGCTCAACCTAGCAACAATAAATTCCTTCAACTCTTTCACCACCATTCTCACCATAGTTAAGAAAAAAGACTCCACTAATTTTGCTATCACTGCAAACCAAAGACGTCAAAATTGAGATCCTATATTTGATCGTTAGAGGGGTTTACATGAACAGATCACAGGATCAAATTGAGGATCGTAAAACCCTACCAAAAATAAACTAATGCATAATAATTTCAAACAAATAAACATTTCTTAAGAGTAGACAAAATAAGCCAAATTACACGCTAAAAAGAATTGATATAAAAACATTACACAATAGAAAGCTCAAAACTAAAAGCTTTGCATTTCAAGAAATAGAAAAGAGGCAGAGAAGAAGAGTTTTGTAAGACAGTACTATGCACTCTGCAGTACTCGTATGTGAAAGAAAAGGCAAAATATGGTAAACAGAGTTGACTTCGAAAATAGAAAACTTCAAAAATAAAACAAACCACAGCTTAATATATCATAAAAAGAAAAAATTCTGCATTCTACAGTAGCAGTAAATAGAACAAACTGCAATAATAAAAAGAAGAAAAAAGAACAGCTGAATTTTGGACACTTTAAAAACAAAGAAAAGAAGAAAACCCATGTAACACAAAACAGATACACAAAAAAAGAAATAAAAATAAATTCAAAAATGGTTGAACAATAGTTGTCCTTTAGTGTACAATTAGAGAAAATAAAAAATAAAAGAGAAACAAAGCGCAAGCAGAACATAAAAGGATACTCTATGAGACCAAAAAAGAAGGGAACTGAACAAATAAATAGATCTTAGGCTATTAGATTAAATGGAGAAAAGGAATAAAAAGAAAGAAAGACCAGCCAAATGATCTACTATGCAACTAGAGTGATAAACATTTCCTTATGTGAGAGAGAGAGAGATATGAGGAAGCATAGTTCAAGAGTGGAGTGGGCTAGGGAGAGAGATGTAGATGGTCAAAATAATGTTTTTAAAACCAGACCTGACCAGCGGTAAAACCGAGAACCAGCTCGATAAACAGTCCGAGTTACCTCTAAAATAGTTTGTACTAAAAACCCATAATACCCGGTCAACCCAGGGGTTAAACTGCCAAACTGAACCTTAAACCGCCTATAAAACCAGCTGGTTTAGTACAAGTAACTCCCAAGCCCACCTTTCTAGAAAAGTTTTCAATATAGCCAAAACTCTTTCGTACAAATCAACAGTGGTTGCAGCTCTTTTCTGTGTAGTCCTTATCTTTGGTAAGCTATGGTATTCCATGTCTATATTCATTTCACTTATCTATTAGAAATTTCCTTTCAAAAACAATACAATGTTAGGAATTTATGCATTGAATCAGACATTAGATGAGAAAGAGGAAGTTGAAGTAGGTTATAGTCAAATTCGTATGCTATAAATCAGCACTGACATACTTTGGGAAATTGATCATAACTCTCTCTAGGAAACACAATAACTTGTTCCATTTGATGTGTAAGAAACTAGACTAGTACACATTTCCATTGATATAAGGCTCGTAACCTAGATCATTGTAGATTGATTCAGATTTTAGTTTAAAGTTACCCTAAAATTGCTAACTGCAACTCTAATTTTCAGATTATTCACTTTATTTTCGAATGGGTGTATCTCCTTCACCCATAGTCCATTTTAGACCCATGACTCATCAATTTAAAGCTCTTTCAGTCTATTTTCTGATGACACTAGTTTCAGTATTACATTCTTACAGCTGTAAAAGATACGAGTGAAATGATACACTTAAGTTAAGGTGGTCATTGTCGGGTAATCCACATTTTTAATATCTTATCACTTTAAGTACATCCTTAGCTACTTTAAAACATATTTCACTTTATGTATCACATGTTAAAGTCATTAGAAGATCTTAAATCTTGGACTCAATGTGTTATGCATATACATGCATTCCATATGCATTTATGACATACATAATTGTGGAAACTAGATTTAAACATGCATTTAAATGCATGAACATGAGAATGTGAATCTATTACTCATTGCATCATGTGATTTGACTTGTGTTGAGTCCAAAGAGTCTTATGTACACTTTAGCTCCATCTAAGGGTTAGTGAGATCTAGAATTAGGAGGCAATAAGGTGTAAGGTGAGTATATGAAATTATATGGACTGAATACCAAATTATAGTATGATTATGAAATGTATGTTGCTTTTATCAACTGAGTTGTTTTCTATCAATGAAGTTAGTTTTGTGTAGTGATTGATGAATCAAGTATGTTTCTTAATGCAAATGCTGGATTCATAATCCTTGATGTGCCTGGCTCCTGGGCTTTATTATGAAGTGTGTATGCTTTGCTTCCAGGCTTAATGGGGACATGTATGCCTCGCTTCCAAGCTTAGTGGGGAAGGATCTCTATCATTGGAAAAAAATAAAAGACCATTGACTCCGCCAACATTAGTAGTTGAGCTGATAATCAGAATACTGTCACAACTTTGGTTGAAGAATTATCAACCTTTGGCTATATAGAAATTGTTGAACCTAAAATGAATGTTTATTCCAGTTTAATTTCAAAACAATTATCTTTCATTGATAAATCACCTTATATCCTTAAGGATGATTACTATTGGTATGTTCTTCGAGAAATTATTTGAGCTTAAATCTTTATCCATAAGAGCTTTACCTGTTTTCTATTTATATGATTTCGATATATTCACTAAACATGTGGTTACTTTTTAGGTGCGCAGTATTAGAAGTGGTCCACTGTACAGCTAGAGACTTAGAGAAAGAAGCCAATTCAAAGGGAAGAAAGAAGCGCATGTTAATATCTTCCTAAAAAAGTACCAAATTGTCCAAAATTTATCTCTATACCCCACAAATTTTCTAATGTGGACTAAAAGAACTAAACCTTCGATATTAAGAATCTTGGTAGCCCCCCAACCTTTTTTTTACCACAGCAACAAATAGGCAAAAAGAGAGATCACAAAAATTCAAATCACAATAGGGACTTCCAGGGCCAGGTCAAAAAATAGAAAAAAAAAAACCTTAAAAGTTCAGGATTAGTAGCAAAACAATGGGCAAGGCTCAGGTCATCCTCGTTCATTGGCTAAGCAATTGCTCAATCAACAATCAAACAGGGAAAAGAAATCAACTTCTTCTGGGACTACATTAAAAAAAATAGAAAAAATGTGATTAAAAATCACCAGTCAAGTTTGAATCAAATGCCACAATTCTATCATAATACTCACAATCATTCCAGCATGCGCACACAAGTAAAAGTCATTGTTCCGCGGATGACAGATTTTGTTGTCTATTACCGTCCCTGCACAATATTAAAATGATAAGCATTTCATTCAGTCCCATATATGAATTTCTCCAAGATTCTATTGAAGGACTTACCCGGTGGAACATTATCGGGAGATCCAGACTGGAAAAATTTTGTATGGTGATTTTTCTGTGCAACAATCACCACAAACTTGGGTGACCATTTCTCGTCAAGGAACTTGCAGGCCTGCACAAAAAAGGAAAAAAGAAAAGGTTAGAACTGCAGCTCTTTCTAGCACTAGACAGGAAAAAATCAAGGATGTCAATTAGCACATAAAAACCTCAATAATTTGATCGAGTTCAATGTTCAGAACTTGGTTGAACTGTGACTCACTAACTCCGTCCCTAGAAAAATTTTCAATGATATTGATTGAAAAAAAGGGATAAAATTAGCTGCAAGCATGGATTTAAAATGAAAAGTACAGCAGAGATTGCATAGAGCAAGGAAAGTAGAACATTTATAAAGAAAAAGGAAAAGAAATAGAAGTACACATGCATGTGGGAAGAATTATGTACCAGGGACTTTAAATATAACAGCGTGAGGGGGCAATACGACATACATATACAAGTAAATGACATATGTGATACTATGATGTACATGGTAAAATTGGGTTCTAATAGCCAATAGAACTGTTACACTTGACAAGAAGCAAAACCCGAATCAAAGACTATAAGTGCACAAGTTTATACTACCCATTTAGCATATGCAATATGAATCAACCAAACCTTCCCCCAGAATCCCCTCTATATTATTTGAAAGGATGCAGAGTGAAGGCAAGTTGAAAGTCAGTCATGCAGAATGACAAAAGCAGAGTTTTCTAGTCTCACTCACAAAGTGAGGTTGTTAGCAAGAACTCAAAATCTTTTAGGCTGTATTTGGACTGTAGCCAAAAGTGGTTTCCCACACTATATTGTTTTCATATAACCACTTTAGGCTTCAACTTTTTTTTATCTATAATTGGAGACATCTCACATGTTTTTGATAAGAAAACAAACAGCATGTAGCTCTACAATGCAGATAATAATTTGTCGAATTGGGAAAAAGATATAAAATTACGTCACTAGGAAGCTAACATAAAATTGTATAGATAGGAAGGTAGTGTCCAATTAATATCATCTTAGGTCACATGTTCTCCATCAGTTGCTTCTTACTATTAATATCCATATCATGGAGAGGGGTCGGGGGTGTTTGAAAGCGGACTAGGGTTTCGTCGGACGAACTGGGTTTGGTTAGTGGGGTTCTGCAACGATTGTCTTCTCAGGTTTGGAGAGGGGGTGCTGTTGATAGCTGGGCTAAAAATCTACAATGGGTGGAAGTACAATGTCTCTCAAATAGAGGGGGTAGGTTTGTGAAATTGGGGTTTGAAGGGAGTGGAGACTCAGGGTTTGTGTTTATTCCAGAGATGGAGTTGGCTGGAAGGAGGTTGCGAAATTATTTAGGGCTTTCTTGTCTGAGTTGCAGGAGGTGGCAATGAAAAGGCAAACCAAGTCGTTTGTGGAGGCAGCATCTATCATCAATTGGCCTAAGGATGGCGTCCGGTTGGCCAAGAGAACATTAAAGGACTGTGATCTGGAGGTAGAAGCAGAGTCGTGCAAGGAAATTGTGAACTTCTTGGGTAGGTGTTTGGTTGGAAGGCTAGACTGTTGGAGGTCTTCTTTGCCGGAGGTGGAAGTGTTACCAAGATGGGCCAACAGCAAATGGGCATTTCCACTGGCATGGAGATTAAACATCTCAGCGGAGCATACTATCTGTTTGTGTTGCCGTCGGAGGTTGAGGCAAAGAGAGTTCGTGATGGATGTTGGAAGTTTAGCAACCATGAGATGATCTTGGACGTCTGGGCCCCGACGGGATGCTCGTTCAGAACAAAAGGAGAACCAAGGGAGGTGTGAGTGAAAATGTTAGGTTAGCCAATATATCTGTGGAGGGAGACAGTCTTTAGGAGAATCGGTGACCATTGTGGGGGCTTCATAGGGGCCGACGAGGCTACGGCGCACAGGGACCATTACAGGTGGGCTCGGATTTGTGTTAAAGGGCACTGTAGTCATTCCAGTGTCGGTGAGAGTAGGTGTTAGGCCGACAGTGTTCAAGATGTCATTGTGGGTGGAGTCGAATGCAAGGGTACACTTCAGGTCACTGTATGGAAGGCATCATAGCAACAATGAGTCCGAAAAGATCAATCTAAGGAAGAAGATGGTGGTGCGTGACGGTTATGCACAAGGGGAGCGTGGGGTCAGGTCCGGTGGACAGCTATCTCAGTTGTCACGTGGACAACCTGTGCAACGGTCTGGTTTTCAAATCAGGAGATGGGATATAGCTGGAACTCATTATAAGAGGGCTGCGGGAAATGGGCCGAGTAAAGGTGGTCCAAACTCTAGGGGCGCGTTGGGGAGGGATGTGGGAAGAGGCCCAAAGAGATTTTCACAGGCTGCAAAGGCTAAATGGGTCTGTAACGAGAAAGGTTTATTAGCTGGGTCCCAGGCAGTACTAAGGATCAGACTATGGCTTCAAATAAGTTTCAAAGTGGGCCTGATCAAATGAAGGTATGTAATAACTTTACGTTTGAGCCCAACTCTTCTGCTTCTCGGAGCCAGTTCAGAGAGGGAAGTAGAAGGGAGTTCCGAAAAGGGGTGCAATTGGGCTCTCAAGAACTATGGGAGTCTGATTGAAGGAATCCATTTTGATGGATTTGAGAACATGGAGCCTCCGTTGTGCACTCCAGTGGCCGTTCTCAGCCCAGAATCTGCACATCTTGGAGGAGAGGTGGTTAGTGATGTTGGGGTTGAGTCGGAGGGTGGTTCAAGGTGGTAGGACATGCTAGATATGGGTTTGTTGCTGGAAGGAGGTAGGTCAGCAGCATGTTTCTGAATGGGTGAGGAGGCGGCTGCAAAATTTTAGTAAATTCATGGGAGTTTCATGCAAAGGTTTTCAGGGGAGAGCTATCTCGATTAATTTCAGTCATTGAGGAAAGATCCAAAATGAGTAAAGTGTCCAAGAGTAATGTTAAAACAGTAGCAGGCATAAGGCGGGGGAGGGAACTAAAGAATCTGGCCTGTTCTGTCAATTACAATACATAAGAAAGGGGGGTTGAGGAGAGTCAAGGAGGGATAGGGGTTTATTTCTTTGTGCATCATGAAGTTAAAAATTTTGAGCTGGAATGTGAGAGGTCCCAATGAAGATGATGAAAAAAGTGACAGTGAAAGCAATTATTAACAGGCAGAAGCCGGACGTGGTGTGTTTGCAAGAAATGAAAATGGAAGAGATGTCCAGCCAAGATGTTCGATGTGTATGAGGGACAGGTTCGTGGAATGGGTGCTTTTGCCGGCCTTGGGAGCAGCGGGTGGCATTTTGTTAATGTGGGATAAAAGGGGCAGTGGAGAAGGACAACTGTGAGGTGGCGCTTTTTTCTGCTTCTTGCCTGGTCAGAAACATGGAGGATAATTTTAGATGGGTCTTTTCAGGTGTTTATGGCCCGGTGGTGGGTCAGGATAGAGAATTGTTCTGGGATGAATTGGCGGCTGTGGCTTTTTGATGGGAGACACCCTGGTGTATTGGGGGTGACTTCAATGTGGTTCGCTTTCCCCATGAGAAGAATGGGTGTGTTCCTTCAAGTCCAGCGATCAGGCAATTTTCAGCATTCGTTGATGAGTTAGAGTTGATTGATCTTCCACTAATTGGGGGCCCCTTTACTTGGTCCACTGGCCAGGTGAATCCTTCAATGTCTCAGATTAATCGGTTTCTGGTTTCAACTCCATGGGAGGAGCACTTTGCGAGTGTGGTTCAGTTGGCTTTGCAAAGGCCGACTTCTGATCATGTTCTCATTCTGTTGGATTGTGGAGAAATTAGGAGGGGGAGAAGCCCCTTTTGCTTTGAGAATAGGTGGTTGCAAGCAAAGGGCTTTAAGGAGAGAGTGGCTGGGTGGTGGAGAAGTTGGGTAATCCTAGTTTTGTTCTGGCGAAAAAGCTGAAATTGTTAGGAATAGGGAGGAGTTTGGCAGCATAGAGGTGATGAATGAGAAGGTTGGATAGGTGCTAGAGGACATCCAAAGATTGGATGGTTTTGAAATGGATGGGTCTCTATCGGATAGTGATAGAATTCGGAGAGTTGAATTAAAGGATGAATTTGGTAAGTTAGTCAAATGGGAGGAGATAAGCTGGTGTCAAAAGTCGAGATCTTTGTGGCTCAAAGAGGGGGATAGAAATACCCGGTTCTTTCATTGGATAGCCAACGCTCATAGGAGATCCAATCTTATTTGGAAGATCAAAATTGGCAATGATGTCTTGTCTGATGAGGAGCAGGTTAGGGAGGGGATAGTGGATTTCTACAAGAAGTTTTACACAGAGCAAGACTCGTGGAGGCTGGAGATGGATGGTATGGAGTTCAATTGTATAAATGAGGAAGATAAAATAGTCTAGAGAGGGCTTTTACTGAGGAGGAAGTTCTAGGTGCTCTCAAGTCCTTGAATGGGGATAAGGCTCCTGGGCCTGACAGTATGTTTATAGCCTTCTTTCTGCATTGTTGGAGCATAGTAAAGGAGGATATCATGCATGTGCTGGTTGTTTTTCATAAGTCAGGGGAGTTTGAAAGGAGCCTGAATGCTACTTTTGTGGCACTCATTCCAAAGAAAGGTGGTGTGGAAGGCATTAAAGACTTCAGACCTATTAGCTTGCTGGGAAGTGTGTACAAATGGGAGGCCAAAATTTTGGCTTCTCGCTTGAAGGAAGTCTTAGGCTCTTTAGTCTCTAAGTCTCAAAATGCCTTTGTGGAAGGCAGATAGATTTTGGATGTTGTTTTGGTGGCAAATGAAGCACTGGATTCTAGGCTTAGAAGTGGGGTTCCAGGAATCATTTGCAAATTGGATATTGAAAAACCCTACGACGATGTCAATTGGGGTTTCCTCATGTATATTCTTCGAATGATGGGTTTTGGTGATAGATGGAGAAAACGGATTTGGTGGTGTATTTCCACAGTCAAGCTCTCCGTGCTTGGTTATGGAAGCTTTCAGTAGGATGCTTGATCGGATAGTGCACGGAAGGCTAATGGAAGGCATTGAAGTGGGGCAGGTGGGCAGGAGTGGATCGGAACACCTGCCAGTATCACATCTGTTGTTTGCTGATGATTCTATTATTTTTTGTGTAGGTAGTCCGGAACAGCTTGCTTATCTACGGTGTGTTTTGATGTGCTTCAAAGCTGTTTTTGGTCTTAATGTGAATAAGTCTGAGATTTTCCCAGTGGGAGAGGTGGTCACTATGGAAATTTTTGCAACAATTTTGAGGTGTAAGGTTGGTGCTCTTCGGGCTACTTATCTTGGGTTGCCATTCGGTACCTCCTTCAAAGCTAAGTCTATTTGGGACGGGGCGGTGGAAAGGTTTCAGAAGAGACTTGCTGGTTGGAAAAGATAGTATTTGTCTAGAGGAGCTCGTCTTGCATTAATCAAGAGTACCCTCTCTAGTCTATCTACTCACTTTTTGTCTTTGTTCACTATTCTTGTGGTCATTGCCAAGAAACTGGAGAAGATGCAAAGGGACTTTTTATGGGGCGATGTTGGAGAGGAGTTCAAGAATCACTTGGTGGATTGGGATACTGTCTGCACTCCTGTTAGCGAGGGGGGCCAGGGTATCAGAAGAATTGGCCTTTTTAATTCAGCGCTCGTAGGTAAATGGTTATGGAGATTTGCATGTGATTGACAGAGGTAATGGAGAAGAGTGGTGAGAGTCAAATATGGGTGTTCTTGGGGAGATTGGGTGAAGCCTGAGGTGTCTATTGCTCATGGCAAAGGGTTGTGGAAAGGTATCCGTATGGTTTGGGAGGCTTTCGTCAATCAGGTTGGCATGAGGGTGGGCAGTGGGTCAAGAATCAAGTTTTGGAAGTATAGATGATGTGGGTATATAAGGTTGGCGGAGGCATTTCCAGCTTTGCCTAGTTTAGCAGTGGATCAGGACGCTCGTGTGGAAGATCATCTTCAATGTATAAATGGTTAACTTTCTTGGAATGTGCCTTTGAGAAGAAATCTCCAAGATTGGGAGGTGGGGGAATATGAGGAGATACTTGAGAAGATTTACTTGGTGAGTAACATTGGAAATGGGTAAGATGCTTTGAGATGGTTAGCATCTAAGGAAGAAAAGTTCAGTGTGAAGTCCAGCAACAACATGCTTTTGGGTCAGGGTGAGGCAGACGGATTTTGGAGTAAGATCTGGTCATGTGGTCCTCCTTTGAAGATGGCATTTTTCGTTTGGTGTACAGCCCAAGAGAACATCCTTACCATTGACAATGTGATTAGGAGGCGTCAAATTGTTGTCAACTGGTGTTGTCTTTGTAAGAGAGATGGGGAATCGGTGTCTCATATTTTCCTTCATTGTGTTGTGGCAAAGGAGTTTTGGAGTCTCATTCTAAATATTTTTTTGAATGTCCTGGGCCTTTCTGGAAGGGGTAGCACAGTCTCTCCATTGTTGGCCGGGGGGTTAGAGTGGGTAGGAGGAGGAAAGCATGGATGCTTGCACCGTTTGGTTTGATGTGGTTGATTTGGAGGGAAAGAAATATGAGATTTTTTGAGGGGTTAGAGCAGCCCCTGTATAGATCGAAAAGCATTTTTTTGGCTATTTTGTATTGTTGGCTTTCAGGGAGGTCTCATCCCAATTCAGGTTAGTTGTTGGATTTCGTAGATACTTTGGAAGTGTAACTAGTTTTTCGACATTTTTGTACATAGGTAGCATCCCCTTGATGCTCTTCTAATATATTTCACATCGTATTTATCACAAAAATTAATATCCATATCGTGCTCTCTGATTTCCTTTCTATGTCTTTATTGCTTCTCGGATTTTATTGTTTACACAGATTCTTTTCAAATTCTACCGCATATCAAATTTTCTTATTAACAAGCACAACCACCTAAAACAAAAGTACAGAGCAGATCCTCACTCAGGTATGATCCAGTGAAAATACTTCCTATTGACCAAACAGAGAAGAAACAATTACCTGAATATGATAATTTGATCAGGCTTTCTTTTCCCTGAACTCGAATAGAAATCCTGTAAAAGCTCCCTGAAATTGTACGAGAAAGTCTAACTTTGGCTCTCTATAGTTTAACCGTAGTCAAAAGACAACTACTAGAAATGAAGCACATGCACAATCTGAATGGCATTAAAAAATCACTAGCATTCCTAAATCAAACAATCAACAAAATGCATAAATAAGAAACAGTAAATGCATGTATGCGCTCACAAACAATGCCTAAAAGAGTTGTATTAAATACAAAAATTCCCACCTAATTATGCCATCATCTTCAGTGTCAGAAACACGCTTAAATAGTGAATCTATCATCTCAACCTTGGGGGACTGTGTGCGGACGGATGCCCTATAACGTGAAATCAGTGGCCACTGCCTGGAGCTCACTACCTAGGAATGTGAAGAATACGAAGAAATCAACTTCAAGAATAAGGGCACAGAATAGAAAAGCACAGTAAAAAGGGTAAAAAAGTTACAAATTCTTTTATTTTTGGTTGGGTTGTTGTTGGTTGTGTGCGCGCGTGTTGTTGGGGGGGTTGGGTGTCGGAGTCACTAGGGTATTGTATGGCATTTTCATATGGATTTGCAAGTGCTTGTTAGGTACTGAAAATATCAAAGGAAAATGTTAGGCAGGAGTGTGTAGTGATACAGAAAGCCAGAGATAAGTAAAATGCAGCATGGTACCGCAGCAATAGATGGTACATCAGACTGGCCAGGAGAGCCATGTGAAACGTCCATCCCAAGAATTACAGTGGGAACCTTGGATACCAAGGGAATAGAGGGAGAATGTTCAACAGCTAACAACGAATTCAATCCACCCAGCTGCAAGGAAGTAAGAAGATAACAAGAAACGTGTATCAGAATGTTGCAAACTTAAGAAATGAAAAAGTGAGGAGAATGTTTATCAGTTATCTCATTGGGAAAACTACACCTTGATACAACATCTCACCTTTGCATTGATCTTAAGGAGAACATTTGTAAGATATTGATCATTGACTCTTGTTGGTGCAAGGCATTGAGTCACAATTCCATAGTCAGCAAGATTCTTTCGTTTCCATGGACCTTAGAGGTTAAATGGATTTATTCATTAAACCCTAGCAAAGAAAACAACAGTGTAGATAAAGGAATAAATCAAATCAAGCAAACCATATAGATCACAGTTTTTCCTCTCTGGAAGCAGACAGAGAAGAAATTTAGGAGCCCCAGGAAGTTTGGATTGTATTTCTTCAAATATCTTTTCCACTCTAACAAGAGGTGGGGCCCGTCTATATTGTGGATTCTCTTCAAATACATCAAATGGAGGTTCAACATTCTAACAGAATAAAAAGACTTATTAGATATACTTTAAACCCAATAGCTGGGAACATGCAGTAAACATAAATGACAGCACACACCATTCCCTTCATTTCTCCACATTTGGTCAAGTCTCTAACAAGGCCACGGATGTCGCAGCGGGCCGAAAAGTTCACAACAGCCCAGCGTTCGATCTTTGTTGGGTCCACTAGTTTCTACCCCAGCAAAGAAAATCTTGTAAGGACCACAGATTTAAAGTCACAGTTTGACAAGGTTTAAAAGAAATAAAAAATAAAATACGGAGGAAAGGCAGAACCCAAAGAGCACCTTATTGGTAATATTCCACCGGCCATTTCGAGGAAAGAAGTCTTCTCCATTTCCAAATTTTAACTGTAATAAGATAAAACTATTACTAGCCTAAAATCCAGTTGCAGCTTAAAGTAACAAAATAGTAGGCAAAATTGACCAAGAAATGGAATTAGATAAATACCCTTGGAGCTGGGAGCACACGGCCCTCAACTTGGGTGAAGTTAGTATTTATTGAAATTCCACAAGACCGCAGCATAGGCTCAGCATCATATTTGTTGATTTTTAGAGCCTGTCAAAACCAATGAAAGACTTACCACAATGCAAAGAGCGATATCAATTCAAGTGTTTGGTGGTAAGACCTACATCACTTAACACTCTCATCCTTTCTTGTGGCTTCTGTCTTGATTTCTCCACTAGTGAAGCTCTCTGAAAAGTGGACAGTGCTTTCGTATAACGTTGCAAGGACACCAAAGAACAAAGCTGAAAAACAAAACTACAATTAAATACCATATACCAAAATTCAATCAGATACAGCTTTTTATCTCACAGAATAATAACCAATCAATCATCATTTCACCTCAAGCGGGAAGTAAGTCGGGCGCTTTGGCTTCCCAACATTTATGCAAGGTAGATCACCAGAATAACGTAACTCTATATGGCGGTTATTAACAAAATAATCATAAACAGTCACTTCAAGTGTCTGAACTTCACCATCATTCTCTTTTCCCCTTTGCTTCCACGAAAACCTACAGCATGCAACAAAACAAAAAGGAGCATGGTTGGCATCTTCAATCTAAACCCAATTATCTGACAATTCTTAAACTAAACAGGGAGATATTATAATCATGCTTGGTAAGTGCAGTGTATCTGGAAAAATCTAAGGGCCTATTCAGTGTGGCCAAAGGAGAAGGAAACAATAATAGCGAAGCATACGTCTGCTCTTTGCAAGGCTTCTCACTCAATCCAGTTATTTTGAACTCAGTATTGGAGGGATTTGTCTTTATCCTCAAATTCTTTAGCGTACGTTTGGCCTAATCAAAACAAGTTTCAAAGGATTCAACATAATTAAGAAGAAAGGAAGGGGAAAAAAAACAGAAGGGAAAACGGAGAAGCAATATCGAAGTAATAAAATGGAGGTGAAACCTTACTACCTTTGCCCAGTCAATTGAAAAAGGATCATTCACTTTTTGGTTTGCAATCAGAAAATCCACTACTGGCCCAGGCTGGATTATCATGGTGGTAGATACATCTAAAAGTGAAAGGTGCAGAATTATGACGAACATAACACCATTGGATAAAAGAAAGTGATCCAAAACCAAGAAACTGCGTATGATGTTGTGCCTGCGTCCTACCTATGTTCAGAGACAAGCCACCCTGGGTAGTTCGGAAACTAGAATGGAATCCTCTGCAACCAAGGACACCACCTCCCACATCTGCAAAGTTCTTTGGGTCATTATGGAAAAACGATTGACGAACAAGAAGGCAACCCCTGCAATGGGCATTAGGTAAGAGAGAAGATAAATCAAGCCTCATAAATGTCGAAGTATATGAATATCACGTACTGTTTTGCTGCCTGCTGTCTCAGGATAATATCCAGAACTCTTAAGGCTTCTTGAGAGTTCTCCGACTCCTGACCGCGCAATGCATTTGCAATGGCCTGCATAGGAATTTTAGCAGCAAAGCTTATCTCCACTTTAAAAGTTTTAGATTGGTATGGCCGTCGTTGTCTCTTTCGGTCATTCTCATTAGGACTTCCAGGACTGCAATTACCATTATTTCTGAACACAAAAAATTAAGTTAAAAAAAAATAAAGGTGTCAAGATATGCAGGCAAAGCATCAATAAAAACGTGCACAAACAAAGCAATAGCAATGCACTCTATACCTATTGGATGAAATATCATCAAGCACAACAGTAAATTCCAGTTTGTTCCGAGGTAGTGGACCAACTGTAAACAAGCTCTTCTCGCCATCATAAGCAAAGTCCTTTCCCGCTAGCTCTGTGTCATAAGTCTCATGAACTCTATCAATCACTCTTCTTCCGACACCCTTGCCATCTACTGGCCGGCCATCTTCATAAGAAACCGAAACCTGACAAACAAAATGAAAATGAGTGTGAACGAGTTGTACAACTTCATAGGTTCCATAAAATCCGAGAAAGAGTGGCATACTAGTATTAGAAAGACGGGTATAGTACATACACTGTAGTGGAAGAAGTGCCCATCAACATTGGTTACATTCACTTTGAAGTGATTAGTTAGGAGCGCAATCTTTTGCCCCTTGGAACCCAGTCCACGTCTAGCTATTGGGACACGCACAACCTTATTCTTGACTGGTTCAGGTGCATGCTCTAGTTCTGCTCGCATTGGAACAATGTTTGGAGGAACGGGTGGGGGAGGTGGCAAAGTTTCTGGTGCACCATTTCCGTCTTCTTCAAATGAACCCATTAACAGATCCTAAACTGAAATTAATTAAATGGAAATGAAACCATATTTAGTAGACTGTCTCAAACCCAAACAAAAGCAGACAAAACTCAAAGCTATTTTACCCAATCAGGAAAGCTATTCATCCTAAAGACTTGATAGAACAAAAACTCAAAAGTCATTCCCGCAATCAACAGCTGTTAAAAACATGAAAAAATATGATCCATGTACTTCAGGCAGCAAAGGGGAAAGCCATTAAAAAGGCCAAAGCAAAAACTTCAGTCATCAAAAAAAGAGGTCAAAGCAAACTAGAACACAACAAATCTTAGCACTTAAAAATTACAGATCACGTTTGATATGAATAGCAGGTATTAGACCCTTAATAGAGTGCTCAGCATCATAACAGGCCCCAACAGCTCAATGGAAGGGATATTGAGCTCCTTAAGTCCTTATGCAGATATCAAAGCTTAAAGAGCATTGGAAACAAATAACATTTTGAAATGAAGAACTAAAAACACCACTAGGAAACAATGTGCTAAGCTTCACAGTGAAGTATTAAATCTATTAAATCCACACAAATGAAGCTCTTGAAACCATTAAAAAATCATGCATAAACAACGGCTTGTGTACAAGTATAAGAAAAACAAATTTGACAAGCCAGGGGATGTAAGGACCCAACCAACGCTGACAGGTGTTAAGTCCCACATTGGAAGTTTGCAAAGCCGACTTATGGTAGAGTTCCCATGGTTGTCACTTATGGTATCAGAGCCAACTTGGTGCACCATGTGGGCTCAGCACACTATCGATTGTGGGGACTGCATGCACTGGTTGTGATGCTTGGATTGAAAGTAGAAACCTTATGAGGAGAAGGATTAAAATGAGACATTGTAATAACCCCGACCTGTGTTGAGTCCTACATCAGAAATTTGCACGGGGGATTTGGGTATATAATTAGAAGCAATGAACCCAAATGACATTCCTTGACTAGCCCATTTGGGTGAGTTCCTGTGTTTGTTGCTCAAGATGTAAGCAGCAAGATCATAGAAGGAAAAAGAATAAATAACCAAACAAAAATAGTGAATGTAATATCCACAAAACGACAAAAATATTGAAAAACAACAATATTACTTCAACATGAATAACACCATCAAATCCATAACCACTTGCTTCAACCTAAAAAGCATGGACATAGAGACGAACACGACAGGATATGACACGACACGGCACGGCAATTTTCAAACTATAAAGGACACAACACGGCAGGGACACGGCAAAATTATACATTTTATGTATTTTTTATTATGTCATATATAGAACTATTCTACTCAAAAATAATAAAAAAATGCATGATAAGAGTAATTAGTATTAAAACCATGTATTTCATACTTTAAACATTAAATTAGGAAAATAATCACATTGCTTTTTTTTATAATTGGATTCCAATTTATTTTTTTTAAACTTGCAACGTGTTTCATACGTACAAGTGATGGACACAGGTGTCCAACTGATGGACACACGTGTGCCTCAAGTATCCAATTCAAAAAAATAATAAAATAATAGGACATGTTCAGACGCGTGTCTAAAACTTGTAGGGGTGTCCAACAAGTGTCGTGTCTGACATGAACACGGCTTTTTAGAAGTGTGCGTGCTTCTTAGACTTTCACTAAAATAGGGCTAAGTAATGCCATTTCCTTTTTGGATAACCCATTCTCATTATCTTTCATAACATTATTTAACATAAGACAAAATGAAAACAAGTTTACAACTTAAAACATAACAATTTAATAGGTAAAAATTCACATTGTTTTTACTTTATTATTGGATCCCAAGTTATTTTCTCCAAATTGTATTATGTTCCATATGTCTAAGTGATGAAAATTGGTCCCATGTGTGTCCATGCCCGTTCTAAAAAAAAATTGAAAATAATATTTACACATTTGGCCACTTGTGCGTCAAAAGTGACCGACAATTGTTGTTGTCATATCCATGTCCGATAATGCACCTTTTTAGAAAAGTCAAAAAGTAAAAACCCCTGAAATGCCTAAAGGTACCAACTGAAGTTAAGGAAGAAAGGAATCCCAAAAGTAATGATATGGCTCAAATAGAAAAAACCAGAACGCACCACAGAGCACATAAAAAACTACCCCAAGAGGGTAAAACATCATACACTATAGAACCAGAACCAAGCTAATAGGAGCTAGATCTTTAGATCTAAAGAGAACCAAAACACGCCCAAAATAACCACACGATGTTGACAGAGACCATAATTTGAAAATGCAGAGCAAAAATTCAAGAAAAGCAAACAAATACAAGAAAGCAACCAAAAAATACAAAAAGAAATAGAAAAGAAAAAACAATAATAAAGCAACACAACTAGTTTTAGACTAAAATAGCATAAGAACATCCGGAAACAGGCCCAAGTAAACACATCAAGTCAGAAAGGGGTCATGCAAGTCAAGAAAAGTAGAAAACACACATTTAAAAGGAAAAAAAAATTTACCAAGAGAAATAGCTGCTAGAAAACAGAGATCAAAATTTCGCAACACAATGAAAGACGAGCAGAGAAATATATAAATGCATAAACCAAATAAGCAAAGATCAGGCTCAACCGCCAAAAATTAACAAACAAATCTATCTACGAAAGAAAAGCACAACAACATTGCGTGGATTTCAACAGAAAACACCCAGAAATAAACTCTACTAAATAAATAATAACACTTTCAAAGAGTGAAGTATCACAGCCACCACAGAGCTTGAAACAGTGTCACAACCAAAAGCCATTTCAAGAAACAAGGCCTTACCTGGGAGACACTCACAGAGAAGGATGAATGACAAGAGGAAAAACCTTAACAGCAGAGATCTTTAGAGAGAGAGTGAAGAGTTTTAGAAAGAGAGTGTGGGTTTGAGCAAAAACCCTAACAGCAGAGCTGTGTCAATGCCATAACTTAGAGAGAGAAGGAGAAAGTTTTAGAGAGAAAGAGAAAGAGAGAGCTAATATGGGTTCGAGCCTATGATCTATTTACTTTCAGTACACCATTAAAGACTGTCCAATTAAAGAGTGCCAACTACAGGTTGGTTAATGGCCGGCTGCCTTTAGGATAGTGTTAGTTACGACTTACGAGGAGGAGGATAGGAAGGGAAAGATGTACCAAAACAATAAAATAAAATAAAAAAATAAAAACCGATAATGAAAGGAAAGATTGGATAAAGAATTCTACCGCTCATCTTGTTATGGAGAAGCGCGATGGACAGCCACGCACTCACTGGCATGGATAACAATGGGTCGGTTCGGGTCAAGGACCCTTACTCCCAATCCCAACCCGTTTAGAAATCCTGACCAACCCGCTTGACTCTCACCTCGCCCTGATTCGTCCCGAAATTTTTGTACTTCGACCCGTACCAACCTGTTCCCACTTTACAATACCTATTTGGTTTAAGCAATAAATCAATTCGTATTCACTTGCAAAATAATTAAAATCATTAAATCATAATTGAATATAGACAAGAATATATACAAACTCATTACACAAAACATGTTATGGAAAGATGAAGAAAAGGAGAAAGGGAAGGAATGGAAAATTTTGATAATAGAAGAACAAATCAAAGCTCAACAGGCAAGACAATGAAATATATACTTTTTGATTTGCTCCGTAGAGAGAGAAAGAGAGCAATTAGAGGCTTTGAAGAGAGAGAGAAGGGTTTAAATAAATGGAGTCCGGACTATGGAGGGGAAGAAAGCAATAACCTTGCCACCAAAAAAGTCAATTGTTGTGCTCTCTCTCTCGCTCTCTCTCTCTCTCCAAAATCCACACACACTCTTTCTAAATGTATATATTTATTTCTACTTCTGTAACTAATAAATGGAAGAGGAAGGCTAATTAGAGGCGTGGTGAATGGTCACTCGCCGTCCGAAGTTAATATACGAAATAGGAACAGTCTTTCTATGTATCTATCTATCTATACCTTTGTAATTAATATACGAAATAGGAATAGCAAGGGAAAGAGCCTAATAAATTGTAGTTCAAACTTTGAAGTTAATAACGCCTCTTCAGAGGAATAAAAATTAAAAATTTAATAGTGCATTTACTTTTGTTTTGCCGCCAGATTTATAAAGCATGTTCATCTTCTCCGATGATGGAGTTGACAAGATCCAACGCCATAAAATTTAATTTAATAACGCCTAATACCTAACAAAACCCAAGAGACAAATAACTTGTTGGCGATATCTATGATGAGAGAGAACTCTGACAGCCGACGTCACACAACAAGATGAGAAAGAGAGTCCATTCCAGTGTTGAGTCGATGACAGATGGAATCAGAGAGAAAAAAGTTACCTTCATCCCTTTAGGCGACAGTAACTGTGAACAAAGAAAAAAGCAAAGAAGATTAGGGAAGGGGGACTAGAATCATTGCCGCAAAGAGAAACCTTAACAAGGTTTTTGACCCAGAAACATACATACTAATAATCGAGTTGGGGTTGGTCAAGATGTCCTTTCCCCAAATCCACCCCTAACCCGATCGGGGTTGTCTTTCTTTCTCTTGAACCCGTACCCGTACTGATAAAAGCTCCCTTGAACCTGCCCCGATAGGGTCAAATCAGGTAGGAGACCTGAATATTAGGGTTTAATGGTCATTTCTACTCACCGACTAATGCGCGCCACATTAGCTGGGTCCCACTAACTACTGATGGGACCCAACTGATGTGACACACATCAGCCGGTGAGTGAGGGATAACCGCGGCTATCCCTAGCACTTTTTATTATTATAACAAAAAGAAAAAGAGAGTGACATTCTAGTCATCTTATTTGGTTTAATAGTAATTAACAAAGGTGTTTATACTTTATTCCTTTATGCTTTGAATGAAAATCATACCATAGTTAAAAATAAATAAATAAACACATAATTCCCTTATAATTTTGATTTATCTGTAAAATGAACGGAATCGTGTCTGATTTGATAAAATAATAAAAATGCCCATGTGAAGAACAATTATTTTTCCTGACATAAAAGGATAAAATCATCTTTTTGATATTCCATTTTAAATAGATGAAATGACAAAAAAATACCTATGTTAGAATTATTGTTAATTCTAATGGTTTTTATACATTTTGTAATTAAGTCCAAATTACAAGGGGCTATGTGTTCACTTTTAAAACTACATGACGACCATGTGATTTTAGCTTAAACCACAAGGAGAAAAAGTGTAATTGTCTCTAATTAATAAAAGTAAGAAAATTGTATATTACATTTTACTATTATATATCGATGTGTATAATATCATAAATTAATGGGTATAATATAACAACAAGCGTTTAACTTTTCTCGATTTCCTCCTAATTTTAAAAGGGAAGGGAGGGAAAAAAAATTGCCAAAAATGTGAGCCCTCTCATTCATCTGCTTTTCCTTTTCTCCTTAAAATTTATTCAACTAGATGTAACTAACTTTTCCCTTCTAGATCTTTTACTTTCCTCCCAAATCATTCAATTTAAATGGAATATAATGTTAAGCATGAGATCTCAATTTTGATTCTTCTCTATGCCTTTTATGATCAGTCATTATCATGTATTACATAAAATTTATATGACTCTGTATACGATAAGTTAATAAATCATATTGTATTAGTATACTCGCTAACATTGTCACACCCTTAACCCAATTAGACATTAATTATGTCACATTAGATGTTGCGCGATCACACAGGTCACCATACCTGCGAACGACACCTCAACACATGCTCGAAAATAAAAAAACACAGCGGAATATAATAGATAAATAATACAATGAGAAAAATATAATAAACTCTCCAAGATACATCAAAGGAAACTATAAATCATAGATACATTACCACTGAAAAATAATCAACATCCTTTCAAAATTCTCTATCATTGAACCAAGTTAAAACATAACACCAAGACCCAACGTCTCATATAAAACACAACCATGAAACTAAAAGTAAGACAATGGAGCTCTCCCAAGCCTCGAGAGTCGACATCCTAACATCGACATGATTGCCACCACGGCAAGGACCAAGACTACAGTGAACTGAATTCCAGCCATTGCTCACCTGTCACAAAAGGTCTGCGTGGGCGTGAGCTAATTGTCCAAGTGCTCACGATAGATAATCAAATTCATTAAAAATGATAATAAGTACACATAATGTACACAAGCAGAAATGATCAATATATATATCATTAATGCCTCAATGCAATGAATGTATCACCCCCATGAGCGCGTAATGTTAGATAACGTTGGCTCAATATATCGATGACGCGTTATCAAGGAATGCCCACTGTGGCACCCCTAGGCTAGTCCACTATGACTAAGCCTTGGTTAACCTACCGTGGTTAACTCTCTTCAATGCAATGCAAGGCACACAATATGGATGATATGTAATACCACCACATATATATAATCATCAATCTCTCCATATAACTTCTCATATATATAAATACCAATTTTATCTCATGTATGAACACCTTTAACACTTCATATGAATTCATCAACGTCATACATATAGAAAACAATTCATTCAATATGAATAAGATTATCCCAAAACCCCACCTGTCACCGTACACACACTACGCTAAAGATCATTTCTTGGTTGATGTTGAAGGATCTTGCTCTCCATTAAGTCCTATCACAACAATCGTATTAGTGTAGAAACCTCAATGTATAATTCAGCAATAATCATCACTATAATGTTTACACTCCAAACAAGTTATAGCACTGAAATTATGCATTAGAACTACCATATGATAATCTCAATTAAACTCCCAATGTAAAGCTAGAGCAGAAAAATACCAAAATACACTAAGTCCTCTACTATGCCGAAACTGACACAAGCTTCATAATCTGAACATAATTTCGTGAGCTTATACCCAACAATTCCAAAACTTTATAAAGACAAAATAGACATCTCAAAGAGTATCCAAACCAAATTTTATATTTTTTGAACATGTCTAAGTATTTATTTGGTATTTTCTAAAACAGGACAGTGCTGTAGAAACTCGAACTCAACAGCAGATAGTTTATCTTTGATAAATTAGTAACATAGGTATACGACATCTAAATGACCTGAAATTTGGTGTGTATTCTCATCTACATTTCTAATAGATACAGTAAACATTTCATAATTTTTGGACCGCTCTAACTTGGTTGAATGTTTAATCAAACCAAGGGTTGCAGATTTAGGCATCAAAAATCTGCAGAGACAGTCTTACTTTAAAAATTCACCATAATTCAAAATTACAACATTTTTAAGTGAATCAAAAGCCCAAATGATTCTCATAATTCTAACTTAAAATTTGCAAAAATTCAGCCACAAATCAAATTTTTAGCTAGGTCGAAATGTCTCTAAATTGTAGCCCTTTCATAGAGAAGACTCTGTTATGGCAGCCATGGATGATTATAAGTTTTTACCATGGAAGATCTCACTTCCATCCTCCTCCTTCCATTGAATGACTCATACAAAATGCAATAATTAGATAAAACAAGATGAAACAAGCATGATACTTACCTTAGTTGAGGAAAACAAAGCGTAAGAAAGCTTCCTTAGGTTTTTCCCTTCTCTTCTTCTTCTTCCTCTTTTCCACCGATTGCTCCCTCTCTCTCCAAGCTTCTCTCTCTCTATAACTCTATATCTCTTTATCTCTCTATAATGACAGCTATCTCTTCATTCACTCTATTTTTCTCTCTTCTCTCTCCCATCATGCTAAGCCACTCACCCTCCACCACTCTTGTTTTTTCTTTCTTTTCTTTCTTCATTTGTCTCCTTGTCCCTTCTTGTCATCATTCTCTCTTTCTTTTTACCGAAAACCTCCCCTCTTCTCACTTCACTCTAATGGAGTCAATAGAGATACAATAGTGTATCTCACACCCTTAAGTATTCTATGCACCCACTTACTAATGACTCACCACTCAACTCACCATCTAACTTACCACTAATAAAATGACACGTGGCACACACAATTTATAATTAACCATGCAATAGATGTAAATTAAATTAAATAAACTAATTCAACTAATCGTGAAAATATGAGATTAGGGTTTCACAAACACTCCGAAGTGCTCAAGTGGGGTTGGACTTTGAATTTTAAAAAGTCACACCTTAATAACATGTTTGGAACTCGAGGACATAGAGGGAAAGTAATAATTTTTTTCTCCCTCTATTGGGTTCTTAGTTTATAGAGAAGAAAAAGAAGAAAAACTCATTTTTTTCTCAATTTTTTTTATTTTAACTTTTAATAGTTATTCTATTATGTTTTTCCTTTTTACTTTGAATTTCAAAAAAAAAAAAGTTGTTTTCCTTCATTTTTATTTTTTTTAAGAAACCAAACATATAAGAAAAATGATTTTCTCTTAATTTTCTTCTCATTTCCTTTCTCTTATGCTTCATTTTGTGAGTAGTGAGTTAGTGGCAGTTATGTCATGCCTTTTTTGATAGTGTGTGGATATTCTAGCAATTTTTCTCTCTTTTACAGGAATTTTGACTATCTACAAATTGTGAAATGCTAGGAGTGCTGGACCTACAAGGCGCTAGTTACAAGTTTGGCCGTATTGTTGTGGCAAATGGACACTTTGATAGGGCACATGTGACTTTTGCAAAAATAAACCTTACTCTGGCAAAAAGCCATATTGTTTCCCTAATAATGGCATCTAAATTTAGCCACGGATAAAAACTACACTAAAGCACAAATCTCTGAATAATTGCAAGCTTGTAGCACTCAAAAAAAAGTTTTTAATTGTTCAATTAAAATTTTGAATTTGTGAAAGCATTGCCAGGTGTCTTTCTACTGAACTTACATGTGACACTTTTTAGGTTGAATGTCTGGCAAAGTATAAAATCGGACCTATGGTGAGTGAAGATATGGGTACATATCATAAGGAGATGCTCTGCTTATATGGGGTGATTCTCCTACTAATAGATAGGATATTCGACCCTAGCTAGCAGGAGGATCTACTGCTTTTTAAGAGATGTAACAAGAATAACGTGATATTCTAGAAGCCTGAATGATTTTATGAATATTTCTTGAATTAAAATTTTCAAAACATTGCAAGGTGTCTTTCCATCGGACTTGCACATGGCAAGTTGAATGTCACACCTATGGTGAGTGAATCTTAAATCCCATGTATTAAAAGCAGATATGGGTACACATCTTACGGAGATACTCTGCCTTATATGAGATGGTTGACTGTCTAGGGGCACAGGGCGGATGCCCGCTTGGTCCATCCATTCTTTATAGGGCTCGAAATTTTTTTTTAGACATGATTAGTTTAACCCGCAGACTTGGGAGTTGTGTTTGAAGCCTCGCCAAGCCAAATATATATATAAAATAAAATGCTTTTATATTTTTATTATATTATTTTATTTTTGAAGAAAAATGTTTATTAAAACTATGTTTAAGTTAAATTGCCAGGCTTGGAAATCATAAATTTTATTTTAGACGGGCTTGGGATTTAGTTTTAGGCGATCGAAAAAATATTTTAGTATAGGTTCGGCCCATCCAATATCCATCCCTAGTTAGGTCTCCTACTAATAAATGGTGTATTTGACCCCGTCTAACAGAAGGATTCACCACTTTTTAAAGAATGAAACATGATAACGTGATGTTCTAGAAGCACTGAATAATTTTTCCATCATAAGAGATCTATGTAACTAATTTTTTTTGTAGTCTGTACATAAGCTTAAACTTTGTCAAATCATCATGATATATCACCCTATTTTAATGTATTAGTGATTAAACGAAATTAATGTCTCAAAGTATCAAAAGTAAAATATAAGAGGAGAAGATAACATCAATATTTGCGCATTTGGGTTAAAATGTCAAACAAATTGATAAAAATATCGTATACACTTGTGTAAAAAGATCTTATCACCCGTTTAAAAAATAGCGTAGATAGCACTAATAAAAAATTTTCAACTCAAATGATCAATTTTATTGACATATTTAAATGATTGTTTTCATTTTGAGGCAAATTTTAGTTTAATTATATGTTTAACTTATATAATCAAAGTTAGTTATTTAATATATAGTAATAGGGTTTTTTGTCTGCAAAATATTAGGGTTAATAACTTTATAAAGCCTACCCATTCTTATTTTTCATAGGTACATTGCCATTTGATTTATTGAACTGTTTTAACTCACCCAACTTTTATATTTTGATGTGAACCCTCCAACTTTCATGATTAAGTCATTGTAGCCTAATTTCTTAATAGATGTGAAAAAACTATCGTATTACATCATGTTCTTTTTACTTAAGATAATTTTAGGATTTAAACTTAAAATAAAGATACCCAAGCGAGAGAAACATATATAGACTATAAAGATTGGAAATTACTAGCAATTTTAACAAAAATCCAATTTTTGTTTGAGTAATAAAAATAAGTTAACTGTTGGTTTTAAAGAAAACCCTTGCGGAATAGATTTTAAAAATATTTGAGATCCATCTCATATTTCTTTGTTGACCTATGCATGAACAAGAATACACAAAGGCAATCATACTTTGTAAAGCTTGGTTACACAACCTATACAATGTGAACACTTGAATCTTGAGCTTCCTTTGAGCCTTCTTGACCTAAGGGTCTTCCTTTTTTATCACTCAGGCACCAAGGTAGCAAGAATTTGTGGAAACTCACACCTAATTTCCTTTTTCTTTCTTTTTTAAAATTCCAAGAGAATAATGAGGTTGGTGGCTACCTTGTAGATATATATATATATATGTGTGTGTGTGTGTGTGTGTGTGTGCCTCTCCAAGTGCAAGAAAGGGATATTTAGGGTTTTCATATCCCAAGCTAGCACAAATTTTCTTAATTACCCATCAACTCCTAATAAATAAGAAAGTAAGTGAAACTACCAAACAAACTCCACTAAATGATTGTAGTTGACCTCTCATAATTAGAAATTACGTCAAGACCCCTGTCCTATTAATTACTATAAAGATGAATCCTCACTACTGGTATTCCTAAATTGGCACCAAGCTAAAGAACTATTAGCTTGACCCATTTACATCTTCTCCAAGACTATCCAGTCTATCAATCATTGATCACTGTAAATTATTTATTTTTTAAAAATTCTTTTGAAAATAAATAATAACTTTGTACTATAAATAATATATAAATAAAAACCTAGCATTACAGTAGTGATCAAATGAAAGACTAAGTCAAGAGAATACCTATATCATAAGAATGTGATAACTATATTGAGATTACAAGTTCCCAAGCCCCAACAATATAAACCCGAGATATCAAGGTATTGACCGTATAGAAGTTTCATTCATTGATAAGTTAAAGTGCACATTACCAAGAACCTGAGTCCTTTAACCTCTTAGGGTTCAGACTCTCTTTGCAATTAGTAAAGTTGTAAGAAGTGACACTACCACTAACAGTTATGGCAATGTGTACTTACCCTGATCTAGTTTAGTGTACTCTTAGCACACTAACACACTAACCCAGAGACCCACTTCAATAGCCGAGAAAAACCATCCTAGGGGTTACATGTGTTATAGTTAACCAAGTGAGTTGTCTAAACTCACTCTAACTATGAACTCAGTTTGGATATACAAGTAAATGGCAAGATCATATCTCTCCGTGTATAAAACCCATCATAGACGTGATCCACCTAAAATGTAAATCTAGGACACCATACATCTCATATACATTTAATAATTGCATAAAATAGTATGAACAAATGTAATGAGAGAGAATCATATAAATTAATAATCAAATGTCATAAGCATGGTCACTAAGGGCTCATACAAAATAACCAACAATCTCTCACTAGCCGTAAGGCCATGACGAATCGCATCTAAGTCCCATGCCCTCAATGTGAGTCTCAAAAACTTTTACAGTCAGAGTCTTCGTGAAAGGATCTGTAAGGTTCTCTACCTATGCAATCTTGGTCACCTCTATATCTCATTTTTAAGTAATCTCTCGAATAAGGTGATATTTCAGTTCAATGTGCTTTCCTTTCTTGTGGTCTCTTGGGTCCTTAGACTAAGCGATTCTTGGGTATTATCACCATAAAGAACAATGGGGCTCTTCGCTAGTGGTACCACTCCAAGCTTCAAGAGAAATTTTCTAAGCCAAACAACCTTTTTAGCCACTTTCGAAGCTACTATATACTGGACTTTCATGGTGGAATTAGTAATACTAGATTGCTTTGAACTCCTCCAACATATGGCTCCACCACCTAAAATAAACATGCAACCCAACGTGGACTTTCTAGAATCCTTGTCCGACTGAAAATCAAAATCTGTGGAGCTTAGTGGTACTAGGCTGTCACTCCCACCATATATGAGCACAAAGTCTCTAGTCTTTTATAGGTCCTTGAGAATATGCTTTACAGCAATCCAATGCTTTGTTCCTAGATTTGATTGATATCTATTGACCATGCCGACTATGAAGCAAATGTCTAGTCTAGTACATAACATAGCATAAATGAGACTTCCTACAACTAAAGCATAAGAAGCTATCATCATGAACTCTTCCTGATCACGTGTTTTGGGAGACTGATCCTTGCATAGAGTAATTCCATGCCTAAAAGGTAAGAAACCTTTCTTGGAATTATGCATTGCATACTTGACCAAAATCTTATCTATGTATGCATCATGAGATAAGCCTAACATCCCATTCTTACGATCTCGCAAAAGATTGATCCCAAGGATGTAACTGACTTCTCCTAAGTTCTTCATTTTAAATTGATGGGACAACCATACTTTAACTGCTGACAACGCTCTCATATCGTTCCTAATGAGTAGGATATCATCAACATATAACACCAAAAATACCATCACATTTTCATTGCATCTTATTTAGATGCATGGCTCATCCTTATTCTGCTCAAAGCTATAAGACTTTATAGCATCATCAAAACGAATGTTCCAATTGCGTGGAGCTTGCTTCAACCCATAAATGGATTTAAGCAACTCTCACACCTTATGCTCTTGACCCTTTGTTATGAACCTGTCTAGCTGCATTACATAGATGTACTCATCTAGACTCCATTAAGAAAGGCAGTCTTAATATTCATTTGCCAAATCTCATAATCGAGATGTGTAGCAATGGAGAGCAGTATTTGGAAAAAATTAAGCGTGACTATCGGTGAGAAGGTTTCCTCATAATCAATCCCTTCTTTTTGAGTATAACCTTTCGCCCCTAAACTTGCCTTAGAAGTCTTAATTCTACCATCTAGACCCTTATTTCTCTTGTAGACCCACTTACAACCAATAAGTTTAATGTTGACAGGTGGCCCCACTAGCTCCCAAACCTAATTAGAGTACATAGACTCCATTTCAATGTTCATGGCCTTTTATCAATAGCGCATGTCTACATCATCTATAGCCTCTCCATGGTTTCTGGGATCTTATTCTTTTGGGATTGCCTCGTAAGGCTCTCCCAAGAATATAAACCTATTAGATGCCCTAACTATTCTCCCACTACGTCGACGTATCTGTAAATTAGCTGGTTTTTGGAACCATGGTATTTGCTATTATCTCTGGTATACTAATATTGTCTGTGTCCAAAGAACTACTGACTGGAGCACTGATAGTCTTACCCATCCTTTAGCACTATATGGCTTCGAGGCTTGTGATTTATTATATAATCCTCCTCCAAGTAGATGGCATTTGTGCTAACAAACACCTTCTGCTCCTTAGGACTATAAAATAAACCACCTTTGGTTCCTTTTGGATACCCCACAAACAGACAAACTTTTGATCTTACCTCTAATTTGCTGGCATCCCCTTCCTTAACATAAGCAGGACAACCCCAAATTTTGATGTGTCGGAGGCTAGGCTTGTGCCCACTCCACAACTCTTTGGGTGTTAAGAGAATTGCCTTGGAGGGTGCCAAGTTCAGAAGATACATGGCTATTTCGAGAACATGTTCCCCAAAGGATATGGGCAATTTAGAATAACTCATCATAGACCTTGTCATTTTCAAAAGAGCTTAGTTCCTTTTTTTTGCCACACCATTTTGTTCCAGTGTGCCTGGGGCAGTCAATTGAGAGACTATACCTAACTGAAGTAAATGATCATCGAACTCTTCCAAGAAGTACTCACCACCTCAATAAGAACGAAAGGCCTTTAGGCTTTTATCCATTTGCTTTTTCGCTTCTGCCTAAAACTCTTTGAATTTCTCAAAGGTTTCAGACTTGCATTGCATAAGGTAAATATAGCCATACCTTGAGTAATCATCTATGAAAGTAATGAAATAGTCATAACTACCTCTTGCCCAGATGTTCATAGGTTCACACACATCATAATGAATCAACTCTAACACTTCTTTGGCTTTATGACCTTTTTTCAGGAAAGCTCCTTTTGGTCATTTTGCCTTCTCAATAGGATTTATATACTAGTAATGGTTCAAGAACTAATGAACCTAAAGGTCCATCTTTAACCAGTCTTTGGATCCCATTTAAATTAATATGACCTAGTCTAAGATGCCAAAGATATGTAGATTTAATAGAAGGCTCCTTTCTCTTTGATGATGATGTCCTAGATTGTCCCTATTATCTCAGTGTCAAATAACATGGGTGCCATGGAATCTGTAGTACTGATAGGAGTTACCTGATATAGACCATCCATTATAGTACTAGAACAAATAAACTTGCCCTTTTCTAATGAAAACATTTGAATCAAAATGAACTGAAAAACCATCTTTGAATAAACATGAAACTGAAATAAGGTTTCGTCTAATATCTGATACACAGAGACAATGATCCAATATCAAACTTCTACCATTATTGAAAAATAAACTAACTACTCCAACGGCCATCGTAGATACTCGAGCATAGGTCCCCAAGTGCAAACTGATCTCACCATCACTTAGCTGCCTGGTTACCTAGAACCCCTGCAAAGAATTACAAACATGATTAGTGGCTCTTGAATCTACACACCGGGTATATGTAAAATTCGCCGCATAACATGTTTCAACTGCTAGTGATTCGATCATACCTTGCCCTTGCCTAGCAAGATAATTTAGGCAGTTTTTCTTCCAGTGCCCATATTTGCCGCAGAGGAAGAAATTTCCCTTTGGCTTGTTATCTCCCACATCTGCCATAGGCTTGGCTCCCTGAAATGTTCCCTTGAGCTTGCTCTTCTTTTTTTAAGCTTTATTGCCTTTCGGCTTAGGCTTAGAAGAACTTGCTCCAGTTTGAACCATATTTATACTAACTTTGGCTTTAAGGATTCCTTCAGCTTTCTAAAACTCATTCATCAGTTCGACTAGAGAAAAATGTTCTTGATTTATAATGCAGTTTAATTTGAACTAATTGAATGAGCTTGGCAGTGATTGAAGAATCATGTCAATCTGGAACTCCCCATCAATCTTAACTCTAAGAATTTCAAGTTCATTTAAAAAATCAATCATTTTTAAAATAAATTCTCGGACTGGAGTCCCTTCAGCCATTTTAGTGTTAAGTAGATTCCTCATAGCTTCATGTTTGGCAGGTCGGCCTTGATCTCTAAACTTCTTTTTGAGGTTCACAAACATATCAGTAGCAATAGGCATATTTTGATGTTGATGCTGTTAACACATTTGACATGGATGCCAATATGTAACAGTGAGACATCTAATGAGCCTTTTACAACTTCCTATATGCCTCAACCTCATCTTGAGTAGCACTAGCCCCTGGCATGTTAGGACAGGGCTGGGTAAGAACAAACTTGTACCCCTTAGCACAATATCCAAGTTTCATTTTCAATCCACATAATTTGGGCCAGTAAATTTATTTTTCCTGAGAATAATAGCAAGGGGATTGAATGGATTTGACATCTGAAATTAGTACATACATCCATACATTAGCAATTATAACAATTTAGATCTCATGAATGAACTAATGGAATTCTGTGGTACTCTCAAACCACATAAAAGAAAATGAGATCATCAGTCTCACTAGCTATCCGGTGAACTATCTAGTATCTTTTTGGAGGAGCACCCAAGATTGGTGACAAGATACAAATTCACCAACTGGTGTGGATGTTATCTCCATCAACTCCCACTATCTAGGCATCTTTGTTAAGTGAAAAGCAACAATCGACTTTCTTTAACCTTCGAATCCAAGATACCCTCTAGAGGAGCACTCAAGATTGGTGACGAGGTATGCTTGAATTAGTCAAGTGTAGACCATTATAAAGAGTCAAAGGGCACATGAACGGGTCACGTCTCTGTAGGGGAAATCACGCTCACTCACATACTCTCCAACTCTCTCATTAAGAAACTCACAACTTGTAACCGGTGAATAATGCACCTTTTTGGCCGAGCACCTAAGATTGGTGATGAAATGCATATCCACCTTGTGAGTCTACAATGGAAAGGCCACGAGATATGCAACACTCCCTACTCCCACTTGATTATTTTAGATTGAGAGTGATACATCCAATTTGATGCGAAATCAAAATCTATGCATGTAATAATGCTAATCATTCCTTCTTTCAATCTTAGAAACCCTCTTTGTTTGGAAAAAAATTAGTGGACCCTAGTGGACCGTAAGCCCTACTAGTTCATTTAAGACTAACTGGTCATTTTTCGTTTTGGAAATCTTTTCTAAATTAGGAAACATTTTTATTCCAAATTAGAAAACTTTCCTAATTTGAAACCTTTATCAAAATTGCAAAATTGGACAATTTTGAAAACTCTCCATTTTTTAAAACTTTTGACATAATTTGGAAACTTGTTATTTTATAAAAGTTAACAGGTATGGAAACAAGTTAGTTTGGAAATCTAGACAAGTTTGACCAAATTTGTCATTTTAGGAAACTAACAAGTTGGAAAGGTTCAAAATAGGAAACCTTCACTAAGTCCATTTTCAAAAAAAAAAAAAAAAAAAAAAAATTTGTTCCAAGATCAAATAGAAATATATGCATTATAGCATGTGATATGCTTTTCGTAATGAGATGAATGCTCCACCTAAGTCAAGGTCGAAGTTTGACTAGTTAAACATATAGGACTAGGAAACTCAATCTCATAAGTGAATCTATATGCACATGCAAGAGCAAGATAGGTAAACAAGCAATATAGGAAAGTAAATCATCCAACAAAAAATGAAAACCCCATATCTCATGGATTTTTATTTCCTATTATATTTTGGAAACTATTAAATCTTTCTAATTCTCTCTTGTCTTGATTTGGAAGATCTTTGACCACCAAAATAGGAAAGTAGAGCAAAACCTTAGCATCTCTTCCTCCTTGGTGCCGCCACCTTGACTCCTACACACCATGGCCGAAATTTGCTGTTTTTGGAATGATTCTAACTCCAAATGTTCTTCTTATTATCAAAATCATTTAGCTCTCACAAAGTTACATGAAATTAAAATTTGTTTTTGCCTTAAACGGACTCCTGAGCGCAAAGTTATGGCTATTCAAAGTTTGCAAAAACAAGTTGTCCCCAAACTGCGATTTTTGTTCTCTTCTCCATTACATTAAGAATTGAAGAATAAAAACATAAGAAAAAACACTATACTCCATTGATGGAGTTTACAAAGCTTCTAAACCAAAAACTTTGGCCATAGAAAAACCATTAAAATCTGCCTATTCACGGGAACTTTCAGAGTTTTAATGCCCTTTACATTGACCCCAATAAGATAGGAATTGAAGCCAAGGTTACAACACATGAACCAAACTTAATTCCATGAGAAATGGGAACAACAACCATACATACATGCTGTCCAAAAAATTCAGCACCTTACCCATTCATATACGTCCATAAAACATTAACTTAAACATGCAAGGAATAATTTTAATCAACATAGAACTACACTAGACATGTTGTAACACGATTATAATGATGAATACTTAACTTTAAATATGCTGAAACTGAAAATTCAACAAGCTATAACTATGGAAAAAATACCTAGAGTCAAACTATGGTGGCCAAGAACCCTAGGAGATGATCTTCCTTAAGGGCAAGAACATGATTCTATATTAATAATTGATTATATTTATGCTAGAACATAGAATCATTGAAGAACTATGAGTTGGCTTTGATACCAATTGTTGGTTTAACGAAAACCCTTGCGAAATAGATTTAAAAATATTTGAGATCCATCTCATGTTTCTTCATTGATCCATGCATGAACAAGAATACATAAACACAATCATACCTTGTAGGGCTTGGTTGCGCACCCTATACAATGTGAACACTTGAATCTTGAGCTTCCTTTGAGCCTTCTTGACCTAGGGGTCTTCCTTCTTGATCACCAGGGCACCAAGGTAGCAAGATTTGGTGAAAACTCACACCCAACCTCCTCTTTCTCTCTTTTCTGAAATTCTAAGGGAATAATGAGGTTAGTGGATACCTTGTATACATATATATATATATATATATATATATATACCTCTCTAAATGCAAAAAGGGGATCTCTAGGGTTTCCATATCCCAAGCTAACATAAATTTTTCTAATTACACATCAACTCCTGATGAATAAGAAAATAAGTGAAACTACCAAACAACTCCACTAAATTATGGTAGTTGACCTTTTAGGACTGGAAATTATGTCAATGCCCCTGTCCTACTAATTATGACAAACATGAATCCCCACTACTGGTATTCATAAATTGGCACCAAGCTAAAGAATTGTTAGCTTGACCCATTTACATCTTCTCCAAGACTATCCAGTCTAACAATCATTGATCACTGCCAATTATTTATATTCTAAAAATCGTTTTGAAAATAAATAATAACTTTATACTATAAATAGTATATGAATAAAAACCCGGCATGCCAGTAGTGATCAAATGAAAGATTGAGTCAAGAGAATACTTATCTTATAAGAGTGTGGTAACCTTATTGAAATTACAAGTTCCCAAGCCCCAATAATGTACACCCATGATATCGAGGTATTGACCGTACATAAGTCTCACTCAATGATAAGTCAAAGTGCACATCACCAAGAACTTGAGTCATTTAACCTCTTAGGGTTAAGACTTATTTTACAATTAGTAGGGTTATAAAAAATGACACTACCACTGATAGTTACGGAAATATGTACTTACCCTGATCCAATTCAATGTACTTTTAGCACACCAACACACTAACTCAGAGACCCACTCCAACAGCTGAGAAAAATCATCCAACTAATTTAGGGGTTACATGTGTTATAGCCAACCAAGTGAGTTGTCCAGGCTCACTCTAACTATGAACTCAGTTTGGATATACAAGTAACTAACAAGATCACATCTCTCCATGTATGAAACCCATCATACACGTGATCTACCCAAAATTTAAATCCAGCACACCATACATTTCATGTGTATTTAATAATTACATAAAATAATATGAACGAATGTAACTGAGAGAGAATCATATAAACTAATAATCAAATGTCATAACTATGGCCGCTAAGTGTTGGATTTTATGAGCCCTTAAAGCCATATTTAGGACATTTGATTAATATTATCTTTGATTCTCACTCCTGTTTACATTCATTCATACTGTGTTAGCAATTATGAGATGTGTAAGGTCTAGGAATTGCACTTAAGGTGGATCATTTGTGTGAATATGATTCATACACAGAGAGATATGATCATACTAGCTACTTGTAATTTCAAACTTAGTTCATAGTCAGAGTGAGCTTAGACAACTCACTTAGTTGGCTATAACACATGTAACCTCTATTTTATATAATGGTTGGTCTCGACTGTTCGAGTAGTTGACTCCGGGTTAATGCGTTAATGTACTTAGAGTATATTGAACTTGATCATGGTAAGAATACATACCCACTACTGTCAGTGTTAGTGTCACTTCTTACCACTCTATTAATTGTAAAGTGAGTCTTAACCCCGAGGGATTAAAGGAATCAAGTACTTGATGGTGTGAACTTTGATTTATCAATGAGTGAGACTTCTGTATGATCAATACCTTGATAGGTTGGGTGTACATTGTTTGGAAACTTCTAATCTTAATAAGATCACCCCACTCTTATGAGATAGGTATTCCATTGACTCAGTCTTTCATTTGATCACTACTCCCATGCCAATTTTTTTATTCATATACTATTTATAGTACAAAGTTATTATTTATTTATAAAAGAAATTTTTAGAAAATAAATAATTTGTAGTGATGAATATTTTTTAAATTGGATAGTCTTGGATAATAAGTAAATGGGTCAAACTGACAGTTCTTTAGCTTGGTGCCAATTTACAAATACCGGTAGTGGAGATTTATTTTTGTGGTAATTAATAGGATAGGGGCTTTGATATAATTTCTTATTCCAGGAGGTCAACTACCATCATTTAGTGGAGTTGATAGTAGTTTCACTAATTGCTATATTCATCAAGGGTTGATGTGCAATTATAACAACTTGGTGTTAGCCTAGAATATGGAAACCCTAAAGATCCCTCCCTTACACTTAGAGAGGCATAGTACATATATACAAGGGGATGACCGACCACACCTAATGCTTGGAGAGAGAGATTTTGGGTAAGGGTGTTTGTGTGTGTGTGCTTGTGAGTTCCCACCAACTCTTGCCATCCCTTGTGTCTTAGTGTTCAAGGAGAAAGAACCCTAGGTCAAGGAAGCTTAAACTATTCAATGGAGACACATGAGTATGTTCTTAAAGTTTTTTTTTTTTTGAAATCGCTTCCACAACGGTTTTCTAAAAAACAATCAATTGGTATCAGAGCCATCTCATGTCTCTTCATTAATTCTATGTTCTAGCATGAATATGATCATGTATCAGTGTAGAACATATAGAATTATTGTGCTGCCCATATGTTGTTTCATGCATTATTTTTTCACACCTAAGAACCTTAAGGGGTTCAGCCGAAAGGAGAATTCATCCCCTCGGGTTTTGGTCACCATAGCTTGACTCTAGGTATGGCTTTTTCAAAGATATACCTTGCTGAATTTTCTGTTTTAGCGTGTTGAATGTTGTTTATTCATCATTAATATCATGTTAGAACATGCCTAGGATGGTTCTATGTTGTTTGGAATTGATTCTTACATTTTTAATTTCATGTTTAATGGATGTATGTGAATGGGAATGGTGCTGAAATTTTCTGGATAGCATGTATGTATGTTTTTCATACTCCTATCTCATTGAATTAGGTTTGATGCATGTATTGCTATCATGGGCTGTAATCCTTAATTCATGAGGGTCATTGTAATATGAATGGACAGATTTTAATTGTTTCCCTAGGACCGAAGTTTTTTGTTTAGAAGTTTTGTAAACTCCATCAATGGAGTATAGTGTTCTTTCATGTATTTTTGTTCTTCTATTCTTGATGCTATAGAGAGGAAAACAAAATTCACAGTTTGGAGACAACTTATCTTCACAAACTTCGAATGGCCATAACTTTGCGCTCAGGAGTCCGTTTTAGGAAATTTTTTTTTATTTCATGTAAAATTTTGAGATTTATGTTATTATGAAAAGAAGAAGAACATTTTTTTGGTGATATTGGAACACTAATTTCAAGAGAATGAACTTAGTCAAAGTTTTCTATTTTGAAACTTTCCTATTTTGAACTAGTTTTGTGAAATATCTTTTTGGTCAAACTTGTCAAGTTTTTCAAATCTTTTAGATACTATACTTATGTACTTTCCAAAAGTGACAAGTTTCCAGATTTTGTTAAAGTTTGAAAAAATGGAAAGTTTCCTGTAATGTCCTAAGTTGTTTTAAAGGCAAGTTTACAAAGTTGAAATTTTTTTATATTTAGAAAGTTTCCTAATTTGAAATTGCTTTAAAGGCAACTTTGAAATCATCTTGACTTGAATTGGAGTTTGAAAACCATCTTGGTTTAGACTTGAGTTTTAGAAAAGAGTTAAAGTCTCCTAAACTAGGGTTAGGGTTGAACTAGGGTTTTGGCCTCCTTGGGTTAAAACATGCACTTGAAATACAAAGGTTTGATGTTAGAAAAATTTCAAATTAGGAAAGTTCTGAATTAGGAAAGTTTCGAATTAGGAAATATTGGATTTAGGAAAGATTAAAAATGGTTTTGATTTGATTTAAAAATATTTGGTTTGAAAGGATTAGAAAAGGTTTGACTTGAATAATTGATTTAAAAGGATTAGGAAAGGTTTGAATATAGAAAGGTTTGGTTTTGAAATTTGGAAAGTCAGGATTTGGAAATGATTTGAAAGTTTAAGATTAAGAAAGATTTGCAATTAGGAAATATTTGATTTCTATTTCCTAAAGTTGAAGATTTAGATTGTATTTCAAAAAATAAATGATTTATTTAGTTTCCTATTTAGAAAAGATTTGATTTGATATGGAATTGAAAACTTTGAATTTTGGAAACCTTGAATTTTATGTGACTTTTGAATTAGGAAATCTATGATTGGTAGAAAAGGGGTTTTGGAAAGTTGTGATTTGAGGCAAATAGAAAGTCATGATTTTAAGAAAGAAATTAGGGTATCCTAATCATGGATTATAGGGCACCTAATCATGGATTATAGGGTTTTGACTTGGACTTCAAGACAAGGAGTTTTTGGAAAGTAAATCTTTGAAAAGAGTTTTTTAGGAAGTGGATTTGCGAAAACTATTTTAGAAAGGTTTGAATATGGACTTTTGCAAGTCTCTTAAATATCTCACTTTCCTAAAACGATTCTAAACATGAAAAAATTAGAACCATTCTAGGGTTGTAATTTTGAAAACAAGATTTGGACCTTAATTATCCCATTGAATGTAACACTTTCCTAAAGCAAACCTAACCATGAAATGGCTAGAATCAGCATAGAATTGTGATTTATTAAAAAACAATTTAGGATTTGAACCCAAAATTTGGACCGTGGTGATCATATTGAATGTAATACTTTCCTAAAACAATCTTAACCACTGAATGACTAGAATCATCTTAGGATTGTGGTTTTGAAAACAAATTTAAAATAAGGATGATTTTGAATGCAAGTATTGAAAGAGAACTTTGATACAAGTTTGAAAACAACTTTGAATGCAAAATTTAATGCCATGCATGAACATGACAACCATAATGCAATAGGGACATGAACATATAAGGTTAGGCTTTACCACATAATCAAGGGGGCCGAACCCACACCGTCTTAGGTTCAACTTGAAGAAAGTCCTCGGCACAGTGACCTTCAACAATTCTTCCTAGGTATGAATCGGGAAGTCTTTTATTTCAAGCATGTAAGAAAAAGAGGTAAAACATGGGGATTAGAATAGAAAAGAACTCAAGTGGGTTTGGATAAGGAAGAGAGAGAGAAGAGAGAGAGGGGATTGCATAAACTAAATCCAAAACCTACATTGTCTCCCTTTTTGCTTTGATTGCTATCTTTGCTTTGTTTGATTCACTTTGAAAGGTTTGAATACGCAACACTTGATCTTCAATAGATTTTTGGAGGCTTGTATTTGAGTGTATAGAGGCTAGGGTTTGAATGTATGGATTGAAGGGAGGCTAGGGCTCGAAGAAGACTTGAAAAAACTAGGGTTTTGAGGTCTGTTTTCGGTGAGATAGCATTTTTGGAGCGAGTTTGTGGATCCTTTTTACACAGAGGGGTGGCCTGTATTTATAGGTAGCCAAAGTTGGCTCTGGCGCCTGTTGTAGTGGCACCAGGCCAAATTTTGGCTTGGCACCGCCATAAGTTTTTAGGAAATTGTTTAAGGCAACAAGAAATAGATCTTTAATTCTTGGGACGCAAGGTAAAATATTTGGGCACCTGTCATAGTGATTACCATGCAATTGTTTGCCTCGCTTCACTAAGGGTGACTCCAAGAAGTCTGGAAATTATTCAAAAGGACGGGGATGGACGGGAATCCCTTAAAAAGTGTCCCAGAGTTAACTGGGTTGATAAGTAGAGTCGGTGTGGTTGAAAAGGGTAAATGGCTCACCAAGGGCAAAATGGTTCATTTGAACTGAGAAATACCGAAATTGATTATGAGTCCATCGGAATAGGATTCAAAGGTTGGAAACACTTTCAAGAGTGCTCCAAAAGATTACCGGTTTGATACCTACAGCTGGTATCCATAGAAAAGACGACCGGTCTACTTGGGATAAAATAGTCATTTCACACTGGGTTTGCTGGAATGGACTCGAAATGGTCTAGAAAGGTATTAAAAAGTTGGGAATACTGTTAGAAGCATCCCTGGAAGATAACCGATTTGATACCTAGAGCTGATGCAGTTCCCAGAGGCTATTGAATGCCAATAGGCAAAATGGTCATTTTGACCAGATGCTCTCGGAATTGATCCGGAAGCAACTAAAGAGCACTAGAATGTGCTAGATTATCTTTGGAAAAATCTTGGAAGGGTGGACTTACTGCTTTGAGGGCCTAGGTACTTTTTTGAGAAGCGTGCCAGTAAGACCCAAGGGGCAGTTTGGTCATTTTTCATCGGAATGGGCTAGCAGGCATTAGTGTTGACTCGAGTTTTAAGTGTTTTTGCCACTCTAACGGTTGCCATGTTTGTGAGTGTTTCTGCTACTTTGACAGTGTGCGTTCATTCTGAAGACTGCCTGATCTCAGGAAGCTACTGAATGGTCTTATCATCTTGGGGCCTTAGATACTTTCTCGATCAACGTGCCAAATAACGGACATTCTACATTGGTGGGCTAGCAAGTGCTAGAAGTGAACCGCTTTTCCATATAAGGGGCTTGGGTTTCGTTCCGGTCGATAGCTTTGAAGGGACTTATCGTTCCGAGGTGTTTTCTCGGTAAACATGCTAACTTGAATTTGATTATCTGGACTGGAATTGAGGTTGAAATATGAACTTACTGTCTTTAGGAAAACATGCCAACTGGAATTGGACCAAGCAATGTCTCAAGGGCATTTGGGTCATTTTGCCTCTATTAGGCCTAGGGAGCCCATGAAGCGGTTGATTGATTGGATTGATTATGAAAAACTAGTTTAGACTTGAATGTATTTGTGCTATTTTGAATGTGAGTTCGGTTAGGCCAGAGATTGCCAAGTGGGCAAAAATAGGGTGCTTATAGTTGCTCATCTTTTTCTGTCTTTGCTTGTCGAAGGCAAAAAATGATAAAGTAAGGGTCTCATATTGACTGCGAGGCGATCGGAGAGATTGAAATAGTTGGAATTTGGAATCTAGTTACCTAAATTGACATGACATTCCTTTGGGAGGGATTCTGGGTTTTGAAATTGACTGGAATTGGAAATTTTTAAAGGAAAAAATTTGGAAAACCTAGAAACCTGATTTGAATTGAAAAAGCTTGGAAAACCTAGAAACTTGATTTGAAACATGGCTTTTAAAGGGGAAAGCTCAGGAAATCGAAGGTTTGAATTGGACTTGGACTTTTTGAACAAAAAAGTTTTAGAAAACCGAGATTGATTTGAAACAAACTTTTTGAAGCAAAAAGTTTAGAAAACCTAGAATTAAAACTTTTTGAAAGGAAAAAGTTTAGAAAATCTTGAATTTGATTTGAATTGAACCTTTTTGAAGGAAAAAGTTTTAGAAAACCCTGAATATGATTTGAATGAACTTTTTGAAGGAAAAAGTTTTAAAACCAATTGATTTAATTTGAACAAATTTTTTGAAAGGAAAAGTTAGAAAACCTTGTATTGGATTTGAATGAACTTTTTAAAGGAAAACGTTTTAAAACTGATTGATTTAATTTGAACAAACCTTTTGAAGTGAAAAGTTAGAAAACCTTAAATTGAATTTGAATGAACTTTTTGAGGAAAAAGTTTTCAAACTGATTGATTTGGTTTGAACAAACATTTTGAAGAGAAAAGTTAAAAAACCTTGAGTTAGATTTGAATGAACTTTTTGAAAGAAAAAGTTTGAAAACCATTTGATTTGAAACTTAAACAAATTGTGTAGAAAATTTATTTTGACTAAAGACTGGAAACTTTTGGAAACAAAACGTTTAGAAAATTCATTTTGACTCGAGACTTGAAACTTGAATTTTGAAAAACAAAATGTGTATGAAATTTATTTTGACTTGGAACTTGAACGTTTGAAAGCTTTTAAGATTGATGGTGTTTCAAACTTTGAAAGAAAGCAATAGTTTTTGCCTTTGAAATTGAGTTGAAATTGAAGGTTGAAACTTTGTGTAGGAAAAATAATGAAAACTTTTGGATGAAGATCGATTTTGACTTTTGAAGGAAAGCAAGGGCTTTGATCTTTTTAAAATTGAAAGTTGAAACTTTTTGCAAGCAAACTTTGAAATTTTTTTGAAATTTTGAGAAATAATTTGTGAAATTGATAGAGCTTTCAACTTTAAAATCGATTTTGAAATTGAAATTGAACCTAAAACGCTTTGTAGAGAATATATGAAAACCTTTAAGCTTGAAAATGATTTTGAATTTGAAAGAAAGCCAGAGCCTTTGTTTTGAAATGGATTTTGAATTTGGAATGGAAACTTATGATAGATAAAAGTTTGAAAACTTTTTTTTTCTTTTTGAAAATTTTAAATTTGAAAGAAAGCATGAGCTTTCGCTTTTGAAGGATTTTGATTTGATTTGATTTGGTAAGAATCATACCTTTACTTTGTTGAGTGGCTTTGGAGATGATTTGAGATTGGGGAATCACGAGAGGAAACATTTGTGGCTTCTTGGACTGAGATATCTGGAGACTGGAATGCTTGGTACTTAGTTTAGCTGGTTCGTTTTGAATGGATCAACTAGTTTGGAAGGGAAGTGTAGGGTATGGCATTGCCCCAGATTTCATGGTTTGAAAAAGTTTGATTCACGGTTAATTGGGAGGTCTGGGTGGGTCATTGCCCCATTCCTTGTTTCTTGTCTGCCATGGAGGGCAGGATCATGGCTCAGGCTGCTAGGACCAGCTCTATTGGCTAAGGGAAGCAGTCTAGGAGTAGCATAGATAGTTTAATCTCTTACCCAGGAGGCCTACATATATTTCAGTCTTTTATCTAGGAGTTATGTTGACTTGCTGGCTGAGTTGAAATTGGTTGCCCAAGATTGAGATCACTGAGCTATGTAGTGCACGGGGACATGCCTTATGGAATTAGAGAATCATTTTAATGATGATTGGCATATATGGTTTGTTGAAATAGACTTCTTGTGAGTTAAGCTATGCTGGAGACTTTGGGTTTCTGACCTGCCCCAGTTGGCTTATACTTTGGATGGCTGGATACTTATGAGTAGTGAGATGCTCTGGATAGCTGAATGTTCTAGATAGTTGAATGTTCTAGATGGTTGGATATTGGACTTGTCGGGCAGCGACATCTAGAGTTAAGCCTGAAGATATCTAGGAACTTGAGAAAGCTTAGGGAAATGCCCCTTGAACTTATACCTATCTTAGTATTTTGTTAGCAATATCAAGATGTAACTGACTAATCTTCAATAAATGACTTAAGATATTCATGCTTATTACTTTGCCATGCTGAGTTTAGAAATTTGTTACCAATGTAGGTTTCCCACAGGTTGGCATGTCTTAACCCATTGTTGAGGCGTGAGATTTTGCTATTTTGCTAAGGCTGTTTTGTTGGTTCTGCTTAAACTGTTGATAGGGAGAATTGGCTCCTTTCTTTTCTTTTTTTTTTTTTTCCTTTTTGTCTCATTTAAACCATTTTTGCCATCTGTGCCCTTATGGTTTCCATGAATACCGGTTCTACCATTTTTGTATATCGGTGCCCGTTTTAGGTTTTCACTGCGTTGATAGTTTTATATCTTGCCATGACCCTACTCTTTTACCCATAGCGCCCCGAAGGGTTTTCACTATCTCCTCAGGCCATGCTTTATTTATTTCTCTCATTAATGTTGATGAAGACGACTCCTTGCTTAATGAGAATAAAAATATTGAGTGCTTTGATTTGGAAGAATGATTGATGATGAAATCTATTATTGACTGAAGTTGTTACTTTGGTTGAAGACTGTAGATGTTACTTTTGACATTGAGCCTAGAGCTGAGCTGGAATTTCTGCTAAATAGAGCAGTTTCTAGTGTAATCATCTTTCTTTGGAGATCAATGATAGCAATGATTGATCTGAAAGGTCTTTATTTTGGACTGTAATGTAGGCTAGGTTATGGGGCATTTGAAAGAAAGGGATAAAGACTTAAAATATTTTGCTTTTACTTAGCTTTTTAAGACCTATGATCACCCTTTGACAACTAGACTCTCTCTCTTATTGCTGCTTACTCACTATTCCCCCCTTTTTTGTGAGTTTTCACTCACTTTTTATTCTCTCCGTTTTCTAGTCCCAGCCCTGTTACTTTTTCATCATGGTGTTCTTATAGATTTTCACCAGGTCGACATTTTTTATATCTAGCCATGGGTCCACCTTTTTACCCACAGTATCTTTTTGGGTTTTCACTATGTCCTTGAGGTTATGCTATTTATGATTATTTTCTACCATTCTTATGAAGGTCAGTAATCTCTCTGCTATAGTATTGACTCTCATATTTTAAGCACTAAAGAGTTTGAGATATTCCTCTTTTTTTTTTTTTTTTTTTTGGTTTCCCCTTTGGGCACTCCTTAAACCTATAACCCTTTCTTATTTCCTTTTCCTATTTATTCTGTCTTGAACCATTATGGACGGTGATCATTAGGTTGGGTTTTCGAAGGAAAGTAATCGTCTCAATTGGGTTTTGCAAGGGGATGTTTTTAACTGTATGATAGAGGAATTGAGGGCCTCTCTTCATTTCAATCATTGTTCTGTCAAAGTTTCCAATTACACGTAGTAGTGCTTTACTAAACTTGAGTTGATGGGTGTTGGGGAGATTTCTCCACTTGTCTCTTTGGCTTTCTGTTGGATTTGAAGCATTTTTTTGAGATATTCTTTCTTGAACTTGCAGGACTTGACTTTCCTGTTGAAGGATCTGATGATGCATCTTTGATAGCATTGGGCATGGTAGAGGACTACCATTCTCTTTTTATCTGGGAGGCAAAGTTGTTCATGTCGGTCTTTGATCTAGTTTGCTTCAGTAAGTTAAATTTCCATGAGGACTCAGAAAAACGAGGTTTATGCTTCGACTGGTGGAATTGCCTCGTTGCTTTAGACCAAGGAGAATGGCGGTGCCCCAATTGAAATTCTGACGAAGGCTCTATATGCCATTAATGCAAAGTGTAGCTGCTCGTGCCAATCCTTATGGTGGTTATTTTTCTTGTGAGGGATTCTCTTGACATTTTTTATTCTATTCCTTTGATGGCTCCATTTGTTTGTGGATGGTAGGCTACCGAGTTGTAGGGATTGGTCTCGAAAGGTTTGGTAATATTTTGCCATTGTGTCATTGTTGAGGATGCCTGCATTATCTGTGATGATGGACTCAAGGAGGCCGACTCTAGAGAGGACGTCTGAAAGTCTTTAGGGTCAAAAGATGCCAAGCTTTGGATACATTGTAGGTTTTCTTTTTTTGAAAAAGATTTTAGCATGACAAATAAAGCATTTGCTGATTAAGAGTCATTTATTTTAGATCAGCCCATTATGTACTTGATTTTTACATGATACTTTGATAAGTTAAAATCAAGGGATTCCTTTTGTGGGCTTTACTAAGGCCTCTAGGGTCTAGGGACTTTAATAGATGGTTTGATTGACCAACTGCTTATCTTGATGCTGTTAGATTGATGGAGCCTTAAGGAAGGCGGGCCAACACAAGAGGACCATTGCTTACGATTGAGGTATCCTCTTCATGGAACAAGTTTTGATAATGATTCTTTTGAATGGATTGTCAGTCAATGATCTGAGCTAGAATGGCAGTCTGCTGAAGGATGAGGACTGCTCTATATCTGTGCCCCTAGTTCTTTCTTGGGTTGGCACCTTCTATCAAGCGGCTGGGATGGGTTGGATTTTTCAGATAGCATACTGATGAAATTTTGTAGATCGTGACATGGCGCTGAGGTTGCTATTTGAGAGGCAACACTTTGCTGATGAACTGTCAATCCCTTTTGCAGGTTAGGTTTCTTCCAGTGAATGGACTTATCTTTCATGAGTTTTGAACTAGATGTGAAACAGAAGGGTCTCATAAGTTTGGTTGTGCTCTCTGTCGTGGCTTAATTTTTCGCACTCGAGAAAATACGCACAAGTGGGAAAAGCATGGTACTCTCTCGTTAGTACTCATCCTACTAGAAGGACGAGTGCGACTAGGTTTGAAATAAAAATTGATTTGAATAAGGGCTTTTGGAAAAAAAGTGTTGGAGTCACCACCTAACTTGATTAAGGTGAGTTAGGTCTCCTAAAACTAAGCACAATATGAAGATTACACTTAGGGTTTTTGAAAAGGTTTTGAAACTTCCTCAAGAGAGGGTTTTAAGAAAATAGGTTGTTTGGCAACCTTTGGAAAGATGTAAGCCCTTTTTGAAAATAACTTCATTTTGGTCTTTGAAAACAGTGATTCTAGGTTCGGATGTTGGTTACGTGTAGAGAAGATGCACTAAGCCATCACCCTACCCCGCCCTTGCGGTACCTACATGTCTATTCACCCTAAGTTCACTCGTTTAGAATCTTTAATTAACAAATGTCCAATTATATCCACTTTGAAAAGAACTATATGATGCATGATATGCAAGTGCAAGAGAAGATTTTGATTTTGAAAATAGATTTGAACATAAAGATTTGATTTTGAAAAGAAGATTTGAAGTTTGAAAATAGATTTGAGAAATTGGAAACTTGAAAAAGGTTGTGTCCGCGCTCATGAGGGTTGCCTACGTATCCCTTTTCGAGAATCAGGTCAATTGTAGTTCGGACAAGAGTCCGATTGAAGATAAACACTTTGAGGTTTTAAAAGTTTGATTTGAGAAGATTTGATTTGAAAAGAGTTTGATTTGAAAAAAAGGATTTAATTTAAACTTTGAATAAAAGACGTGAAATTGAGTTTGAATTTTGAAATCGAACTTAGACCTAGAATTGAACTTGAAAAATAGTTTGAACTTTGAAAGAGAACTTGGACTTGATTTGGGAAAGAAGAAGTTGAATTTTGAAAATATTTTGGCTTAGATTGAAGTTGGAAAACCATCTTGGTTTAGAAAGGAGTCTTAGAAAAGAGTTGAAGTTTCTTGACTTAGGATTAGGGTTGAACTAGGGCTTAGGTAACCTAGGGTTGAAGCATGTAATTGAATTAGGAAGGTATTATCTAGACTTGAGAGGTTTGATTTTAGAAAGTTTGAGAAGACTTAGAATTAGGAAAGGTGAGATTTAGAAAAGATTGGAAGGGATTTGATTTGATTTAGAAACACTTGCTTGAAAGATTTGACTTGAAAGAGTTTAAAAAGTTAAGATTTAGAAAAGATTGAATTTTAGAAATCTTTGAATTTAGAAAAGTCTCAAATTAGGAAAGTTCCGTTTTAAGAAAGCGCCAAATTAGAAAAGTTTTTGAATTAGGAAAGTTTGTATTTTAGGAAAGTTTTGATTTTGGAAAGATTTCAATTTAAGAAAGTTTTGAATTTGGAAAGATTTCAATTTAGGAAAGTTTTGAATTTAGAAAGATTTGAACTTTGGAAAGATCTAGAATTTAGAAAGATTTAAAGAGTTGAGATTTAGAAAGTTGAAATTTGGAAATGTTTGAAATTAAAGAAGATTGGAATTAGAAAAGGTTTGCAATTAAGAAAGATTTGATTCCTATTTCCTTAAGTAGAAGATTAGATTTTATTTTAAAAAATAGATGATTTGATTTGGTTTCTAAAATTGAAGGATTTGATCTAGTTTCCTAAATTGGAAGATTAGATTTGACATGGAATTAGAAAGGTTGAGTTTTGGAAGTCTAGGATTTGGTGTAGAAAAGAGGTTTTGAAAACTTATGATTTGATACAAAAAAAGAAAGTCATGATTTTTTAAGGAAGAAACTAGAGTTCCTAACCATGGGATCTAGGACTTGACTTGGACTCTAAGAAAAAGAGTTTTTGGAAAGGAGATCTTTTGAAGAGAATTTTTAAGAGAGAAGTTTGAGGAGAGTTTTTAGAAAGTAAATTTTAGAGGAGAGTTTTTGGAAAGGAACTTTAAAAGCAATTTTGAAAAGAGGCTTAAATATGAATTTTTGAAATCTTTTGAATGTCTCACTTTCCTAAAATGATTCTAACAATGTAAAGATTAGAATCATTTTAAGTTGGTGATTTTGAAAACAACATGGAGTTGGAATATAGACCAATATGATCAATTTGAATATCATCATTTCCTAAAACAACCCTAACTATAGAATGGCTAGAATTATCTTAAGACTGTGGTTTTGATGAAAAATGATTTAGGTTTTACACCCAAAAATTTGGACCTTAATAGTCACATTGAATGTAACACTTTCCTAAAATAACCTTAACCATGGAACGACTAGAATCATCTTAGGAGTGTGATTTTGAAAACAAGTTTAAAAAAAGAAAGTTTTGAATGCAAGTTTTGAAAGAAAGCTTTGATGCAAGTTTGAAAACAATTTTGAAAACGAATTTTAATAAATGTATGAATATGATATGCACTGTGCAAAAAGGGTCGTGAACATACAAGGTTAGGCTTCATCGCATAATCAAGGGGGCCGAATCTACACCATCAAGGGTCGAATTTAAAGAAAGCCCCCATCATGGTAACCTTCAACAATTCTTCCTAGGCATGAACAAGGGAATCCCTTGTTTCAAGCATGCAAGAAAGGGAGGTAGAAGATGGAGGATTAAAATAGAAGAAAAAAGTAGGTTAAGAGGAAGAAGTGAGAGGAAAGAAATACATAAACATAAATTGAAAGCCTATCTTGTCTTCTTCGTGCTTTACTTACTTTGTTTGCTTTGCTTTACTTGAACTTTGAGAGCTTCAAACTTGCAGCACCTTGAGTCTTCAATGGAGGCTTTGGATGCTTGTGTATGAGTGTATGGAATGTGTATAAGCTAGGGTTAGAGTATATAGAGGCTAAGGCTTGAAGAGACTTGAAGAAATTAGGGTTTGGAGATGATTTGAGCTTTGTTTTCAGAGAGGTAGCATTTTTGGAAGAGATTGCGGACCCTTTTCACGCGGGGGGAGGGTCTGTATTTATAGGCAACTTAAACCGACTTGGCGCCTGTTGCAATGGCGCTAGGCTTAAATTTACACAGGCGCCACTACTAGTGGCGCCAGCCACTTAGGGAAGTTTTTAGGGTGGCAGGAAATGTATCTTTCGACCCTTGATATGCAAGACAAAAGATTTAGGTGTCTGTACTAGTGATTACTATGCAATTCTTGGCATGGCTCTACTAGGAGTGACTCTAGAAGGTTTAAAAATATTTCGGAAGATCGGGAATGATCCAGAAGGCCAGAAATGGATAAAAACTCTTGAAACAGTGTCCCGGGGGTAACGAGCTTAAAAAACATTATCGGGATTGTTGAAATGGTCGACCGAGCCATCAGGGGCAAAACGGTCAACTAGACCGAAAAACCACCGGAATGGACTTAGAATGTCCCATGAGAGGACTTGAAGGTTGGAAACACTATCTAGAATGTTCCTAGGGATTGCCAGTTTGATACCCAGAACCGGTGTGGTTGAAAAGGTAATCGGCCCATTAGGGGCAAAACAGTCATTTTGCACCAGACTCGCCAGAATAGACTCAAAATGATCTATAAAGGTGTTGGAAGGTCGAGAATACTATTAGAAGCATCCTTGGGAGGTTACCAGTTTGATACCCAGAGTCGATGTGGTCCCTGAAGGCGATTGAATGCCTAGGGGCAAAATTTTCATTTGGACCGGATTATCTCGGAATTGATCTAGAACCGATTAGAAAGCACTTGAACATGCCAGATAATCTTTGGGACGTTCTTGGAAGGGAGGACTTACCACTATGAGGATTTAGGTACTTTATCAAGAAACGTGCCGAAAAAGACCCAAGGGGCAGTTTGGTCATTTTTCATCGGAGTGGGCTAGCAGGCACTAGTGTTGAGGTAGGTTTTGATTGCTTTTGTTAATTTGATAGTGTATGATAAGTTGGTTTCCAAAGATATCTCGTCATTTGCTAAACGTGCCATGGCCAAGAGGCTAGTTTGATCTTGTGACATAGGGCTGTTGTTGGCAAATCCCGATGTCGACCTGTTTGCGAGTATTTTCGCCACTCTTACAGTTGCGATGTTTGCCAGTATTTTCGCCACTCTGACGGTTGCGATGTTTGTGAGTGTTTTCGTCACTCTAATGGTGCACGTTCATTCCAGAGACTTCTTGATCTCGGGAAGTTGCTAGGTGGACTTATTGTCTAAGGAGTCAACTTTCTTAAAAGATGTGCCAAATAATGGACATTCTATATTGGCAGGCTAGCAAGAGCTAGAAGTGAACCGTTTTACGATCTCAGGGACTTAGGTTCCATCTCGGTCGATAGATTTGAAGAAACTTACCATTCCAAGGATTTTTCTCAGAGAATATGCTGGACTGGATGGACTTACCGCCTGAGGGATCAACTTTCTCAAAAGGTGTGCCAGATTTGATTTGGATTGAAATAGGATTTGAAATTGGATTTGAGATTGAAATAGAGATTTATCGTCTTCGGGAAGACATGCCCATTGGATTTGGACCGAGTAATATCACAAGGGCATTTTGGTCATTTTCCCTTTGTTGGGCTTGTGAAGCCATTGATTGATTGGATTGAGTCTAGAAAATTAATTTGGACTTGAATGTGTCTGTGTTGGTTTGAATATGAGTCCAGACGAACCGGAGATTGCCGAGCAAGCAAAAATGCTTACACTCTCGAGCCTGGAAAAAGAAAAAGAAAAAGAAAATGCAATTAACATGTGAAGTTAAAGGTTTTATGTAATGCATGCGCTATGGAAGTCCATTTTTTGAGGGAATCTAGACATGATGCTGAGTCCATTTTGGAGGTAAGGTTTTGCCCCTATTATGCAATATAATACCTATTTAACATGGGTTGGTTTATGATTTTCTGTTTGGACAATCCTGCATCCATGGACAGAGAGAGATTTTGGTCTCTCTTGAAATATGATTCTATGCATGCCATGACTTAGGGTTACGAGGAATCCTTAGGAGTGTTGGTAAGTTTGACTAGTATGAGATTGAATAGCCCATTTCTCTCTACGATTGATTAAATGCATGAGAATATAATGACTCGAGTTTCTTAGAACTTTTATCTTGGAATGGATATCGATGCATGCATAAAATAGTCGCAGATATGTGAATAGCATAATAGTAGTAAATAAGTTGTTTTTAGGAGACCTCCTTTTTGTCATTGCTTCAGCCTTTCATGTTCTTGGCCTTAGGAGATGAGGGAGAGGGAAGAAGACACAAAACAAAAGAGAAGTTAGTGCCTTGATTTGACAGTTTTTATGTAATGTATGTCCTAGGGGTGCCTCTACTCTTTGAGGGAGACTAAACATGATGTGTTGGCTCACTTTTGGAGATAGGAGGTTGCCCCTGTATGCAAATACCATACCTGTATCTAGAATCAATCATACATTCATACATTCATCCATGGAAACAAAGGAAAGGTAGTAACCTAATCATTGAATTCGAACTTGAATACATATAATTGAAGTACATTGTAATAGGGAGAGGAGGAACATTTTTCTTGGGACTTTTGCCTATCTACTTTTATATTTGAAATCCTAAACTACTCTCAATCTTTGGATTTGCCTTTTTTGATGGAGGTTGATGAGGGACCTTGCTTCTAGATTTGCCTTTTATCTTCTTGGTAGCCCTATCTCTTTGAGTGGAGAGGAATTGAGGCCACTCTTTATGAGATGTTTTGAAATGCATGGCATAAATCCTTAAGGTTGCGTGGGAACCCTTAAGATTTTGGTAGGTTTTATGCAAGGGAGAGTGAGCTTGATGTCACTCTCTATGGGTTGATCATATGCATGAGAATGCAATACCTTGAGTTACTTTAAAACTCTCGTCTCAAAATGAAGCATTGAATGCGTGTATATATATGCCAGAGTATGGAGAGAGACTACAATTGTAAAATAAACATGCATGCATGAGTATTACACAAGCATTATAACAGCAGGAATAAACAACAATAAAGGGAAGTAAAGCAGTCACCCTTTCCTCTATAGTTTTAAAATCGATGTCAGTATCTTATATTCAGCAGAGGTTAGGTTATGCATGGATTTCTACATGAGCATGCGGTTGAGAGTTTACTAATATTTCCTAAGAAGGCTCAGTTCCCTGATCTTCAAACCTAGGCCCATTCTTCAAGGTAGTGCCATTATCGGTTAGTGATCTGAGGGGGAACCATCAAGAGGCCGTAGGCTAAGAAACTGACACAGTATCCGCCCACAACCAATATACCATTCCCCCTTCTAGCTAGAAGGGACATATTTAGGTAAAGAATGTAAGTATGCAAATGCTAGTGCACATGTAGTGTGTGTGTGAAATTTTTGAAAAGTGGAGGAAAGGGCCCAACAACTCTCATCCATCCTGTCCATTCCATTCTGCTCATTCATGACATACAAGGCAGTTAATATGACATAAAATAAAATGTGAACAAGGGTCCACCTATAAAACAAAATGCACAAAGTTAGTACCTTGATGACAAACTCAATGCAAGATAGAGTGATTGAATATGAATTGAATATAAGCGATGATATGTTTTTTAAAACAGCTTTGAAAAGGTTGATTTTTAAAAATTTGAAGTGGATAGAATTAGACAAATTAATCGACGATTCTAGATGAATAAAGGGTGAAGAGACACGATAATGGCCTAACCCTCTAAGCGTCTCTAGTGGAGTCGCCAGCTGTTGCGCCCTAATTTTTTGCACTCGAGTAAATAAGTGAGAAAAACATGGTACTCTCTCGTTAGAACTCATCCTCCTAGAAGGACGAGTGCGACTATGTTTGAATTGGGAAATTGATTTGAATGGGCTTTTGAAAAAGATTTGGAGTCGCCACCTAACTTTGTTAAGGTGAGTTATGTCACCTAAAACTAAGTGCAATCCGAAGATTAAACTTAGGATTTTTAAAAAGGTTTTGGAAAACTTCCTTAAGAGAGGGTTTTCAAAGAAAATAGGTTGTTTGGCAACTTTTGAAAAGACATAAGCCTTTTTTGAAAATAACTCCATTTTTGGTCTTTGAAAACAGTGATTCTAGGTTCGAAGGTTGGTTACATATAAGCAAGATGCTCTAGGCCATCACCCTACCCTGCCCTTACGGAACCTACATGTCTTTTCACCATGGGTTCACTCAATTAGAATATTCGATTATTTAATGTCCAATTATATCCAGTTTGAGAAATTTAGAAATAAGTTTTTATCATCGCTCTAGGAATGATATGATGCATGATATGCAAGTGCATGAACAGAATTTGAATTTGAAAAGGGGATTTGAGGTTTGAAAAAGGTTGTGGAAATTGAAAATTTGAAAAAGGTTGTGACCACACCCATGAGTATTGCCTACGTATCCCTTTGTTGGGAATCAAGTCAGTCGTAGTTCGGACTCGGGGTCTGATTGAAAATAGACACTTTGGGGTCTTATTTGATTTGAAAAGTACTTTGGAGTCATGTTTGATTTGAAAAGACACTTTGAGGCCTTTGAAAAGTTTGACTTGAGAAGAGTTTGATTTGAACTTTAATTGAAAGATTTGAAATTAAACTTGAATTTGACTTTGCAACAAAACTTGAACTTGAAGTAGTTTTAAAATAGACTTTGTACTTGTTTTGGAAAGTTTGATTAAACTTTGAAATCATCTTGACTTGAATTGGAGTTTGAAAACCATCTTGGTTTGGACTTGAGTTTTAGAAAAGAGTTGAAATCTCCTAATCTAGGGTTAGGGTTGAACTAGGGTTTTGGCCTTCTTAGGTTGAAACATGTATTTGAAATACAAAGGTTTGATTTTAAGAAAGTTTCAAATTAGAAAAGTTCTAAATTAGGAAAGTTTCGAATTAGGAAATATTGGATTTAGGAAAGATTGAAAACAGTTTTGATTTGATTTAGAAATATTTGGACTGAAAGAATTAGTAAAGATTTGACTTGAATAGTTGATTTGAAAGGATTTAGAAAGTTACAGTTTGGCAAGATTGGATTTTGAAAAACTTTGAATTAAGAAAGGTTTGAATATAGAAAGGTTTGGTTTTGAAATTTGGAAAGTCGGGATTTGAAAAGGATTTGAAAGTTTGAGATTAGGAAAGATTTGTAATTAGGAAAAATTTGATTTCTATTTCCTAAAGTTGTAGATTTAGATTATATTTTTAAAAATAGATGATTTGATTTGGTTTTCTATTTGGAATAGATTTTTAGAAAGTTATGATTTGAGACAAATAGAAAGTCATGATTTTTAGAAAGGAATTAGGGTTTCCTAATTATGAATTCTAGGATTTTGACTTAGACTTCAAGACAAGCAGTTTTTAGAAAGTAAATCTTTAAAAAGAGGTTTTTAGGAAGTGAATTTGCAAAAACTATTTTAGAAAAGTTTGAATATGAACTTTTGCAAGTCTCTTAGATAACTCACTTTCCTAAAATAATTCTAACCATAAAAAGATTAGAACCATTCTAGGGTTGTGATTTTGAAAACAATTAGGGTTTGAAAACAAGATTTGGACTTTGACGATCATGTTGAATATAACACTTTCTTAAAGCAAAACTAACCATGGAATGGTTAGAATCACTATAAAATTATGATTTATTAAAAAACAATTTAGAATTTGAACCCAAAATTTGGACCTTGGCGATCATATTGAATGTAACAGTTTCCTAAAACAACCCTAACCATGGAATGACTAGAATCATCTCAAGATTGTGGTTTTGAAAAAAAAATTGAAAGAATGATGGTTTTGAATGCAAGTTTTAAAAGAGAACTTTGATGGAAGTTTGAAAACAACTTTAAATATAAATTTGAATGCAATGTATGAACATGACAATCATAATGCAATAGGGATTTGAACATACAAGGTTAGGCTTTACCACATAATCAAAGGGGTCGAACCTACATCGTCTTGGGTTGAACTTAAAGAAAGCCCCAAACACGGTGACCTTCTACAATTCTTCCTAGGTATGAACCAATAAGCCCCTTGTTTTAAGTATGCAAGAAGAGGAATAGAATATGGGGATTAAAATAGAAGAGAACCCAAACGGATTGGGAGAGAGAAGAGAGAGAAGGAATTGCATAAACTAAATCGAAAACCTACCTTGTCTCTTTTTTTGCTTTGATTGCTTTGTTTGATTTGTTTGCTTCACCTTGAAAGTTTTGAACATGCAACACTTAATCTTCAATGGTTGTTTAGAGGCTTGTATTTGAGTGTATAGAGTGTATAGAGGTTAGGGTTTGAATGTATGGATTGAAGGGAGGCTAGGGCTTGAAGGAGACTTGAGAAAACTAGGGTTTTCAGGCATGTTTTTAGTGAGGCAGCATTTCTGGAGCGAGTTTGTGGATCTTTTTTATGTAGGGGGTGGCTTGTATTTGTAGGCAACCAAAGTTGGCTCTGGCGCTTGTTGTAGTGGTGCAAGGAAAAAATTTGGCTTGGTTCTACTAGGCCAAATTTTAGCCTAGTGGCGCCAGCTTTTTAGGAAATTGTTTAAGGTAGCAAAAACCAGATATTTGACTCTTGGGACGCAAGGCAAAAGATTTAGGCGCTTATCCTAGTGACTACCACGTAATTTTTGGCCTGACTTCATTAAGAGTGACTCTGGAAAGTCTGGGAATGATTCGAAAGACAGGGGATGGATGAGAATTCCCAAAAAGAGTGTCTCGGAGGTAACTAGGTAGATAACCAGAGTCGGTGTAGTTGAAAAGGGTGAATGGCTCACTAGGGGAAAAACGCTTCATGTGAATCGAGAAATACTGAAATTGGTTTGGAGTCAACTGGGATATGATTTGAAGGTTGGAAATACTATTAAGATTGCTCTAAAGGATTACCAGTTTGATACTTAGAGCCTGTATAGGTGAAAATACAACCGACCTACTAGGGGTAAAATGGTCATTTCACATTGGGTTTGCTGGAATGGACTCAAAATGGTCTGGAAAGGTATTGAAAAGTCAAGCATGCTGTTAGAAGCATTCTTGGAAGGTAACCAATTTGATACCCAGACCCGGTGTGGTTCTTGGAGGCAATTGGATACCAAGGGGCAAAATGGTTATTTTGACTGGATGCTCTCAAAATTGATTCGGAAGTGACTGAAGGGCACTAGAACATGCTGGATTATCTTTGGGAGAATCTTGGAAGGGTGGACTTACCGCTCTGAGGACTTAGGCACTTTCTCAAGAAGCGTGCTGGTAGGGCCCAATGGGCAATTTAGTCATTTTCACCGGTAAACGTGTTGACTTGAATTTTACTAGTTTAGAATGGAATTGAAACTGGAATTAAGGTTGAAATATGGATTTACCATATTTAGGAATACGTGCCAACTAGAATTGGACCGAGGAATGCCTCAAGGGCATTTGGGTCATTTTGCCTCTATTGGGCCCATCAGATCCGTGAAGTGGTTGACTAACTGGATTGATTCTAGAAAACTGGTTTGGACTTGAATGTGTCTATGCCATTTTGAATGTGAGTTTGGTTGGACTAGAGATTGCCGAGTGGAAAAAAAATGGGTTGCTTACAGGCCGCCCACTAGGGTTCACGAAAATTTTTTTCTTTCAAATTGGGTTCGTATGATTAAAGGTCATTAGAAGGCTAAAGAATGTCGGTTGTCAACCTTCACTTGGTATGAGATGCTGAGATAGTGGGAGTTGATGGAGATAGTATCCACACTAGTTGGTGGGCTTTTTACCTCATCACCAACCTTAGGTACTCCTCCGGAGGGTACTAGATAGTTCACTGGATACTTACTGAGACTGATGATCTCTACCGTACACGTGGTTCGAGAGTAACACAAGATTGCATGTCATTCATTTCATCATTAGATCTAAATTTACATAATTGCTAATGTATGGATGTATGTTTATTTTTCATATTTCTAATCCTTTTAATCCACTTGCTATTAACCTTGGGCAAAACAAACTTACTGGCCCAAATTATATAGATTGGAAATGAAACCTTTATATTATGCTCACAGTTGAGGGGTACAAATTTGTCTTTATTCAGCCCTGTCCTGATATGCCATGGGAAAGTGCTCCTCAAGATAAGATTGATGTGTATTAAAAGTGGCAGAAGGCTGATAAGATGTCTCGTTGCTACATACTGGCATCTTTATCAAATGTGTTGCAATATCAGCATCAACATATGCCTACTGCTGCTAATATGCTTCAAAATCTTAAGGAGATGTTTGGAGAGCAAAGGTGACCTGAAGCCAAGAGGAACCTACTTAACACCAAATGATCGAAGGGACTCCAGTTTGAGATTATGTTTTGAAAATGGTTGGTTTTTTGAACAAACTCGAGATTCTAGGAGCTGAGATAAACGGGGGGGGGGGGGGGGTCCCAGATTGATATGATTCTTTAGTTTCTACCTAGTTCATTCAATCAGTTCAAGCTAAACCATTTGATAAACAAAAGAGATTTTACAATAGCTGAACTAATGAATGAACTCAAGGCAACTGAAGGAATTATCATAGCCAATGGGAGTGTGAACATGGTTCAGGCTCAAGTCAGTTCTTCTAAGTCTAAGCCAAAAGGTAAGAAGGCTGGGAAAAAGAACAAGCTTAAGGGAACATCTAAGGGGGTAACCAAGCCCAGGGCAGTTATTAGGGACAAAAAGTCCAAAGGGAAGTGTTTCCTTTGTGGTAAGACTAGGCATTGGAAGAGGAATTGTCCAGACTATCTTACTAAACAAGGGTAAGGTGTGATCGAATCATTGTAGCTGAAACATGTTATGTGGCGAATTCTACTGAGACCTAGTGTGTAAATTCGGGCGCCACTTATCATGTTTACAATTCATTAAAGGGGTTTCAGGTAACCAGGTAGCTAAGTGATGAGGAGATCAGTTTGCACTTAGGGATATATGATCGAGTATTTGCAGTTGCCATAGGAGTAGTTAGGTTATCTTTCGATAGTAGAAGTTTGATTTTAGATCATTGTCTCTAAGTGCTGGATATTCGAAGAAATCTTATTTCGGTTTCGTGCTTATATAAAATTGGTTTTTCAATACATTTTTTATTCAAATGTTTTGAACAGAAAAAATAAATGTTTTATTTGTTATGGTACAATAGTGGATGGTTTGTATTCGGCAACTCCTACAGGGACTACGTCTCCTATGGCCCCTGCATTACTTAACACTGAGATAGTTGGTACATCTAAGACTTACCAACTAAAAGAAAGGAAGCTTCTATTAGTTCTACCTATTTTTGGCATCTAAGACTGGGTCATATCAATCTAAGTACGATCTAAGGACTGGTAAAGGATGGACCTTTAGGTTCTTTAGTTCTTGAACCATTTCAGTCTGTAAATCTTGTTTGAAGGGTAAAATGACCAAGAGACAGTTTCCTAGAAAAGGTCATAGAGCTAAAAAATTGTTGGAATTAGTGCACACTGATGTGTGTGGTCCTATGAACATTTAGGCAAGAGGTGGTTATGAGAATTTCGTTACTTTCATAGACGATTGCTCAAGATATGACTATATTTATCTTATGCATTGCAAGTCTGAGACCTTTGAGAAATTCAAGGAGTTTCAGGTTAAAGCAAAAAAACAGACGGGTAAAAGCTTAAAGGCCCTTCGATCTGATCAAGGTGATGAATACCTCTTAGGAGAGTTTGAGAACTATTTGAGTCAGTATGGGGTAGTCTCTCAGTTAAATGCCTCGGGTACACCGGAATAAAATGGTACTGTAGAAAGAAGAAACCGGACTCTTTTAGATATGGTGAGATCGATAATGAGCGATTTCTCATTTGCCATTTCCTTTTGAGGATATGCTTTAGAGACGGCCATGTATCTTTTGTACTTGGCACCTACCAAGGTAGTACCCATAACATCAAAAGAGTTGTGGAATGGGTGAAACCTAGCCTCTAACACCTTAGAATTTGGGGTTGTCCTACTCATGTTAGGAATGGGGATGCCAGTAAATTGGAGGTAAGAATTTATCTGTTTGTAGGGTATCTGTCGCGCGCAAATTTTTCGCACTCGAGGAATACTCACACAAGTGGGAAAAATGTTGTACTCTCTCGTTAGAACTCACCCTCCTAAAAGAATGAGTGCGACTAGGTTTGAATTGAAAATAGGTTTGAATAAAGGGCTTTTGCAAAAGATTCGGAGTCGCCACCTAACTTGATTAAGGTGAGTTAGGTCACCTAAAAACTAAGAATAATCTGAAGACTATACTTAGGGTTTTGGAAAACAATTTGAAAATATCTCCTCAAGAGAAGGTTTTTTTAGGAAAACAGGTTGTTTGGCAACCTTTGGAAAACATTTAGCCCTTTTTAGAAAAATAACTCCTTTTGGTCTTTGAAATCAGTGATCCTAGGTTCGGAGGTTGGTTACGTGTAGGGAAGATGCACTAAGCTATCACCCTACCCCGCCCTTTCGGTACCTACATGTCAATCTACCCTAGATTTACCTATGAGAGTCTTTAATTAACTATAGTTCAACCCCATTCACTTTGAAGAACAATGTTTGAAAACTAATTTAGCATGATGCATGATATGCAAGCAATAGAAAAGAATTGAAAAATAGATTTAAAAAGAGATTGCTTTGATTTGAAAATAGACTTGAAAAGATGGAATTGAAATTGGAAAGTTTGAAAATTGAGAGTAGAAATTTGAAAATAGAAATTTGAAATTGGAATTTTAAATTTGAAAAGATTTTGAAAACCGCAACCATGAGGGTGGAATTGAAAGTTTGAAAAGTATTGTGACCGCACCTATGAAGGTTGCCTACGTATCCCTTTGGGGGAATCAGGTCAGTCGTAGTTCGGACCGGAGTCCGATTGAAAATAGAAGAGTGGATTGAAGAAGTAACTTGAATTGGACATTGAATTTGATTTGAAATTGGAAGAGGAGATTGGAAATTGAAATTGAGAAGATTGGACTCTGATTTGAAAAGATAGACTTGGACTTGTTTTGGAAAAGAGAAGGCTTAAGAAAACCTAGACTTAGGAAAGAGAAGAGACCTAGGAAAGATTTGACTTGGCTTGGAAGATTTGGAAAGATTGGATTTTAGGAGATGTTCGAATTAGGAAAGGTCTGATTTAGGAAAGTTTCGAATTAAGAAAGTTACATTTTTGGAAAGTTTTTTAATTAGGAAAGTTTTGGTTTAGGAAAGTTTTAGGTTTAGGAAAGTTTTGAATTTAAGAAAGTTTGGAAATTGGAAAGTTTTGAATTAAGAAAATTTCGAATATAGAAAGTCTTAAATTAAGAAAGCTTTGAGTTTAAAAAAGTCTTAGATTTGGAAAGATGCTGAAGTTTTGGAAAGTTTAGAATTTAGAAAGCTTGGAAGTTTAGAAAGATTTAAGATTTTAGAAAATTTTAGAGTTTTAGAAAATCTTGAAATTAAGAAAGGTTTGAATCTGGGAAAGGTTTAAAAGCTTGAATTTAGAAAGTTAAGATTTGGAAAGGGGGTTGAATTAGGAAAGGGTTGAATTAGGAAAGATTTGAAAGTTGAGTTTTAAAATTTAGGAAAGATTTTTATATTCAAGTTTAGGAAACTTAAGATTTAGGAAAGTGAAAGTTTAGGAAGGATTTGAATTAAGAAAGAGTTGGATTTTGAAATTTAAGGAAAGATTTAGAGTTTAGGTTTAGGAAACTTATGGTTTAGGAAGGAATTGAATTAGGAAAGGTTTGGATTAAGAAGAGATTGGATTTGGTTTCTTAAAGAGAAGATAGGATTTGACAAGGATTTGAAAAGGGGGATTCTAGAAACCCTAGATTTGAAAAATTGTAGTTTTGACGTAGAAAAAAGGTTTTGGAAACATGTATATTTTTTATGTGAAAACATGAGGTTTTGGAAACCTAGGTTTGGGGCAAAGTTTGAAAATCATGTTTTTGGGAAGAAAATTTAGGGTTTCCTAATTGTGGGTTCTAGGGCTTGACTTGGGCTCTAAGGAAAAGGAATTTTTAGAAAGTGCGTTTTTGGAAACGAAGGTTTTGGAAGGAAAACCTAGAGGCGAATTTCTAGAAGGAAGATTTTAGAAAAGAGAGTTTTTGGAAAGATTTTTAGGAGAGATTTTTTTAGGAAAGTGAATCTAGGGAGTGATTTTAGAAAGTGAATTTTGACGAAAAGATTTTGGAGAGGAGTTGAAAAAGAGAGTTTTGAAAAATAGATTTTGGAAGGGAGTTTTTGAAAACAATTTTGAAAAGGAGAGTTTTAGGAAAGTATGTTGAAAAAGAGATTTTTAGGAAGAGATTTTTGAAAAGAGAGAGTTTTTAGGAAGATTAAAAACATCTCACTTTCCTAAAGCAGTTCTAGCCATAAGAGGACTAGAACCACTTTAAGAAAGTGGTTTTGAAAACAATAAGGTTTGAAAATATAGACCAAAAAGCCACTTTTAATATAACACTTTCCTAAAGCAACCCTAGCCATGGAAAGGCTAGAATCACCCTAGAATTATGATTTTGAAAACATGTTTTTGAAAAAAGAGATTTTGATGCAATTTTGAAAACAAGTTTAAAAACGTTTTGAAAAACAACTTTTAAAACGGTTTTTGGAAGATGCAAGACTATGATATGCGCAATGCAATTTGGGGTCATGAACATACAAGGTTAAGGCTTCACCACATAATCAAGGGGGCCGGACCCACGTGGTCTTTGGTTAGACTAGAAGAAAGCCCCCGATACGGTGACTCTCCAATAGTCTAATCCTACACATGGACCGGGAGTCCCCTTGTTTCAAGCATGCAAAGGAAGGGGGGGAAAGAGATGGGGGATTAAAATAGAGAAAACCCAAGTGGGTTGGAGAGAGAAGAGAGAGGGGAAAGTACAGAAAATTAAAGAGAAAGCCTACCGTATGTCTTCTTTATTTTGCGCGCCGCGCTGTCTTCGGTCTTCAGTCTTTGTCTTGATCTTCACCTTCAGTCTTCAAGAGTTGTCTTCAAGCTTTGGATGGCAGCTTTTCAAGTCTTCAAAGAGTGGTTGAAGGCTAGTGTATGAGTGTATAGGGGAGTGTATGAGTGTATAGGAGGCTAGGGTTTGTGTATAGTGGCTAGGGTTTGGGAAAACCTAGGGAGGCTAGGGTTTTGGAGATGCTTGAGCTCTGTATATCAAAATATGGGATTTTTAGGTTCAGTTTGCAGACCCCTTTCACGTTGAATGAGGCTCTGTATTTATAGAAGGAGGATAAACCTGGCGCCTGTTGCAGTGGCGCAAGGCCAAATTCTACACTGGCGCCACTAGTAGTGGCGCCAGCCAATTAGGAAAGATTTAAGGTCGGCAAACAACGTATCTTTGACTAGATTTGGGCGCCTGTACTAGTGACTACCATGTAAATTTTAGCCTGGCTTCACTAGGAGCGACTCCGGAAAGTTCGGGAATGATTTGAAGGAGCCGGGGATAACCCGGAAGGCCGAAATGGAGCAGGAACACTTAAAATAGTGTCCTGGAGGTATTTGACTTGAAAAGTGAGGATAAGATGTGTCGGAAAGGTTGACCGAGCCTTTAGGGGCAAAACGGTCAACCGGACCGGAAAACTGCCGGGACAGACTCAAACTGTCCCGGAAGAAGACTTGGGATCTGGAAACATTATTTAGAATGTTCCCAAAGGTTGCCGGTTTGATACCCAGAGCCGGCGTGGTCGGAAAAGGAGACCGGCCCACCAGGGCAAAATGGTCATTTTGTACCGGGTTTGCCGGAATTGACTCGGAATGGTCCGGAAAGGTAAAGGAAGGTTGAGAACACTATTAAAAGTATTCTCGGGTCATTACCGGTTTGATGCCCAGAGCCGGTGTGGTTGAAGAAGGAGACCGGCCCTCTAGGGGCAAAACGGTCATTTTGTACCGGGTTGGCTAGAACTGACTCAGAATGATCCGGAAAGAGAAGGGAAGGTTGAGAGCACTATAAAAAGCAATCTCAGAGGGTTACCGGTTTGATACCCAGAGCCAGTGTGGTTCCCGGGGCATCCGGATGCCTAGGGGCAAAATGGTCATCTTGACCGGAAAGTCTCGAAAAAGGTCCTAAGGGTAATTTGGTCATTTTTTCACCAAAGTGGGCTAACAGCCACTGGTGTTGACCTAGGTTTTGAGTGTTTTCGCCACTCTCACGGTGTGAGTACTTCCGCTACTCGGATGGGGTTGATGATTTGTGAGTATTTCTGCTACTCGGATAGGGTTGATGATTTGTGAGTATTTCCGCTACTTGGACGGGGTTGATGATTTGTGAGTATTTCCGCTACTCGGACGGGGTTGAGTATTTCCGCTACTCGAACGGGGTTGATGATTTGGGAATATTTTCACTACTCGGACGGGGTTGAGTATTTCCGCTACTCTAACGGGTTTGTGAGTATTTCTGCTACTCTAACGGTTCTGTGAGTATTTCCGCTACTCTAACGGTTCTGTGAGTATTTTCGCTACTCTAACGGTTCTGTGAGTATTTCTGCTACTCTAACGGTTCTGTGAGTATTTCCGCTACTCTAACGGTTCTGTGAGTATTTCCGCTACTCTAACGGTTCTGTGAGTATTTCTGCTACTCTAACGGTTCTGTGAGTATTTCCGCTACTCTAACGGTTCTATGAGTATTTTCGCTACTCTAACGGTTCTGTGAGTATTTTCGCTACTCTAACGGTTCTATGAGTATTTCTGCTACTTTAACGGCTTTATGAGTATTTCCGTTACTCTAACGGTTTTGTGAGTAGTTTTGCTACTCGGACCGTCTCGAGGAATAAACTGTCTCGAGAGTGGGACTGGAAGGGGTCTTACCGTCTCCGAAGAGACGTGCCTAGATTGGAGCCGTCTCAAGGAATAAACTGTCTCGAGAGTGGTATTGGAAAGAGGTCTTACCGTCTCCAAAGAGACGTGCCTGGTGAGTAGTTTTGTGAGTAGTTTTGTGAGTACTTCCGCTACTCTAACGATTTTGTGAGTATTTCCGCTATTCTAACGGTTTGGTGAGTAGTTTTGCTACTCGGACCGTCTCGAGGAACAAACTGTCTCGAGAGAGGGATTGGAATTGGAATAAGAAAGGATAATGCCCCTAAGGGCATTTTGGTCATTTTGCCTCTATTTGAGCCTGACAGGCCCGCGAAGCGATGAAAAGACGGAATTTGGAACTAGAGAATTGGATTCTATAGGAATATGCCCAAAATGACTTGAAAACAAGTCTGGACGGAGTGTAGACTGCCGAGCGGTCAAAAATGGGGTGCTTACAGTATCCAAAAAGAACCAAAAGTGGTTTGTTTTATAGTCTTGAGACGGAGAAGGTGTTTGTTAGCATAAATGTTATTTATTTAGAGGAGGACTACATGCTAAATCACAAGCCTCGAAGCCATATAATGCTAGAGGATTTGGGTGGGACAAAGAGTAATGAAATTGACAGACCATTAAGCACAGATCATATTAGTATACCACAGTCTTTAACAGAAACCACAAATCCATAAGTAGTTGGAAGACTGTAACCTCGTCATAGTGGGAGGATAGTCCTGACAGGTTTATGTTTTTGGGAGAATCCTATGAGGTAATCCCAGAAGAATAAGATCCTAGAAACTACAATGAGGCTTTGGATGATGTAGATGCGAGTCACTAATAGGTTACTATAAAAGTTGAGATGGAGTCTATGTATTCTAATTAGGTTTGGGAGCTAGTAGATCCACCAGCTAATGTTAAACCCATTGGTTGCAAGTGAGTCTACAAGAGGAAGAGGGGTCTAGAAGGTAGAGTTGAGACTTATAAAGCTAGGTTGGTGGCGAAGGGTATACTTAGGAATAAGGGATCGATTATGAGGAAACATTCTCACCGGTAGCCATGCTTAAGTCTATATGGATCTTGCTTTCAATTTTTGCATATCTCGATTATGAGATATGGAAAATGGACGTCAATACTATTTTTCTCAACTACAATCTTAATGAGAGCATCTATATAGTGCAACCCGACAGGTTCATAGTAAAGGGCCAAGAGCACATAGTGTGCAAGTTGCAGAAGTTCGTTTATAGACTGAAGCAAGCTTCTTATAGTTGGAACATCCATTTTGATGAAGCTATATAGTCTCATGGCTTCAATCAGAATTCAGATGAGCCATTTGTCTATAAGAAATCCAATGGAAACGTGGTGGTATTTTGGTCTTATATGTTAATGACATCTTACTAATTGGGAATGATGTAGGATGGTTATCAATGGTTAAAGTATGGCTTTCTCGTTACTTTGATATGAAGGATTTAGGATAGGCTAGTTACATCCTAGGAATCAAGCTTTTACGAGATCGCAGAAATAGGATGATAGGCTTATCCCAAACTGCATATATAGATAAGGTATATGCATAATTCCAAGAAATGTTTCTTACCTTTTAAACATGAGATTGCTCTATTTAGGGATCAGTGTCCTAAGACACGTGAGGAGGAAGAGCACATGAAGATAGTTCCTTATACTTCTGCTGTAGGAAGTCTCATGTATGCTATACTTTGTACTAGACCAGATATTTATTTTGTTGTTGGCATGGTCAGCAAATATTAGTCAAATCCAAGAAATGAGTACTAGATTGTTGTAAAGCATATTCTCAACTACTTGAGGAGGACTAGGGATTATGTGCTCATACATGGTGGGAGTGATAACCTGGTGCCATTAGGATATTTTGATTCTGATTTTCAATCAGATAGGGATTCGAGAAAGTCCACATCGAGATATGAGTTTACCCTGGGCGGTGGGGCCATAAGTTGGAGGAGCGTGAAGAAGGCTTGTATTGTTGATTCCACCATGGAGGCCGAGTACATAGCAGCTTTGTAAGCAGCTAAGGAGGTAGTTTGGCTTCAAAAATTTCTCTTGGACTTGGAGTGGTACCACTGGCTAAAAGCCCTATTTTACTTTATTGTGACAATAGTGTTGCAATAGCTCAGTCTAAGGACCCAAGAGACAACAAGAAGGGGAAGCATATTGAGCGAAAGTATCACTTTATCAGGGAGATAACTTAGAAAGGAGATATAGCAGTGACCAAGATTGCATCAGTAGAGAACGTTGCAAATCCTTTCATAAAATCATTAAATGTTAAAGTTTTTTATTCTCATATAGAGGGCATGTGACTTAGGTGTGATAGGTCATGGCCTTAGGGCTAGTGGGAGATTGTTGGATTGTATGAGTCCTTAAAGACATATTTAGGATATTTGATTAATATTATATTCTCTTTCTTGTTTACGTTCATTCATACTGTAAAAAAATTATATATACATGAGATGTGTAAGGTCCAAGAATTGTATTTAAGGTAGATCATATGTATGAATGTGATTCATATACAGAGAGATATGATTACACTATCTACTTGTAATTTCAAACTTAGTTTATAGTCAGGGTGAGCTTGGACAACTCGCTTAGTTGGCTATAACACATGTATCCTCTATTTTATAGAATGGTTGGTCTCGATTGTTAGAGTAGTTGACTTCGCATTAATGTGTTAATGTACTTGGAGTACATTGAACTGGATTAGGGTAAGAATACATACCCACTATTGTCTGTGGTAGTGTCACTTCTTACAACTCTATTAATTGCAAAGTGAGTCTTAACCCTAAGGGATTAAAGGACTCGAGTACTTGATGGTGTTCACTTTGATTTATCAATGAGTGAAACTTATGTATGGTCAATACTTAAATAGGTTGGGTGTACATTGTTAGGACTTGAAAACTTCTAATCTCAATAAGGTCACCACACTCTTATGAGATATGTATTCCCTTGACTTAGTCTGTCGTTTGATCACTGCTCGCATGGCGGTTTTTTTTTTATTCATATAATATTTATAGAACAAAGTTAGTATTTATTTTCAAAAGGACTTTAATTTGCAATGATCAATAGTTGTTAGATTGGATAGTCTTAGATAAAAAGTAAATGGGTTAAGCCGACATTTCTTTAGCTTGGTGCCAATTTACGATTACTGGAAGTGGGGATTCGTCTTTATGGTAATTAATAGGATAGGGGCCTTGACGTAATTTTTTATTTTGAAAGATCAACTACCATCATTTAGTGGAGTTGAGAGTAGTTTCACTAATTGCTACATTCATCAAGGGTTGATGTACAATTATAGCAACTTGGTGTTAGTCTAGAATATGAAAATCCTAGAGATCCCCCCTTGCACTTAGAGAGGTATAGTATATATACATATACAAGGTGATGGCCGGCCATACCTAATGCTTGGAGAGAGAGATTTCGGCTAAGGGTGTTTGTGTGTGTGTGTGCACTTGTAAGTTCCCACCAACTCTTGCCATCCCTTGTGCCTTAGTAATCAAGGAGGAAGAACATTAGGTCAAAGAGGCTCAAGCTATTTAAGGATTCCAGGAAGAACCCTAGAAGAAGGAAGCTCAAGTTCTTCAAGTGTTCTCATTGTTTAAGATGTGCTACAAAACCCTATAAGATATGATCTTTAATTCATCTCGTTGTTCATGCATGAATCAATGGAGACACATGAGAATGATCTCAAAGTTTTTTTTTTAAATCGCTTCCGCAATGGTTTTTTAAAAACTAATCACTAAGGGCTCATAAAAAAAACAAAAAAAAAAAAAACAAAAAACCAATAAGCCAATCGTCATCAAAGCTATTCTCTGACTCTGTAAGGTGTGCCCCTATGTGCACTACATGACTCAATGATCATAGTATCTCAATCTTCTGATCTTTAGCACACTGTTAGATCTTCTGTAAATCAACTTGGGGCAACTGACTTCAACTCTGCTAGAAAGTTAGCCAGCTCTTAGATAAGAGCCTAAACTATCTATGGCACTCCTGTATAAGAGCTTAAACTATCTATGCTCCTCCCAGACAAGAGACTAAACTATCCATGCTTGCTCCTTGACAAGAGTCAAAAATTGTCTAGCAGCACTCCTCGATATGAGCTATAAACAATCCAATATGCACTCTCAGTATATGCTAAATGGCATTCAGATTGCTCCTTATACCCAAGGGAGCCAGCCTCAACATCCCGAGCCATGATCTTACCACCTAAGTATCGCATCCTGATTTTTTGCTCTAAAAAAAATACAAGTGGAAAAAATACGGTACTCTCTCGTTAGAACTCATCCTCCTAAATGGAAGAGTGCGACTAGGTTTGAATTGAAAATTTATTTGAGTAAGGGCTTTTGGAAAAGATTTAAAGTCACCACCTAACTTTGTTAAGGTGAGTTAGGTCACCTAAAACTAATAATCCAAAGATTAAACTTAGAATTTTTGAAAACTTGCTCAAGAGAGGAGTTTTAAGAAAACATGTTGTTTGGAAACCTTTAGAAAGATTTAAGCCTTTTTTTAAAAAATAACTCTATTTTGGTCTCTCAAAAACAATGATTCTAGGTTCAAAGGTTGGTTACGTGTAGGGAAGATGCACTAGGTTATCACTCTATCCCAACCTTGCGGTACCTACATGTCTATTCACCCTAAGTTCACTTATTGAAAATCTTTGATTATCTCTTGTCCAATTATATCCATTCTGAGAATTTTAAAAAGAGATTTGATATGATCCATGACATGCAAGTGCAATAAAAGGATTTGATTTTGAAAATAGATTTGAAGAGAGGATTTAAAGTTTGAAAGAGGTTGTGAAAATTGAAAATTTGAAAAAGGTTGTGACCGCACCCATGAGGGTTGCCTACGTATCCCTTTGTTGGGAATTAGGTTAGTCGTAATTCAGACTCGGGGTCTAATTGAAAATAGACAGTTCGAGGTCTTGTTTGTTTTGAAAAGACACTTTGGGGTTTTTGAAAAGTTTGACTTGAAAAGATTATGAATTGAACTTTGATTGGAAGCTTGAAAATTAAACTTTGATTAACTTGATGATTTGAAATTGACTTTAATTTGAAATTGAACTTGAAATAAAACTTGGACTTGATTTGGAAAGATTGAATTGAACTTTGAAATCATCTTGACTTAGATTGAAGTTTTAAAACCGTCTGGGTTTTTACTTGAGTTTAAAGAAGAGTCTTTAAAAAAAGTTGAAGTTTCCTAATTTTAGGGTTAGGGTTGAACTAGGATTTAGAAATCTCAGGATCTAGGTAACCTAGGGTTGAAACATGTACTTGAAATAAGAATGTATGAGTTTAGAAAGTTGAATTTGAGGAAAGTTTCAAATTAAGAAGGTTCCAAATTAGGAAAGTTTCATTTTAGGAAAGAGTTGATTTTGGAAAGATTTGAATTTGGAAAGTTTTGAATTAAAAAAGTTTCATTTTAGGAAATAGTTGATTTTGGAAAGATTTGCATTTGGAAAGTTTTGAATTTAGAAAGATTTGGAAGTTTGAAATTAAGAAAGGTTTGAAAGTTTGAATTTAAGAAAGATTGAAATTAGGAAAAATTTGATAGTTTGAAATTTAGAAAGTCGGGTTTTGAAAAGGTTTGAAATTAGGAAAGATTTCATTTCTATTTCCTAACATAGAAGATTGAATTTTATTTTTAAAAATAGATGATTTGATTTTGTTTCCAAAATTGGAGGATTTGATTTGACATGGAGTTGGAAATGTTAAGTTTTGAAAATCTTGAATTTGGAAATCTATGATTTGGTAGAAAAAGGTATTTTTGGAAATCTATGATTTGAGGTAAAATAGCAAGTCATGATTTCAAGAAAAGAATTAGGGTTTCCTAACCATAGATTCTAGACTTGACTTGGACTTCAAGACAAAGAGTTTTGGGAAAGTAAATTTTTTAAAAGAGTTTTTAGGAAATAGATTTGCAAAAACTATTTGGAAAGAGGTTTGAATATGGACTTTTACAAGCCTCTTGAATATCTCACTTTTCTAAAACGATTCTAACCATGGGAAGATTAGAACCATTTTAGGGTTGTGATTTTGACAACAACTAAGATTTGAAATATGGACCATAATGATCACATTGAATGTAACACCTTTCCTAAAACAATCCTAACCATGGAAAGGATAGAATCATATTAAGATTGTGGTTTTGATAAAAACAATTTAGGGTTTGAATCCAAAATTTGGACCGCGATGGTCACATTGAATTTAACACTTTTTTAAAACAACCCTAACCATAGAATGACTAGAATTAACCAACGAGTGTGATTTTGAAAACAAGTTCGAAAGAATGAGGTTTTGAATGCAAGTTTTGAAAGAGAACTTTGATGTAAGTTTGAAAACAACTTTAAATGCAATGTTTGAACATGATAACCACAATGCAATAAGGTGTAAGCACCCCATTTTTGACCGCTCGGCAGTCTAAACTCCGTCCAGACTTGTTTTCAAGTCATTGTGGGCATATTCTAATCGAAACCAATTCTCTAGGTTCAAACTCCGTCTTTCCATCGCTTCGCGGGCCTGTCAGGCTCAAATGGAGGCAAAATGACCAAAATGCCCTTAGGGGCATTGTCCTTTCTTATTCCAATTCCAATCCCTCTCTCGAGACAGTTTATTCCTCGAGACGGTCCGAGTAGCAAAACTACTCACAAAACCGTTAGAGTAGCGGAAATACTCACAAAACCGTTAGAGTGGAGGAAACACACAAAACCCAGGCACGTCTCTTCGGAGACGGTAAGACCCCTTTCCAATCCCACTCTCGAGACAGTTTATTCCTCGAGACGGTTTCAATCCAGGCACGTCTCTTCGGAGATGGTAAGACCCCTTTCCAATCCCACTCTCGAGACAGTTTATTTCTTAAGACGGTTTCAATCCAGGCATGTCTCTTCGAAGACGGTAAGACCCCTTCCAGTCCCACTCTCGAGACAGTTTATTCCTCGAGACGGTCCGAGTAGCAAAACTACTCACAAAACCGTTAGAGTAGCGGAAATACTCACAAAACCGTTAGAGTAGTAAAAATACTTACAAATCATCAACCCCGTCCGAGTAGCGGAAATACTCCCAAATCATCAACCTCGTCCGAGTAGCGGAAATACTCACAAATCATCAACCCCGTCCGAGTAGCGGAAATACACACACCGTTAGAGTGGCGGAAACACTCAAAACCTAGGTCAACACCAGTGTCTATTAGCCCACTTCGGTGGAAAATGACCAAACTACCTTTAGGACCTTTTCCGAGACTTTCCGGTCAAGATGACCATTTTGCCCCTAGGCATCCGAAAGCCCCGGAAACCACACCGGCTCTGGGTATCAAACCGGTAATGTCCCGAGAATACTTTTTATAGTATTCTCAACCTTCCTTTACCTTTTCGGATCATTCCGAGTCAGTTCTGGCCAACCCGGTGCAAAATGACCATTTTGCCCCTAGAGGGCCGGTCTCCTTCTTCGACCATACCGGCTTTGAGTATCAAACCGGTAATGTCCCGAGAATACTTTTTATAGTATTCTCAACCTTCCTTTACCTTTCCGGACCATTCCGAGTCAGTTCCAGCAAACTCGGTACAAAATGACCGTTTTGCCCCTAGTTGGCCGGTTTCCTTTTCTGACCACGCCGGCTCTGTAAATCAAACCGGTAACCTCTGGGAACATTCTAAATAAGGTTTCCAGATTCCAAGTCTTTTCCTGGGACAATCCGAGTTCGCCCCGGCAGTTTCTTAGTCCAATTGACCGTTTTGCCCCTAAAGGCCCGGTGAACTTCTCCGACACATTTTGTCCTCACTTTTCAAGTCAAATACCTCCAGGACACTATTTTAAGTGTTCCTGCTCCTTCCGGCCTTCTGGGTCATTCCGGGCTCCTCTAAATCATTCCCAGACTTTCCAGAGTCACTCCTAGTGAAGCCAGGCTAAAGATTGCATGGTAGTCACTAGTACAGGCGCCCAAATCTAGTCAAAGATACGTTGCTTGCCAACTTATAAAGTTTCCTAAGTGGGTGGCGCCAAGCCAAGAATTGGCCTGGCGCCACTCCTAGTGGCGCCAAGTGAAATTTTGCCCTGGCGCCACTTCAACAGGCGCCAGGTTTGTCCAACCTCTATAAATACAGAGCCTCATTCAACGTGAAAAGGGTCTGCAAACTTAACCTAAAAATCCTATATTTCGATATACAGAGCTCGAGCATCTCCTAAACCCTAGCCTCCTTAGGTTTTCCAAACCCTAGCCACCATACACAAACCCTAGACTCATATACACTCTTATACATCCCCATACACTCATACACCAACCTTCAACCCTTCTTCGAAGACTTGAAGAGCTGTCATCCAAAGCTTAAAGACAACTCTTGAAGACTGAAGGTGAAGATCAAGACAAAGACCGAAGACCGAAGACAGCGCGGTGCGCAAAATAAAGAAGACATACGGTAGGCTTTCTCTTTTACTTTCTGCACTACCCCCCTCTCTCTTCTCTCTCCAACCCACTTGGGTTTTCTCTATTTTAATCCCCCATCTCTTTCCCCCCTTTTCTTTGCATGCTTGAAACAAGGGGACTCCCGGTCCATGTGTAGGATTAGACTGTTGGAGAGTCACCGTGTCGAGGGCTTTCTTCTAGTCTAACCAAAGACCACGTGGGCCTGGCCCCCTTGATTATGTGGTGAAGCCTTAACCTTGTATGTTCACGACCCCAAATTGCATTGTGCATATCATAGTCTTGCATCTTCCAAAAACTGTTTTCAAAGTTGTTTTTCAAATCGTTTTCAAACTTGTTTTCAAAATTGCATCAAAATCTCTTTTTCGAAAACTTGTTTTCAAAACCACAATCCTAGGGTGATTCTAGCCTTTCGATGGCTAGGGCTGCTTTAGGAAAGTGTTACATTAAAAGTGACCCTTTTGGGTCTATATTTTTAAATCTTATTGTTTTCCAAAACCACTTTCTTAAAGTGGTTCTAGCCCTCTTATGGCTAGAATCGCTTTAGGAAAGTGAGACGTTTTTATACTTTCTAAAAACTCTCTTTTCAAAAAGTCTTTCTTCCTAAAAATCTCTTTTTCAACATACTTTCTAAAACTCTCATTTCCAAAATTGTTTTCAAAAACTCCCCTCCAAAATCTATTTTTCAAAACCCCCCTTTTTTCAACTCCTTTCCAAAACTCTCTCTCCTAAAAATTCACTTTCTAAAAACATTCCCTAGATTCACCTTCCTAAAAACTCTCTCCAAAAACCTTTCTAAAAAGCTCTCTTTTCCAAAATCTTCCTTCTAGAAATTCCCCTCTAGGATTTTCCTTCTAAAATCTACGTTTCCAAAAACACACTTTTCAAAAATTTCTTCTCTTTAAAATCGTTTTCCAAAAACTCCCTCTTCAAATTCACTTTCCAAAAACTCCTCCCTAGGATTCCCTTCTAGAAAACCTTCGTTTCCAAAAACGCACTTTCAAAAATCCTCTTTCCTTAGAAGCCCAAGTCAAGCCCTAGAACTCGCAATTAGGAAACCCTAATTTTCTTTCCAAAAACATGGTTTTCAAACTTTGCCCCTAACCTAGGTTTCCAAAACCTCTTATTTTCTACATCAAAACTGCACATGTTTCCAAAACCTATTTTCTACGTAAAACTGTAATTTTTCAAATCTAGGGTTTCTAGAATCTCCTTTTCCAAATCCTTGCCAAATCCTATCTTCCCTTTAGGAAACCAAATCCAATATTTCGTTTTTGGAAACAAAATCCAACCATTTTCTTTTAGAAACCAAATCCAATTCCTTCCTAATCCAAACTTTTCTTAATTCAATTCCTTCCTAAACCATAAGTTTCTTAAACCTAAACCTTAAATCTTTCCTTAAATTTCAAAATTCAAATCTTTCTTAATTCAACCCTTTTCTAATTCTACCCTTTTTTCAAATCTTAACTTTTCAAACCTAAGTTTTCAAACTCTTCCTAAACTCAAACCTTTCCTAATCTCAAGGTTTTCTAAAATTCTAAAACTTTCTAAATTTCAAATCTGTCCAAATTCAAAACTTTCTAAATTTGAAACTTTCTCAAGTTAAATCTTTCTAAACTTCCAAAATTTCTAAATTCTAAACTTTCCAAAACTTCAAAATCTTTTCAAATCTAAAACTTTACTAAACTCAAAACTTTCTTAATTCAAACATTTCCTAAATTGAAAACTTTCCTTTTTCAAACCTTTCCTAAAACGAAACTTTCCTACTTTCAAAACTTTCTAAATTCAAAACTTTCCAATTTTCAAAACTTTCCTATTTCAAAACTTTCCTAAAGTGAAAACTTTCCTAAACCTAAAACCTTCCTAATTTTAAAATTTCCAAAAATGACACTTTCCTAATTCGTAACTTTCCTAATCCAAATTTGTCTTCCAAGCTGAGTCAAATATTTCCTAAGTTTCTTCTCTTTCCTAAGTCTAGGTTTCTTAAACCTTCATATTTCTAAAACGAGTCCAAATCTATCTTTTCAAATCAAAGTCCAATCTTTTCCAAAATTTCAATTTCCAATCTCCTCTTCTAAGCTCAAATCAAGTCCAATTTCCAATTCAATCTCTCTCTTCAAATTAATCTCTTTTTAATCGGACTCCGGTCTGAACTACGACTGACCTGATTCCCCCAAAGGGATACGTAGGCAACCTTCATAGGTGCGGTCACAACACTTTTTAAACTTTCAATTCCACCCTCATGGGTGCAGTCTCCACATTTTTCAAGTTTCAAATTCCAATCTACTTTCAAAATTCCAATTTTTCTATTTTCAAATTCCTGTTTCCAAGTTTTCAAACTTTCCAATTTCAATTCCATCTCTTTAAATCTATTTTCAAATCAAATCAATTTCAAATCAATCTCTCTTCAAATCTATTTTTCAATTCTCTTATTTTGCACTTGCATATCATGCATCATGTTAGTTTTCAAACATTGTTTTTCAAAGTGGATAGGATTGGCCAATAGTTAATTAAAGACTCTCATAGGTGAATCTGGGGTAGATTGACACGTAGGTACCGAAAGGGCGGGGTAGGGTGATAGCTTAGTGCGTCTTCCCTGCACGTAACCAACCTCCGAACCTAGGATCACTGTTTTCAAAGACCAAAAGGAGTTATTTTTCAAAAAGGGCTAAATGTTTTCCAAAGGTTGCCAAACAACCTGTTTTCTTAAAAACCCTCTCTTGAGGAGATATTTTCAAAATCGTTTTTTCAAAAACCCTAAGTGTAGTTTTCGGATTATGCTTAGTTTTTAGGTGACCTAACTCACCGTAATTAAGTTAGGTGGCGACTCCAAATTTTTTCTAAAAGCCCTTTATTCAAATCAATTTTCAATTCAAACCTAGTCGTACTCATTCTTCTAGGAGGGTGAGTTCTAACGAGAGAGTACAGCATTTTTCCCGCTTGTGTGAGTATTCCTCGAGTGCAAAAAATCTGGGCGCGACAGCTGGCGACTCCACTAGGGAGACTTAGAGGGTTAGGCCGTGGTCATGTCTCTTTACCCTTCACCCATGTAGAGTTTTCAATTAACTTGGTTCAATCCTAGTCACTTTAAATCTTCACAACCAAATTTTCAAAATTGTTTTCAAAAAACATGCATTTATTCATATTATCTTGTATTATGTTTGTCATCCACATTCTGACACTTGCATCTTTGTTTTGTATGTGCGCTTTATGTTTAAATTTTATTAACTGCTTTGCATGAATGTGATGTACAGGATGAATGGGAGTTGTTGGGCTCTTTCCTCCACTTTTAAAAATCACACACACACTGCATGTGCACTTACATTCTGCATACTTGCATACCCTGATATGTCCTTTCTAGTTAGAAAGGGGGAACGGTATATTGGTTGTGGGCAAGATACTGTGTCAGTTTCTTCGCCTACGGCCTCTTGATGGTTCCCCCGCTCGGATCACCAATCGATCATGGCACCACATCGGGGAGTGGGCCTAGGTTTGAAGATCCGGGGACCGAGCCTTTTTAGGACGCATTAGTCAACCCTCAACCTCATACTCATATAGACACCATGCATAGCCGAACCTCTGCCGGATTTAGGACACGAGCACCGTTTTCAAAATCACGGAGGAAAGGGCGCCTGCTCTTACTTTCATTTATACCTGCTGTTATAATGCTTGTATTTATTCTGTTATAAGGCCTGTCTAACTGTTCATGCATGCATGTTTACTTTAATTGTATATTCTCTCTTTATACTTTTTGCATATTTATGTTCATGCATTCAATATTCCATGTCAAGACAAGAGTTTCAAGTAACTCAAGTCACTGCATTCTCATGCATATGATCAACCCATTGAGAGTGACACCAACGTCCCTCTCCCTTGCATTAAACCTACCCAAACCCTGAGGGTTCCCGCGTAACCCTAAGGACTCATGGCATGCACACCAATTCATTCCATAAGAGGGGCCCCAATCCCTCTATGCTCACGGAGATAGGATTGCCAAGAAGATAAGGGGCAATCAATCAACAAGGTCTCTCAGCGACCTCCTCGACATCAAATCCCAAGGAAGGCGAATTTGAAGACTCAAGAGTAGTTTAGGGTTTCCTTTTGTAAAATAGATAGGTGGAAGTCCAAAGGAAAATGTTCCCCCTCCCCCTATTAAAATGTATTTCAATTCTTTTGTATCTTAAACCTAAAATTTAATGTACTTCTTTATTTTTATGAATGAATGCATGAATGGCCGAAGGTTCCCACCTGACGGTAAGGTGCTTGCATACAGGGGCAAACCCCCTATCTCCAAAAGTGAGCCGATACATCATGACCAGTTTCCCTCTTTAAAAGGGGCACCTTAGAGCATGCATTACATAAAGACTTGTTAAGGTCAAACACTGACTCTTCCCTTTTGTTGGTTTTAGGTACCTTCCCTTGTTCCCCAATCTTACAAGCATAGAATTGCTTACTCTTGATACTTTAACTCAGTTACTAGCAGAGACAAGAGGAGTCAAGCATAAGATGACCGAAATGGAAGGCATGCTTTCCTCACTCTTATCCCACACAACCCGAGAGCAAGCAGAGTCCTTGCAGGCCCAAAACCATGATGGACGAAAAAGGACGAAGAAGGAAGATCATGACTATGCCGCCACCATTGCTTCCCAACGACCTCCCCGGGCCGAGGGCCTTGCTCGAATGCCTCCCAAACCAACCCCTAACAAAACACAAGGATTATATGACCTTCCCTTCGGATATCAATCCGACCCTTTTGGCCCTGCCACCGAAAATGGTCCCCTTTTGAAACATAGAACCCGAAGCCCTTTCAATTCCCGAACCATCAACCCAGCTGCAACCTCACCAAAACGTGGTCCCTAATCATCAAAAACATCTGCAATACCTCCTCGGACTAGGCGAACAAGTGGGAAGAAGCGGACATTTACAAAACTCGCGTGCTCACAGACCGCGGTTTATTTTGGCCTCTTAGCAGCTGGGTACCTGAAGCTTGTACCTGCTCGACCCCAGCCCAATCCTCTGCCTCATTACTTCAAATCTGCAGCAAGTTGTAAGTATCATTCGGATAGCCAAGGACATGATACTGAAGATAAGCATAAGATTCAAGACTTGATAGATAACAAGATCATTGGGGTATGACCAGCAAATCTTTCTCCAAACGGCTTTGCAAACCTTCCACTGAACCATGTTGTCAACATCATTACAAAGTTTGGTAACAACAAGGTTTGTTTTGCTGCATGCCAAGAGATATATTACAAGGATGGAGAGGAAATGGAATGCGAAGATGCCTGGTCACGATATAACCTCGGTGAGATGCCGACCCCGAAGACAAACTTGCATACGAGTCTGTGAAGAAAATTGATGAGGAACTGTCCAAACTCCGTAATAAGAATTCCCCATTGTGTACACTTGAGGAGCGTCGAGCCCCAATCGGAGGCCAGAGCAGAAAACCCCGGGCACGACCTATCGAGCTGGACGAATACGAATCGCCCGAGTAGTTTGTTAGAGAAACTCCGGGGCAAACAAATGAAGGCCAGACAATCAAGAAAGCTGACAATTACATCATCACCACCAACTCACTTGGAACTCCGGGAGAAGCATTTACCTATCCTGCCTTAGCTGAAAATCTCAACCGTGGATGGAATGCAGACGAGGGCACAGGCTCAAGGCCGTACTAAAAATGGGTTTCTTGCACAAGCGTACAAGAGAGGGGTGGTTTCACCCACTTTCTTTCTATCCCTTTTACTTCTTGTTTTTAATTAATGCTTACATTTTCTTATTGATGAAGAACCTTATGCTTTTCACAAAAATAATAATAATAATCAAATGACAGTCTTTTATTCCATTGTTGTTGTCTTGTCTTCCCTGGGAATAGTGACTACCCTCTACGCAAGGGGCATGGTTTGTCTTATGGATTGATCCAACTTGAAGTGATGATAGCATGAGTTAACCACTCGCCAAATGATCAGCCTCCCACAGAGAGAGAGAATAAGGATGAGTGAGGATACTACCCAAAGGCAGCACTTGCAAGACTCTGAGGCTAAGCGATGTGTGGCCAGTTTATCAAGAGGAAGAGGAGCCATCTTTCATTCCCCCACATATAAAGAATATATAACTAAATAAATGAACAAATGTGCTCATATTCCCTTTTCTTAACCCCTAGTGCCTCGCGGAAAGCAAAAATTTTCTTTGTTAACCCTGATCCAAGACTGTCCTCCCCACACTGGGGCAGACAACAGTTGAGAACTCTAGGAGTGGTGTCCACCTATATCATGCTAGGGTAGTGTTGAAAACTCTATGGATCAAGCAATCTAATTCAAAGTGAAGAGAGACCCTTATTTCATTTCCCATACAGTCAAAAGTAACCCCTTGCCAAACTCGTTGAGCCACTTATCCTTTCTTAACAAAACCCCAACCTAGGGATCACCGCCCACACTGGGTATATTGAGCTACCAAGGAAAAGGTTTAAGGGGAAAGGGTTAAAGAATTGTTCTGTTTCATAAAGGAAAAGAAAAGAAACAGAAAGAAAAAGCAAAAGAAAGGGGTTGCCAAGGGGCAAGAGGCCAAAAAAAAAAAAAAAAATCTTTTAATGAAAGGCTTGAAGAAAATCATGATTGAGTTATCTTCAAAAGCATATGAGAAGAAAGTCATGTTTATCTCAAAAGGTATATAGAAAGGGTGAAAGAAAAAATTTATTTTCACCCTGAGAAATATATGGTCAAAAGCAAGAAGGAAATTTAAAGGTGATCCTAGGTTACAAGGAAACCTAGTAGGTACAATAGGTTTGAGCCTTTACCCTTTCTTGCAAAACCTCGAAATCATGGCCTACATTACAACCCTATTAAAGTCCCCTCTGATTGAAAATAGATTGCTTGATCTAAATGAGTTAGATATGCTACCAAAGCTAAAAAAAAAAAAAAAAAAATGATGCTAATCCTACTGAAAAAACGGTTAAAGACAGTATGGATCTAAACCTTGCTGAAAACAATATTGAATTTGAGCCTACATATCCCGTTGTTTCTAAAACCCCATAACCTAGCCTACATTATGGTCCTAAACCAAGTCTTCTCAGATTGAAATGACTGGCCACTTATCGCTCTGCCAAAGGTCAGGTAAGTTGTTGCTAAAACCCCGAGAGTCGAGAGTTTCAGCCCAATAACCCTATACACTAACCCTAAGATAGAAAGTTGGAGGCGATCAAGAGGTTAAGAAAGGTGCGAAATGCTATCATCCAATCAAGGTAGGGTTGAGCCAGAAGAGAGGCTAAAACCCCCGAGGAGGAGGGAGTTACCATTCCCAAGACTACAAGTCTAACAGCACCTTGTGTTATTCTATTAACATACTTCTAACTTGTGCATATGTTAAAAAAAAAAAAAAAAAAAGAGGCAAAACAAAACAACAAAAAAAAAAAAAGAAGAAAAATCAGCATAAGCTTTGCACACATAGGATATAACTTCCTATAGAAATAAGAGTCACCAACATCAACTCATGTAATAAATATCTAACATCATCATACATCACATGCATCTGATCATATGCCTAGCTGTAACGATCATAAATGTATCTGTCTATCCATGCATCTAAGTACCATAAATATTCATTTTTGTACAAAATATCAGAATAAGGCTGTCTAACATAGATACAACTCAGGGACGAGGGGCAAAAGAGGATCAGAATCTCTACAAGGGGCATCTCTCACAGGTCGAAGTCAATATCATCTGGATCAAAATCCCCGAAACCCGGCATCGGAAGAGGTGGATAACTACTCGAAGCACCACCATCTTGCAGGGAAGATAGAACCAAAATCAGCTGCAAACAAAAGGAACTAAGCAACAGCAGAGCAATAAGGAGCAAAGAGAGAATAACTTACCCCCACACCACCCATCTGAGATAACCGAGCTGTCAAGGAAGCTACCTCGGCCTGGTACTGGTCCCGCTCCATCTGGTACTAGTCTCTCTGGTCTCTCACAGCAGTAAACTCCGCCTGGGGCACATATCCTCCAGCACGGCGCCATAGGTCAACCACCTCCTGGCCAACAGCGTACCTGCCGACTACTACCTCAAACCGGGTGAAGGCACCAACAGAATGGGCTCCAAAGTGCACAACATAATCCGTATTCGGAGGAAGCAAGAACTTGGCACCTGGCTGGCGCTCCTGGTAGGGGATAGGCATTCCTGCCACCAGGGCTCCAAATATATACTCTGGTGGAGCCCCGGCTGATCGAAACTCCTCATGAAACTGCCGCCAGTGTCGCTCTCCAAGATAGGACTCCCAGGTGTCATCACTGACAAAAGCAGCTCTCGATAAGGACAACGGGACTAAGTATCGGACTGTCTCGTAATGGACTGATCCAATGAAGGGCCGCCAGGTCACAACCCTCGCCTCAATCAGCTTCAGGTTAGCCCCGAGCGTCACGAAGTCAGTAATCTCTGACCGCTGGGCTACCCGGTTACGAGCCCACCTTAAAGCGCGAGGATAGAGATCATCCTCAACAACTGCGGGGCGACGCACTGGCAGGTACTCATAACTCCACCAGACAAGGAAGGGCTAAAAGCTAGTCTTGTTGCCCCAATGAGAAGAAGTCCGAACCCGCATCGATCGAAGAAAGCAGCCAAAAGAAAAGGACCCCCAGTCCAACTCAGACAAAGCTCCCAGATCGGCTACTATACTCACCAAACGACATGGCACGAGTGACTTGTTGTTGTTGCAGAAGCAGCTAAAGATGATGTACAACACAAGTCGCTGTCTCATGATATCCCGCCGGGCAGGCGATGGCTCATTAGCAAAAGTACGCTCACCCTGACTAATCCAAGAGACTGGGAAGGCAGAACGCTCAGGCTGAGGCAAATCCAACAGCAAACAGGCCTCGTCCCTGCTGACCGGGTGCAGGGTGATCCGCTAGCCGATAAAGGAGAGTCCTGTAATAATCGCCCAATCTAAAGGAGTGGGGCCTAACTCGAAGCTGACAAAATGAAAGGTCCCAGTCTCCCCGAACCACCTCTCAACAAGTGCCAGTACCAAATGCCGGTTCAGGCGGTTAGCCTGTAATCCCATAAAGGTGCCAAACTCGATCTCTGCTAAGAAGGCGCGGTATGATGGGGCAACCTGCTGCATGGTCACAAAAACCTGATGAACAACCCCTCGAAAAGCTGTATGTATTCGCAAAGGTGGCAAATGCTGTCTGGAATATACACTAGGGTGATAGGACAGATCCCCGAGGGGTGGGACATCTGGTATTTGCAAATCTCCCAAGTCGGCGTTTGTCTGCCTATGCCTGGAAGAAGCTCTCCCATAGCCAGTCACCTGGTCCTTAAGGCCCGGTACCTCCTCCTCGGCGTCAACCTCCTCAGCAAAAGCCTGCTCAACTGGAGGAAAAGGGTCGACAGGTAGTCTACTCCCCTGCCCGCTCTGGCTGGATGAGGATCGTCCGGTGGATCATCGACTACCTCTAGATCGACTAGAACCGCCAGCAGAATCGGTCCGGGCTGCCTTCCCCAAGCGGCGTCTCCTCTCGGAACTGTCATCACCTGCGTCTGCCATCCAGAAAAGGTAAATCAGGGTAAGTGATATTAATTATGCCATTTATGCAGTTTAAATAACAGTAAAATAAAACAAACAAATAACGCAAACAAAACAAATAAAGGATTTCAAATAACAAATCAAAAATAAAATTTCCACACTTCTTGATTTTTCCAACTTTAAATCATATCTCAAGGGCTCTTTGCCTTTTCCATTCAAAAAGATTTTATTTCTAAAACTTTAACCGACTCTTTCCATAATTTTTAAAAATTTCGGCAGAGTCCTGTTTAAAAATGGCCCCTACAACGCCCATGACATCAACACAAAACACGGAATATGCACCTTCCAACGCCACAATCACATAACAATGGCACCCGTGCACACTTTTCAATTTTTCAAAATTTTCAAAACTCATGTTTTATTTTTCAAATAAATCAATGGTTTTCAAAAGGCTTCCAAAATTTTTCAAAATCACCTCAAATGTTTTCAAAATATTCCTACATTTTTCTAAATTTCAAACTTTAAAAATTTCATCAATTTCTTGAATTTTCTAATTTTTTCTAATTTTCTAAATATTTTTCTATTTTTCAAAAAATCAAAAATTCACCGAGTTTTCAAAAAATCACGAAACCTCATACGGTTGTTAAATACATTTTTCTAAGGCACATTGCACAAAAACATAGCCAGAAAACTCAATACCCATGCCTGTAGGAACAAATTTCCTATTCCTGCAGAAAACCCTCTTCGCATAATCATGAAAAACCATCTAAATTCAATCAAACAACCATCAAAATGCAAAAACAACATCATCAAAGTGTTCAAAACATATCAAAACATTAATTTCCACTATTCACATAATTCAAACGAAGTTCTACACATCAAAATCAACAAAAATTTGAAAACTCACCTTTTGGAAGTTCTCCGGCGAAATCTTCACTTCCAAAGACCTTTCCGGCGACGTGGACTCCCTCCGGCAATCACCCGTGGTCCCCAAGGAGTGCTCCTTCAATTTTCAAGATGGATTCCTCGCAATGCCTCACGAGTTTGCGAAATTTCTTCAAAGTGCCGCGGCTGTTCGAACCAGAAATTTTCTAGTTTTAACTTTAAACCTGGCGCCACTAGCAGAGGCGCCAGTTCATTTCTGCCAAAGTAGTGGCGCCAGTTATAAATTCTGAGCAGTTTCGCCCTTTTTCCCGCCAAAACTCGTTTTCGAAGGCCTTTTTGGCTTGTTATCCGTTTTCGACCCCCGTTGTCGAAAGATTTCCAGTGTCCATCCCTTCGACTGCCTCGCGGTAAACATGGGACTCTTACTCTTATCGTTTTTTGTCTTTGACAAGCAAAGACAGAAAAAGAGGGGCAGCTATAAACACCCCATTTTTGACCACTCGACAGTCTACACTCCGTCCAGACTTGTTTTCAAGTCATTGTGGGCATGTTCCAATCTAAACCAATTCTCTAGGTTCAAACTCCGTCTTTCCATCGCTTCGCGGGCCTGTTAGGCCCAAATGGAGGCAAAATGACCAAAATGCCCTTAGGGGCATTGTCCTTTCTTATTCTAATTTCAATCCCTCTCTCGAGACAGTTTATTCCTCGAGACGGTCCGAGTAGCAAAATTACTCACAAAACCGTTACAGTAGCGGAAATACTCACAAAACCGTTAGAGTGGCGGAAACACTAAAAACCCAGGCACGTATCTTCGGAGACAGTAAAACCCCTTTCCAATCCCACTCTCGAGACAGTTTATTCCTCGAGACGGTTCCAATCCAGGCACGTCTCTTCGGAGACGGTAAGACCCCTTTCCAATCCCACTCTCGAGACAGTTTATTTCTTGAGACGGTTCCAATCCAGGCATGTCTCTTCGGAGACGGTAAGACCCCTTCCAGTCCCACTCTCGAGACAGTTTATTCCTCGAGACGGTCCGAGTAGCAAAACTACTCACAAAACCGTTAGAGTAGCGGAAATACAACAAAACTGTTAGAGTAGCGGAAATACTCCTAAATCATCAAACCCGTCCGAGTAGCGGAAATACTCCCAAATCATCAACCCCGTCTGAGTAGCGGAAATATTCACAAATCATCAACCTCGTCCGAGTAGCGGAAATACTCACACCGTTGGAGTGGCGGAAACACTCAAAACCTAGGTCAACACCAGTGTCTGTTAGCCCACTTCGGTGGAAAATAACCAAACTACCCTTAGGACCTTTTCTGAGACTTTCCGGTCAAGATGACCATTTTGCCCCTAGGCATCCGAACGCCCCGGAAACCACACCGGCTCTGGGTATCAAACCGGTAATGTCCCGAGAATACTTTTTATAGTATTCTCAACCTTCCTTTACCTTTCCGGATCATTCCGAGTCAGTTCTGGCCAACCCGGTGCAAAATGACCATTTTGCCCCTGGAGGGCCGGTCTCTTTCTTCAACCATACCGGCTTTGAGTATCAAACCGGTAATGTCCCGAGAATAATTTTTATAGTATTCTCAACCTTCCTTTACCTTTCCGGACCATTCCGAGTCAGTTCCGACAAACCCGGTATAAAATGACCGTTTTGCCCCTCGTGGGCCGATTTCCTTTTCTGACCACGCCGGCTCTGGGAATCAAACCGGAAACCTCTGGGAACATTCTAAATAAGGTTTCCAGATGCCAAGTCTTTTCCCGGGACAATCTGAGTTCGCCCTGGCAATTTCTTAGTCCGATTGACCGTTTTGCCCCTAAAGGCCCGGTGAACTTCTCCGACACATTTTGTCCTCACTTTTCAAGTCAAATACCTCCAGGATACTATTTTAAGTGTTCCTGCTCCTTTCTGACCTTCTGGGTCATTCCCGGCTCCTCCAAATCATTCCCGGACTTTCCAGAGTCATTCCTAGTGAAGCCAGGCTAAAGATTGCATGGTAGTCACTAGTACAGGCGCCCAAATCTAGTCAAAGATACGTTGCTTGCCGACTTATAAAGTTTCCTAAGTGGGTGGCGCCACTAATAGTGGCGCCAAGCCAAGAATTGGCCTGGCGCCACTCCTAGTGGCGCCAAGTGAAATTTTGCCCTGGCGCCACTGCAATAGGCGCCAGGTTTGTCCAACCTCTATAAATACAGAGCCTCATTCAACGAGAAAAGGGTCTACAAACTTAACCTAAAAATCCTATATTTCGATATACAGAGCTCGAGCATCTCCTAAACCCTAGCCTCCTTAGGTTTTCCAAACCCTAGCCACCATACACAAACCCTAGACTCATATACACTCCTATACATCCCCATACACTCATACACCAACCTTCAACCCTTCTCCGAAGACTTGAAGAGCTGCCATCCAAAGCTTAAAGACAACTCTTGAAGACTGAAGGTGAAGATCAAGACAAACACCGAAGACCGAAGACAGCGCGGCGTGCAAAATAAAGAAGACATACGGTAGGCTTTCTCTTTTACTTTCTGCACTTCCCCCCTCTCTCTTCTCTCTCCAACCCACTTGGGTTTTCTCTATTTTAATCCCCCATCTCTTTCCCCCCTTTTCTTTGCATGCTTGAAACAAGGGGACTCCCGGTCCATGTGTAGGATTAGACTGTTGGAGAGTCACCGTGTCGGGGGCTTTCTTCTAGTCTAACCAGAGACCACGTGGGTCCGGCCCCCTTGATTATGTGGTGAAGCCTTAACCTTGTATGTTCACGACCCCAAATTGCATTGTGCATATCATAGTCTTGCATCTTCCAAAAACTATTTTCAAAGTTGTTTTTCAAATCGTTTTCAAACTTGTTTTCAAAATTGCATCAAAATCTCTTTTTCGAAAACTTGTTTTCAAAACCACAATCCTAGGGTGATTCTAGCCTTTCCATGGCTAGGGCTGCTTTAGGAAAGTGTTACATTAAAAGTGACCCTTTTTGGTCTATATTTTTAAATCTTATTGTTTTCCAAAACCACTTTCTTAAAGTGGTTCTAGCCCTCTTATGGCTAGAATCACTTTAGGAAAGTGAGACGTTTTCAAACTTTCTAAAAACTCTCTTTTCAAAAAGTCTTTCTTCCTAAAAATCTCTTTTTCAACATACTTTCTAAAACTCTCCTTTCCAAAATTGTTTTCAAAAACTCCCCTCCAAAATCTATTTTTCAAAACCCCTCTTTTTTCAACTCCTTTCCAAAACTCTCTCTCCTAAAAATTCACTTTCTAAAAACATTCCCTAGATTCACTTTCCTAAAAACTCTCTCCAAAAACCTTTCTAAAAAGCTCTCTTTTCCAAAATCTTCCTTCTAGAAATTCCCCTCTAGGATTTTCCTTCTAAAATCTACGTTTCCAAAAACACACTTTTCAAAAATTTCTTCTCTTTAAAATCTTTTTCCAAAAACTCCCTCTTCAAATTCACTTTCCAAAAACTCCTCCCTAGGATTCCCTTCTAGAAAACCTTCGTTTCCAAAAACGCACTTTCAAAAATCCTCTTTCCTTAGAAGCCCAAGTCAAGCCCTAGAACTCGCAATTAGGAAACCCTAATTTTCTTTCCAAAAACATGGTTTTCAAACTTTGCCCCTAACCTAGGTTTCCAAAATCTCTTGTTTTCTACATCAAAACTGCACATGTTTCCAAAACCTATTTTCTACGTCAAAACTATAATTTTCCAAATCTAGGGTTTCTAGAATCTCCTTTTCCAAATCCTTGCCAAATCCTATCTTCCCTTTAGGAAACCAAATCCAATATTTCGTTTTTGGAAACAAAATCCAACCATTTTCTTTTAGAAACCAAATCCAATTCCTTCCTAATCCAAACCTTTCTTAATTCAATTCCTTCCTAAACCATAAGTTTCTTAAACCTAAACCTTAAATCTTTCCTTAAATTTCAAAATTCAAATCTTTCTTAATTCAACCCTTTCCTAATTCTACCCTTTTTTCAAATATTAATTTTTCAAACCTAAGTTTTCAAACTCTTCCTAAACTCAAACCTTTCCTAATCTCAAGGTTTTCTAAAATTCTAAAACTTTCTAAATTTCAAATCTGTCCAAATTCAAAACTTTCTAAATTTGAAACTTTCTCATGTTAAATCTTTCTAAACTTCTAAACTTTCTAAATTCTAAACTTTCCAAAACTTCAAAATCTTTTCAAATCTAAAACTTTGCTAAACTCAAAACTTTCTTAATTCAAACATTTCCTAAATTGAAACTTTCCTTTTTTAAACCTTTCCTAAAATGAAACTTTCCTACTTTCAAAACTTTCTAAATTCAAAACTTTTCAATTTTCAAAACTTTCCAATTTCTAAACTTTCTTAAATTCAAAACTTTCCTATTTCAAAACTTTCCTAAAGTGAAAACTTTCCTAAACCTAAAACCTTCCTAATTTCAAAATTTCCAAAAATGACACGTTCCTAAGTCGAAACTTTCCTAATCCAAATTTGTCTTCCAAGCCGAGTCAAATATTTCCTAAGTCTCTTCTCTTTCCTAAGTCTAGGTTTCTTAAACCTTTATCTTTCTAAAACGAGTCCAAATCTATCTTTTCAAATCAAAGTCCAATCTTTTCCAAAATTTCAATTTCCAATCTCCTCTTCTAATCTCAAATTAAGTCCAATTTCCAATTCAATCTCTCTCTACAAATCAATCTCTTTTCAACCGGACTCCGGTCTGAACTACGACTGACCTGATTCTCCCAAAGGAATACGTAGGCAACCTTCATAGGTGCAGTCACAACACTTTTTAAACTTTCAATTCCACCCTCATGGGTGCAGTCTCCACATTTTTCAAGTTTCAAATTCCAATCTACTTTCAAAATTCCAATTTTTCTATTTTCAAATTCCTGTTTCCAAGTTTTCAAACTTTCCAATTTCAATTCCATCTCTTTAAATCTATTTTCAAATCAAATCAATTTCAAATCAATCTCTTTTCAAATCTATTTTTCAATTCTCTTATTTTGCACTTGCATATCATGCATCATGTTAGTTTTCAAACATTGTTTTTCAAAGTGGATAGGATTGGCCAATAGTTAATTAAAGACTCTCATAGGTGAATCTGGGGTAGATTGACACGTAGGTACCGAAAGGGCGGGGTAGGGTGATAGCTTAGTGCGTCTTCCCTGCACGTAACCAACCTCCGAACCTAGGATCACTGTTCTCAAAGACCAAAAGGAGTTATTTTTCAAAAAGGGCTAAATGTTTTCCAAAGGTTGCCAAACAACCTGTTTTCTTAAAAACCCTCTCTTGAGGAGATATTTTCAAAATCGTTTTTTCAAAAACCTTAAGTGTAGTTTTCGGATTATGCTTAGTTTTTAGGTGACCTAACTCATCGTAATTAAGTTAGGTGGCGACTCCAAATTTTTTCTAAAAGCCCTTTATTCAAATCAATTTTCAATTCAAACCTAGTCGTACTCATTCTTCTAGGAGGGTGAGTTCTAACGAGAGAGTACAGCATTTTTCCCGCTTGTGTGAGTATTCCTCGAGTACAAAAAATCTGGGCGCGACATATGGATGTGAACATAAAAAGTTGGGCTTCATCACATAATCAAAGGGGTGAAATCTATACCGTCTTAGGTAGAACATAAAGAAAGGCCCCATCACGGTGACCTTCAACAATCCTTCCTAGGCATGAATTGGGGAGTCCCTTTTTTCAAGCATGCAAGAAGAGGAGGTAGAAGATGGGGATTAAAATAGAAGAACACCCAAGTGGGTTAGAAGAGAGAAGAGAGAGGGGGATTACATAAAAGTAAATAGAAAACAACCTTGTCTTCTTCTTGCTTTGCTTGCTTTGTTTGCTTTACTTGATTTGAACTTTGAGAACCTTGAAGATGCAGCACTTGATCTTTAATGGATGCTTGGAGGCTTGTGTTTGAGTGTATAGAGCGTATGGAGGCTAAGGTTTGAAGAGGCTTGAGAGAATTAGGGTTTTGAGGGAATTCAAGCTTTGTTTTTAGTGAGGCAGTGTTTCTAGACTGAGTTTGTAGACCTTTTTTTATGCAAGGAGAGGGTTTGTATTTATAGGCAATTGAAATAGGAATTGGGGCCTGTTGCAGTGGCACGCCAGTGTAATTTTAACCTTGGCACCACTAGGAGTGGCGCCAGGCCATTTATTGGCTTGTAGTGGTACCGACCACTTAGGAAAGTTTTAAGGCGGCAAGAAACATATCTTTTAACTCTTGGGACGCAAGACAAAAGATTTGGGCGCCTGTCCTACTAACTACCATGCAATTTTTGGCTTGGCTCTACTAGAAGTGACTTTAGAAAGTTTAGGAATGATCCAGAAGGTCGGGGATGGACGGGAACCTCTACGAGAATATCCCGGAGGTAAATGGCTTGAGAATCAATGCTAGAGTAGTTGAAAAGGGTGACCGGCCTACTAGGGGCAAAATGGTCAATTAGATCGGGAAAACATCGGAATGGACTCGAAGTGACTCGTGAGAAGGCTTGAAGGTTGGAAACACTATCAAGATTGTTCCAAGGGGTTGCTAGTTTGATACCCAGAGCCATTGTGGTTGGAAAAGGCAATCGGCTCATCAGCGACAAAATAACCATTTTGCACCGGGCTTGCCGTAATAGACTCAGAATGATCCGAAAAAGGTAGTAGAAGATTAGGAATACTATTAGAAACATCCTTGCAAGGTAACGGGTTTGATATCTAGAGCCGATGTGGTTCTCGGAGGCGATCGGATGCCTAGGGACAAAATGGTCATTTTGAGCGGATAGTCTCGGAATTGATCCGGAATCAACTGGAAGGCACTCAAACATGTTGGATTGTCTTTGGGATAATTTTGGAAGAGTGGAATTTCCACTCTGAGGACTTAGGTACTTTTTTGAGAAGCGTGTCGATAGGGCCCAAGAGGTATTTTGGTTATTTTTCACCGGAGTGAGTAGGCACTGGTGTTGACTTGAGTTTTGAGTGTTTTCGTCACTCTAATGGTGTGTGTGACCTATTGGTTTCCAAAGGTAACCCTCCTTCAGTAAACGTGTCACGACTAAGAGGTGTGTTCGGTCCCGTGATGTGGGGGTTTTGTTGGCAATTCCCAATGTTGACTTGTTTGCGAGTGTTTCTGTCACTCTAACAGTTGTGATGTTTGTGAATATTTTCGACACTTTGACGGTGTGCATTCATTCCAGAGACTGCCTAATCTTGGGAAGCTGCTGGATGGTCTTATCGTCTGAGGGATCAACTTTCTCGAAAACGTGCGGATAGAGGACATTCTACATTGATGGGCTAGCAGGCACTAAAAGTGAACTGCTTTGCCATCTCAGGGACTTAGGTTCTTTCCCGGTCAACAGGTTTGAAGGAACTTATTGTTCTGAGGAGTTTTCTAGGTAAACGTGCTGGACTGGATGGACTTACAATCTGAGGGATCAACTTTCTCGAAAGATGTGCCAAATTGAGTTTGATTGGTCTGAATTGGTATTAGAATTGGAATTGAAGTTGAAGTTGAAATAGGGATTTACTATTTTTAAGAAGATGTGCCAACTGGAATTGGATTGAACAATTCCCCAAGGGCAATTTGGTTATTTTGCCTTTATTGGGCCTGGCAAGCCCGTGAAGTGATTGATTTACTAGATTGAGTTTGGAAAACTAGTTTAGACTTGAATGTGTCTATGTCGGTTTGACTGTGAGTCTAGTTGGGTCGGAGATTGCCGAGCGGGTAAAAATGGGATGCTTATAGCTGCCCCTCTTTTTTGTCTTTGCTTGTCGAAGGCAAAAAAAGATAAAATAAGGGTCCCATATTGACCGCTAGGTAATCATAGGGATTGTAATTGGAAGTTTTTGAAGACTGGAGCTTGAAAATATTAGATTAGCCCAAGGGGGCATTTAAAATTGGATTTTAGAGGGAAAAAGGGCGAAGTTGCCCATAATTTAAGTGTGGTGCCATTGCTAGTGGTGCTAGGCCTGAGGATTAAAACCCAAAAAATTTCTGATTTGAAGTTTGCAGTTTTGTTCGTGCTTTTGGGAGTTTGAGAGCTTTTTCTTAAGTTTTTGCAAGGAAGGACTCTTGAGCAATGAAGGGGTAAGTCTAGGGAACCTTGGAGACTTGCTGGAAGTAGACACCGTTGCCGGAGTTGTTGCTGGAAATGAAGATTTTACTGGAGAACTCCAAGAGGTGAATTTTTTTATTTTGTGTTGATTTTGATGTGTAGAACTCCGTTTGAGTTGTGTAAATAGTTAAAATTGATGTTTTGATGTGCTTTAAACATTTTTGTGATGTTGGTTCTGTGTTTCGATACTCATTTGATTGAGTTTGAGTAGTTTTGCATGTTTATCTAAAGAAGGTTTCTGCAGGAATTGAAAATTCACTCGTACAACTTTGGATATTGATTTTTCTGGCTAGATTTTTGCACCATGTGCCTTAGAAAAATGTGTTGAATAATCATATGAAGTTCTGTGATTTTATGAAAACTTTTTAAATTTTTAATTTTTAAAAAAATAGAAAAATGCTTGAAAAATAGGAAAAATTGAGAAATTGATGAAATTGTTTGAGTTTGACATTTAGAAAAATATAGGAATATTTTAGAAAATATTTGAAGTAGTTTTGAGGGAATTTGTGATAATTTTGAAGACCCTTGAATTTTTGGAAAATAGGACACGCATTTGAAAATTCTAACAATGTGCAAAAATTATTCTATGTGTGTTAACACTATATGGTTGTGATGTCGTGAGGTACACAGTTTGTGTTTTGTTGTCACATCTTGGGCATTGTAGGGGCCAATTATGAACGGGATTCTGTCAAAAGTTTTTGAAATTTTAGAGAAAAGTTATAAATTTTTTTGATATAAAGTCTTTTTGAAAGAAAAAGATATAAAACCTTTGAGGGTGGGGCCTTATTGGCAGAGAAGACCCTGAGAAACTCAGGGGGTCTACGAATAAAACTTTTTGAAGGAAAAACTTAAGAAAATCTTTGAAAATGAAATTTTGAATAAAACTTTTGAAGGAAAAGTTTGGAAATATTTTGAATTTAGAAAACTTTGAAATTGATAAAAACTTTAGAAGAAAGAGTTTTGGGATTGAAAACTTGAAAATCTTTGAAGACTGGTTTTAAAGAATATTTTTTGAAGGAAAAAGTTTTGGAAAATCTTCTTGTAACTTGATTGGAGTAGAAACCTTTTGAAGAAGGGGCTTTAGAAAAGTTTTAAGATGGATTTTGACTGAAACTTTTGATATTTGATTTTGAGAATGATTTTAGGTATTGACTTTGAAATAGCTTTTAGAAGGAAAAATTGAGGAATCCTTAGGAATTGATTTGAAAATAAACTTTTGAAGGGAAAAGTTTAGAAAACCTAATGATTGATAGAATAGACTTTGCTGTGTCATTCTTTCTTCTTCTTTGTTTTCTTTTTCTGTACCTCTTTTCCCTTGAATTGCAGATACTTTATGTTGATGCTTGTTACCTTGATTTGAATCTCAAGATGGCAGATGTCGGTGATGGCAGTTCTGAGTGGAGACGTCGATCCGGTAAGGGAGCGAGCACAAATTTTATTGGTAGTTCTAGTCATTTTAGAGGCAGTCATAGATCAATGAGCATGACTTCCTCCAGTCAGAGCGAGAGAGGGAGTATGTCTCCGGTTGACCCTTCTCTACTAGTCGAGCCGACATTTAAGGGAGAGATGGATGTTGAGGATAAGGCCCCAGGCCTGGGAGACTGTGTAGTCGGTTACGGTAGAGCTTCTACTAGGCGGAGATAGGCAGATGCAGATTTGGGCATCTAGAGGTACCATACATTCCTCCATTAGCAGACTTAGCCCATCATCCCAGCGTATATTCTCGGCAACACTTGCCCGCTCCCTGTGTGCATACATCATTTAGAGGGGCTGTCCAGCAGGCTTTTAGTACTATGCAGTGGGTTGCTCCATCCCATCGCGCTTTTCTAATATAGATTGGGTTTGGGGCATGTCACGCCCTGATTTTTTAATCTAGCCCTATTGGCTCGGAAAAAAACATGGTACTCTCTCGTTAGAACTCATCCTCTTAAAAGGACAAGTGCGACTAGGTTTGAACTTGAAATTGATTTGAAGAAGGACTTTTTGGAAAAATGAAAGTCACCACCTAACATAGCTAAAGATATGTTAGATTACCTAAAACTAAGTGTAATTTGAAGGCTAAACTTAGGTTTAGAAAATGTCCTTTTCAAGAAGATTTTGGAAAGAGGTCTTAATAACCTTTTGAAAGCCCTTTTGAAAATGTGACTCCAATTTTGGTCTTCGAAATAGAAATCTATGGTTCGGGGGCTAGTTATGTGTAGGGAAGATATCCTAAGATCATCACCCTACCCCGCCCTTTCGGAACCTACATGTCTAATCAGTCAGTAGGGATGAGGCCTGCTTGCTATTGGACTTGCCTCCTGCTGAGCGTTCTGCGTTCCCAGTCTTTTGAATCAGTCAAGATGACCGTACCTTTGCCGTTGAGCCATTGCCTGCCAAGTGGGATATTATGAGACGGTGACTTGTTTTGTATATCATCTTTAGCTGCTTCTGCAACAATAACAAGTCACTCATGCCGTGTCGTTTGGTGAGTATAGTAGCTGATCTTGGAGCTTTATCTGAGTTGGACTGGGGGTCCTTTTCCTTTAGCTGCTTTTTTCAGTCGATGCAGGTCTGAACTTCTTCCCGTTGGGGTAGCATGACTAGTTTCTGGCCCTTCCTCGTCTGGTGGAGCTACGAGTACCTTCCCATTCATCGCCCTGCAGTTGTTGAGGATGACCTCTATCCTTGTGCCTTGAGGTGAGCTAGTGACCGAGTAGCCCAGCGATCGGAGATTACTGACTTTGTGATGCTCCGGGCTAACCTAGAGCTGATTAAGACGAGGGATGTGACCTGGCGGCCCTTCATAGGATCAATCCATTATGAGATAGTCTGGTACTTGGTCCCGTTGTCCCTGTTGAGAGCTGCTTTTCTCAGCGATAACACTTGGGAGTCCTATCTTGGAGAGCGACACTGGCGGCAGTTTCATGAGTAGTTCCGATCAGTAGGAGCTCCGCCAGAGTATATGTTTGGAGCCCCGGTGGCAGGAGTGCCTATCCCTTACCAGGAGCGTTAGCTAGGTGCCGAGTTCTTGCTTCCTTCGAATACAGATTATGCTGCACACTTTGGGGCTCATTCGGTTGGTGCCTTCACCCGGTTTGAGGTCGTAGTTGGCGGGTATGCTGTTGGCCAGGAGGTGGTTGACTTGTGGTGCCGAGCCGGAGGATATATGCCCCAGGCTGAGTTTATTGCTGTGAGAGACTAGAGAGATCTGTGCCAGATGGAGCAGGATCAGTACCAGGCCGAGGTAGCTTCCCTGACGGCTCGATTATCTCAGATGGGCGGTGGGGGGGTATGTTGTCTTTCCCCTCCTTCTTCTTGCTCTACTATTGTTTTAGTTCGTCTTTCATGTAGCTGATTTTGGCTCTATCTTCCCTGTAGGATGGCGGTGCTTCGAGTAGTTATCCGCCTCCTCCGATGCCGGGTTTTAGGGACTTTGATCCAGATGATATCGACTCTGACTTGTGATGAATGCCCCTTATGGAGATTCCGTTCTTCTTTTGCCCCTTGTCCCTGAGTTATATTTATGTTAGATAGTTTTATTTTGATATTTTGTACAAAAATAGATATTTATGGTACTTAGATGCATGGATAAACAGATACATTTATAATCTTTACAACTAGGCATATGATCAGATGCATGTGTTGTATGATGATGTTAGATATCTATTACATGAGTTGATGTTGGTGACTTCTATTTCTACAGGGAGTTATATCCTATGTGTGTAAAGCTCATGTTGATTTTTTTTTTTTTAACATATGCACAGGTTAGAAATATGTTAATAGAATGACATAGGGTGCTGTTAGACTTGTAGTCCTAGGAATGGTAACTCCCTCTTCTTCGGGGATTTAGCCTCTCTTCTAGCTCAACCCTACCTTGATTGGATGATAGCATTTTGCACCTTTCTCAACCTTTTGATCACCTTCGACTCTCTGCCTCGAGGTTAGTGTATGGGGTTACTGAGCTGAAACTCTCAACTCTCAGGGTTTTAGCGACCGCTTGCCTGACCTTTGGTAGAGTGATAAGTGGTCAGTCATTTCAATTCGAGGAGACTTTGTTTAGGACCATAATGTAGGCTCGGTTATGGGGTTTTCGAAACAACAGGATATATATAGGCCCAAATTTGATGATGCTTTCAGTAGGGTTTAGATCCATACTGTCCTTGACTATTTTCTCGGTGGGGCCGACATCCCTCTTGGTTTTGACAGCGTGTTCAACTCATTTAGATCAAGCAATTCGCTTTCAATCAGAGGGGACTTTAATAGGGTTGTAATGTAGGCCATGGTTTCGGAGTTTTACAAGAAAAGGGTAAAGGCTCGAACCTATTGTTTCTACTGGGTTTCTTCGTACCCTAGGATCATCTTTAAATTTCCTTCTTGCTTTTGACCATATACTTCTCAGGGTGAAAATGACCCTTTTCTTTCGCCCTTTCCATATGCTTTTTGAAAAAAACATGACTCCCTTCTCATTTGATCTTCTTATCATGCTTTTGAATATGACTCAATCATGGCTCCTTTAGGCCTTTCCTTAGAATCATGGTTTTCTTTTTCTTTCTTTTTTTTTTTTTTTTTGGGCCTCTTGCCCCTTGCCGGCTCCTTTTCTTTGCTTTTTCTTTCTATTCCTTCATGAAATGAATAATTTTTCGACCCTTTTTCCTTAGACCTTTTCTTTGGCAGTTCAATCTACCCAATGCGGGCGGTGATCCCTAGGTTGGGGTTTTTTCAAAAAACGGATAGATGGCTCAACAGGTTTGGAAAGGGGTTGCTTTTAATTGTATGAGAAATGAAATGAGGGCCTCTCTTCACCTTGAATTAGATTGCTTGATCTATGGAGCTTTCATTGCTGCCTTAGCACAGTGAGGGTGGATACCATTCCTAGAGTTCTCAAACTATTGTCTGCCCCAGTGTGGGGAGGATAGTCTTGGATCGGGGGTTGACAAAGAAAATTTTGTTTGTTGCGAGCCTCTAGGGGTTAAGCAAAGGGAATATGAACACATTTGTTTATTTATTTAGTTATTTATTCTTTTATTTATATGTGGAGAAGTGAAAGATCGCTCTTCTTCATTTTGATAAATTGGCCACACATCGCTTAGCTTCAGAGTTTTGCAAGTGCTGCCTTTGGGTAGTATCCTCACTCATCCTTATCCTCTCTCTTTATGGAAGGCTGATCATTTGGCGAGTGGTTACCTCATGCTATCATTCCTTCAAGTTGGATCATTCCATAAGATAAACCATGCCCCTTGCATAGAAAATAGTCACTATTCCCCAGGAAAGACAATACAACAACAATGGAATAAAAGACTGTCATTTGATTATTATTATTATTTTTATGGAAAGCATAGAGTTTCTAAGCAAAAACGGAAAGTAAACATCAATTTAGAGACAGAAAGTAAAAGGGATAACAAGAAAGTGGATGAAAACACCCCTCTCTTGTACGCTTTTGAAGGAACTCCTTTTTTTCAATAAGGTCTTGGAACAATTCCCTCGTCTGTGTTCCATCTACGGTTAAGATTTTCAGCCAAGGCAGGATAGGCAGATGCTTCTCCTGGAGTTCCAAGTGAGTTGGCAGTGATGATGTAATTGTCAGCTTCCTTGACTGTCTTGCTTTCATTTGTTTGCTTCGGAGTTTCTTTAACAAACCACTCGGGCGACTCGTCTTCGTCCAGCTTGATAGGTCGAGCCACGCAGCAAAACAAACTTTGTTGTTACCAAACTTTGTAATGATGTTGACGGTGCGGTCCAGCGGAGGGTCTGTAGGGCCATTCGGAGAAGGATTTACTGGTCGTACCCCAATGATCTTGTTGTCTATCAGGTCTTGAATCTTATGCCTGAGGGTTAAACAATCTTCAGTGTCATGTCCTTGGCTATCTGAATGATACTTACAGCTTGCTGCAGATTTGAAGTAGTGAGGTAGAGGATTGGGCTGGGTTTGGGCAGGTATAGGTTTCAGATATCCAGCTGTTAAGAGGCCAAAATAAGCCGCGGTCTGTGAGCACGTGAGTTTAGTAAACGTTCACTTTTTCCCACTTGTTCGCTTAGGCCGAGGAGGTGTTGCAGATGTTTTTGTTGATTGGGGACCAAACTTTGGTAAGGTCACAGCCGAGTTGATGGTTCGGGAATTGAAAGGGCTTCGGGTTCTATGTTTCAAAATGGGACAATTTTTGGTGGCAGGGCCAAAAGGGTTGGGATGATATCCGAAGGAGAGATTATATAGTCCTTGTGTTTGGTTTGTGGTTGGTTTGGAAGGCATTCGAGCAAGGCCCTCGGCCTGGGGAGGTCGTTGGTAAGCAATGGTGGCAGCATAGTCATGGTCTTCCTTCTTCACCCTTTTCCGTCCATCATAGGTTTGGGCCTGCGAGGACTCTGCTTGCTCATGGGTTGCGTGGGATAAGAGTGGAGAAAGCATGCCTTCCATTTTAGTCATCTTGTGTCTGACTCTTTTTGCTTCGGCTAGTAGTATAGTTAAGGTGTCGAGTGCGAGTGACTCCATGAGCGTTTCTGAGCTTTTGGTCGTAATGACAGGGGGAACGAGGGGAGGTACCTGAAACCATCCAAGGAAAAGAGTCAGTGTTTTATCTTGACAGGTCTTTATGGCGTGCATGCTGTAGGGTGCCCCTCTTTAGGAGGGAAACTAATCATGATGTATTGGCTCACTTTTGGAGATAGGGAATTTGCCCCTGTATGCAGATACCTTACCGCCAAGTAGGAACCTTCAGTCATCCATGCATTCATTTATAAAAATAAAGAAGTACATTAAATTTTGGGTTTAAGATACAAAAGAACTGAAATACATTTTAATAAGGGGAGGGGGAACATTTTCCTTTAGACTTCCACCTATCTACTTTTACAAAGGAAAACCCTAAACTATTCTTGAGTCTTCAGATTCGCCTTCCTTGGATTTGATGTCGAGGAGGTCGCTGAGAGACCTTGCTGATTGGTTGCCCTTTGTCTTCATGGCAATCCTATCTTCATAAGCATAGAGGGATTGGGGCCCCTCTTATGGAATGAATTGAGATGCATGTAATGAGTCCTTAGGGTTACGCGAGAACCCTCAAGGTTTGGGTAGGTTTAATACAAGGGAGAGTGAACTGGGTGTCACTCTCAATGGGTTGATCATATGTATGAAAATGCAGTGACTTGAGTTACTTGGAGCTCTTGTCTTGACATAGAATATTGAATGCATGAACATAGGTATGCAAAGAGTATAAGGAGAGAGAATGCAATAGCAAGATAAACGCGCATGCATGAGCAGTTAAACAGGCATTATAACAGTATAAATACAGTCAGTATAACAGTAGGAATAAACAGGTATAAATGAAAGTAAGAGCAGTCGCCTTTTCCTTCGTGGTTTTGAAAACAGTGCTCGTGTCTTAAATCCGATAGAGGTTCGGCTATGCATGGTGTCTATATGAGTATGAGGTTGAGGGTTGACTAATGTGTCCTAAAAAGGCTCGGTCCCCGGATCTTCAAACCTAGGCCCACTCCCAGATGTGGTGCCATGATCGGTTGGTGATTTGAGCGGGGGAACCATCAAGAGGCCATAGGTGAAGAAACTGACACAACATCTTGCCCACGACCAATATACCGTTCCCCCTTTCTAACTAGAAAGGACATATCAGGGTAATAATGCAAGTATGCAGAATGCAGGTGCACATGCAGTGTGTGTGTGATTTTTAAAAAGTGGAGGAAAGAGCCCAACAACTCCCATCCACCCTGTTCATCACATTCATGCCTAACAATTAATAATGTTTAAACATAAAGTGCACCTACAAAACAAACGATGCAAGAGTTAGTATGTGGATGACAAACATAATACAAGATAATATGCATGCATGTTTTTTTTTTTTTTAAAAACAATTTTGAAAATTTAAAGTGAATAGGATTAAACATGTTAATTGAAGACTCTACATGGGTGAAGGGTAAAGAAACATGACTACGGCCTGACCCTCTAAGTGTCCTCGGCGGAGTCGCCAGCTGTCGCGCTCAGATTTTTTGCACTAGAGGAATACTCACACAAGCGGGAAAAATACTGTACTCTCTCATTAGAACTCACCCTCCTAGAAGAATGAGTGCGACTAGGTTTGAATTGAAAAATAAATTTGAATAAAGGGCTTTTGGAAAAGATTTGGAGTCGCCACCTAACTTGATTAAGGTGAGTTAGGTCACCTAAAAACTAAGCATAATCCGAAAACGATTTTGAAAATATCTTCTCAAGAGAGGGTTTTTTTTAGGAAAACAGGTTATTTGGCAACCTTTGGAAAACATTTAGCCATTTTTTTTGAAAATAACTCTGTTTTTGGTCTTTCGAAAGCAGTGATCTAGGTTCGGAGGTTGGTTACGTGTAGGGAAGACGCACTAAGCCATTACCCTACCTCGCCCTTTCGGTACCTACATGTCAATCAACCCTAGATTCATCTATGAGAGTCTTTAACTAACTAATGTTCAATCCTATCCACTTTGAAAAAGAATGTTTGAAAAGAAACTAACATAATGCATGATATGCAAATGCAAGCAAAGAGATTTGGAAATAGATTTGAAAAGAAGAATTTGATTTGATTTGGAAAGAAAGAGATTTGAAAAGATAGACTTGAAATTGAAATTGAAAAAGAGATTTGAGAAAAGGGATTTGAAAATAGAAATTTGGAATTGGAAGTTGGAAATAGAGCATAGAATTGGAAACTTGAAGAAGATTGTAGAATTGGAGATTTAAAAGAGGTTGTAGAATTAGAATTTGAAAAATGTTGTAAAATTTGAGATTTAAAAAAGATGGTGGAATTTGAGATTTGAAAATGTGGTGGAATTTGAAATTTGAAAGAAGTTGTGGAATTGGAAATTTGACAAATGTGGAGATCGCACCCATGAGGGTTGCCTACGTATCATTTTGGAGGAATCAGGTCAGTCGTAGTTCGGACGAGAATCCGATTAAAAGTAGAAGAGTTGATTTGGAGAAGAGTTGAAGTTGGAATTCGAATTGGAATTGGAAGAGTAGAAAATTTGGGACTCTGATTGGAAAATTTGAAAAGATTGATTTTGAAAGACTTGGTCTTAGGAAACCTAGACTTAGGAAAAACTTGAAACTTAGAAAAGGTTTGACTTGACTTGGAAGGATTTTAGAAAAGATTTGACCCAAAAGTTGGACTTGGAAAGATTAGGAAAGACTAGATTTAGGAAGATTCGATTTAGGAAAAGTTCAAATTAGGAAAGTTCCGTTTTAGGAAAGTTTTCAAATTAGGAAAGTTTTGGAATTAGGAAGAGCTTTAAATTAAGAAAATTTCAACTTAGGAAAGTTTTGAATTAAGGAAGTTTCAACTTAGGAAAGTTTTAAATTAAGGAAGTTTCAACTTAAGAAAGTTTTAGGTTTAGGAAAGGTTTGAAATTTAGAAAGTTTAAGATCTAGAAAGTTTTAGATTTAGAAAGCTTCGAATTTAGAATGTTTAGGATTTAGAAAGCTTTAGAGTTTGAGTTTTAGAAAATTTTGAGATTAGGAAAGGTTGAGTTTAGGAAAGATTTGAAAACTTGGATTTGGAAAGTTAAGATTTAGAAAGGGGTAGAATTAGGAAATGGTTGAATTAGGAAAGATGTGGAAGTTGAGTTTTAAAATTTAAGAAAGATTTTCAAGTTCAAGTTTTAGAAACTTAATATTTAGGAAAGTAGAAGATTAGGAAGGATTTGAATTAGGAAAGATTTGGATTAGGAAGGGATTGGATTTTGTTTTTAAAAGGGAAGGTTTGATTTTATTTCCAAAAAATGGAGGATAAGATCTAGTTTCCTAAATGGGAAGATTGGACTTGGTTTCCTAAAGGGAAGGTAAGATTTGACAAGGATTTGGAAAGAAGTTTTAGAAACCCTAGATTTAGAAGTGTATAGTTTTGACGTAGAAAAGAGGTTTTGGAAATGTGTATAGTTTGGATGTGAAAACAAGAGGTTTTGAAAACTTAGGTTTTAAGGCAAGTTTGAAAACCATGTTTTTGGAAAGAAAATTAAGGTTTCCTAATTGTGGGTTCTAGGGCTTGACTTGGGCACCAAGAAAAAGGATTTTTGGAAAATGCGTTTTTGGAAACGAAGATTTTTAGAAGGGAATCCTAGGGAGGAGTTTTTAGAAAGAAGATTTTGGGAAGAGTTTTTAGGAAAGTGAATTTTGATAGAAGATTGTTGGAGAGAGTTTCTGAAAAGATTTTTTTCTAAGGAGTATTTTTAGAAAGGAAACCTAGGGAACGTTTTTGGAAAGTGGACTTTGAAAAGAGCGTTTTGCAAAGGGGTTTAAAAAGAGAGGTTTTGGAAAATATATTTTTGGAGGAAGTTTTTAGAAAACACTTTTGAAAAGAAAGGCTTTTGGAAAACATGTTGGAGAAAAGATTATTAGGAAGAGATTTTTTTTTTTTTGAAAAGAGAGTTTTTAGAAGGTATAAAAACATCTCACTTTCCTAAAGCGATTCTAACCATAAGAAGGTTAGAGCCACTTTAGGAAAGTGGTTTTGAAAATAATGAGATTTGAAAGTATGGACCATGAAAGTCACTTTAAATGTAACACTTTCCTTAAGCAATCCTAGCCATGGAAAGGCTAGAATCACCCAAGGATTGTGATTTTGAAAACATGTTTTGAAAAAGGAGATTTTGATGTAATTTTGAAAACAAGTTTAATGCAAGCCTTGAAAACGAGTTTGAAAACGATTTTTGGAAGATGCAAGATCATGATATGCACAATGCAAATTTGGGGTCGTGAACATACAAGGTTAAGGCTTCACCACATAATCAAGGGGGCCGAACCCACGTGGTCTCCAGTTAGCCTAAAGGAAAGCCACCGACACGGTGACCCTCCAATAGTCTAATCCTACACATGGACTGGGAGTCCCCTTGTTTCAAGCATGCAAAGAAAGGGGGGAAAGAGATGGGGGATTAAAATAGAGAAAACCCAAGTGGGTTAGGAGAGAGAAGAGAGAGGGGGAAGTGCAGAAACGTAAAACGAAAACCTACCTTGTGTCTTGTTTATTTTGCGCGCCTTGCTTATCTCCGGTCTTCATCTTGATCTTCGAGGGCTCGTCTTTAATCTTCAAGGCTTCAGTTTGCAGCTCTTCAAGTCTTCAAAGGAGGGTTGGAGGCTAATGTATAAGTGTAAGAGGGTGTATAGGAGTGTATATGAGGCTAGGGTTTAGTGTATGGTGGCTAGGGTTTGAAAAACCTAGGGAGGCTAGGGTTTAGGGAGTGTTTGAGCTCTGTATATCAAATATTGGTGTTTTTAGACTAAGTTTATGAACCCCTGTCACGCTGGAAGAGGCTTTGTATTTATAGAGAAAGGAATGCACTGGCACTTGTTATAGTGGCGCCAGGCCATTTTTTGGCTTGGCGCCACTAGTAGTGGCGCCAGCCATTTAGGAAATGTTTAAGGTCGGCAAGCAACGTATCTTTGACTAGATTTGGGTGCCTGTACTAGTGACTACCATGCAATTTTCAGCTTGGCTTCACTAGGAATAACTCTGGAAAGTCCAGGAATGATTTGAAGAGGCCGGGAATGACCCAGAGAGCCGGAAAAGGGTAGGAACACTTAAGATAGTGTTCCGGAGATTTTTGACTTGGATAATGAGGATAGGATGTGTCGGAAGGGTTGATCGGGCCGTTAGGAGCGAAACGGTCAATCGGATCGAGAAGCTGCCGGGACAGACTCTGACTGTCCCGAAAGAAGACTTGAGATTTGAAAACATTATTCAGAATGTTCCCAAACGTTTCCGGTTTGATACCCAAAGCCGGTGTAGTAAGAAAAGACAACCGGCCCACCAGGGGCAAAACGGTCATTTCGCATTGGGTTTGGCGGAATTGACTCGGAATGATTTGAAAGGATAAAGAAAGGTTGAGGACACTACAAAAAGCATTCTCAGGAAGTTACCAGTTTGATACCCAGAGCCGGTGTGATTAGAAAAGGAGATCGGCCCACTAGGGACAAAATGGTCATTTCGCACCGGGTTTGCCGGAACTGACTCGGAATGATCTGGAAGGATAAAGAAAGGTCAAGAATACTATAAAAAGTATTCTCGGGAAGTTACCGGTTTGATACCCAGAGCCGGTGTGGTTCCCGGGGCATTCGAATGCCTAGGGGTAAAATGATCATCTTGACCGGAAAGTCTTGGAATTGGCCCAAAACTGACTAGAAGGCACCTAATCATGCCAGATTGCTTTTAAGACAATCTTGGAAGGTTAGACGTACCGTTCTGAAGACTCAGGTATGGTCTTGAGAAACGTGTTGGAAAAGGCCCAAGGGCAGTTTGGTCATTTTTCATCGAAGTGGGCTAGCAGGCACTGGTGTTGACCTGGGTTTTGAGTGTTTCCGCCACTCTGACGGCGGTCGTGTGATACAGGGGTTTGTTGGCAATTTCCTATGTTGACCTATTTGCGAGTATTTCCGCTACTCTGACGGTCGTGATGTTTGTGAGTATTTTTGCTTCTCTAACGGTTCGCGATCATTCCCGAGACTGCTTGATCTCGGGAAGCTACTAAAGGGACTTAGCGCCTGAGAATCAACTTTCTCGAAATGCGTGCCTAAACGGACATTTCTACATTGGCGGGCTAGCAGGGGCCAAAGGTGGACTGTTCTACCATCTAGGGGACTTGGGGTCTCGTCTCGGTCGACAGGTTTAAAGGGACTTACCATTTTGAAGAGATTTTCTTCAAAAAATGCGCTGGACCGTCTCGAGGAATAAACTGTCTCGAGAGAGGGATTGGAATTGGAAAAGGGTCTTATCATCTTCGGAAAGACGTGCCTGATTGGAGTAGATTTACCGTCTCGAGGAATCAACTGTCTTGAGAGAGAGATTGGAATTGGAAAGGGGTCTTATCGTCTTTGGAAAGACGTGCCTGATTGGAAACCGTCTCGACGAATAAACTGTCTCGAGAGAGGGATTGGAATTGGAAAGGGGTCTTTTCGTCTTCGGAAAGACGTGCCTGATTTGGAACCGTCTTGAGAAATAAACTATCTCGAGATAGTGATTAGAATTGGAAAGGGGTCTTACCGTCTTCGGAAAGACGTGCCTAATTTGGAACTGTCTCGAGGAATAAACTGTCTCGAGAGAGGGATTGGAATTGAAAAGGGGTCTTACCGCCTTCGGAAAGACGTGCTTGATTTGGAACCGTCTCATGGAATAAACTGTCTTGAGAGAGGGATTGGAATTGAAAAAGGGGTCTTATCGTCTTCGGAAAGACGTGCCTGATTTGGAACCGTCTCGAAGAATAAACTGTCTCAACAAAGGGATTGGAATTGGAAAGGGGTCTTATTGTCTTCGGAAAGACGTGCCTGATTTGGAACCATCTCGAGGAATAAACTGTCGAGAGAGAGGGATTGGAATTGGAAAGGGGTCTTATCGTCTTTGGAAAGACGTGCCTGATTGAGAATTGTCTCGAGGAATAAACTGTCTCGAGAGAGGGATTTGAATTGGAAAGGGGTCTTATCGTCTTCAAAAAGACGTTCCTGATTTGGAACCGTCTCGAGGAATAAACTGTCTCGAGAGAGGGATTGGAATTGGAAAGGGGTCTTATTGTCTTCGGAAAGACGTGCCTGATTTGGAACCGTCTCGAGGAATAAACTGTCGAGAGAGAGGCATTGGAATTGGAAAGGGGTCTTACCATTTTCGGAAAGACGTGCCTGATTGAAAACCGTCTCGAGGAATAAACTGTCTCGAGAGAGGGATTGGAATTGGAAAGGGGTCTTATCGTCTTCGGAAAGACGTGCCTGATTTAGAGCCGTCTCGAGGAATAAACTGTCGAGAGAGAGGGATTGGAATTGGAAAAGGGTCTTACCGTCTTCGGAAAGGGGTCTTTCTGTGTGCCTGATTGGAGTAGATTTACCGTATCGAGGAATCAACTGTCTCGAGAGAGAGGTTGGAGTTGGAATTGGAAAGGACAATGCCCCTAAGGGTATTTTGGTTATTTTGCCTGTATTTGGGCCTGGTGGGCCAGCGAAGAGATGGACAGATGGGATTTGCACTTAGAGAGTTGGTTTCGATTGGAATACATCTATATTGACTTGAGTACAAGTCTGGATGGAGCGTAGACTGCCGAGCGGTCAAAAATGGGGTGCTTACAACCCGTGCATTACTAGAAAAGAATCTCCAAACTTCCAAATGCATGCTAAACACCATAAAAGATCTGTCCATCCGCCCTCCATCGTTTGGTGATACACCCGGAGAATGAAATACCAAAGAAGTTGACACAGTTTCAAAACCCTGTTAGGGGTTCTCACCAAGAGGTCCACAAGAAAAGGGAGATTTTCACAAAATTCGTCTATTTTCTTTTCATTTTTCGTATATCTTCTTTAAATAAACATTGCATGCCATCTAATCATGTTTTTAAATGAAAATAAATAGTTCCCAGTTTATCCCTTTTGTCTTATACTCTTATGGATGATTATTGCTTTTAAGAATTCTTTTCTATTCAGTAATGAATTAACTTGAAGGATGGGATAGCATGGGCAACCCATTCAAAGGGGGGATAAAACCTTTGAGAGACAAAGAAAGAATGAGAGATAGGAGAAGAGTAGTCTTAGCAAAGAGGTGCAAATTTTATTGAAGAGACGACACTTGAGTGATATCCTGACTAAGCAATGGGCAGCTGAGTCCTCAAAATGATGAGAAGTTATTGTTCTATTTATCCAATTAAAAATAAACACTACCCCTTGCTTAACCCACTAGAGCCGTAAGTGATTTCTATTCAAATATCCCCAACCAAGAACCACCCCCCACACTGGGGTAAGCACAGAGTAGTTGATTCAATAGAATATATAGGGGTTACTAACAGAAACACCTTTTTTTTAAGAACATTGTCTAAATTTTATATAAAGGCTTTATGGACTAAGCAATTCAATTCAAAATGATGAGAGGCCCTCAATTCTGCTACCATACACAAAAAATTCCTTTGCAAAGCCCACTTGAGCCGGTTACAATTTCTTAAGAAAACCGACCAGATGGTCACCTCCCACACTGGGTCAAGGCAAAAGTCATAAGTAAGAATTAATGAGCAATGATGAGAATAGTGATTTCCAAGAAGATATGGCGCCAAAGGCACCTCTGAAAAAAAAAAAGGGAATGGGGGTGACACGTTTGTATTGATCTTCAAAAGGAGATATTGTCATTTAAAAATAGAAATGAAAAGTTGGCATCTCTAAAAGTCGACTTGGGAACGAATTTGTGATGAGAAAATCCTAATCAGAAGGGAGAAAATGGTCTGGAAGAACAAAAAGAGTAGGAAAGAAAGAAGAAAGCAGTGAATGGAAGTTAAATTGCCAAAGGTGATCATTGGTCTTTCGAAACCCCACAAGTGATAATTTTAAGCTTGTATACCTTTTCATTTATAAACCTCTTAACCTAGCCTACGTTATGGTCCAAATTAAAGTCCTCTCTGATCAAAGAAAATTGCTTAGTTCAAATAAGCTTGAACAATACCAAGACAAGTATGATGAGAAAGGAGAACTGGAAAGGAATGCAAGGGCAATCTCATGCTCCAATGTGTGCTCAGATAGTTTTGGTTTAGACAACCCACTAAAAGAAGATCTTTTAGCCTAAATATCCCTTCGTTTCTTATAACCCCTAAACCCAGCCTGCATTACGGTCCTAAAAGAAGTCTTCTCGGATTAAGGGCCTAGCTATTTATCGCTCTGCAAAGAGCATGCGAGTTATTGCTCGAACTACGGTGGCATTTTGGAAATCTGAGAGAGAAAACCAAGTGAGGTCAGAAAAACCCCAAACAGCAACTATAATACCCGTAATTTTCTTTGACAGAATTACCACTAACGGGACCGATTAAGGTATGACCATAGGGCTGCAAGTCAGAAACAAGACCTTTTTAAACCCAACCCTGTCCATATGTCAAAACTCGAGTCCCCGAAAAAGGTTCAAAATTCGTCACCCGACAATTCGCACCAAAACGGCACCTTAACTTTGAACGGAGATTTCTCCCTCGTTTTTCGTTAGATTTCGACGAATTAGATGTCTAAAATTATTGCCTTTTCGAGTCTGACACCTTGGTAATCTCAGAACACCATTCCGGAAAATGTCAGTTTGCCGAAAAGCCCCTGCAAGTCGCTGCACCTGGAAATTCGCGCCTGAATCCCCCGTAACTTCAATTCGAGCTTTCTCGCTCACCTGGTGTCGGAATTGTACGAAATTGGAGCCTAAATTTATTAATTTTTCGGGAGCTTTCTACTTAGGATATTGGGTCAAGCATTCGACGAAAAATTAGAGCCTTGAATTTAGTCGCTTTGAACTCGTACATTTTTACAAAACTACCCCCCCACCCCACCAACTTGCATGGCCAGCCCCTTAGTTAATGCCATGTATAACACCTATATGTGAGCATATATGAACATATATAAGCATGCATGCATGCAGGCATTACCAAGTTGAAATCCCACCCATGCATGCGTATGTAATACATCTTCCATTTTAATATGTGTTATGATACAACTATGGCATAGGTTATAAACACCCTCACCCCTTATCACAGTAACAAGACCCTATTGATACACGCCCATCCCAGCTGTCCCTCTTACGGCTAAAGATTGAGACCCTAAATAACGCACCCGCACACACGTAGCACAAAACCATCTAATCCATGCGTCCCTACCGCCCTTAACAACCTATGAGGACTCAGAACAAGAGAGAGAGGGATGCTGGGAGTGTATAGCTTTAGAGAGAGAGAGAGAGAGAGAGAGAGAGAGAGAGAGAGAGAGAGAGAGGAACGCTGAGGGAATAAGAAGTGAAAGACGGGGAGAGAGGGTGAGGGTTCGTTCACCCCTGTACACCACCCACAACCCCTATAAGTTACACACATCCCTCCCCTCACTCAGGTTGTGCGAGAGAAAACCGAGAAGAAGAGTTGTAGAGAGAGAGAGAGAGAAGCCGAGACAGAGAGAGAGAGGATAGAGAAGGAGAGGAAGAATCGGGCTGAGGCTGTGGCATTCAAAAGCCAGGTGAGGAACCCACCATCACCACCCCATAAGCTCCCTAAACCCAGCAACCTTGGCCCCGAAGCTCCACCACAACAGCTGAGAACTTAGAGAGAGAAGAAGACCGAAAAAATGTATCACCCAACCCACTCTGACAAACCCAAGAACTGAGGGCTGTCACAGTGGTTTGGGACTTCTTGGGGACTCCTTCTGGGCATCCTAGAGAGGTCCACGACCTCTGTGCATGCACCAAAGTCTCCTGCAAAGTCGAAACCGCTGGAAAAGGTTCAAAAAATCATAACTTCAGCCACCGGCAACCTTTGCCGACCGGATCACTTGGGGAAGAAGCGTCTCTGGGCAAGGAACAAAAGTCATAAAGGAACCATGGCCGAATTATCATGGGAAGATGGCCAAAAACGCTGTTGCAGGTCAGTAACCCTAGGGTTCCACCATGCAGCCGGCGTTTCGGGCCATTCCGGCCACCTTCGACCATCTCCGGCCAAGCTCCGACCATGGGTGTGTGACCCAGGTCCTTGCCAATCTCTGGGTCACACATGCATGGCCAGGGGGTGCGGGGAATGGCCGGAAAATGAAGCGGAATCGCTGCCAGTCGCGCGGGAGGAAGAAGAAGGCCAAGCCTTCCACCCCCACACGCTACTGGTGGCGCGTGCCGGCGCGTGTGAGGTCCGATGAGGCTGAAATTTTTATGGAAGGCATTAAATCACTTCAAGAGGTTCCCATAAAAATTTCAGGTCAATCGGAGACTTATGTGAATTTCCATGGTTTATTTACGATTTAAAGGCTAAAAATTTACAGAAAATAAATTATAAGTAGAAAAATTATGGAAAATTACCGGGATACCCCTAGATATTCAGGGAATCCAAAAATGGGAGAGTGGCCTTAATATCCCCTCAAAATGAAAATTTCCAGAATCTCTCTACTTTGAATCACCGGCAGTTTTGGTTCCTAGCTCGGCGACGTATATCACCCCAAGGGAGAAGTTTGAACCTTCCACCTCATTTTAATTACGCCATCTATGAGTTAACTTACCCTCCCCACTTAACTACGCCTAAACGAGATTTTTATTTAGCTGACTATAGACTAAGCCGGATGTTGTTCCTTCTTTTTACAGAAAATACCGAACCATCTTGAATTCCGGAAAGATACTAAGGGTAGGAATCTATACATTTCCTTAAGATTCATGCTTACATCTCTTTTCTATTAAATGATTTTCATATTGTTATGTTTTATGCTTTCCTGTCAATTTATCTTTCTGTTCTAAAAGTCTTTTATTCATTAACTGCAAAACGTAGCATTCTTGCTTGTATGACAACATCACTGCGGAGGTATAAGTGTGGTACAACCAGAAAAGGAAAGACCCCAAGTTTTTATATCATGGGTGTACCTGACTGGCTTGATATTTGGGGCTATCATGGGTCGGTATCACTGGCTTGATATCGGGCTAGATGATCATGGATGGGCCCCACTGAACTCGATGATGGAGGATGAATCTTGGGTGGACTCCATTGGCTTGAATTGGCCCTGGCAGGACATACCTGCAAAGATCCGGGTATTGATGAAAAGAAAAAAAAAAAAAAAAAGGGGAAACTACAAGGGTCATATGCTTGTCATGACATTCTTTTATTGCATTATCTTTTATCCTGCACCTTATAGAAATCTTAGATCTCCTACTAGGCTTTGCCGCTCATTCCTATCTTATGGGACATTTTTAGGAAAAGAGACACCCAACTGACTTCTAAGGAAATGAGCATACGAGATCAAGTTTTCCTGTTATCTTATGTCTTTTAAACACTTGAGTTAGTTTTTGTTGGACTGTAACATTATGAGACTTACACTGGTTTTACACCCTTGATGTAATATTTCTGGACCATCTATGCTATGTTCCTATTTATGTTATTTTGTTAGAATCATAAACCCCGTTGCCTACTTTTAAACCCAACCTAAGACAGTTATCACTGTCGCGGCCTAGTGAGAGCGGAGTCGGGTCGTGACAGCAACCCTATAGAAAAGTAGGGATAGGATAGCAAACCAAAAGGTTAAGGTCCCTGGAGAATGGTGCAAATGCTATCCCACCTCGATAAGAATAGGACAAAACTGAATGGGGCAAAATCTTGGAAGGGAAACAGAATCCCGAGAGTATGAACCATGCGTCAATCTTGGGACATTCTTCATAAATAGCTTATATACATGTAGTATTAATACATCCACGTCATGTATAACCTGTACATCCATTAAATTTCTGTGTAGTTTGTATCTGTTCAAGCATTCATCAAAAATAAAAAAAAAAAAAAAAATAAGACATGCATTCAATTCTATTTCTGTACATACATTTATCAAAAAGTATGACATGCATTCAACTCCATTCTCATATGTGTATTTAACAAAAAGTATAACATGCATTCACCCATTTACCTGTGCATTTTTAGAATTGGCATAAATAAACTGTTTTTGCATAAAAACTTGCTTTATGTCTTTCTCTCTCTCTCTCAAAAAGGAACGAGGAAAGGGGCAAAGCATAAAAAAAGCTAAAGTTACCCCGCTACCAAGTAAGCTACGACATCTCCAACACTGGCACACACCTCAGAAAGCTTAGACTTCCATAGCAGATAAGAAACAAAATGGGGTAATGACCCACCCTCGCCCTCCCCAATCAACCTTGGACTTCCCTAGAGGAACAACGTTTTGCCAGAGGGAACGCCGGTTCAAGAAGTATCAGACATCAACCTTGGACTTCCTCAGAGGAGCAGCGTTTCGCCAGACAGAGTGCCAGTTCAAGAAGTAGCAGACATCTACCTTGGACTTCTCTAGAGGAATAGAGTTTCGCCAGACGGAGTGCCAGTTCAAAAAGTATCAGACATCAACCTTGGACATCTCTAGAGGAGCAGCATTTCGCCAAACGAAGTGCCGGTTCAAGAAGTATAAAAAATCAACCTTAAACCAGACAGAGTGCCAGTTCAAGAAGTATCAGACATCAACCTTGGACATCCCTAGAGGAGCAGCGTTTCGCCAGACGAAGTGTCGATTCAAGAAGTATGAAACATCAACCTTGGACTTCCCCAGAGGGGCAACAATTCGCTAAACGGAGTGCTAGTTCAAGAAGTGTCAGACATTAATCGTTGATTTTCCCAGAGGAGTATCATCTGGCTAGACGAAATATCGGTTCATAACAGAAAAGGAGGGTAGCTATAAGCTACCCATTTTTGCCAGCTCAGCAATCTCCTAGGCTCGGTGCCTCATCCACGACGTCCATCTCCTCCTCAAAAGCTGCCTCGATAGGAGGGAAGGGATCGACTAGAGGTCTACTCCCCCATCCGCTCTGGCTGGAAGATGCCTATCGAGCAGATCGTCGACTACCCTTGGATCGACTGGAGCTATCGACAGAATTTGTCTGGGCCACCTTCTAGGAGCGGCGTCTCCTCTTAGAATCGTCATCGCTTGTGTTTGCCATCCTGAAGATCAAGGTAAGAATATCGACATGAGGTCAGTATAACTCACAAAGGGAAAAGAGATAAGAAGTAAAAAGAAAATAGGAAACAATGAAAAAAAAAGGGATTTTAAATGATAAGTCAAAATGAATTTCTTACACATTTTGATTTTAAAATTCCAGCTTCAAGTCAAAATGAATTTCCTATACATTTTGTCTTTTAAAAGGAAAATTTTCAACTTTCGAGTCAAAATGAATGTCCTATACATTTTACTTTCAAAAGATTTCAATTTTGAGTCAAAATGAATTTTCTAAACATTTTGCTTTCAAATTTTAGGGCAAAACAAATTTTCTATACGTTTTGTCCAAAATTTCAAATTGATTCCTAATTCAAAATTGACTTTCAAAATTAAATCTCAAAATTTTCCAATCAAAGTCCACCCCAAGCTTTTACTCCGAAAGAGTTCTATTCGAATCAAGATTTTCCAAAACTTCTTCCTTCAAAAAGTCTTCTTCAAAATTAAAATTTCTTAAGTTTTCAAGTCTTTCAAAATTTCTATTCCCGAGTTTTCCAAAGTCAAAATCCATTTTCAAATCTTCCAAAAAATTTCCTTAAATATTTTTATTCAAAATTCCATTTTCAAAAGTCTTCCTAAATATTTCTTCCAACAGTTTTAGGCTCCTCCGAGGTTCTCGGGGCCTTCTCTACCAAAAAGGCCATGCCCTCAATGATTTTATATCTTTCTCCTTTAAAAAGATTTTATTTCAAAACTTTTTCAACTCTTTTCTGAATTTAAAAAAATGTCGGCAAAATTCCGCTTAAAAATGGTCCTTACAATGCCTACGACACTAAAACTAAACACAAACCATGCACTTTACAGCATCACAGTCACATGGCACTAACACCAGTGCATACTTTCAAGACTTTCAAATTCTAAAAACACATCTTTTACTTTTCAAAAAATTCACTTGATTTTAAAATTGTCACAGAATTTTTCAAAATCATTTTCTAAAATATTTTCTAAATATTAAACTCTAAATAATTCCATCAATCTCTTAAATTTTCTTAATTTTCTCTATTTTTCAAGTATTTTTTAATTTTTTAAAAAATAAAAAATTCACTAAGTTTTTAAAAAATCACGAAACTTCACATGGTTGTTAAACACATTTTTCTAAGGCACATAGGATTAAAATCTAGTCAGAAAACTCAATACCCAAAGCTGTAGGGACAAATCCCAAATTTCTGCAGAAACCCCCTTCACATAATCATGCAAAATTTCTCTAACTAAATCAAACACGCATCAAAACATCAAAATAACATCACTAGAGTGTTCAAAACATGCTAAAACATCAATTTCAAACGGAGTTCTATACATTAAAATCAACACAAAAACAAAAATCTTACCTTTTGGAGTTCTCCGGCGAAACCTTCTCCGGTGACTTTTTTGGCTAGGGTAACAACTTTCGGGAACCCCCCGAGGTCCCCAAATGTCACTTCTTCAATGTTCAAGTCAATCTTCTTGCAATGGCTCTCAAATTTTCAAAAAATCTCCCAAAAACTGCAAAACTTCGAATTAAAAGTTTGCTAGTTTTAATCCCAAGCCTGGCGCCACTATTAGTGGCTCCAAGGCAAATTTAACAAAGGCGCCATTGCTAGTGGCGCTTAGGTTCCAATCCCAAGCAGTTTGCCTTTTTTCTACCAAAACCCGATTTTAAACACCTCCTTGGTCTGGATACCTATTTTTCAAGTTCCAGTTTCTAAAATTTTTTCTAAATTCTATCCCTCTGATTGCCTCGCTGTTAACATAAGACTCTTACTTTATCATTTTCCATCTTCAACAAGCAAAGACAGAAAAAGAGGGGCAGCTGTAAGCGCCCCATTTTTTCCCACTCGGTAATCTCCAGTCCGTCTAGACTTACGTTCAATTCAATGCAACTTTATCCAAGTCCAAATCAATTTTTCAAACTTAATTTATTTAATACATCGCTTCGCGAGCCCACTGGGCCCAATAGAGGCAAAATGACCAAAATGCCATTGTGGCATTGCTCGGTCTAATTTTATTTGGCACGTCTTTCTAGAGACGATAAGTCACTATTTTAATCTCAAATCCAATTTCAAGTTCAAGTCCAATTTAAATCAAATCCAGCATGCCTTTCAAGAAAGTTGATCCCTCAGGCGATAAAACCATCTAATCTGACACGTTTTTTGAGAAAACTCTTCGAAATGGTAAGTCCCTTCAGATCTGTCGACGGGGATGAGACCCCAAGTCCTCGAGATGGTAGAACGGTCCACCTTTAGCACCTGCTAGCCTGCCAATGAAGAATGTTTGTTATTTAGCACGTCTTTCGAGACAGTTGATTCCTTAAACGATAAGTCTACCTAACAACTTCCCGAGATCAGGCAGTTTCTGGAATGAACGCAAATCGTCAAAGTGACAGAAACACTCATAAACATTGCAACCGTCAGAGTGGTGGAAACACTCGTAAACAGGTCGACACAAGGGAATTGCTAACAAACCCCCTATATCACAAGACTGAACTCGCCTCTTGGCTGTGACATGTTTACCAAAGAACGAGATACCTTTGGAAACCAACTCATCACAGACTGTCAGAGTGACAGAAACACTCAAAACCCAGGTCAACACCAGTGCCAGCTAGCCCACTCCGGTGAAAAATGACCAAATCGCCCCTTGGGCCACTTCTAGCGCGTTTATCAAGAAAGTACCTAAGTCCTCTGAATAGTAAGTCCACCCTTCCAAGATCATCCCAAAGATAATTCGGCATGTTTAAGTGCCTCCCATTTGGTTCCGGACCAATTCCAAGACCATTCGATCAAAATGACCCTTTTGCTCCTAGGCATCCGAGTGCCTCCGGGAACCACACCGGCTTTGGGTATCAAATCGGTAACCTCCTAAGAATGCTTTTTGTAGTATTCCAGACCTTCCATGATCTTTTCAAATCATTCCGAGTCAATTCCGGCAAACCCGGTGTAAAAATGACCGTTTTGCCCCTGGTGGGCCAATTGCCTTTTTTGACCACACCAACTCTGGGTATCAAACCGGCACTCCCTTGGAACACTTGGGATAATGTTTCTAAACTTTAAGTCCGCTCAGTCCAAGTGCATTCCGGTAGTTTTTCGAACTAGTTGACGGTTTTGCCCCTAATAGCACTGTAGCCAATTTCGACCTTGTTTTTCAACCTTTTGGCCCATTCCCGGCCTTCTAAAACATTTTCGGACCTTTTGGAGTCACTCCTAGTGGAGCCAGGCTAAAAAATGTATGGTTGTCACGAGAACAAGGGCCCAAATTTTTTACCTTGCGTATTAAGGGTCGAAAGTACGTTTTTTGCTGCCCTAAAGTATTTCCTAAGTGGCCAGCACCACTACAATGGGTTTTTAAGCCTGGCACCACTGCAACAAGCGTCAGGTTAATTTTTTGTCTATAAATACAGAGCCTCCCCCTGCGTGAAAGAGATGGGCAATCTAACTCCAGAAACTCTCTCTCTATCTCGATATACAGCCCTCAAACTTTCTCCAAACCCTAGCTCTCTTAGGCTTCTTCAAACCTTAGCCCCCATACACTTTAACCGTAGCATACATACACTCAATACGCGCCTGTACAAGCCTCCAAGCCAACCATTGAAGAGTCAAGGTTCTGCAATCTCAAAACTCTTGAAGATCAAGGCGAAGTAAAGCAAATAAAGCAAAAAAATCAAAGAAGACACAAGGTTGATTTTCTCTTTACGTTTATGTGATTTCCTCCTTCTCTCTTCTCTCTCCTAACCCACTTGGATTTTTTTCTCTTTTAATCCCTTATCTTCTTCCCCCCCCCCCCTTTCTTGCATGCTTGAAATAAAGGAATCCCCGGTTCACGTGTAGGAAGAATGGTTGAAAGTCACTGTGTCAGAGGTTTTCCTCTAATTCGACCTTAGACCATGTAGATTCAGCCCCCTTGGTTATGTGGTGAAACCTAAACCTTGTATGTTCACGACCCTACTTGCATTGTGCATATCATACTCATACATCTTTTCAAAAACGTTTTCTAAACTTGTTTTCAAAAACTTGCATCAAAATCTCTTTCAAAACTTCCATTAAAATCTTTTTCTTCCAAACTTGTTTTAAAAAATCACAATCTTAAGATGATTGTAGCCACTTCATGGTTAAGGTTGTTTTAGGAAAGTGTTACATAAGTTTTAGGTGTTAACCTTAAATTGTTTTTGTCAAAGTCACAATTCTAAGGTAATTCTAGCCATTCTATGGTTAGGGTCGCTTTAGGAAAGTGTTATATTAAATGAGACCAATATGGTCCATATATTCAAATCTTTGTTGTTTTCAAAACCACAATCCTAGAATGGTTCTAATCTTCCTATGGTTAGAATCGTTTTAGGAAAGTGAGATATTTTTAGAGACTTGTAAAAGTCCATATTCCATTCTTTTTCCAAATCACGTTTTGAAAATCCCCTTTCCAAAACCTCTTTTTAAATTCTCTCCAAAAGTCTCTTTTTTTAAAAGATTCTAAAAATCACGTTTTTCAATCTACTTTCTAAAATATCTTTTCAAACTTACTTTCCTTAAAACTCTTTGTCGCGCCCCGATTTTTGGGTGTCCAATGTCCTTTCAGTTTGGAGATCCTAAAGCACGGAACTCTGTCACTAGAACTCGTCCTCCTAGAAGGACAAGTGCGACCAGGTTTGAAAATTGATTTGACTAAGGGCTTTTTTTAAAAAAAATAGGAGTCGCCACTTAACTTGATAAAGGTAAGTTAGGGCACCTAAAACTAAGTGTTAATCTGAAGATTAAACTTAGAGTTTTTGAAAAGGTCTTTTTTTTTTTTTTGAAAACTCCCTTAAGGGAGGTTTTTAAGAAAATAGGTTATTTGGCAACCTTTGGAAACGTTTAAGCCCTTTTTGAAATAACTCCATTTTGGTCTTTCGAAAACAGAAATCTAAGGTTCGAGAGTTGGTTTCGTGTAGGGAAGAACCCTACCCCGCCCTTTCGCTACCTACATGTCTAATCATCTTTGGTTTACTCACTAAAATAACCGGTTACCATTGTCCACTTAATATCCACTTTAGAACTTAGAAAAGGGATTTAGTCATCACTTTTTGGATGAATGATGCATGATGCAAGTTCTGGAAGAAGTTTGAAAATAATGGAGGTTTTGAAAGAGTTTGGAATAGAAACTTTGAATTAATTAGAATTTTTGAAAAAAGGGATTGGAGTTGAAATAAAAGTTATGACCACACCATTTTAGGTTGCCTACGTATCTCATTTGGCGAGAATCAGGTCATTCGTAGTTTGGGCAAGAGCCCGATGAAAGATAGACGCATTAGGGCCTTTGGAAGGTTTGAAGACATTTTGGGTCTTTGAAAGAGCTCAAGACACTTTGAGGTCTTTGGAAAAGTTTAAGACACTTTGAGGTCTTCAAAAGGGTTTAAGACAGTTTGAGGTCTATGGAAGGGTTTAAGATACTTTGAGGTCTTTAGAAGTTGAAGACTCTTTGTGGTCTTGGAAGTTTTGACTTGAAATTGGAAGTGAAGTGTTTTGAAAATGCTTTTGGATTGACTTTAGGGGAGTTTTGAAAAAAAATGCTTTGGCATGACTCAAAAGAACTTGAAAGTATTTTTGAAGTTTTGTTTTGAAAACCTAGGAGGCATGACTTTAGAATGTTTCGAGGAATTAGTTTTTGAAAGTGTTTTTTGAAAATGGCTAAGTGTTTGAAATCCTGATATGGACAACCTTAGAGGTTGATCTCGATTTATCACTTGTCCTTGGAATCCCTAACCATGAGGGGGCTAGGAATACCTTAGGTTTGTGACTCTTTGGAAACATCTTTGGAAAGGTCTTGAAGATGGAGTGTAAGAACATAAGAAGAGTATATGGAGTTGGGTTTTTGAAATCATGGGGGTAGGAGGTTTTGGAAGAATAGGTTAGGAGGATAATTGGAAAATTTGAATGATCATTTGAAAAAGGGGGTTCAAAAGTTGGAACCTTGAAGTGTATTAACCAAAATAGGGTTGGCTTAGGGTTGGTCAACTAGGGTCAAGTTAACCTAGGGTTAGGTAACTAGGGTCAAGTTAGCCTATGGCTTGGTAACTAGGGTCAAGTTAACCTAGGGTTTGACAACTTGGGTCAAGTTAACCTAGGGTTTGGTAACTAGGGTCAAGTTAACCTAGGGTTAGGTAACTAGGGTCAAGTTAACCTATGGTTAGGTAACTAGGATCAAGTTACCCTATGGTTTGGCAACTAGGGTCAAGTTAACCTAGTGTGTGGTAACTAGGGTCAAGTTAACCTAGGGTTTGGTAACTAGGGTCAAGTTAACCTGTGGTTTGGCAACTAGGGTCAAGTTAACCTATGGTTAGATTGGGGGATGGTCTTGAAAGTTGTTTTGATGCATTCTTGGAAAGAGTTTTGTAATCAAAACATGATATGCAATGGACTTTGGTTGGCAATCTTTATGAAGATCATTTCCATGAAAATTTTGACTCTAGCCAAGAGTATGGTTTATATGGTTAGTGATTGGAAACCATTCCAAGGAAGGTTTCCTTATGGCCATTATAACCAATATCTTGACAAGAGTATAAGGGGTCAAAATTCAACATAACGATGGTAATTTTTGGAGAATCATTTTTGATGCAAAGATGGAGAGAATGCATTTTTTGAAATCATTTTTGAAGAAGGATTTTGAAAACCATTTTTTAAGGGAACCACTCCATCAAGAGAGGGTTCATATGGCCAATAAAAGGGAGACCACTCAAGAGAGGGTTCCATAGGGCCATTCCAACCACTAAACTTGAGAGAATAGGAACCTTGAAAATTAGAGTGTTTGAAGGCAACTTTTATGCGAGTTAAAATGTAATGATGCAAAAGTATGAATTAGGGAATTGTAAGGGATTTTCTAAGGCATGACTCCTAAAGTCTTATCCTAAACTTAAAGAGGCCAACTCTTGGAACAATTTTGGAAGGGCATGTAGAACTTGAAAATGTCATGAAATTAAGAGCAATGCAAGCATTGCGGGATATGACAATAAACATAAAATGAAGCCAAGCATACAAGACATGACCAAAATAATAATATGCAAGGGGTCATGATTCACATACAAGGCTTTTAGGCTTCACCACATAAACAAGGGGCTCTTAGGCCATACCATCTTAAAGTAGGCTAATGAGAGGTCCTCCTACATGGTGGCTCTCACTTGCTTTCCTCTAGGCATAATCTAGGAGCCCTCTTGGCTCAAGCATGCAAGAAAGGGGGGTTGAAGATGGGGAGTAAAATAGAGAATAGCCTAAGTAGGCTAGGAGGGAGAAGAGAAGAGTGGGGGAGAGCATAAATGTAAAAGGGATACCCCCTTTTGCCTTAAACACTCTTGTAGTCTTCAATGGATGTCTTGATTGGAGCTTGAGTGACTTCAAGAGGGCTTGAGAGGCTAGAGTGGAGTGTGTAAGTGTGTATGGGACCTTGTATGTGGAGTGTATAGGCTTAGGAGGGGTGGAATCTAGCCTATGTGTTGAAAGGGGAGAATATATATGGAGATTCGAGGTTTTAGAGTGATTTCAGCAGAGTTTCGTATCAATTTCGAACCTGGAATATGCAAGGGAGGAGGCCTCTATTTATAGGTAATCTGCAACAGACCTGGCGCATGTGCTACATGCGCAGGTACTGTTCCATTTCTAGAATAACACGTGGCACCCTGTGTACTGGTTAAATCTCGACCGTTGATCGAAAGTCGATCGATCTGATCAAAATTTGAGCGCATGTAGCATACGCTCCATTACCGGGAAGGTTCGTCCAAACTTTGCCTCAATAATTGGGCCAACCGGGAAGGTTCCGGGGGAATCGATCGCACTCGAGATGTTCTCCTAGTGCTTCCGATGAACTTTCATGTTTTCAAAAAGTTTAAATTATATTTGGAGGTGCGCAATATCGTCTTGAGAAGTGTGCCAAAAAGGACACTTTTGCGGAGCGTCTGTGATACGCTACGTGGGTGTTTAAAAGTGGCTGTTCTCATATATTAGTGACTGACCGATCCCTTTGAATGTTGTCATTTTTCATGATGTTAGAGGCTAGAGGCGATGGTTCAAACTGGAAGCGTCACGGGAAGGCGCCGCGGATAGAGCTTGAGGAGGGTGGTAGTAGTCGGGGTAGCTCGGCTAGAGGTAGTCGTCGGAGCGGCTCAGCTCGGATTAGTGGTCGGGGTGACACGGCGCGCAGAGGCAGTAGGGATGTTTCTGTGCGAGGCAGTGGTAGGACCGGTTCCCCACGGCGCGGCCGTAGTGGGTCGTAGAGATCCTCGAGCAGGACGACTTCTAGTGGGAGCTCTGTGAGGGGACAGCCTTCAGCGGCTCCTGACGAGAGATTTGAGGATGAGGCTGACTAGCCCATGGACCCCCGGACGGGATACGGTATGGCCTCCATTCGGAACATGCAGAGAGACACCTCATTTACCGATGATCAGCTAGCCATTCCTGATATTCACTCGCTGCGTGATTTGGCGTTCCATCCGAGCCTATATTTAAGCTATGGTCGGATGCCATCGTCTACCCACAGTTCATTCAGAGGGGCTAGTATCTCGGCCTTAAGGGTTATGCAGGCGTCAGCTCCTTCCTACCAGGACTTTTTGCACTGGATCGGTTTTGGCGCTTTTATGACCCTACAGACTGATAGACTTGATCACGGGATTGCCATGGGGTTGTTGGAGTGGTGGTTCGGGGAGACAGGGACCGTGCATTTGGTGGGTTTTGAGTTGGGGCCTACCCCTATTGATTGGGCTATGATTACTGGGCTGTCTTTTGGAGGGGTGCCGATCTCTCTGCGGGACGTGTCTCTGGAGGAGGCCCATCTTCTCTTGGGGTTGCCAGGGCTTGGGGGCTCAAGTTTTCCAGCTTCACTTTTATGCTTGGCCGAGACAGCCTTTGCTTTCGAGCCTTCACCAGATGATCAGGTTATTATGAGGTGCCGGTTGGTGCAGTACATCGTCTTTAGTTGCTTTTGCAACAATAATAGGTCGACGGTCCCTTTATCTTTGGTGAGCCTGGTGGCGGATCTAGACGCGCTGGATTATGTTGACTGGGGTGCTTTCACCTTTGCTTGCTTCCTATGAGGGATGAGAGTGAGGACGTCCAGGGCTTGGGGGAGCTTGACGAGCTTTTGGCCATTTTTGGTATGGTGGAGCTATGAGTATTTGCCAGTTCACCGACCAGAGGTGTTGTCCGGCGATGCCTTCCCGCGGGCCACGAGGTGGGCCCGGCAGCAGGTAATCCAGCGATCCTTGCTTATAGATTTTGTAGCCCTCCGGGCTAACTTGGAGTTGCTGAGGCCTCGGGATGTGACTTGGGCACCTTATCACCGATCCACCCAGTATGCCGGTATGAGGGATATCATCCTCTTATCCAGGTCGCGGATCACCTTCCGGGGTCTGGTGTTGTGGGAGACGTACCTCGGGGAGCGTCACTGGCGGTAGTTCCATACTACCTTTCGTGCGGCCATGGATCCTCCCTAGTATATGTTTGGACTTTATCGGGCTAGGGTAGAGATCCCTTACATAGTCGGGGTCCCGGGTTAGCGGTTCTTGCTTTCGCCAGACGTGGATTATGAGGCTCACTTCTGGGCGAGGTCTATTGGTGCTTTCACCCAGTTGGATCTGGTGGTCAGAGGGCAGGTGGCCGGCCATGAGGTGGTGGATCTTTGGCATCAGGCCAAGGGCTTTGTATTTGAGGAGGAGTACCTAGCGGCTTGCCAAGCACGAGATCAGTACCAGGCTGAGGTGGAGGCTCTGACTGCCCGCATATCTCTGATGGAGGCCCGCTGGGTATGTTATTTATGATTTATTATTTTCATGTTCCTCATGCATCTCTTGTGTTCTAATGCTAACTTTCCTTCCTCTTTTGCCTTTTTGCTTGGCCAGGGTCCTTTTGACGTGGGAGCTTCCTCCAGCCAGCCCTCTTCGTATATGTCGGATATAAGTGACTTTGACTTGGATGACGACCCTGCTCCTTGAGGCCCCCCCTTTTATCTGTCGACACAGTTGTAGTTTAGTTAGTTTGGCACTATCGTTTTATGTTTTTGAGGCCGCATGTTGGCCCTTATGGATGATGACTGTATGATGCTTTTATGTACATTTATTTTTGTTTCTTGCCTGCGATAATGATTGTTTCTTCCTTCTTATCTCGTTATTTATGTTATGTGTGCATATGATAGGTATGGATGCAAACACTAAGGTACAGGAATCATGGTATGCATGAGAAATGACAAACTTTTAAGCAGATATGGACAAGGTGGGTGCATTATTGCACATATCAGGCAGAGTGCACAAGCATGCATATGACTATATGAAGTCTTATCTAGAGGTAGATCGGGTATTCCCTGGAAATTGTCATTTTGGCACTTTGATCTTTCTTTGGAGATTCCCTTTCTTGCTGCACCTTTTTCCTGTTATGGTGAGATGGCAGTTGTCCCATCCTTAGGGTTTTTATTTTACGACCCGACCTCCCCTCTCTCTTATATGAGAAACTGTCACTCAACTGATTTTCTCTCAAGGGTCTTATGTTTGATCTGGTAGATTCTTCAGGTGACAGTCGAAGTAGCCTTTAGCAAAGAAGCGAGCAGTTTCCATCCTCAATCCAAGAAGGCTTTACTTTGGACTATAATGTAGGCTAGGTAATGGGAGATGAATGAAGGGGTATTCAGGCCCAAAATGATTTTTTTTTTTAGGGCGATAATAACCAGAACCACCGTAAGTAAATTTCCGCTGCTTTGTCCCTTTTTCTTTCTCGGGTATCGCCATTCCCTCTTAAACTTGTTTAGACTAAGCAATCTTCCCTGATCTGAGGGGACTTTCTAGGGGTTGTAATGTGGCCAGGTTGCGGGTTTTTGAAAGAAAGGGTATTGATGGCTTAAAGCGTGATGTGGTTTCTAGGGTTTGCTGGTGATCACCTTTTCAGGTCTTTTCCTTTTGTCTGCGGGCTTCTTTCTCTATCTCCCTTCGTTTCCTCTCTTCTTCTTCGTTTCTTTTTGTACAAATTTGTGCTTGTATAGGGCCCATCATTTCTTTTAGTTTTTGCCCCAGTATTATTGCTTACACAATCTATTGACTCTCAAGAGACATCAATCTTTATTTCATTTTTCATTCATTCATTTTTTTTTTTGGAGTATTGCCTTATTTCCCTCCTTTTTCGATGTAGGAGGGGGCCTTCTTTCTCTCCATACCCCTTTTTATCACTTTTCCCTACGTGTTTTCTTTTGCCCATTACAAGAAGTGATCGCCAGGGTGGGTTTTTCGAAAGAATACAATTTGGCTCAAAAGGGGTTTTTCAAAGGGTGTTCTTTTAACTGTATGGTAGCAGAATAGATGGCCCTTCTTCCTTTCAGATAAGATTGCTTAGACCGTGAAGTTCAATTTTAGAGGTTTTGGCGTTATCCTTTGAAACAGATAAGAGTTAGCTTAACTGTTCTATTACTTGCACCTGCCCCAACGTGGGGGGTGATTCCTGGTCAGGGTGTTTGAATGAAAATTGCTTGTGGCTCGAGTGGGCTGACCAAAGGAATTACTTTTATTAATCCAGGGATTTTGAAATGAGGGCTTCTCTTCCTCTCGAGGGTCTAACTGCCGACTGCTTTACCATGGCGTCCTTCGGAAGCCACCTCTTTTGTGACCCACTCTCTTTTCTTCCTTTCGCTATCTTTCTTTTAGATCGGAAATGGTCCCCACAGGCGAGGATGTACATACCATCCCTCCTTTCAAGTTAGGGCATATCAACAAGAAAAGAAAATTCTGAGAAAGAGCAAGCGCCAAAGATGATAAATGCAAATTTCATTTCAAAAGTTTTGTTTACATGATGAGCTCTTGATTAGCAAAAGATGAAAGTAGAGTTAATGGAACAAGGATTAACAAGAAAGTAAAGACAAAGTTCGGTAGAGGAACATCTCTTTAGTAATCATTTCTTCAGGTGGTTTTTTAGGACCACGCCTGCCTACTCCATGCTCCATTGGCCGGCTTCCTCACTTGGTTGTGCTGGGCGAATTGATGCATCAACTGTGGGGTGGCAAGGATCAACAGCCATAGTGTGACTGGGGCTTCCTCCTTTTCCTTCTTCTTCTTTAGTGTGGTCAGTGGGGTTGCGTGTCCCTTCTCAAGACTTCTGCTGACTTTCCTTTAGTTGAGCAGTTTTCTCTTGTTCGTTTTCTTGGGATTTCATGACCAGATCTTCATCAGAAGCTTGCGACGATTTTTCCTTGGCTTCCTCTTTTTTGGCTTCCTTTCTGTCGATTTCTTCAAATAGGCTATCCAGATCGCCTTCGTTGAAGTCGCATAGATGCCCCAACCCATATCCTCGTAATCAAAAAGCTCCTCCTTTAGGCGGGCCTCAGCTTCAGCATATTTAGGGTGTAGGAATTCCTCTCCCCAGCCGTCAACAGGTGCAGTATCATTGGGAATGTTTGCAACAAGTTCATACATGGGCCAGTCGAAACGGTCCTACTCTCCACTTGCATTGTAAAGATAGATGGGGCATGGTGGCAGTTCTTCCTCCCAATCGCTTTCAATGTCTGACTCATCCTCAAAGTACTCTGCGGTTATTATGCCATTAAGATCCACCTCATCTTCAGTGATGATGTTGATAGCATGGTCTGGTAGGGGATTCGCCATAACATTGGGTGCGAAGACTGCCTTTGTTTCTTGGGTGTTAATGACCTTGTTGTTAATGAGGTCTTGGATCTTATGTTTTAAGGAGAAACAGGATTCTGTGTCATGTCCCTGTCCTCCAGAATGGTATTCACAGGTAAGGGCAGGGTTGAAAGTCAGCGGCAATGGGCTTGGTAATGGCCGTGGGGGAATGGGGTTTATATGCTTGGCCTTGAGGAGCTCATGATAGGCCTCTGTCCGGGTGCATGCCAAACGAGTGAACTCTCGGTTTCGTCGGTCGTTGTTCTTGTTGGGGTTGGAGTATGGTTGGGTTGCAGCAGGCTCGGTTGGGGGTGCTTGGGTAGCAGCAATGAGGATATTGATGATGGGAGTAGGTGGTGAAGGTCGGGCTTGGTATTGGGGGTAATATGGTTGTTGCTGTGTAGGCAGGATAGCCGATACTTCTCCCTCTTTCTTGCCCGTGCCCCGAGTGGTTGCCACCTTCTTGGCTGCGTTCGCAAATCCCTCACTTGTCTTGGCATAGAGATCGGTGATTCTACCAGTTTTCAGTCCATTCTCAATCATTTCCCCTTGCATTATCAGTTCAGAAAAGCTTTTTTCGATGCTCAGACACAGACGCACGTAGTACAGTCCTTGGAAGGTGTTCACGAATAGCTGCATATATTCTTTTTCCAACAATGGGGGGTTGACTTGAGCGGCTGCCTCCCTCCATCTCAGAGCGTAATTTTTGAAGCTCTCTTTCTCACCTTGAGTCATCAGCATTAGGGCACACCGGTCCATGGTCAGATCGCTATTATGGCGGTATTGGGATCGGAAGGCTAGGGCTAACTCGTTCCAGGTAGTAATCTTCCTTAAATCTAACCGGGCGAACCATTGCAGCGCGGGCCCAGTTAAGCTATGTTGGAACAATTGCATCAGAAGTTTAGGGTCATTCCCATGTCCACTTAATGCCCCCGCGTACAACCTCAAGTGTGCTACGGGGTCCCCGCTCTCGTCATACTTCTGAAAGTCGGACATTTTAAACTTGGGCAGCCTCGGGTGGTCAGGGAAGAAGCAGAGTTCATCATAAGCCATTTCGCCGAAGGTGTCATGACCTTAGAGGCTGCGCAGGGACTCCTCCAAGCCTTGTATTTTGAGATCGAGAGGGTCTGGGCCTTCTTTCTTTGAAGTGGCAGTCAGCAAGACGATTTCATGGTTGTCCTCCTCTCCTTCCTCGATTTGTACTACTTTAGGGATCTCCTTGCTTTTTGTTGTACCGTCAGTTCGCAGGATGACCGTTAGTGGAATTGCTTCAGTTTCTTTAGGATAGGACGTGGATGCCGAAGGGTTCGTGACGGGCCCCTTGAAGGCCATTAGTTGTATGAGTTTGAACATTTCATCTATCTTTGCCTTCATTTCATTCACTTCTTCACGTGTCACTGAACTGTTTTGTTGATCGGGAGTATTGCCTTCGCTCGACATCTGTGCGGTTCTTTGTCGGGTACGGACTGGCGTTCGAAGGACGGGGGTCACTCGTGTTCCTCTTCTTCCTTTCCGTGTAGCAATGGTGACCTACAATACAAGCAGTCTCGCCAAAGCTATGGCTTTTCTTTTGATGAGATGGGGGGAGGAAAAGAAAAGAAAAACAAAACAAAAAGATTACAAGTTAGGTTCTTGATTTGGAAAAGTTTTATGCAATGCATGTCCTAAGGATGCCCCTGCCTTTTGAGGGGAGCTAAGCATGATGCTTTGGCTCATGTCTGGAGATAAGGGATTCCCCCTGCACACAAATACTATATCTGCCTCTGTTCATTTATCCATTTGTAGATTCATTCATTCATTCATCGGACAATAAGAAAGATTTTATTAAGATGAATTTGTTTTGGTACATAGAATTTTTTCAAAAATACATAGGAATGGGAAGGGGGAACATTTTCCTTGGGATTTCCACTTATCTCTACTTTTACATCATAGGATCCTAAACTACTCTTGAGCCTCCAGATTTGCTTTGTTGGTAGGAGCCCTTGATTTGAATTGCTCCCTTGTCTTCTTGGCGACCTTATCTCCATGAGCGAAGAGGGATTAGGGCCCCTCTTCATGAGATGACTTTGAAGCATGCCATGAATCCTTAGGGTCTTGTGGTACCCTTAGGAGTTTTGGGTTGGCTTAAATGGAGCGAGGAGGTCTTTGAGCCTTTCTCTAAGGGTTGATTGGATACATGAAGATGCAATGACTTGAGTTACTTTGAGAACTCTTGTCTTAAAGTGAATTCCAACGCATGAGTAGTTATGATGCATGTACATGGAAGCAACAAGAGTTAGATAGCATAATAGCAAGGATTAAGCAAAATTTATAAGGAAAAATAAAGCGGTCGCCCTTTCCTCCTTGATTTTGAAATTGACGCGTGTGTCCTAAATCCAGCAGAGGTTCGGCTATGCATGGGGTGCTACATGAGCATGAGGTTGGGGGTTTTGCTAATGCTTCCTAAAAAGCTCGGTCCCCGAACCTTCAAACCTCCGGCGTCCACCCCTGAAAGGGTGAACTCCATCTTTCGTTGGTGGTTCGAGCGGGGGAACTATCAAGAGACCGTAGGCTAAGAAACTGACACAGCATTCGCCCACAGTCAATATACTGTTCCCCATTCTATCTAGAAGGATAGTAACCAGGTAATACATGTAAGATGCAAATGCAAGTGATCGCACCAAATGTGTGTGAAATTTTTGAAAATGGAGGAAAGGACCCAACAACACACATCACATCCTGTCCATTCATTCACATATATGACAATAAATAAGACATGAAATAAAAATGTGAACCAACGTACACCTACAAAAGAAAAATGCAAAGAGTTAGTAACTTTTCGACAAACCTAATGTAAGATAAAATAGATGGTAAATGCACAAGCATGATTGTAGGCTATGGATGCAAGTGATGACACTTATTTAAAATCATTTTGAAAAATATGGATTTGTTTTGAAAACTTGAAAAAGTCAAAGAGTGGATAAAATTGGACAAGGTGACCGGAGATTCTGGGTGAGTGAAGGGTGAAGAGACATGTTAATGGCCTAACCCTCTAAGTGTCCCCAGCGGAGTCGCTAGTTGTCGCGCCCCGATTTTTGGGTGTCCAATGTCCTTTTGGTTCAGAAACCCTAAAGCACGGAACTCTATCACTATAACTCATTCTCCTAGAAGGATAAGTGCGACCAGGTTTGAAAATTGATTTGACTAAGGGTTTTTTTTAAAAAAAATAGGAGTCGCCACTTAACTCGATAAAGGTGAGTTAGGGCACCTAAAACTAAGTGTTAATCCGAAGATTAAACTTAGAGTTTTTGAAAAGGTTTTTTTTTTTTGAAAACTCTCTCAAGGGAGGGTTTTTAAGAAAATAGGTTATTTGGCAACCTTTGGAAACGTTTAAGCCCTTTTTGAAATAACTCCATGTTGGTCTTTCAAAAACAAAAATCTAGGGTTCGGGGGTTGGTTACGTGTAGGGAAGATATCCTAAGATCATCACCCTACCCTGCCCTTTCGGTACCTACATGTCTAATCACCCTTGGTTTACTCACTAGAATAACCGGTTACCATTGTCCACTTAATATCCACTTTAGAACTTAGAAAAAGGGATTTAGTCATCACTTTTTGGATGAACGATGCATGATGCAAGTTTTGGAAGAAATTTGAAAATAATGGAGGTTTTGAAAGAGTTTGGAATAGAAACTTTGAATTGATTGGAATTTTTGAAAGAAGGGATTGGGGTTGAAATAAAAGTTATGACCGCACCATTTTAGGTTGCCTACGTATCTCATTTGGCGAGAATCAGGTCATTCGTAGTTCGGGCAAGAGCCCGATGAAAGATAGGCGCATTAGGGCCTTTGGAAGGTTTGAAGACACTTTGGGTCTTTGAAAGAGTTTAAGACACTTTGAGGTCTTCGGAAGGGTTTAAGACACTTTGAGGTCTATGGAAGGGTTTAAGACACTTTGAGATCTTTAGAAGTTGAAGACTCTTTGTGGTCTTGAAAGTTTTGACTTGAAATTGGAAGTGAAGTGTTTTGAAAATGCTTTTGGATTGACTTTAGGGGAGTTTTGAAAAAAAATGCTTTGGCATGACTCAAAAGAACTTAAAAGTATTTTTGAAGTCTTGTTTTGAAAACCTAGGAGGCATGACTTTAGAATGTTCTGAGGAATTAGTTTTTGAAAGTGGTTTCTGAAAATGGCTAAGTGTTTAAAATCCTAGTATAGACAACATTAGAGGTTGATCTTGATTTATCACTTGTCCTTGGAATCCCTAACCATGAGAGGGCTAGGAATACCTTAGGTTTGTGACTCTTTGGAAACATCTTTGGAAAGGTCTTGAAGATGGAGTGTAGGAACATAAGAAGAGTATATGGAGTTGGGTTTTTGAAATCATGGGGGTAGGAGGTTTTGGAAGAATAGGTTAGGAGGATAATTAGAAAATTTGAATGATCATTTGAAAAAGGGGGTTCAAGAGTTGGAACCTTGAAGTGTAATAACTAAAATAGGGTTGGCTTAGGGTTGGTCAACTAGGGTCAAGTTAACCTAGGGTTAGGTAACTAGGGTCAAGTTAGCCTATGACTTGGTAACTAGGGTCAAGTTAACCTAGGGTTTGACAACTAGGGTCAAGTTAACCTAGGGTTAGGTAACTAGGGTCAAGTTAACCTATAGTTTGGCAACTAGGGTCAAGTTAACCTAGTGCGTGGTAACTAGAGTCAAGTTAACCTATGGTTTGGTAACTAGGGTCAAGTTAACTTGTGGTTTTGCAACTAGGGTCAAGTTAACCTATGGTTAGATTGGGGGATGGTCTTGAAAGTCGTTTTGATGCATTCTTGGAAAGAGTTTTGAAATCAAAACATGATATGCAATGGACTTTGGTTGGCAATCTTTATGAAGATCATTTCCATAAAAATTTTGACTCTAGCCAGGAGTATGGTTTATATGGTTAGTGATTGGAGACCATTCCAAGGAAGGTTTCCTTATGGCCATTATAACCAATATCTTGACAAGAGTATAAGGGGTCAAAATTTAACATAACGATGGTAATTTTTGGAGAAGCATTTTTTATGCAGAGATGGAGAGAATGTATTTTTTGAAATCATTTTTGAAGAAGGATTTTGAAAACCATTTTTTAAAGGAACCACTCCATCAAGAGAGGGTTCATATGGCTAACAAAAGGGAGACCACTCAAGAGAGGGTTCCTTGGGGCCATTCCAACCACTAAACTTGAGAGGATAGGAACCTTGAAAATTAGAGAGTTTGAAGGCAACTTTTATGCGAGTTAAAATGTAATGATGCAAAAGCATGAATTAGGGAGTTGTGAGAGATATTCTAAGGCATGACTCCTGAAGTCTTATCCTAAACTTAAAGGGGCCAATTCTTGGAACAATTTTTGAAGGGCATGTAGAACTTGGAAATGTCATGAAATTAAGAGCAATGCAAGCATTGCAGGATATGACAATAAACATGAAATGAAGACAAGCATACAAGACATGATCAAAATAATAATATGCAAGGGGTCATGATTCATGTCGCGCCCAGATTTTTTGCACTCGAGGAATACTCACACAAGCAGGAAAAATGCTGTACTCTCTCGTTAGAACTCACCCTCTGAGAAGAATGAGTGCGACTAGGTTTGAATTGAAAATCTAATTTGAATAAAGGGCTTTTTGGAAAAGATTTAGAGTCGCCACCTAACTTGATTAAGGTGAGTTAGGTCACCTAAAAACTAAGAATAATCCGAAGACTACACTTAGGGTCTTTGAAAAATGATTTTGAAAATATCTCATCAAGAGAGGGTTTTTTTAGAAAAACAGGTTGATTGGCAACCTTTGGAAAACATTTAGCCCTTTTTTGAAAAATAACTCCTTTTGGTCTTTGAAATCAGTGATCCTAGGTTTGGAGGTTGGTTACGTGTAGGGAAGACGCACTAAGCCATCACCCTACCCCGCCCTTTCGGTACCTACATGTCAATCTACCTTAGATTCACCTATGAGAGTCTTTAAATAACTATAGTTCAATCCCATTCACTTTGAAAAACAATGTTTGAAAAGAAACTAACATGATGCATGATATGCAAGTGTAATAGAAGAGAGTTAGAAAATAGATTTGAAAAGAGATTTGAGAAGAAGAACTTGATTTGATTTTAAAAGAGAATTGAAAAGATAGAATTGAAATTGGAAAGTTTGAAAAATTGGAAATTGAAATTTGAAATTGAAAGTTTGAAAATAGATTGGAGATTTGAAAAGATTGTGGAATTTTGAGAATTGAAAAAGGTTGTGACCACACCCATGAGGGTTGCCTACGTATCCTTTTGGAAGAATCAAGTTAGTCGTAGTTCGAACTGGAGTCCGATTGAAAATAGAAGAGTTGATTGGAAGAAAGAGATTGAATTGAAAATTGAATTTGATTTGAAATTAGAGGAGGAGATTGGAATTTGAAATTTTGAAAAAGATTGGACTTTGATTTGAAAACATTGATTTGGACTTGTTTTGGAAAGAGAAGGTTTAAGAAACCTAGACTTAAGAAAGAAATGACTTGAGATTAAGAAAGATTGGACTCAAATGTTGGACTTGGAAGATTGGAGAAAGACTGGATTTAGGAAATGTTCGAATTAGGAAAGGTCCGATTTAAGAAAGTTTTCAAATTAGGAAAGTTTCATTTTTGAAAATTTTCGAATTTGGAAAGTTTTCACTTTAGGAAATTTTTGAAATAGGAAAGTTTCAACTTAGGAAAGTTTTGAATTTGGAATGTTTCAACTTAGGAAAGTTTTGAATTTGGAATTTTTCGAAATAGGGAAGTTTTGAAAATAAGAAAGTTTTTGAATTTATAAAGTTTTAGATTTGGAAAGATTTGAAGTTTAAGCAAGTGTAGAATTTAGAAATTTTTAGATTTGGAAAGTCTTAACTTAAGAAAGTTTTGAACTTGGAAGGCTTTGGATTTGGAAAGGGAGATTCTAGAAACCCTAGATTTGAAAAATTATAGCTTCGACGTAGAAAATAAGTTTTGGAAACGTGTATAGTTTGGATGTGAAAACAAGAGGTTTTGGAAACCTAGGTTTGGGGCAAAGTTTGAAAACCATGTTTTTGGAAAGAAAATTAAGGTTTCCTAATGGTTAGCTCTAGGGCTTGACTTGGGTTCTAAGGAAAAAGGATTTTTGGAAAGTGCGTTTTTGGAAACGAAGGTTTTTAGAAGGGTATCCTAGAGGGGAGTTTCAAAAAGAAAGATTTTGAAAAGAGAATTTTTGGAAAGATTTTTAAGGAGAGTTTTTCTAGGAAAGAGACCTAGTGAACGTTTTTGGAAAGTGGACTTTGAAGAGTGCGTTTTAGAAAGGAGTTGAAAAAGAAGGTTTTGAAAAATAGATTTTTGTAAAGAGTTTTTAGAAAACAATTTCGGAAAGGAGAGTTTTAGGGAAGTATGTTGGAAAAGAGATTTTTAGGAAGAGAGATTTTTGAAAAGAGAACTTTTTGGAAAGTATAAAAACAACTCGCTTTCCTAAAGCAATTCTAACCCTAAGAGAGCTAGAACCACTTTAGGAAAGCGGTTTTGAAAACAACAAGATTTGCAAATATGGACTATATTGGTCACTTTGAATGTACCACTTTCCTAAAGCAACTCTAGCCATGGAAAAGCTAGAATCACCCTAGGATTGTGATTTTGAAAACATGTTTTGAAAAAGAGATTTTGATGCAATTTTGAAAACAAGTTTGAAAATGAGTTTAAAAATAAATTTTGAAAGATGCAAGATCATGATATGCACAATGCAATTTTGGGGTCGTGAACATACAAGGTTAAGGCTTCACCACATAATCAAGGGGGTCGGACCCACGTGATCTCTGGTTAGACTAGAAGAAAGCCCTCGACACGGTGACTCTCCAATGGCCCAATCCTACACATGGACCGGGAATCCCCTTGTTTCAAGCATGCAAAGAAAGGGGGGGAAAGAGATAGGGGATTAAAATAGAGAAAACCCAAGTGGGTTAGGAGAGAGAAGAGAGAGGGGGAAGTGCGGAAATTTAAATGGAGAACCTACCTTGTATCTTGTTTATTTTGCGTGCCTTGCTTTCTTCGATCTTCGGTCTTCGTCTTAATCTTCGTCTTCAATCTTCAAGAGTTGTCTTCAAACTTTAGATTGCAGCTCTTCAAGTCTTCCAAGGAGGGTTGAAGGCTAGTGTATGAGTGTATGGGGGTGTGTATGAATGTATAGGAGGCTAGGGTTTAGTGTATAGTGGCTAGGGTTTGAAAAACGTAGGGAAGCTAGGGTTTAGGAGGTGCTCGAGCTCTGTATATCGAATTATATGATTTTTCGACTGAGTTGACGGACCCCTTTCACATTGGAGGAGGCTCTGTATTTATAGAGGTTGGACAAACCTGGCGCCTGTTGCAATGGCGCTAGGGCAAAATTGCTCTTAGCGCCACTAGGAGTGGCGCCAGGCCAATTCCTGGCTTGGCGCCACTACTAGTGGTTCTAGCCAATTAGAAAACTTTATAAGTTGGCAAGCAACATATATTTGACTAGATTTGGGCGCCTGTACTAGTGACTACCATGCAATTTTTAGCCTGGCTTCACTAGGAGTGACTCCGAAAAGTCTGGGAATGATTTGAAGGAGCCGAGAATGACCCAGAAGGCCAGAAAGGAGCAGGAACACTTAAAATAGTGTCCTGGAGGTATTTGACTTAAGAAATGAGGATAAGATGGGTCGGAAAGGTTAATTGGGCCTTTAGGGGCAAAACGGTCAATCGGACCAGGAAACTGCCGGGACAGACCCGGACTGTCTCAGAAGAAGACTTGGGATCTGGAAACATTATTCAAAATGTCCCCAGAGGCTACCGGTTTGATTCCCAAAGCCGGCATGGTCGGAAAAGGAGACCAGCCCACCAAGGGCAAAACGATCATTTTGTACCGGGTCTGCCGGAACTGACTTGGAATGATCCGGAAAGATAAGGAAAGGTTGAGAATACTATAAGAAGCAATCTCAGGAGATTATCAGTTTGATACCCAGAGCTAGTGTGGTCGGAAAAGGTGACCGGCCCACCAGGGGCAAAACGGTCATTTTGTACCGGGTTTGCTAGAGCTGACTCGAAATGATCCGGAAAGGTAGAGGAGGATTGAGAATACTATAAGAAGTATCCTCGGGAGGTTACCGGTTTGATACCCAGAGCCGGTGTGGTCAGAAAAGGTGACCGGTCCACTAGAGGCAAAACGGTTATTTTTCACCGAAGTGGGCTAATAGACATTGGTGCTGACTCGGGTTTTGAGTGTTTCTGCCACTCTGATGGCAGTCGTCGTGACACAGGAGTTTGTTGGCAATTCCCTATGTCGACCTATTTGTGAGTATTTCCGCTACTCTAACGGTTTTGTGAGTAGTTTCGCTACTCGGACCGTCTCGAGGAATAAACTGTCTCGAGAGAGGGATTGGAAAGGGGACTTACGGTCTTCAAAAAGCCGTGCCTGGATTGGAACCGTCTCGAGGAATAAACTGTCTCGAGAGAGGGGTTGGAAAGGGGTCTTACCGTCTTCGAAAAGATGTGCCTGGGTTGGAACCGTCTCGAGGAATAAACTGTCCTGAGAGAGGGATTGGAAAGGGGTCTTATCGTCTTCGAAAAGACGTGCTTGGATTGGAACCGTCTCAAGGAATAAACTATCCTGAGAGAGGGATTGGAAATGGGTCTTACCGTCTTTGAAAAGACGTGCCTGGATTGGAACCGTCTTGAGGGATAAACTGTCCCGAGAGAGGGATTGGAAAGGGGTCTTACTGTCTTCCAAAAGACGTTCTGGGATTGGAACCATCTCGAGGAATAAACTGTCTCAAGAGAGGGATTGGAAAGGAAAGGACAATGCCCCTAAGGGTATTTTGGTCATTTTGCCTCTATTTGGGCCTAGTGGGCCTGCGAAGCGATGGACAGATGGGATTTGGACTTAGAAAATTGATTTCGATTGGAATACGCCCACAATGACTTGAAACATGTTTGGACAGAGTGTAGACTGTCAAGCGGTCAAAAATGGGGTGCTTACAATTCACATACAAGGCTTTTAGGCTTTACCACATAAACAAGGGGCTATTAGGCCATACCATCTTAAAGTAGGCTAGTGAGAGGTCCCCCTACACGGTGGCTCTCACTTGCTTTCCTCTAGGCATGATCTAAGAGCCCTCTTGCCTCAAGCATGCAATAAAGGGGGGTTGAAGATGGGGAGTAAAATAGAGAATAGCCTAAGTGGGCTAGGAGGGAGAAGAGAAGAGTGGGGGAGAGCATTAATGTAAAAGGGATACCCCCTTTTGCCTTAAACACTCTTGTAGTCTTCAATGGATGTCTTGATTGGAGCTTGAGTGACTTCAAGAGGGCTTGAGAGGCTAGAGTGGAGTGTGTAAGTGTGTATGGGGCCTTGTATGTGGAGTGTATAAGCTTAGGAGAGGTGGAATCTAGCCTAAGTGTTGCAAGGGGAGAATATATATGGAGATTCGAGGTTCTGGAGTGATTTCAGCAGAGTTTCGTATCAATTTCGAACCTGGAATATGCAAGGGGGAGGCCTCTATTTATAGGCAATCTGTAACAGACCTGGCGCATGTGCTATATGCGCATGGCCAAAATTTGGCTGTGTGCATGTAGGACATGCGCATGTACTGTTCCATTGCCAGAATAACACGTGGCACCCTATGTACTGGTTAAATCTCGACCGTTGATCGAAAGTCAGTCGATCTAATCAAAATTTGAGCGCATGTAGCATACGCTCCATTATTGGGAAGGTTCATCCAAACATTGCCTCGATAATTGGGCCAACCGGGAAGGTTCTGGGGGAATCGGTCGTACTCGGAATATTCTCCTAGTACTTCCGATGAACTTTCATGTTTTTGAAAAGTTTAAATTATGTTTGGAGGTGAGCGATATCGTCTTGGGAAGCGTACCAAAAAGGACACTTTTGCGGAGCATCTGTGATACGCTCCATGGGTGTTTGAAAGTGGTTGTTTTCGTCTCATGCGATCAAAGCCTTCGAGAAGCGATCTAGTCGATCGGATCGTACTGATGGAAAGTACTCTGGAAATACTTTCTGGAATTCCCAAATTTACGCATTTCTCAAGTCGTTTGACGGTACGTTTTGATTAGGGAATCGGAGAAAAAGTCAACCTTGGCGGAGCGTCTGCGAGACACTCCAGGGGTTGCTGAAAGTTATGGTTTTCACATCGTACGATGGAGGGCTTCGGGAGGTGATTTACTTGATTGAGCTGTATCGACGGAAGGATCTATGGACGATCTTTTGAGAATTCCCTGATTTACGCATTTCTCAAGTCGGTTGACGGTGTGATATAATTAGGGAATCGGGAGAAAAGACAATTTAAGCGGAGCGTCTGTGAGACGCTCCATGGAACTTTTATTGAGTCATGTGAGCTTAGTGTCGTAGGGTGTTCCTTGGGTTAAACAAAGGTGTGCGGTGAAATCCTTTGCTCGAAACCCCAAGACCGGTGCTGTTTCAGGACGTTTTTGGCTCCCAGGGGCAAAACAGTCATTTTGACCGGAGTTGGCTGGAAATGGTCAGGAATGGTCTGGTATATTGTGTTAGGCGTGTAAGGCTGTTCAGGGATGGTTTTGAGAGAGTCTGTCGCCGTTCAGCAGGGTTCGTGTCGTGCTGAGTCGTTTAGGGGCAAAATGGTCATTTTGACCAGAGTGAGCCGGAATAGGACTAGATTTGGACCAAATGGCGTGCGGGGGATGCCTGATGGTTTGACAACACTATGGAAGGATGGACTTATCATTTTTATGGATTTTGAACTTTCCCAAAACGTGCTTGGAAGCCCAAGGGGCAAGTTTGGTCATTTTTCACCGAGTCGAGCTAGTAAGCGCCGATGTTGACCTAGGTGTTGGTTCCCGAGACCGCCCGGTCTCGGAAAACTACCTGTGCGGTGTTGGTCTCTAAGAACGCTCGTTCTTAGAGAGCTACCTATAGGGGTGGTGTTGGTTCCTAAGAACGCCTGATCCCAAAAAGCTACCTGGAAGTGTGGTATTGGTCTCCGAGAACGCCCGGTCTCGGAGAACTACCAAATGACGGACATTCTACGTTGGTGCGCTAACAGGCGCCAGAAGTAAACCTTTTGGAATTTGATGAGGTATTGGTCCTCGAGATCGCCCGATCTCGAGAAGCTACCTGGATGGCGTTGGTTTCCGGGACCGCCCGGTCCGGAAAACTGCCTGGAATAATGGTGCTTAAGGCAACAACGGATCCTTGTGGACCCGAGAAGCAACCAGTTGGTTGGATTGGAGATTGAAAGCTCATCTTGAGCTTGCATGTGTTATGATGTTGGAAACTAAATCCGGCCGGGCCGGAGATTACCGAGCGGACAAAAATAGGGTGCTTACACTCTTTCTACACAAAAATCTCTTTCCTAAAAAAACTCTTTCCAAAAATCCATTTTCAAAAACTCTCTTCAAAAATTCTATTTTCTAAAAACACTTTTCAAGTTTCCCTCCTAGAAACTCCATTCAAAAGATTTACTTTCCAAAATATCTTTTTTTTGGAGTCCAACTCAAGCCATAGAGCCAATGATTAGGAAACCCTAATTTTTACTTTCCTTTTCCACATCCAATCATAGCTTTTCAAAATTCTATTTTCTACATCGAACTCTTAGGTCTCCTAAACCTCTTTTTCATGTCAAATCATATTTTCTAAATCCAAGTTTTCAAAATCTCATCATTTCCAATTCCATGTCAAATCTAGTCTTTCAACTTAGGAAACCAAATCCAATCCTCCGTTTTTGGAAACAAAATAAAATCGTCTCCTTTTGAAAATTGAAATCAAATCTTTCTTAATTCAATTATTTCCTAATTCTAAACTTTTCTAATGTTAAACCTTTCCAAATTTCAAACTTTCCAATCTTTCTAAATTTAAACCTTTCTAATTTTTAAACTTTTTAAATATTTCTTAAATCAAACTTTCCAAATTCCAAATCTTTCTTATATTGAAATCTTTTCAAAACCAAAACTTTCCTAATTTCAAAAATTTTTAAATTCAAAACTTTCCTAAGTTGAAACTTTCTAAATCCAAAACTTTCCTAATTTGGCACTTTCCTAAAATGGAACTTTCCTAAGTTCAAACCTTCCAAAATTCTAAAGATTTCCAAAGTCCAATCTTCCCTAAACTTTAACTTCTCTAAATCCATTCCAAATCAAATTTTTTTCAAATCAAATCTCTTTTTCAAATCAAACTTTTTGAAATCTAAATGTGTCTATTTTCAATCGGACTGTTGTCCAAACTACGACTAACCTGATTCCCAAAAAGTGATACATAGGCAACCCTCATGGGTGCGGTCATAACATTTTTTAAGTTTTCAATTCCTTAATCTATTTCAAGTTTCTAATTCAAAAATCTATTTTCAAATCTCTGTTTTCAATTTCTGGAACTCTCTTTCGAAAATCAAATCTATCTTTTCTAAAGCCTTCTTTCCAATTTCAAATCAAGTCTTTTCAAATCTCCTTTCAAAAATCAAGTTTTAATTCTTGCACTTGCATATCATGTATCATGTCAAAAAATTTTTTCAAAATTCTTTTCTAAAGTGGATAGTATTGGACATATATTAATTAAAGACTCTAATGAGTGAACTGAAGGTGAATAGACATGTAGATACGGTAAAGGCGGCGTAGGGTGATGGCTTAGTGCGTCTTCCCTATATGTAACCAACCTCCGAACCTAGATAACTGTTTTTAAAGACCAAATGGAGTTATTTAAAAAAAAAAGGCTTGCATTTTTCCAAAGGTTGCCAAACAATCTATTTTTCAAAAATCCTCTCTTGAGGAAGTTTTCAAAATCTCTTTTCAAAAACCCTAAGTGTAATCTTCGGATTGTGCTTAGTTTTAGGTGACCTAACTCACCTTAATCAAGTTAGGTGGCGACTCTAAATTATTTTTCAAAAGCGCTTATTTAAAATCAATTTCAAATTCAAACCTAATCGCACTCATTCTTCTAGGAGGATGAGTTCTAACGAAAGAGCACTATGTTTTTCTCACTAATATTTTTTTGAGTGTGAAAAATCAAGGCGCGACAATCTTATGAGAATTCAAAAACTTATTCACTATGAAGACCCTCAATCATCATGGCCATATCAATCTACTAAAGCATCATGTAGCTTAAACACGCTGTCTTCAAAGCATTATGAAGAAAGCACAAAAAAAAGGAGGAACAAGTTTCTGTTTTAATAGATTTATGTCTTGAAGTTTATCACATTGAAATTATTGAAGAACTTGTGCTGAGAAGCTTGTTAAGAAGAATTTGAAGGTTGATGAGCATGATGGGTTTACACATTCAACAAGTTCTTCCTATAGATTGAAGATATTCAAAAGATGAAGAAGATCGACAACAAGTGCTTATACCTTTTACATTGAAGACCTAGTGATAAGAAATCACAAGATTTAAAAGCTTTATTAAAGATTGTGTTGAAGTCTGGAATGGATGGAAGAAGTTATATTGATTGAAAAATCCTAGAAGAAATCAAGTTGATGAAGATCAAGTAAAGAGATTGAAAATGTTCAAAGAAAGATAGAAGATCAGTTGAAGAAAAGATATCTCAAGTCTTGGAAGCTTTTTTGAATATTTTGAAGAAGACTTGGATCAATGGAAGAAGTGATGTTGATTGAAGAACTCTACAAGTAATCAAAATAGAGTGAATTCATCTCGAAAAGACTGAAGGTATTCTTGAAGTCAACATATCTTGAAAAAGTGTTTTCAAGCCTTAGAAAGTTTATTTAGATGACCCTTGAAGAACTTGAAAACAATGGAGAAGATAGGGCAAAATCTGCAAAAATCAAGTTTTCTGATACAAGGTGTCAACACATGAGTTTAAGGTGTGGACACATGAAAACTGTGGTCAAAATATGAAGAATGGATGGTCATGTGTCGACACATGGGGTTAATGTGTCGACACATGGAGGCAGTGAACAAAAGCTGGAGAATGCAGATTTAATGTGTCGACATATGAAAGTCAGGTGTCGACAGCTAGGCTCCAACGGTTATATTTTTTACCATTATAACAGTGCGATCTTGCATCAAATAGTCTCCCATCTACCACCAACAACCATAATCAACTTAAAGCTATATATAGAATATCCCCAACCCATATATGAAAAGAGAATAACACAAGATCGAGTGCTAGAAAGCGAGATTTCATCTCTTACATCTTATTCATTTGGGGGTTCTTGAATGAGCTAAAAAGTTGCTTATCTACTCATTAAGAGAGAGTTATTCATTGTACAAACTTCATCTATTGTTGGGTGGGTTTGTAAACTTGTAAGTTGGAGTGAAGCTTGGATAAAATCACTCGAGATTTTGAGAACTTGGGAAGAGTTCTTGTAAGAGTGAGCTGAGCACTTGGAGCAAAACCAGCAACTATGTAAGGAAATTTTACATAGTGGAATACCTTCGAGAGGATCAAAGAAGAGAGGACATAGGCAAGGTTGGCTGAACCTTTGTAAATATGGTGTTCTTCATTTCTTGCTGTATTTTTCCTCTTTGCTCACAATACCTGCTTGTATTGCATTTTATTCTTTGATTGCTTGATTTATAATTTGATTAACCACTTCTACATTGCTTAATTAGTTTTTAGTTTCATTGTTTGCTATTAATTTTATAAAACTCAATTCACGTCCCCTCTTGGGTTATTTACTTGGGCCAACACACACTAAACATGATATCTAGCAGTAAGATATAATAACAAGGATCCTATCATGTTTCTATAAAATTAGTATGAAGAGGAGTACCTTGATCATCGCCATCGAACTTTTGTTATGGTACGGATAGGGGTTCCAATTTGCTTCAAGTTTTCAGCATCAAACCTTTTGAGCAAGTCCTTAAAATATTTAGCCTTGTTGATAAATATGTCATCCTTTGATTTGAAGACCAAGAAAGAATGTTAATTCTGCCATCATGCTTATCTCAATTTTCACTTGCATACACTTGGCAAAATTTTTTCTCTTGACTGTAGTCTTGAGCAGCTAATCCTTGCTTTATTTCTAATAGCAGTACCTTGCTTCATCCATCTTGTCTCTGAAAGTCCATTTGGTGCCCACAACTAGATGTTCTTCAGGTTTGGGCATAAGGTTCCATACCTTGCTTCTCTCAAGCTGATTCAGTTCTTCTTGCATTGCTTTAATCCAATATTCATCTTTCTCAGCTTCTTGAAAAGTCTTTGGCTCCATTTGTGATAAGATTGTAGAGTGAAGTCATAAGTTTATGAGTGAAGCTATGGTTCTCACTCCTTTTGATGTATCTCTAAGGATCTAATCTTGAGGATGATTCTATACAAATTTTTATTCTTTTGGTAGCCCCTCATTTATATCAATCTGCTGCTGAGATAAAGTTGGAGTTGGCTCTTTTCTTCATAATCTGCTTCTCTGAATTTTCTTGGCACTACGTCTTTAGGTGCTGACACTATATCGATATTGCTGGCACTTTGTTCTGTTTCGACTGCATCAACATTTTCAACAATGTTTCCAATGCCATTCATCTTTGTCTTGCCAACAATCCTTCTTGACTTCGGATTGGATTGTAGGCAAATCTACAATAAAAAAATTTCAAGTTTTATTCTTTGGTACCCACATCATGTTGGGTCCTTGGGGGTTAGTATTCAAAGTGCCTTTTGGAACCAAAACATTCTTAACCATTTGAGACTTGTTCATAAGAAAACATTAATCGGCCTTGTGTACTTTCTTTTGGCAATAAAAGCATCTAATTTGAGTTTTTCTAAAAGAGGCATTAAATTGATTTTTGAAAACCTTTTATTTTTGAAAGGGTTATACCCAATACCCGTTTTCTCAAATTTACATTTTTGTTTTCCAATAATGGTATTCATGCTTTCTCTTCCTTCAACATACCTGACTAGTGATTTATCTAAATCTTTAACTTTTTCTTTTAAAATCTCATTCTCCTTTTTCAAAGTCTCATTTTCAGATTTCAAAACTTTATTTTCTTTGGTTTAAGATGAAACCATTTTCTTCAAAAGACTGCTCTTGATTGCAGATTTTTTAAATTCAGATAATAAATCATTGAAAGCATCATGTAATTCTTCAAAAGAAAATTAAGTTATTACCTTGTTTTTTTTCATCATTTCCATGAGTCATTAGACATAGTTTGGCCACTTCTTCAGTTTCAAAATTTTCATCTGAGCTGGGAGCTTTCATATTCTTCATCCGAGCTGGAGCTTTCAATGGCACTCAATACTTTTGCTCTTTTGCTATTCTTCCATCTCTTTTTGAGTTGAGTACATTCAGCTTTGGTGTGTCTAGGCCTTTTGCAGTCAAAACAGATGATGGTAAAGTCTCATCTGCTTGATTCTCTCTTCGGTTCTGGTTTTCTTTCTTTTTTCCATTTCTTCTTCATGAACCTTTTGAATTTTTTGGTGAGCACAACAAGTTCTTTTTTAGTTTCCTCATCACCATCAAATTCATTTTCAGCAGTTATAGATTTGAATGCAATGACCCTCTTCTTTTTCTCATCTTCTTCTTGAATATTTTACCATTATATCAGCTCATAAGTCATGAGAGATCCAAGTAGTTCTTTCAAGGGCAAGCTGTCTAAATTTTTTGCTACTTGAATTACAGTCACCTTGGCTTCCCAGGTTCTTGGCAAATATCTAAGTATCTCCATACCTGTTTACTATTAGAATAAACCTTTCCAAAAGATTTTAATCTATTTACAATGTTAATAACCTTGTAAACAATTCATCAATAGTTTATTCAAGTTTCATTCCAAACAGCTCATAGTCATGTACAAGAATATTTATTTTCGACTCCTTAACCTGGTTTGTACCTTCATAGGTCAATGTAATCTATCCTAAATTTCTTTTGTTGATTCACATGTAGAAATTCTATTAAATTCAATTGGGTCTAATTCACAATACAATAAATTTAGCTGCATAAGCCTTAAATTAGATTCATCCCATTCATTTTCTGGTTTGATAAAAGACATGGGGACTTTGGGTCCACTCATAACAATTTTCCAGATTTCATAATTTATAGATTGTATGTAAATCTTCATTCTATTTTTTCAATAACTATAATTTGTTCCATTGAACAAAGGTAGTCTACTAGTAGATTGACCTTCTGAAAGAGAAGTTCCAAAACTGGTTGCCATTGACCTTTTACTCTAGGATGTAAAGCCTAGTAATGAGCACCTGCATTGATACCACTTGTTGGCCCGAAATAGCTAACCAAGAAGGGGGACGATTTGGGTTTTTAGAACTTTAATCAATAATCAAAAATTAACAAAATACACCAATGGAACAATCAACATAATATAAGATATATATGCAAACAGCTTATGAATATATAGTGAATGAAAACAGAGTAGAAAATAAAGAGTGGGAGACATACAGATTTTACAGAGGTTTGGTCAACCTTGCATACATGCTCTCTTCCTCGATCCTCTCAAAAGTATTCCACTATGTAAAGCCCCTCACACAGCTGCTGGTTTTGCTCCAATTGCCCAACTCACTCTTACTTAAGAGTTTACACTAAACTCTCAATTCCAAGTGATGTTGTCCAAGATCATTTAATCTTACAAGTGTATTACCCAAGCTACACTCAAGCTCACAAGTGTTTTTCTCAAGAACACTCAAACTCTCAGGTTTAGAAATGAAATAGATGAAACCTATACAATGGGTAGCTCTCTCAAAAAGTAAATATAGCATATTTCAACTTATTGCTTCGTCTTGGACTGTAGCAGTTGTGGAGTAATGAGGAATATTTAGGGCTTTTTGATTTTGACACTTTTAGATCCTTCTCCCATGCCCAATATGAGTTTCAACCCATATATATATAGCCTTTCACAGAAACTAGCCATTAGAGCTGTTAGAAGCGCACTAACAGCATGGCCGACTAAGACAAATTCAAAAATCTGACCGTTAGAGCAAATTTTTGTCGTCACCTGAGATTGTCAGCAATCTCTGCTAGTGCCACCAATATGGCTCCTTTCTTTCTCTATGGCTCTTCAATGATATTGTCAGCAATCGTTTTTCTAGTGTCGCCAATCCTGACTTGCCACTTCTTTTGACATTGCTCTTTAACAAGATTGTTCACAATCTTTTTCTCGTGTTGCCAATCTGACTTCTTGCTTCTTTTGACGTTTGGTCTTTCACAAGATTGTCAGCAATCTTTCTTAATGTCAATAATCAGGTTTCCTATTACAGTTGTTGTTGCTCTCCTTAAGCTGCTTTTTATACCTTTTGTAAATGAATCTTTGATGGTGTGAATAAGTCAGAGCTCTATTGATCATCTTGGTAGCTTTCTGAACTCCTTAAGAATTTTTAACCTTTGGTAGGCCTTTGTTCACCAAGCCATTAGAAATCAATAATCTACTTGTGCTGGTGAAGTCTTTTCGCTTTGTTAGATCATCAAGTGTCACCAATCTTCTATATTGTAGTCAATCTTGATAAAATTTTCTTCCTTCATAATTACTTTAAAGACAGCATGCTCACCAATGAAGTCTTTCGGTTAGTCAGACTATCAAGTGTCACCAATCTGGTATATTGTCATCAATCTCGATAGACTTCTCTTTTGAGCTTCCTTCATAATTGTAAGCACTCATTTTTTACCGCTCGGCAGTCTACACTCCGTCCAGACTTGTGTTCAAGTCATTGTGGGCATATTCTTATCGAAACCAATTCTCTAGGTCCAAATCTAGTCTGTCCATCGCTTCGCGGGCCTGTCAGGCCCAAATAGAGGCAAAATGACCAAAATGCCCTTGGGGGCATTGTCCTTTCCTTTCCGATTCCAATCCCACTCTTGAGACAGTTTATTCCTCGAGACGGTTCCAATCTAGGCACGTCTTTTCGGAGACGGTAAGACCCCTTTCCAATCCCTCTCTCGAGACAGTTTATTCCTCGAGACGGTTCCAATCCAGGCACGTCTCTTCGGAGACGATAAGTCTTCTTTCCAATCCCACTCTCGAGATAGTTTATTCCTCGAGACGGTTCCAATCCAGGCACGTCTTTTCGGAGACGGTAAGACCCTTTTCCAATCCCTCTCTCGAGACAGTTTATTCCTCGAGACGGTTCCATCCCAGGCACGTCTCTTTGGAGACGATAAGTCCCCTTTCCAATCCCACTCTCGAGACAGTTTATTCCTCAAGACGGTTCCAATCCAGGCACGTCTTTTCAAAGACGATAAGTCTCCTTTCCAACCCCTCTCTCGAGACAGTTTATTCCTCGAGACGGTTCCAATCAAGGCACGTCTCTTCGGAGACAATAAGTCCCCTTTCCAATCCCACTCTCGAGACAGTTTATTCCTCGAGACGGTTCCAATGCAGGCACGTCTTTTCGAAGACGGTAAGACCCCTTTCCAACCCCTCTCTCGAGACAGTTTATTCCTCGAGACGATTCCAATCCCAGGCACGTCTCTTAGGAGACGATAAGTCCCCTTTCCAATCCCTCTCTCGAGACAGTATATTCCTTGAGACGGTCCGAGTAGCGAAACTACTCACAAAACTGTTAGAGTAGCGGAAATACTCACAAATAAGTCGATATAGGGAATTGCCAACAAACCCCTGTGTCACGACGACCGCCGTTAGAGTGGCGGAAGCACTCAAAACCCAGGTCAACACCAGTGTCTGTTAGCCCACTTCGGTAAAAAATGACCAAACTGCCCTTTGGACCTTTTCCGAGACTTTTCGGTCAAGATGACCATTTTGCCCCTAGGCATCCGAATGCCCTGGGAACCACACCGGCTCTGGGTATCAAACCGGTAACCCTCTGAGATTGCTTTTTATAGTACTCTCAACCTTCCTTTATCTTTCCGGATCATTCCGAGTTAGTTCCGGCCAACCCGATATAAAATGACCGTTTTACCCCTAGAGGGCTGGTCTCCTTCTTCGACCACAACCGGCTCTGGGTATTAAACCGGTAATCTCCTGAGATTACTTTTTATAGTGTTCTCAACCTCCCTTTAGCTTTCCAGATCATTCCGAGTCAGTTTTGGCAAACCCGGTGCGAAATGACCGTTTTGCCCCTAGTGGGCCGGTCACCTTTTCTGACCACACCGGCTCTCGGTATCAAACTGGAAACCTTTGGGAACATTCTAAATAATGTTTCCAGATCCCAAGTCTTCTTCCGGGACAGTCCGAGTCTGTCCCAGGCAGTTTCCCAGTCCGATTGACCGTTTTGCCCCTAAAGGCCCGGTCAACCTTTCCGACACATCATATCCTCATTTCTCAAGTCAAATAACTCCAGAACACTATTTTAAGTGTTCCTGCTCTTTTTCGGCCCTCTGGGTCATTCCCGGACTTTTCGAAGTCACTCCTAGTGAAGCCAGGCTAAAAATTGCATGGTAGTCACTAGTACAGGCGCCCAAATCTAGTCAAAGATACATTGTTTGCCGACCTTAATAGTTTCCTAATTGACTGGCGGCACTAGTAGTGGCGCCAAGCCAATATTTGGCTTGGCGCCACTCTTAGTGGCGCCAGAAGGAATTTTGGCCTTGCGCCACTGCAACAGGCACCAGTATATTTCTCCCTCTATAAGTACAGAACCTCTTCCAGCGTGAAAGGGATCCGCAAATTCAACCTAAAAATCATATAATTCGATATACAAAGCTCGAGCACCTCCAAAACCCTAGCTTCCCTAGGTTTTCTAAAACCTAGCCACCTTACACAAACTCTAGCCTGCTATACACTCATACACACCCCCATACACTCATACACTAGCCTTCAACCATCCTTTGAAGACTTGAAGAGCTGCAATCCAAAGCATGAAGACAACTCTTGAAGACTGAAGGTGAGGATCAAGACGAAGACCAAAGACCGAAGAAAGCAAGGCGCGCAAAATAACAAGACATACGGTAGGCTCCCTATTTAAATTTTCGCACTTCCCCCCTCTCTCTTCTCTCTCCTAACCCACTTGGGTTTTCTCTATTTTAATCCCCCATCTCTTTCCCCCCCTTTCTTTGCATGCTTAAAATAAGGGGACTCCCGGTCCATGTGTAGGATTAGACTGTTGGAGAGTCACCGTGTCGAGGGCTTTCTTCTAGTCTAACCAGAGACCACGTGGGTTCGGCCCACTTGATTATGTGGTGAAGCCTTAGCCTTGTGTGTTCACGATCCCAAAATTGCATTGTGCATATCATGATCTTGCATCTTCCAAAAACCGTTTTCAAAGTTGTTTTTCAAAATCGTTTTCAAACTTGTTTTCAAAATTGCATCAAAATCTCTTTTTCAAAACATATTTTCAAAATCACAACCCTAGGGTGATTCTAGCTTTTCCGTGGCTAGGATTGCTTTAGGAAAGTATTCCATTTAAAGTGACCAATACGGTCCATATTTTCAAATCTTGTTATTTTCAAAACCGCTTTCCTAAAGTGGTTCTAGCCCTCTTATGGTTAGAATTGCTTTAGGAAAGTGAGATGTTTTTACACCTTCTAAAAACTCTCTTTTCAAAAAATCCCTCCTCCTAAAAATCTCTTTTCCAACATACTTTCCTAAAACTCTCCTCTCCAAAATTATTTTCAAAAACTCCCTCCCAAAATCTATTTTTCAAAACTCCCTGTAAGCACCCCATTTTTGACCGCTCGACAGTCTACACTCCGTCCAGACTTGTTTTCAAGTCATTGTGGACATATTCCAATCGAAATTAATCCTCTAGGTCCAAATTCCGTCTTTCCATCGCTTCGCGGGCTCGTTAGGCCCAAATAGAGGCAAAATGACCAAAATGCCCTTAGGGGCATTGTCCTTTCTTATTCCAATTCCAATCCCTCTCGAGAGAGAGTTTATTCCTCGAGACGGTCCGAGTAGCAAAACTACTCACAAAACCGTCAGAGTGGCGGAAACACTCACAAAGCCGTTAGAGTGGCGGAAACACTCACACCGTTAGAGTGGCGGAAACACTCAAAACCCAGGCACGTCTCTTCGGAGATGGTAAGACCCCTTTCTAATCCCTCTCTCGAGACAGTTTATTCCTCGAGACGGTTCCAATCTAGGCACGTCTCTTCGGAGACGGTAAGACCCTTTTCCAATCCCTCTCTCGAGACAATTTATTCCTCGAGACGGTCCGAGTAGCAAAACTACTCACAAAACCGTTAGAGTAGCAGAAATACTCACAGACCCGTTAGAGTAGCAGAAATACTCACAGAACCGTTAGAGTAGCGGAAATACTCACAAGCCGTTAGAGTAGCGAAAATACTCACAAAGCCGTTAGAGTAGCGGAAATACTCACAGAACTGTTAGAGTAGCGGAAATACTCACAAAACCGTTAGAGTAACGGAAATACTCACAAAACCGTTAGAGTAGCGGAAATACTCACAGACCCGTTAGAGTAGCGGAAATACTCACAAAACCATTAGAGTAGCGGAAATACTCACAGACCCGTTAGAGTAGCGGAAATACTCACAGAACCATTAGAGTAGCGGAAATACTCACAGACCCGTTAGAGTAGCGGAAATACTCACAGAACCATTAGAGTAGCGGAAATACTCACAAAGCCGTTAGAGTAGCGGAAATACTCACAGAACTGTTAGAGTAGCGGAAATACTCACAAAACCGTTAGATTAGCGAAAATACTCACAGAACCGTTAGAATAGCGGAAATACTCACAGAACCGTTAGAGTAGCGGAAATACTCTCAAATCGTCAACCCCGTCCGAGTAGCGGAAATACTCAACCCCGTCCGAGTAGCTGAAATACTCAATCCCGTCCGAGTGGCGGAAACACTCAAAACCTAGGTCAATACCCATGTTTGTTAGCTCACTTCGGTGAAAAATGACCAAATTACCCTTTGGACCTTTTCCGGTCAAGATGACCATTTTGCCCCTAGGCATCCGAACGCCCTAGAAACCACACCGGCTCTGGGTATCAAACCGGTAATGTCCCGAGAATACTTTTTATAGTGTTCTCGACCTTCCTTTACCTTCCCGGACCATTCCGAGTCAGTTCCGGCAAACCCGGTGCAAAATGACCGTTTTGCCCCTGGTGGGCCGGTTTCCATTTCCGACCACGTCGGCTCTGGGTATCAAACCAGCAACCTCTAGGAACATTCTAAATAATGTTTCCAGATCCTAAGTCTTCTTCCGGGACAATTTGAGTCTGTCCCGGCAGTTTTCTAGTCCGATTGACCGTTTTGCCCCTAAAGGCTCGGTCAACCTTTCCGACATATCCAATCCTCACTTTTCAAGTCAAATACCTCCAGGACACTATTTTAAGTGTTCCTGCTCCTTTTCCGGCCTTCTGGGTCACTCCCGGCTCCTTCGAATCATTCCCGGACTTTCCGGAGTCACTCCTAGTGAAGCTAGGCTAAAGTTTACATGGTAGTCACTAGTACAGGCGCCCAAATCTAGTCAAAGATACGTTGTTTGCTGACCTTAATTGTTTCCTAAATGGCTGACGCCACTAGCAGTGGCGCCAAGCCAAAAAATGGCCTGGCGCCACTCCTAGTGGCGCCAGTATAAATTTTGCCCTGGCGCCACTGCAACAGGCACCAGGCTTGTCCAACTTCTATAAATACAGAGCCTCGATCAACGTGAAAAGGGTCTGCAAACTTAATCTAAGAATCTCATATTTCGATATATAGAGCTCGAGCACCTCCAAAACCCTAGCCTCCATAGGTTTTCCCAAACCCTAGCCATCATACACAAACCCTAGCCTCCTATACACTTATACGCACCCTCATACACTCATACACTAGCCTTCAACCACCCTTTGAAGACTTGAGGAGCTACCATCCAAAGCTTGAGGACAATCCTTGAAGACTGAAGGTGAAGATCAAGACCAAGACCGAAGACCGAAGACTGCACTGCGCGCAAAATAAACAAGATACAAGGTAGGCTCCCTCTTTAATTTTCCGTACTTCCCCCCTCTCTTCTCTCTCCAACCCACTTGGGTTTTCTCTATTTTAATCCCCCATCTCTTTCCCCCCCTTTCTTTGCATGCTTGAAACAAGGGGATTCCCGGTCCATGTGTAGGATTGGACTATTGGAGAGTCACCGTGTCGGGGGCTTTCTTTTAGTCTAACCAAAGATCACATGGGTCCGGCCCCCTTGATTATATGGTGAAGCCTTAGCCTTGTATGTTCACGACCCCAAATTGCATTGTGCATATCATAGTCTTGCATCTTCCAAAAACCGTTTTCAAAGTTGTTTTTAAAAAATCATTTTCAAACTCGTTTTCAAGATTGCATCAAAATCTCTTTTTCAAAAACTTGTTTTCAAAACCACAATCCTAGGGTGATTCTAGCCTTTCCATGGCTAGAGTTACTTTAGGAAAGTGTTATATTAAAAGTGGCCTTTTGGTCTATATTTTCAAACCTTGTTTTCCAAAACCGCTTTCCTAAAGTGGTTCTAGTCCTCTTATGGCTAGAATTGCTTTAGGAAAGTGAGATGTTTTTACACCTTCTAAGAAACTCTCTTTAAAAATCTCTTCCTAAAAATCTCTCTTTCAACATACTTTCCTAAAACTCCCCTCTTCAAAATTGTTTTCAAAAACTCCCCTCCAAAATCTATTTTTCAAAACCCTTTTTTTTCAACTCCTTTCCAAAACTCTCTCTCTTAAAAATTCACCTTCCTAAAAACGCTCCCTAAAAATCTTTCCAAAAACTCTCTTTTCCAAAATCTCCCTTCTAGAAATTTCCCCCTAGGATCTTCCTTCCAAAATCTAAGTTTCCAAAAACATGCTTTCCAAAAAACTTCTTCTCTCTAAAATCTCTTTCCAAAAACTCTCTTTCCAAATTCACTTTCCAAAAATTCCTCCCTAGGATTCCTTTCTAGAAAACCTTCGTTTCCAAAAACGCACTTTCTAAAAAAACTCTTTCCTTAGAGCCCAAGTCAAGCCCTAGAAACCACAATTAGGAAACCCTAGTTTTCTTTCCAAAAATATGATTTTCAAACTTTGCCCTAAACCTAGGTTTCCAAAATCTTTTGTTTTCTACATCAAAACTATCCTTGTTTTCAAAACCTATTTTCTACGTCGAGACTAGAATTTTCCAAATCTAGGGTTTCTAGAATCTCCCTTTCCAAATCCTTGCCAAATCCAATCTTCCCTTTAGGTAACCAAATCAAATCTCCCCGTTTAGGAAACTAGATCCCGTCCTCCGTTTTTGGAAACAAAATCCAACCTTTCTCTTTTAGAAACTAAATCCAATCCCTTCTCAATCCAAACCTTTCCTACTTCAATTCCTTCCTAAACCATAAGTTTCCTAAACCTAAACTTTAAATCTTTCCTTAAATTTCAAAATTCAAATCTTTCCTAATTCACATCCTTCCTAAACTCCCACTTTCCTAAACCTTAAGTTTCCAAAACTTGAACATAAAAATCTTTCCTAAGTTTTTAAAACTCAACTCTCAAATCTTTCCTAATTCAACTCTTTCTTAAATCTACCCTCTTTTCAAATCTTAACTTTTCAAACCTAAGTTTTCAAACTCTTCCTAAACTCAAACCTTTCCTAATCTCAAGATTTTCTAAAACTCTAAAACTTTCTAAATCTTAAACTTTCTAAATTTCAAATCTTTCCAAATTTAAAACTTTCTAAATTTGAAACCTTCTTAAGTTAAATCTTTCTAAACCTAAAAACTTTCTAAATTCTAAACTTTCCAAAAATTCAAATCTTTCCAAATCTAAGGCTTTTCTAAACTCAAAACTTTCTAAATTCAAGACTTTCTTAAGTTGAAACTTCCTTTTTTTCAAACATTTCCTAAATTGAAAACTTTCCTTTTTCAAACCTTTCCCAAAACGAAACTTTTCTTATTTTCAAAACTTCCTTGTTTTCAAAGTTTTCCAAATTCAAAACTTCCCTTTTTCAAAACATTTCTAAATCCAAAACTTTCCGATTTTCAAAACTTTCCTAATTTGGGAACTTTCCTAATCTGAAAACCTTTCCTTTTTCGAAAACTTTCCTAAACCTAAAACTTTCCTAATTTCAAAACTTTCCAAAAATGAAACTTTCCTAATTCGAAACTTTCCTAAATCGGACCTTTCCTAATTCGAACATCTCCTAAAATCCAATCTTTCCAAATCTTCCAAGCCTAGTCAAATCTTTCCTAGGTCTCCTATCTTTCCTAAGTCTAGGTTTTCTCAAACCTTTTCTTTTTCAAAACAAGTCCAAATCTATCTCTTCAAATCAAAGTCCAATCTTCTCAATTTCAATTTCCAATCTCCTCTTCCAATTTCAAATCAAATTCAATTTCCAATTCAATCTCCTTCTTCAAATCCACTCTTCTATTTTCAATCGGACTCCGGTCCGAACTACGACTGACCTGATTCCCCCAAAGGGATACGTAGGCAACCTTCATAGGTGCGGTCACAACACTTTTCAGACTTTCAATTCCACCCTCATGGGTATGGTTTCTAAAATCTTTCCAAATTTCAAATTCCAATCAATTTTCAAATTTCAATTTCAAAATTTCTATTTTCAAATTTCTATTTCCAAGTTTTCAAAGTTTCCAATTTCAATTCCATCTTTTCAAATCTATTTTCAAATCAAATCAATTTCTTTTCAAATCAATTTCTATTTTCCAATTCTTTCATCTTGCACTTGCATATCATGCATCATGCTAAATTAGTTTTCAAACATTGTTTTTCTAAAGTGAATAGGATCGACTATTTGTTAATTCAAGACTCTCATAGGTGAATCTAGGGTAGATTGACATGTAGGTACCGAAAGGGCGGGGTAGGGTGATAGCTTAGTGCGTCTTCCTTACACGTAACCAACCTCCGAACCTAGATCACTGTTTTCGAAAGACCAAAAGGAGTTATTTTTCTGAAAAGGGCTAAATGTTTTCTAAAGGTTGTCAAACAACCCGTTTTTCTTAAAAACCCTCTCTCAAGGAGATATTTTCAAAATCGTTTTCCAAAACCCTAAGTGTAGTCTTCGGATTATTCTTAGTTTTTAGGTGACCTAACTCACCTTAATCAAGTTAGGTGGCGACTCCGAATCTTTTTCAAAAGCCATTTATTTCAAACATGTTTTCAATTCAAACCTAGTCGCACTCATTCTTCTATGAGGGTGAGTTCTAACAAGAGAGTACAACATTTTTCCCGCTTGGGTGAGTATTCCTCGAGTGTGAAAAATCTGGGCGCGACACTCCCTTTTTCAACTCCTTTCCAAAATCCTCTCCCTAAAATCTACTTTTTAAAAACGCTCCCTAAAAATCTTTTCAAAAACTCTATCCAATAATCTTCTACCAAAAATCTTTCTAAAAACTCTCTTCTCAAAATCTTCCTTCTAGAAACTCCCCTCTAGGATTTTTCCTTCCAAAATTTATGTTTCCAAAAACACACTTTTCAAAAACTCCTTCTCTTCAAAAATCTTTCCAAAAACTCTCTTTCCAAATTAACTTTCCAAAAACTCCTCCCTAGGAATCCCTTCTAGAAAACCTTCGTTTCCAAAAATGCACTTTCCAAAAACTATTTCCTTAGAGCCCAAGTCAAGCCCTAGAGCTAACCATTAGGAAACCCTAATTTTTTTTTCAAAAATATGGTTTTCAAACTTTGCCCCAAACCTGGGTTTTCAAAACCTCTTGTTTTCTACATCAAAACTATACATGTTTCCAAAACATATTTTCTACGTCAAAACTATAATTTTTCAAAACTAGGGTTTCTAGAATCTCCCTTTCCAAATCCTTGCCAAATCCTATCTTCCCTTTAAGAAACCAAATCAAATCTCCCCGTTTAGGAAACTAGATCCAATCCTCCATTTTTAGAAACAAATCCCAAACCTTTCCTAATTCAACTCCTTCCTAATTTCTACCTTCCTAAACCATAAGTTTCCTAAACCTAAACTTCAAGTCTTTCCTTAAGTTTCAAAATCCAAATCTTTCCTAAATTCAAATCCTTTCTAAGCTTCTCCTTTCCTAAATCTTAAGTTTCCAAAACTTGAATATAAAAATCTTTCCTAAATTTCAAAACTCAACTTTTGAATCTTTCCTAATTCAACCCTTTCCTAATTCTACCCTCTTTTCAAATCTTAACCTTTCAAACCTAAGTTTTCAAACCTCTCCTAAATTCAAACCTTTCCTAATCTTAAGATTTTCTAAAATCCTAAAATTTTCTAAATCTTAAACTTTCTAAATTTCAAATCTTTCCAAACTCAAAACTTTCTAAATTTGAAACTTTCTGAAGTTAAATCTTTCTAAACCTAAATCTCTCCAAAATTTTAAGCTTTCCAAAACTTCAACATCTTTCCAAATCTAAGACTTTTCTAAACTCAAAACTTTCTTATTTTCAAAACCTTTCCTCTTTCAAAACCTTTCTTAAAATGGAATTTTCCTAATTCCAAAACTTTCCTAAAATGACACTTTCTTAATTTGAAATCTTCCCTAAAATGATACTTTCCTAATTTCAAAATTTTCCTAATTCAGAACTTTCCAAAAATGAAACTTTCCTAATTCAGAACTTTCCTAATTCGAACATTTCTTAAAATCCAATCTTTCCAAATCTTCCAAGTCCAACGTTCAAGTTAAATCTTTCTTAATCTCAAGTCTTTTCTGGTTCTCCTACCTTTCCTAAGTCTAGGTTTCCTAAACCTCCATATTTTCAAAACCAAGTCTTTTCAAAATCAATCTTTCCAAAGCAAGTCCAATCTTCTTAATTCCAATTTCCAATCTCCTCTTTTAATCTCAAATCAAATCCAATTTTCAATTCAATCTCTTTTTTCCAATCTAATCTCTCTCTTCAAATCAATCTCTTTTCAATTGGACTCCGGTTTGAACTACGACTGACCTGATTCCCCCAAAGGAGTACGTAGGCAACCTTCATAGGTGCGGTCACAACACTTTTCAAACTTTCAATTCCACCCTCATAGGTGCGGTCTCCACATTTTCAAATCTCAAATTCCAATCTATTTTCAAAATTCCAATTTCAAAATTTCTATTTTCAAATTTTTACTTTCAATTTTCAAACTTTCCAATTTCAATTCCATCTCTTCAAATCTATTTTCAAATCAAATCAATTTCAAATCAATCTCTTTTCAAATCTAATTTTCAATTCTCTTAACTTGCACTTGCATATCATGCATCATGTTAGTTTCTTTTCAAGCATTGTTTTTCAAAGTGGATAGGATTGAACTATAGTTAATCGAAGACTCTCATAGGTGAATCTAGGGTAGATTGACATATAGGTACCGAAAGGGCGGGGTAGGGTGATAGCTTAGTGCGTCTTTCCTACACGTAACCAACCTCCGAACCTAGAATCACTGTTTTCATAGACCAAAACGGAGTTCTTTTTCAAAAAGGGCTAAAAATTTTTCAAAGGTTGCCAAACAACCTGTTTTCTTAAAAATCCTCTCTTGAGATGGTATTTTCAAAAACCTTTTCCAAAACCCTAAGTGTAGTCTTTGGATTATTCTTAGTTTTTAGGTGACCTAACTCACCTTAACCCAGTTAGGTGGCGACTCTAAATCTTTTTTCAAAAATCCTTTATTCAAACCCAATTTTCAATTCAAACTTAGTCGCACTCATTCTTCTAGGAGGGTGAGTTCTAACGAGAGAGTATAGCATTTTTTCCACTTGGGTGAGTATTCCTCGAGTGCGAAAAATCTGGGCGCGACAATAATGGTTCAAAGACAACATGTTCAAGCTACATGCTTCTTTAGTAGATTGACATAATCATGAGGATCAAAGGTCTTCATTGTGAAATAAGTTGTCTATGAATGTTGTCAACCACATGCATATCCAGATTTTGTCTCTTCTTCAGGTGTCACTAATCTGATTGAGGTTCTAGCACTAACAAATTAGATTTGATCTTTCACAAACTTCTCATGTGCCCTTTACAATGTCAGCACTCTTATGAGGTGCTAACAAGATCTTCACAGTTCATGATGTCGGTATTCTTGTTTGTACTTCAGTCTTCAAGAATTAATTATTTGTCATCTTGAAGCTTCTTCAAATGATCATGCTTGAGTGCATTGACTCTTTGAATAAGTTATTGGATCTTCATAATATCTTCAGTTTATTTGAACTGGAATTATGTTCCTCCATCAATCTTCAAGTTCTTTTGTCAATCTTCATGTTTCCAAATAGTCAACAAATCACCATGATAAAATTCCATAGCTTGCATTCTTCTTTTCAATGCTTGTTAAACTTCTTGAGCGTCTTCATATATTCAAGAATAAGATTACCTAAGTAATCTTTTTGTTGGATACTAATCAGCTTAATCATTTCCTTATTATCAAATGGTTATAATTTCATCTGCACACTCCATTGAAATCGTTAGATAACAATCGCATGATTTTGTTATCATCAAAATTAACATGGGAATCAACCTTAAACCAACACCATTACCTTAGGTTTGATAATTTTCCAGTACTTTTTGATGAAGTTAAAATTGAATCCATTAGGACTAGGGGCCTTCCCACCATCACAGCTGCAAATTGCTTAGAACACCTCCTCTTCACTGAAGTCTTCCACCAATCTGCCTTTGCTTTCCAAACTTATTTGCTTCAGAGCTTCACCTTCAAGTGCAGGCCTGACCATGATGTCTTCAGAGTACACATGTTTGAAAAAAATGGAAGGCTTCCTCCTTGATGCAGTTTGGATCAGCTAGTAGAGTTCCATTTCTGAGTATGAAACCAATGTGATTCTTCCTATATCTTCTATGTGTTGCTGCATGAAAGAAGCTAGTATTGGCATCTCCTTTCTTTTGTGAAGTCGTTCTTGATTTTTGTTTAAAGATACTTTCCTCTACCCTGTATGCCTTCCAAAATTTTCAAATGAGAATTCTTTTAGTTTTCCTGAGCTCCAGCTTGTTAGGATCCTCTTCAGACTTCATGTTAGCTTTGGCAAGGGCAAGTTCTAAATCCTTTACTTTTTCAACAGCATTACCAAACACCTCTATGTTCCATTGTTTGATTTCTAAAAGAATTAGAAGCTACAATACATAAGGATGCTGAGAACACAATTGCTGTAGGGAAGCAACTAGGTATCAACTTCAAGAGCAATGAGAAGGAAATGTGTTATAAGCAAAGAATGGAGTGCAAAGTGTAACACAAAAGGAGGGGACAGAAGGATATGATTCTTCTCTGTCTATGGGTGTTTGGGTGTAAACCCCATTTATGAATATCTTATCATGGAATGTCAGGGGTTTGGAAAGGAGTGAGAAGAGGAGAATGGCTAAGCAAGTTTGCCAGAAAAAAGCAATTGATATCATGAATAACCATTGACTATATACAGTTTGATTTTTCTATTTCGCATCCTATCATGCCTTTAGATTATGTTTAATACATGAGGATATATGTCCATTGAAGAAAATGAGTATTTTATAATTACGATACTGATTATTATAATTGATGTGGTAAGAGTAATGATCTCTGTGAAAAATTACAATTCGTGGATTAAAGTTATGATTCATGTGGGGTGCACCATACACCCATTTTGGGGGGTGTACATTAATTATATATAAGAATGACACATTTTACTTTATGTTGTTCATACTTGTACAAAATGCAATAGGAAATGATATTGATTTGTTCTTTGATATTCCTTAATTTGTTAGATGAGTTAAACGGAATTTCGGAAAGACATTACATTACATTTACACGTATGACATATGCATCAAGAAAATAAGAATTTCGTAATTATATTATATAGTTTTCTTCTTGGTACATTAGAGGGCCAAAGCTCTAATGAGGGAAAAGAGTAAGTAAAACTCATGAACTCATGGTATGAGTGAGAGTACTACCACTTGGCTAATCCTACTCTATATTATAAAATAAGAATATGATTTTCCCTATTTTATGGTTAGAATAAAAATCTCTATTTTATAACTAAAGAGTTGACACGTCAATTAAAATAAAAAAGAAGGAACCAAACGAGTTAACTTAAAAAAAGAAAAACAAAAAACACTTGTACGTAAACGAATTCATAATTAGATATATAAGAGAATAAATTTTAATATAAAGTGAAATAATTTAAATATATATTAAGTACATAATACATCAGATACGGTCTCATCTAATCCATTTATTATTGGAATAGAAATTCATACTTGATGCAGGATAATGAAGAGTACAAAACACTCCTCAAAGAGCAGTACTTAAAAGAGGGCATTAATCTCTCCGTTATGGTTTGCTGTCGTTGAGGAACATCTTGGCAGTCAAACCGCACGCGAGAGCCTCGTTTGGTATGTTGCTAACAAGGTGGACACCTTCAGCAAATATCACACCCATACCCAAATGCAGGTGTTGCTCAATGTGACAATGGAAGGCCCAAACCCCTGGATTATCCGCCACGAACCTCAGCGCAGTCCATCCGAAAGGGAATATCACCGCCGTATTTCTCAACGGCGGATTCTTCAAGTTGAGCGTCTCTTCGTCCTTCTCCGAAAACTTGCCCTCTCCGTATCCCAAAACCCAGAAATCATGTCCATGCAAATGCCAAGGGTGGATCTCGCTGGTGTTGGCCGACAAGGCATTTGCATTTTGGAGGATCACGTCGACGGTGCTGTTCAAACTGAGCATGTAGACTCCGCTCCCATAAGTTGAGTTCTGGTTCGGCGCTTGTTTCATCACGTCGTAATCGACTGGAAAGTTTTCCGGGGGTTTCTTGTGATCGAAGGCATTGTTTAAGCCGTATTTGATAGAACCCAAGTAAGGAGTGGCCGGTAAGACTAAGGAGATGTTGTTGATGGCCCATTTTGTGTATCCGTCGATGTGGTTTTGGGTGTTGAGGAGCCCGATTCGACGGTCGTAGGTCGTGGGAGGCTTAGGGGAGCCCATGAGGGCCAATATTTTCTTGGAGAATAGCTTGTTGTGGGTGTAATTGTTCCAGAGAGGAGCGATCGGAGGCGGTGATGTCGGGAGCTTTGATGCAGAGGTTGTACGGTAGTTGAGTATGGTTAGGCCTTGAGGGGTCTCCGGTAATCTTCCTCTTACGCTTACTGAAACCCAGTAGTTCTTGGAAGGGTCTTGGTCAGTGGTGAGTAGGACTGAGTAGCTCTCGCCGGAGTAAATGTCCATGTCATCCACCGCGAACGGCTGAACGTAGTTTCCGTCAGCTTCTACCACAACCATCTTGTGATTCTGCAGACACAGAATAAAAAAAATAAAAAATATCAACCCTATAATATATGCTGAAATATGTCGTACATGAACGTAGCCCAATTACATTCGGTAGCTAGAGAAAAATGCAGTTTAGGTCTATGACTATGTATGTATTTTTCATTTAATTGAAGACTGATGCATTGTGTCTTCATAATAATATGTAGCAGTGAGCAAAGACCTTGCAGTTACGTGATTACATTGCATTGAGAATCATAGACAAAGGGGATTTGCGTATGCCCCTTCGATCTCTACAAAAATAAGTGGTTCCATTTCTATTGGATACCATTTCCATTTAGAAATATTCGACTTTATACACTCTGGCTTCGTGGCTTAGAGTAGAAGAGAAAGAAAATTCTATATGAGAGAGAGAAGGATGGCAACGGGGGTTAGGATAAAACTTATCCTCCCCTAAAACTTCACCTCATACACACCGCTCCAAATATGGGATAGGTTGTACCTCTACATTCCTTCCCCGCCTCCCAGAGTCAATATAAATCCTCAATATTAAAACAATACCAATTATACAAACATAAATATAATATAAAAGTGACAAAGCATGCAAGAGGCTAAATTCCAACATGCATTAAAAACCTAACATTTGCTCATATATACAAAAAGTATTTTATATTATTAAAGTACAATAGAGGTATTTAAATATTTCACATTATAATCACAGCGGGAGCGGAGTCGAGTGAAATGACTTAATACTAACCCGTTCCAAATCCATTTTGGATATTATTTTCTTCTCCGTAATCCGTCCTTATCCCTTAGAAATATTATTTACTAAATAAAAATGAAGTCGCATCCTATTTTAAATTGACCTCTTTTTAACATTACTTAAAAGACTAAGAACTTAAAAGAAAAATGAACTTTCACTCCCTTTAAAATTTATATGATATAGGAGAAGGATAATATTTATAAAGTTTTGTGCCTTTGAAGGTATGAAAGATGCGTATCAAGATTGGTTATCATCCATATATATTTACTCTTATTTTTAAAAAAGTAACTAACAAACTCTAAGCAAAAGAAAAAAAAAATGCTTCCTTTAATTTGGCCATCCTAAGAAAGAAAATTCTAGTTCTTTCAATTAAACCCTACCCATCTCTCCTAAATACCATGCGACACTTTCCAATTACATGAACTTGTATTGTGTAATTGTCCTCTTGTGAATGTAATTTGATGCAGGAAACACATGACTCTCAACTTGGTACAAAAGTCTGCAGTAGTGATTATTCACTACTCATCCTTATCAAATTAGGACATATGATTTTGTATTACATTGTTAAAATTAATTTGTTCTAAATAAAGAGGTTTTTAAGAAAATAAATTTTTTATGAGAAAATCCAATAAGCATGACTACTGAAAAACTCAATAATAACAAACTATTAGACCTCTTTGTCCATGTTGATGGGAGAAATATATGGTTCAAGCATCTTTCCACATTCAATATTTTCCAACGGTAGTGAGTCGAATTTGGGTTAGACCAAATTGCAAAGTTTCTAAACACGCCCTGACACAGGAAAAACTACTAGCAGTTTAGTCCATTTAACCAATCATAATTCGTGTACCCTTATTTATAGATCCAATCATGCAAGAAATGAACATCTTTCTTAGTAGCAGGGTCTGGGAAAAATAGAGGAAAGGTGATTTCACTATATTTCTGACCAGGAACAGGACCTATCACAAGAATATTTTTTTTATTGGGGCCATAGCTCTGAAAAGAAAGATTACCTATCTTTTCTTTCATCTCGGGAGAAATACGATCAGGAGGGGCTAATTCAAAACCCTCAGGTAAAATAAGAACAGCCCCTACATTCAAAGCCCCTTTTTTACCATTAGCAAGAGCTTGTTTCAATTGCATGAAAATCAAGATGCATGCCTTACTGTTGATCTTATGTCGAAACTCAAAACTCAGAAGTTCACTTAATGAAATCATATTACATGCATGGATCAAATATCAATATTATTTCCTCTTTTGACTTATTTTGATTATATTTTGGTTATTTGATTGACCTCTGTAAATTTTTTATTTTTTATTTTTTTGTGTTCTTTTTAATTTTTCACCTGTGGCATGATTTTAGTGTGAGAAAGAAGATGACCTAACTCATGTCAGAGTAATTTTACTGCATTAGTGAATTAGTTAACAAAAAGCTAAATGACAAAAATATGAAAAAGACCATACGATAAAAGTACTTTCATAGCCCCTGGATCTCAAAACCAGACGTCTAAACTATAAAACATAGATGACTGGTATGGCAGTATATGTAGAATCTAGTTGACAAAATGAACAGATGAAAAATATGATAATAAGGTCCTTTTTTATTTTCCCTCTCTCTTGAACATTTTTTATTTGGGTATATTGGAGAGCCAAATTCAAGAGGAGGTAAATCAACCCGTGATCTTAATTATGGGTAGGGGCGTTACTGTCACTGAGCTAGTTCCTCTTCTTAACGTTTTGGTAGTGTTTAGAGATGGTAATGAACTAGGGTAGGGAAAAAGTTAGGATCTCCATCTTTACCTTCATTTAAAATATTCACTTACATCCCTACCTTCATGGATAAACCTGTCTCCATTCTCGCTTCCATCTCTACTCTTGCCTTTGCCTCTGCCCCAAGCCCAAGCCCAAGCCCAAGCCCAAGCCCAATTTTATTTTTTTTTTGTGTACAAAAGAAACAAATAACATACATCACAAGAAAAGGAAAAAAAAACAAAGTTATAAGGAATATTAATGATATTATAGTCTCTATTTGGCAATAAGATAGAATTAGCGTCCAAACATTTTGAATTGCATATACATCAAAATATTATTATTTATTGTAAAAAAAATAAAAGTTAAAATAACAAATTAAAAGCCTATTTAACGAAAAATATTAAAAATTTATTAAATATAAGTAGGACATGTATTAACACTTTATTATCTTACCATTTTTAAAATTACTAATAAAGTTTCTCATAATACTTCTGTCATCTAGGCTTGGCCACTATGGGACAAGACAAACATAAGCTCACAGTTGCAGAAAGCATGCATGTGACTAGTGTCAGTCTGAAAGAATTGGCTTGTGAAAACTGTACCTTCAGTTGGTAAGAATACATGATATATTACAAGTTCTAGTGACAATTAATATATATATCCATGATGAAAAGTACATATATATATATATATATATATGACTAAATCGACAAACGAACAGCATGCATGTATCCACGATGAGTATGTACGCTGCAGATCAACTTGGTGTGAGAAACTGAATGGTCCATCACCAGAAATGGGCACCATGCATGGGTCCTACCAAACCATGACTAAAAAGACCAACGTATACAATATATATATATATATATATATTTTATACTATTACAAAAAGTCAACAAGAAATTTTGATAAGCATATGTAACGCGATTTGATTTTTTAAAATTGTTTTAAAAAATACAACAAATTATTAATATTATGCATATTTTATTTAACTCATAAGAATAAAAAAATAAAATATTAGTGTAAATTTTTTAATCATTCATTACTCACTTTTTATTTTTTTAACACTTATACAAATTGATTTCATTCACGTAATAATTTTTATTTTTTCTCTATACTCTCACAAACTGATCTCACCACTAGTGGGCCACCTTTGTGTGTATGTATATATATGTCCACATGCTATATTGGTTCTTTCAAACCACTCTGCTGCCGACTCTACTGATGATTACACGTCCGCCCAACTTAGCTTTATGACAACTAAAAGAGAATACTTAGAAGACCCATCAATCATTAAACCACATATATTCTCCTGTCCATTTTGTTCCTTTGAAAGGTAGGATTTCTTTGTGATCCTTTAACCCTATATATGCTTTTCACAACATGCTTGCTAAATTGCCACTCTTTCAAGACGTGCGCAATGCAATATCTAACCTTACATTAGGGAGGAAACTAGAAATTTTATTAAGAGGGTGCAAGGCAAAAGTTTTTTGACTTTTGATAGATAAAGGTAAAAATTTTTAAATTTTGTTGGAGACCAAAACAAAAAATTCTGTATTTTAAAGTGCTAGAATAAAATTTTTTAAATTTTGAGAGGACCAATACACAATTTCTTGTTATAAATACTTAAAAATTCATATAATCTCTATAGAATTTTATCAAAATAGAAGGACCATAGCCCCTATAAACATAAGGTAGGTCCGTTACTGCTTGCATTACTAAATTCTGTACATTTCCATATATATATATATATACATACATATATCAATATCAAAGAGTTCCCAGAACATGGGATTGCCCAGTGGCAATGGAAGTATCCAAGAAATGGAATAAAAGCTTTGAACCCCAATTAGAATATGGTGGCCCTGGCAGTGACGGTGGAAGTGGTATATATGGAGGAAATGGACTATTGAACCCTCTTTCAGAATATGGTTGGCCTACTGACATTGACACTTTTGAATTAAGAATTTGATAAGAAAAAGAAAAGGAAATAGAATATAAAATTATATTATATATTTTATTATTAGAGAAAATAAAGAGTAAAAAAAACATAAAAAAAAAGAACTTGAAATATTGAATTTTCTTCTATTTTGTTTCTTTTTTTTTTTTCTTTTCTTTTACGTTGATGTCATTAGATACAGATATTTATGCATGAGTCAACCATCAAACAGTGACTAGTGTTAGTGCGCTAAGGTACCATTGCAAGGCATTAGAACAACTTCCCATTTAAGTTTGGAAGAATGCTGCATCAGTCCCCTATTCCTCACGTGAATGTGCCCACAAGATTTATTTCCATCATAGTTAATTAGATGAATGCGTCTCACCTTACGAGATCAAGGGTTGCGTATACATACAGATATAATGATTCTGAATTTACCAATCTTTTAACCTGAACACATAAATGCACCAATGGCTAGGGGTGTACAAACGAACAGAAAAATTTAAAAATCGAATCAATTTAATTTTTATGGGTCAATTTGGTTCAAATCTGTTAACGAATCAATTCAGTTATGAGTTTAAAAAATATCAATTTGATTTATTTGGTTCAATTCTCGATTCTACATTTTTTTAGACCTGAACCGAATTAAGAACCAACCCAATTCAAACCGATCCAAGAACCGAATCAAGACCCAAGACCTAATCTTTATATTTCATGAAAGTTTATATAGAATTTATATATTTCATTAAATCATTATTATTTGTCCTTAATTATTATTGATTTGTGTTTATAGATTATTTTTTTATTTTTTAAAGAATTAAGGATGCAAGACTAATTCTATTATTTTATTTTTTAAAATAAATAAATTAAATAATGTACGATAAAAGTAAAACTGATCCGATTCAACAGGAATTGGACTCGAATCAACTCAGGACATAGACCAAACCGAACCAACTCGAATTGATTCAATTTAATTCAATTTAGTTCTAAATTCAAAAATATAAAACAAATCAAGATTTGGTCAATTTTAAATTTAGCATAGACACAACTCAACTTGATTCATGCACACTCCCACATATGGAATCGTAGATATAGTTATAACTAAGAGGAAAATGCCAAATATACTTATCTAAAATAGTTATAAAAAAATTTGTGACAGTGAAATTGTTGTATCTTTGGAACACGGGCTTTTTGGTTTTCTAATGAATGGATGTAAACAAACCACGTCATTTAGAATGTAATTTATCAATTTCTTGGCTTTCCAGTCTCAACACCTATACATTAAATGCATTCGTAAATACGTGTGTGTGTAGGTATATATATATATCGAGAGAGAGAGAGAGAGAGAGAGTAGTTTGTTTGTTACCCCAATTGCCAAGTTGAGAGAGGACAGCGAGGTAGTGCTGGTCACCCTGAGCCTGTAGGTCTTGTTTGGGAGCACGTGGACGAGCTGGGGTGCGCAGTGTTCATTTCCCCTAAACTTGCACTGACTGGACGACGAATTGCTAAGGTGCGCCGCTAGGGAACAGTTGTACTGCCCTCTTCCATTGATCAGCAAGGCCTGAAAAGGAGGGAAAAAAAAAAAGCGTCTCCATGAGAAAACTTAAAGAGTGTCTGGTTAATTAGTACCCTTTTTCTTTATTTATTTATTTATTTATTTTTTGTGTTTTTCCCCTTCTATCCAAATGGTCCAAAAGGATAAAGCTAGATGTACCAAGTTACCAACCAGCATCTTCATAAGAAAAGTAAACAGTACTGTTCGGTTAATTTTTTTTTTTTTTTCTGAGATACTGTTCGGTTAATTTGACTTAAACCAAAAATAAACTAAAAAAAACACAACTTCGTAGTACCTACCCTTTCCCTTTCCCTTTCCCTTTCCTGTCTTCTCCTTTTATTTTCTTCATCTAATGATCAAAAGAATAAAGATGTACCAACCACCAAGAGTATGTAATCGAATTGCATATTCAAAAGAGAAAATAAGAAAATATATGGCCATTCAAATCAATTCGGCTAGAATTTGGCATGGGCCCAATCAGGGTTAACTCTTTACTAGGTACTACCTTAGGATAGTGTCACCATTTCGTTAAATGGTAATTGAACAATGAAGAATCACCTAGTCCTCTCCTACTGCTTTTTTGTTATATATAAATTTTAATCCTACTCGTGTGAATTTAATTGTAGAGCCTTTGGTGAACTTGAGAACACATTTTGGAACAAAGAACTAATCTGATGTGTAAGTGGGACCAGATTGCATGTGATGGAGAGTGTGAAAACTTTATTCATCATATCATTACCTTCGCATAATAGATAATGATCACAAATGTGAGTGAACCACATAAAACGTATCTTATATATATATATATATATACAATCTTTTTCTTGAACTGAATTAAATGGGGAAATACAGATACCTGGGGTTCACCAGTCCATCGAAATGCCTTGGAGGAGAGGCCGAGCTCTTGGTCATGAACACTTTTGTGCCACCAGTCGCTCAATAATAGATCAAACTCTCCATCATAATGGAAAGGCTCCTTCTCACCCTCTGCCACGTCTACTATCAGTGACCCATATAGCCCTGCTGATCTTTGCATCCCGTAGTGTCCATGGTAAAAATATGTTCCAGCCTACACCATAAAACCATAAACATCCAAAAATCAAATCATCACCTCAGCCTCTTACTACTACCTTCGTATTTCGTTAATTTTCGCGTCTGAAGTTAAGCTATTGAAAGTTTTGATTTTTTTGCCAAGGCTGTGAAAGCATGGCGCAGCAACATTACTCATAATCACCTTATTTTCTCACTCTATAAACAAGAAATTCAGACTCCTCGAATAAGGCAAAAATACCAAAAAAATGGGATAAGAGATGAAAGTAGGCATAGGATTTACCCTTTTCAAAAGTCAAAACCTGGGCTACAAAAAGCACCTTCCTTGAATCTGCCTTTTTTGTTTTGTTCTTCTTTTTGTTTTTGTTTTTGTTTTTATTTTTTGTTTTTGCTTTTGCTTTTGTTTTGTTTTGTATGGGGGATGATTCGGCTTTGCCAAACAGTAAAAGCCAAAGAATCAAAAGAAGAGGCCATAAGCGTGCAGCTAAAGAAGGTGCAATCAAGAGGCTAAGTTCGAGTATGCATATGTGTGGGCAGTTTTGTAATTAAAATGCAAATGGAGTGACTGATTACTCTGGAGGAGTTTATTTACTAGGAGTAGGAGTAGGAGTAGTTCGAAAGGCCCTGCCTTGGACGGGTTTTCCATATCATAAAAGAAAAAGGAGAAGAAAAAAAAAACCAAAAAACAAAGGATTGCTATGAATATATGACAGCTCCAAATTTTGTAACTCAGTTCTTTTATGGAAGTAATGGGGGAGAAGCACACCTCTTATTAGAGTCTCTTTTATATGTTACTAAAAGTGCCATTAAAAACCACAATGTACAATATGTACATATGAAAAGTACGTGTGTCTCGGTGAGAGAGAGAGAGAGAGTGTGTGTGTGTAAAAGGGCAGGGACTTTACCCTATCAACTTTGAATCGATAGACAAAGGTTTCTCCGGGGTTAATAGCACACTGTGAGATGGATGCAGTTCCATCAGCCCACGGTGTTCCTAGCTGAAAACACAGATTACCAAGTAAGAAGAAGAAGAAGGAGCATATAGCTAGCTTAACACACTCAATCAACACAATCAATCTTCATGCACTGGACATGCAAAGATGCCTCCATAAAAATGTCAAATGAGGTCTCGATCTTGAGAGAGAGAGAGAGAGAGAGAGAGAGGTATATATCAACCTGTCTGATTCCATGCCAGTGAATAACAACTCCTTCAGTGTGAAGCTTGTTGGTAAGTTCAATGTTGACAGTATCTCCGGCATTGGCCCGGATAGTTGGCCCAGGAAACTGGCCATTGATCCCCATTACGACACCCTCAAGGCAATCCGGAGACCAGTACGTGTACTCCACTTCCCATTTGAAACGCCTGGTCTTAGCACCAATGGATGATTGTATCAGAATTGCCAAACAACAACAAATGAGAAGGATAGCCCTTGAACATGGATCAGCCGAGGTATCATAAGATGAGCCCATCTTGTCCAATAAAGAAGATCAACAACAACCTAAAGTAGTTGAAAATATGAGAGATGAAGATACTTGCAATAGAAGACCCTAGCTAGCAGTGGCTGTGTGTAAGGTGGGAGCTTTTGCACCATTTGGACCAGTTCATATAGAAAAGACTAGTGTTAAAAAAAAAAATTCTGAAATTTGTAGAGAATTTATATTCACAATCATGTGACCACTGAGTAACAGATTTGCCAAGCGAGAAATGAGCATGAGCGAGCGGTATTGTAAGAGTGTCATTTATAAAAATATATGGAGAGTGAGAGTTTCTCTACCGTGTGCATATATATACAAATTTAATATATTTGAATTTAAACACTTATAAATAATATTTATTTAAATGATTTTAATTTTTTATGACTTTTTCTTCAAAATAAATCTAAATTTATAATATTAAAATAAATAAAAGAAACTCAATGATCACCTTAGTCGTTTCTTTACTTAATTACACAAGTTTTTATGCAAAATTTAAACAAAAGTAGTATTATTTTGTATTTTATTACCATAATACTACGTGGGCCATCAACTATGTTCCAATTAAAATTTAGTAATTTGATCATTTGAGTTTAAAGATTTGACCATTGAAGTTCATAGATTTAACATATATTTTGTCCACCAAATCACAAGGCTAAAACAATACATAGGAATAAAATATTAACCACCAAAATTAATCAAACTTCATGTAAATTATTCAATTAAACTGTGACTGCATATATTAAAATAAAAATTACAATAAAAAAATAGAATAAAAAATATTCAGGTCTTCACATATTTGCCCTCAATTCACTAATTCACAAATTAGAACGGAGTGTGTCTACCTAGTTAAAATAATTTGGTTACTTAAATAATTTTATGTCAGCATTTCATTTCAAACTAAAAAAAGCTTCCACTTTGGTTCATAATTTAAATAAAACAAAAAAATTCATTGTGTCATCATGCTAGTAAGATTATCAATATGAAAGCTCTCCAGAAATAGAATTTTCATAGTGGGAACGACAATTGTTCCATGAGTGATTTTTACAGTAGTAATACTCAAAGTAGATCAGTTTTAGTGATAAATAGACTACTCCCACTGATAAATTATTTTTTCGCCTTAATTCTAATAAATGGTGATTTCGTTAAATAACTAAAAAAAAATTAATTACTATTGAAATTGAATTTTTTTGTTTATTGTCGGGCTCCGATACCGTGAAAATCACTCAAAGGTAACTGTAGAACTTCTCTTTCCCTTTCGTATGAGATATCGTAGGTTCAACGTTTTTCTCATTTGTGGATGAGTGGTGGGTTACAGATTATTCCACTTCAATCATAGTGCGGCAATAGTGTCCTCTTCATGATTTCCATGGTCCACACTCTGTGCAATAATTATTATTACATGGGTCCCATTATATGAATTATTTTCCATTTTAAATAAGATTAAATATTAAATCATTACTTTCCTATATTATCCGTAATTTAAATTTATATTTAAATACTATCACTATCCTCGAAAAAATGAATTTTTTCTCAAAATAACACTCTTGGCCAAAATAATTCCCTATCTAACGCTCTTTCAAAAATAATTCCCCTCTAACATTATTAGTGTCACATATGTTACTTCAATGAAAAATATTTGACATGTTGGAATATCTCTTAATATAAAAATAATAATAAATATAGATAATAAATAAGTTATTACGTGACATGATGAATTCCTTTCAGAATCAAATCCTTGCCAAAAGATCCTGTTAGGTTAGGACTTCCGAATTCAAAAGGAAGAGGACTCATAAGCAGAAATCTAGAATCTTCATAGGAGTCCATCAAAGGTGATCTCAAAGCCATATGAAAGCCGCCACCAACATTTCGTCTTTCATTCAGTCCTCCTACAATAAAACACTTGTTGTTCGCAATCACAAGTCCTCGTGTTGATAATCGTCTCTTCCATCAATGAAGCTTCTTCCTCATCCTTCTCAGTCTTGCAGTCAAAACGAGTGGTCAGGCCTTCTATCTGTATATATGCATGCATGTACAACGTTTTTCTGATTGAATACATATGAGTGTGTGGATGTGCATATGTATATGTGGAAATGTATGTATAATTGAATCAATGTTGTTGCCTACAAACTCCTTTCTCAAGCAAAAATATAGGTGTTGGAAATAAAAAGTATCTAGTACATTTTTTTTTTCTTTTTCTTTTGGTGGTTAAGTATGCAGTACTTCACTATAGCATTATGCGAGTATTTAGTTAAATTATAAATTGAATTGTACGTGGTGAAGAAAGAAGTGGGTCAAGATTGCTATATAAATTGAATTGCACATGATTAAGTATGTAGTACTTCACTATATATATATATATATATATTTTTAGACAATTAGTCCATAACAATGTCAAATCAATAATTCAATTTTTTTTAAGTAGATTTGTTTGCAAATATTTCATTGGACTAATTGTTATTTCTTGTAGTTAAGAGTTATTTGAATTTGTTGCAGTTTGTTTTTAGGGCATTGGTTATGGATGGAAGGAGTGTTACATTAATGTGTTATTGGAATGGGAAAATTGTCATGGGATCATATGGCCTTACGCATGAAGGTGCCAATCCGAAAGCCATTAGGGTCAACTATGGAATCAAATACAATAAGTTGTTGGATAAGATGTATATAATCACAGGATTTGATAGGTAATAATATGAACTGAAGATCACTTGTAGGTATCCAAGTGATTATAAAGAGTACATAGCTTTGCCAGTGGAAGATGATGATGCTTTAGGTATTGTATTTGATGTGACACACCAACCTGGTATTAATTGTTTAGAACTCTATCTAGAAGTAGTGCTTACCAATGTTTATAACCAAGCAAATGAATCATCAATTGTATGCAGTGGTCCTTTTACACAGTTGCTTACCCAAGAAAATGAGTTACCAAGATACAATGCTGATGAAAGATATGACTTTGATATTGGGCCAAGCAATCCAACTATGCCAGAGGAGTTGCTAATAGGTCATCGTTTTCCTTCACACCTTGATGAGGCTATGGATAGGCATCGACATAGCCATGGTACAGATGATGGTGATGACAATGATACCTCAGCAAATCTTACAAATATGAATGCAGTAGAACAAATGGTTGCACATCTTTGCTAGATAGTACTGAAATTAATAACAATTTACTGGATGACAATGAACAAGAAGTGCATGAGGATATGGAAGAGGAAGAAGATGATGTGGTATACGAGGAGGCACCAGCTCCAGAATTCACAAATAGTGGAGTGAGGGAGAGATTGTTCTTACCTTATGTTCTTTTCTTTTCTTTTTAATTTTTTCCAAATCTAGGAGTGCCAACACGTCAATTATTTGCCATCAAAGAAGCAAATGTGACACTAATAACATTAGAAGGGGAATTATTTTTTAAATAGCGTTAGATTGGGAATCATTTTAGCAAAGAGTGTTATTTCGAAAAAAAAAAACTTCGAAAAATCTATTCAAATTAGGTAAATGATATTTTTATAATTTAAAAATTCGTTATTTAAACTTTGTTGTGCAGAGTCACTAAAATATAAAATGCGCTGGACGGAGTACAATTTCCATAATGTACCATGCGCAAAGAACGAGAACAAGAAAATGGAGAACTTTTACCTCTACATATAACTAAAATACATTGACCCCTTGATTACTGTATTTAAGTTAGTGACATTTTTTTTATTGTAATTATTCAATGCAATTGTAATTAAGCACAGTCTAGTAATCCAATTATGGAGCTCCTTAATTAGTTTCAGTCCTCACCCAAGGAAATGTTAATTTCAACAAATGAAATTAGACGCCATTGTCATAAGTTCATGGAAAATGCTATTTTTCATGAAGTGATATGACAGTAACATTTTTGTAATTAAAAGTCAATCATAATAGCCATTTTAGTAAAGTGAAATCAGATGCCAAATCCTATTTGTTTTTAAAATCACAACTTTAGAATGGTTCTAATCTTTTCATGGTTAGAATCGTTTTAGGAAAGTGAGATATTCAAGAGACTTGAAAAAGTCTATATTCAAATATCTTTCCAAATAGTTTTGCAAATCTCAGTTTTGCAAATCTCCTTCTTAAAAACTCTTTTTAAAGATTTATTTTTCAAAAATTCTTTGTCTTGGAGTCTAAGTCAAGCCCTAAAATCCATAGTTAGGAAATTCTAATTCCTTTCTTAAAATCATAACTTCTTATTTTGCTTTAAATCATAGGTTTTCAAAACTATTTTTTACATCAAATCTTAAATTTTCAAAACCTCTTTTTCCTACCAAATCATAGATTTCCAAATCCAAAATTTTTAAAACTCAACCTTTCCAATTCCATGTCAAATCAAATATTTCAATTTAGGATACCAAATCAAATCCTCTAATTTTGAAAACAAAATCAAATGATCTATTTTTGAAAACAAAATCCAATCTTCAACTTTAGGAAGTAGAGATCAAATATTTGCTAATTCCAAAACTTTCCTAATCTAAACTTTTCAACCTTTCCTAAATTTTAAACTTCCAAATCTTTCTAAATTCAAATCTTTCTAAAATCAATATTTTTCTAATTTGAAAACTTTCCTGAAATCAACTCTTTCTTAAAATGAAACTTTCTTAATTTGGCACTTTCCTAAAATGGAACTTTCCTAATTTAAAACTTTCTAAAATATAATCTTCCTAAACCTTAACTTTTTAAATTATTTCAAATCAAATAATCAAGTCAAATCTTTACAAGTCTTTTCAAGTCAAGTATTTCTAAATCAAATCAAATCATTTATTAATCTTTCTAAATCCCATCTATCCTAATTCAGAGTTTTCTAAAATTAGCTTTCCTTAATCCAACTTCTCAAGTATAAATCAAATCTTCTTGTTTCAAGTACACGCTTCAACCCTAGGTTACCTAAGTTCTAGGATGTCTAAAACTAGTTCAACCCTTACCCTAAAGTTAGAAAGTTTCAACTTTTTTCTAAAATTCCTTTCTAAACTAAGATGGTTTTCGAACTTCAATCTAAGTCAACATATTTTTAACACTCAATTCAATCTTTCCAAATTAAGTCCAAGTTCTCCTTCAAAGTTTAATCTTTTCAAATCAAAATTAATTTCAAAATCCTCAAGTTTAATTTCAAATCAAAATCAATTCCAAGTTTAATTTTAAATCCAAATTCAATTTCAAATCTTCTATTCAAAGTTCAAATCAAACTTTTGAAAGACCTCAAAATGCATATTTTCAATCAGACTCTTGTTCAAATAATAACTGACCTGATTCCTAACAAAGAGATATGTAGGTAACCCTCATGGGTGAGGTCACAAAATTTTTTAAGTTTTCATATTTCACAACTTTTTTCAAGTTTTCAAATTCCATAACCTTTTTCAAGTTTTTGATTTCTATAACCATTTTCAAACTTCAAATCTATTTTCAAAATCAAATATTTTTCTTATAGTTGCATGTCATGCATCATATCAAATTTCTTTTCAAATTCTTTTCAAAGTGGATATAAGTGGATATTTGTTAATCGAAAATTCTAAATAAGTAAACTTAGGGTGAATAGACATGTAAGTACCATAAGGGGTAGGATAGGGTGATAGCTTTGTGTATCTTCCCTATACGTAACTAACCTCTGAATCTAGAATAATTGTTTTCAAATACAAAAAACGGAGTTATTTTCAAAAATGGCTTAAATTTTTTCAAAGGTTGCAAAACAACATGTTTTTCTAAAAAAAAAAAAAGCCCCTCTCTTAAAGAAGTTTTCCAAAACCTTTTCAAAAACCTTAAGTTTAATATTTGGATTATACTTAGTTTTAGGTGACCTAACTCACCTTAACAAGGTTAGGTGGCAACTCCAAACTTTTTTTAAAAGCCTATAATCAAATCAATTTCTAGTTCAAACTTGGTTGTACTCGTCCTTCTAAAGGGATGAGTTTTAGTGAGAGAGTACTGTGTTTTTTTTCACTTGTGTGTGTTTTCTCGAGTGTGAAAAATCAGAGCGCAACACAAAGGTCTTCTTATAGTCATTGCCATACTCCTGAGTGAAGCCCTTGGCAACTAGATGGGCTTTGTAACATTCTATAGAATCATCAGAACATGTCTTGATCTTGTGGACCCAACAACACCCGATCACAGATTTTCTAGGAGGAAGATCAACCAAGTCTCAAGTGTGAGTCTTGTCGCGCCCAGATTTTTTGCACTCAAGGAATACTCACACAAGCGGAAAAAATGTTATACTCTCTCGTTAGAACTCACCCTCTTAGAAGAAAGAGTGCGACTAAGTTTGAATTGAAAATAGATTTGTATAAAGGGCTTTTGAAAAAGATTCGGAGTCACCACCTAATTTGATTAAGGTGAGTTAGGTCACCTAAAAACTAAGAATAATCCGAAGACTACACTTAAGGTTTTTGAAAATATCTTCTCAAGAGAGGGTTTTTAAGAAAACGGGTTGTTTGGCAACCTTTGAAAAACATTTAGCCCTTTTTAGAAAAATAACTCCTTTTGGTCTTTGAAATAACTGATCCTAGGTTCGGAGGTTGGTTACGTGTAGAGAAGACGCACTAAGCTATCACCCTACCCTGCCCTTTCGGTACCTATATGTCAATCTACCCTAGATTCACCTATGAGAGTCTTTAACTAACTAATGTCCAATCCTATTCACTTCGAAAACAATGTTTAGAAAAACATGATGCATGATATGTAAGTGCAATAGAAGAGAGTTGATTTAGAAAATAGATTTGAAAAGAGATTTGATTTGATTAAAAAAAAAAAAAGAAAGAGATAGAAGTTTAAATTTGGAAGGAAGGTTTTGGAAATTGAAAATAAAGAGATTTGGGAAATAAAAATTGGAAATTGGAAATTTGAAAATTGATTGGAGATTTGAAAAGATTGTAGAATTTGAGATTTGGAAAATATAAAGGAATTTGAAATTTGAAAGAAGTTGTGACCGCACCCATAAAGGTTGCCTACGTATCATTTTGGAGGAATCAGATCAGTCGTAGTTCGGACAAGGGTCCGATTGAAAAGAGATTAATTTGGAAGAAAGAGATTGAATTGAAAATTGGATTTGATTTGAAATTAGAAGAGGAGATTGGAATTTGAAATTTTGGAAAAGATTGGACTTTGATTTGAAAAGATAGAACTTGGAAAAAAGATTTAGACTTATTTTGGAAAGACGAAGGTTTAGGAAACCTAGACTTACGAACTTAGAAAAGAAGAATTGGACTCGACTTGGAAAGTTTTTAGAAAATATTTGACTCGTGTCGCGCCCAGATTTTTTGCACTCGAGGAATACTCACACAAGTGGAAAAAATGTTGTACTCTCTCGTTAGAACTTACCCTCCTAGAAGAATGAGTGTGACTAAGTTTGAATTGAAAATAGATTTGAATAAAGGGCTTTTGAGAAAAAAAAAAAAAAAAAGAAGAAGGTTTGGAGTCGTTACCTAACTTAATTAAGGTGAGTTAGGTCACCTAAAAACTAAGTATAATCCGAAAACTACACTTAGAGTTTTTGAAAAACAATTTTGAAAATATCTCCTCAAGAGAGGGTTTTTTAGGAAAACAGGTTGTTTGGCAACCTTTGGAAAACATTTAGCCCTTTTTGAAAAATAACTCATTTTGGTCTTTGAAAACAATGATCCTAAGTTCGGAGGTTGGTTACATGTAGGGAAGACGCACTAAGCTGTCACCCTACCCCGCCCTTTCGGTACCTACATGTCAATCTACCCTAGATTCACCTATGAGAGTCTTCAACTAACTATTGGCCAATCCTATTCACTTTGAGAAACAATGTTTATAAATTATCATGATGCATGATATGCAAGTACAAGTTAAGAAAATTGAAAAATAGATTTGAAAAGAGATTGATTTGAAATTGATTTGATTTGAAAATAGATTTGAAGAGATGGAATTGAAATTGGAAAGTTTGAAAATTTGAAAATAGAAATTTGAAATTGGAAGTTTGAAAGTAGATTGGAATTTGAGATTTGAAAAGATTTTGAAAACCACACCCATGAGGTTGGAATTAAAAGTTTGAAAAGTGTTGTGACCGCACCTATGAAGGTTGCCTACGTATCCCTTTGGGGGAATCAGGTCAGTCGTAGTTCGGACCGAAGTCCGATTGAAAAGAAATTGATTTGATTGAAAGAAAGAGATTGAATTGAAAATTGGATTTGATTTGAGATCAGAAGAAGAGATTGGAAATTGGAAATTGGAATTGAGAAGATTGGACTTGCTTTGGAAAGATTGATTTTGGAAAGACTTGGTTTTAGGAAACCTAGACTTAGGAAAGATAGGAGACCTAGGAAAGACTTGAGATTAAGAAAGATTGGATTTAGGAAAGGTTCGAATTAGGAAAGGTTCGATTTAGGAAAGTGTCATTTTTGGAAAGTTTTTGAATTAGGAAAGTTTCAAAATTAGGAAAGTTTAACTTAGGAAAGTTTTGATAGAGGAAAGTATTGAATTTAGGAATGTTTTGAATTAAGAAAAGTTTAGTTTGAGAAAGGTTTAGAACTTGGAAAGTTTCAAATTAAGAAAGTTTCGAATTTTGGAATGTTTGAAAAAGGGAAGTTTTGAATTTGAAAAGTTTTGAAAATAAGAAAGTTTCGTTTTGGGAAAGGTTTGAAAAAGGAAAGTTTTCAGTTTAGGAAATGTTTGAATTAAGAAAGTTTTGAGTTTAGAAAAGTCTTAGAATTAGAAAGATTTGAAGTTTAAGAAAGTTTAGAATTTAGAAAGTTTTTAGATTTATAAAGTTTAAGATTTAGAAAGTTTTAGAGTTTTTAGAAAATATTGAGATTAGGAAAGGTTTGAGTTTAGAAAAGATTTGAAAGCTTAGGTTTGAAAAGTTAAGATTTGAAAGGAGGGTAGAATTAGCAAAGGGTTGAATTAGGAAAGATTTTTATGTTCAAGTTTTGAAAACTTAAGATTTAGGAAAGTGGAGGATTAGGAAGGATTTGAATTAGGAAAGATTTGGATTTGGAAAAGATTGGATTTGGGTTTCTAAAAGAAAAGATTTGATTTTGTTTCCAAAAACGGAGGACGAGATCTAGTTTCCTAAACGGGGAGATTTGATTCAGTTTCCTAAAGGGAAGATAGGATTTGGCAAGGATTTGGAAAAGGAAATTCTAGAAACCCTAGATTTGGAAAATTATGGTTTTGACGTAGAAAAGAAGTTTTGGAAACATGTATAGTTTGGATGTGAAAATAAGAGATTTTGGAAACCTAGGTTTGAGGCAAAGTTTGAAAATCATGTTTTTGGAAAGAAAATTTGAGTTTCCTAATTGTGGGCTCTAAGGCTTGACTTGGGCTCTAAGAAAAGAGTTTTTAGAAAGTGCGTTTTTGGAAACGAAGGTTTTCTAGAAGGGAAATCCTAAGGAGGAGTTTTTGGAAAGTGAATTTGGAAAGAGAGTTTTTGGAAAGATTTTTAGAAAGAGGGAGTTTTTGGAAAGTGTGCTTTTGGAAACGAAGGTTTTGGAAGGAAATCCTAGAGAGGAATTTCTAGAAGGAAGATTTTGGAAAGTGAGTTTTTTAGAAAGGTTTTTGGAGAGATTTTTTTAGGAAGGTGAATCTAGGGAGTGTTTTTAGAAAGTGAATTTTGAGGAGAAGATTTTGGAGAGGAGTTGAAAAGAGAATTTTGAAAAATAGATTTTAGAAGGGAGTTTTTGAAAACAATTTTGAAGAGGGGAGTTTTAGGAAAGTATGTTGAAAAAGAGATTTTTAGGAAGAGATTTTTGAAGAGAGAGTTTTTTGGAAAGTATGAAAACGTCTCACTTTCCTAAAGCGATTCTAACCATAAGAGGGCTAGAACCATCTTAAGAAAGTAGTTTTGGAAAATAATAAGATTTGAAAATATAGACCAAAAAGGTCACTTTTAATGTAACACTTTCCTAAAGCAACCCTAGCCATGGAAAGGCTAGAATCACTCTAGAATTGTGGTTTTGAAAACAAGTTTTTGAAAAAGAGATTTTGATGCAATTTTGAAAACAAGTTTGAAAACGTTTTGGAAAACAATTTTGAAAATGGTTTTTAGAAGATGCAAGACTATGATATGCACAATGCAATTTGGGGTCGTGAGCATACAAGGTTAAGGCTTCACCATATAATCAAGGGGGTCAGACCCACGTGGTCTTTGGTTAGACTAGAAGAAAGCCCCCGACACGGTGACTCTCCAACAGTCTAATCCTACACATGGACCGGGAGTCCCCTTGTTTCAAGCATGCAAAGAAAGGGGGGGGAAAGAGATGGGGGATTAAAATAGAGAAAACCCAAGTGGGTTGGAGAGAGAAGAGAGAGGGGGGAAGTGCAGAAAATTAAAGAGAAAACCTACCGTATGTCTTCTTTATTTTGCGCGCCGCGCTGTCTTCGGTCTTCGGTCTTTGTCTTGATCTTCACCTTCAGTCCTCAAGAGTTGTCTTCAAACTTTGGATGACAACTCTTCAAGTCTTCAAAGGATGGTTGAAGGCTAGTGTATGAGTGTATGGGGGTGTGTATGAGTGTATAGGAGACTAGGGTTTGTATAGGGGCTAGGGTTTGTGTATAGTGGCTAGGGTTTTGGGAAAACCTAGGGAGGCTAGGGTTTTGGAGGTGCTCGAGCTCTGTATATCGAAATATAGGATTTTTAGGTTAAGTTTGCAGACCCCTTTCACGTTGAATGAGGCTTTGTATTTATAGAAGTTGGACAAACTTGGCGCCTGTTGCAGTGGCGCCAGGGCAAACTTTACACTGGCGCCACTAGGAGTGGCGCCAGGCCATTTTTTGGCTTGGCGCCACTACTGGTGGTGCCAGCCAATTAGGAAAGGTTTAAGGTCGGCAAGTAATGTATCTTTAACTAGATTTGGGCGCATGTACTAGTGACTACCATGCAACTTTTAGCCTGGCTTCACTAGGAGTGACTCCGGAAAGTCCGGGAATGATTTGAAGGAGCCGGGAATGATCCGGAAGGCCGGAAAGGAGCAGGAACACTTAAAATAGTGTCTTGGAGGTATTTGACTTGGAAAGTGAGGATAAGGTGGGTCGGAAAGGTTGACCGGGCCTTTAGGTGCAAAACGGTCAATCGGACCGGAAAACTGCCGGGGCGAACTCGGATTGTCCCGGAAAAAGACTTGGGATCTGGAAACATTATTTAGAATGTTCCTAGAGGTTGCCGGTTTGATTCCCAGAGCCAGCGTGGTCGGAAAAGGAGACCGGCCCACTAGGGGCAAAACGGTCATTTTGTACCGGGTTTGCCGGAACTGACTCGGAATGATCTGGAAAGGTAAGGGGAGGTTGAGAACACTATAAAAATTATTCTCGGGTCATTACCGGTTTGATACCCAGAGCCGGTATGGTCGAAGAAGGAGACCGGCCCTCTAGGGACAAAACGGTCATTTTATACCGGGTTGGCCGGAACTGACTCGGAATGATCCAGAAAGGTAAGGGGAGGTTGAGAACACTATAAAACGTATTCTTAGGAGGTTACCGGTTTGATACCGTTAGCCGGTGTGGTTCCCGGGGCATTCGGATGCTTAAGGGCAAAATGGTCATCTTGACCAGAAAGTCTCGGAAAAGGTCCTAATGGTAGTCTGGTCATTTTTCACCGAAGTGAGCTAACAGACACGGGTGTTAACCTGGGTTTTGAGTGTTTCCGCCACTCTAACGGCGGTCGTCGTGACACAAGGATTTGTTGTCAATTCCCTATATCGACCTATTCGTGAGTATTTCCGCTACTCTAACGGTTTTGTGAGTACTTCCGCTACTCTAATGGTTTTGTGAGTATTTCCGCTACTCTAACGGTTTTGTGAGTATTTCCGCTACTCTAATGGTTTTGTGAGTAGTTTTGCTACTCGGACCGTCTCGAGGAATAAACTGTCTCAAGAGAGGGATTGGAAAGGGGTCTTACCGTCTCCGAAGAGACGTGCCTAGATTGGGACCGTCCTGAGGAATAAACTGTCTCGAGAGAGGGATTGGAAAGGGGTCTTACCATCTCCGAAGAGACGTGCCTGGATTGTGAGTGTTTCCGCCACTCTAACGGTTTTGCGAGTACTTCCGCTACTCTAACGGCTTTGTGAGTATTTCCGCTACTCTAACGGCTTTGTGAGTGTTTCTGCTACTCTAACGGTTTTGTGAGTATTTCAGCTACTCTGACAGTTTTGTGAGTAGTTTTGCTACTCGAACCGTCTCGAGGAATAAACTGTCTCGAGAGAGGGATTGGAATTGGAATAAGAAAGGATAATGCCCCTAAGGGCATTTTGGTCATTTTGCCTCTATTTGGGCCTGACAGGCCCGCGAAGCGATGGAAAAACAAAATTTGGACCTAGAGAATTGGTTTCGATTGGAATATGCCCAAAATGACTTGAAAACAAGTCTGGAAGGAGTGTAGACTGCCGAGCGGTCAAAAATGGGGTGCTTACAACTCGAATGCTGGACTTGGTAGATTTAGGAAAGGATTGGATTTAGGAAAGATTTGAATTAGGAAAGGTCCAATTTAGGAAAGTTTCGAATTAGGAAAGTTTCATTTTTGGAAAGTTTTCAAATTAGAAAAGTTTTCGACTTAGGAAAATTCTGGAATTAGGAATGTGTTGAATTTAGAAATGTTTTGAATTAGGAAAGTTTAGTTTAAGAAAGGTTTAGAATTTGGAAAATTTAGAATTTTAGAAAGATTTTGAATTAGGAAAGATTTAGAAAAGGTTTGAATTAAGAAAGTTTTGAGTTTAGAAAGTTTTGAATTAAGAAAGTTTCATTTTAAGGAAGGTTTTGAAAATAAGGAAGTTTTGAAAATAAGAAAGTTTTGAGTTTAGAAAGTTTTGGATTTGACAAGATTTGAAGCTATAGGAAAGTTTAGAATTTAGAAAGTTTTAGATTTAGAAAGTCTTAACTTAAGAAAGTTTTGAATTTAAAAAGCTTAGAATTTTAGAAAGATTTGACATTTAGAAAGTTTAAGATTTTGAAAGTTTTAGAGTTTGAATTTTAGAAAATCTTGAGATTAGGAAAAGTTTGAGTTTAAGAAAGATTTGAAAACTTAAGTTTGAAAAGTTAAGATTTGAAAAGAGGGTAGAATTAGGAAAGGGTTGAATTTTAGAATTTTAGGAAAGATTTTTATGTTCAAGTTTTGGAAACTTAAGGTTTGGGAAAGGAGAAGTTTAGGAAGGAGTTGAATTAGGAAAGATTTGGATTAGGAAGGGATTGTATTTTGTTTCTAAAAGGGAAGGTTTGATTTTGTTTCCAAAAACGGAGGATTGAATCTAGCTTCCTAAACGGGGAGATTGGATTTGGTTTCCTAATGGAAAGATGGGATTTGGTTTCCTAAAGGGAAGGTAGAATTGACAAGGGTTTGGAAAAAGAAGTTTCTAAAAAAAACCCTAGATTTGGAGAGAGTTTTTAGGAAAGTGAATTTAGAGAGTATTTTTAGAAAGTGGATTTTAGGGAGACGATTTTGGAAAGGAGTTGAAAGAGGGAGTTTTGAAAAATAATTTTTTTTTAAGGAGTTTTTGAAAACAACTTTGGAAAGGAGAGTTTTAGGAAGGTATGTTGAAAATGAGATTTTTAGGAAGAGATTTGAAAAGAAAGTTTTTAGAAGGTGTAAAAACATCTCATTTTCCTAAAGCAATTCTAACCATAAGAGGGCTAGAACCACTTTAGGAAAGCGGTTTTGAAAACAACAAGATTTGAAAATAAGGACCATATTGGTCACTTTGAATGTAACATTTTCCTAAAACAACCGTGACCATGGAAAAGCTAGAATCACCCTAGGATTGTGACTTTGAAAACAAGTTTTGAAAAAGAGGATTTTGATGCAATTTTGAAAACAAGTTTGAAAACGATTTTGAAAACAACTTTAAAAATGACTTTTGGAAGATGCAAGATCATGATATGCATAATGCAAGTTTGGGGTCGTGAACATACAAGGTTAAGGCTTCACCACATAATCAAGGGGGCCGGACCCACGTGGTCTCTGGTTAGACTAGAAGAAAGCTCCCGACACGGTGATTCTCCCATAGCCCAATCTTACGCATGGACCGGGAATCCCCTTGTTTCAAGCATGCAAAGAAAAGGGGGAAAGAGATGGAGGATTAAAATAGAGAAAACCCAAGTGGGTTAGGAGAGAGAAGAGAGAGGGGGGGAGTGCAGAAATTTAAATAGAAAACCTACCTTGTATCTTGTTTATTTTGCGCGCCTTGCTTTCTTCGGTCTCTGGTCTTCATATTGATCTTCGTCTTCAACCTTCAAAAGTTGTCTTCAAACTTTAGATTGCAACTCTTCAAGTCTTCAAAAGAGGGTTGAAGGCTTGTGTATGAGTGTATGGGGGTGTGTATGAGTGTATAGGAGGCTAGGGTTTAGTGTATGGTGGCTAGGGTTTGGAAAACCTAGGGAGGCTAGGGTTTTTGGAGTGTTTGAGCTCTGTATATCGAATATTGGTGTTTTTAGACTGAGTTTGCGGACCCCTTTCACGTTGGAAGAGGCTCTGTATTTATAGAGGTTGGACAATACTGGCGCTTGTTGCAGTGGCACCAGGCCAAACTTTACACTGGCACCACTAGGAGTGACGCCAGGCCATTTTTTGGCTTGGCACCACTACTAATGGCGCCAATCATTTAGGAAATGATTAAGGTCGGCAAGCAACGTATCTTTGACTAGATTTGGGAGCATGTACTAGTGACTACTATGTAATTTTTAGCTTGGCTGCACTAGGAATGACTCCGGAAAGTCCGAGAAGGAGTTTGGAAGACCGGGAATGATCTGGAAGGCCGAAAAAGAGCAGGAACACTTAAAATAGTGTCCCGGAGGTATTTGATTTGAAAAATGAGGACAGGATGTGTCGGAAGGGTTGATCGGGCCTTTAGGGGCAAAACGGTCAATCGGATCGGGAAACTACCGGGACGAACTCAGACTGTCCCGGAAGAAGACTTAAGATTTAGAAACATTACTCAGGATGTTCTCAAAAGTTTCCGGTTTGATACATAGAGCTAGTGTGGTCGGAAAAGGTGACCGACCCACCAAGGGCAAAACGGTCATTTCGCATCGGGTTTGCCGAAACTGACTCGGAATGATTCAGAAAGGTAAAGGAAGGTTGAGAACATTATAAAAAGTAGTCTCAGGAGGTTACCGGTTTGATTCCCAGAGCCGGTGTGGTTAGAAAAGGTGACCGGCCCACCAGGGGCAAAACGGTCATTTTGTACCGGGTTTGCCAGAACTAACTCGGAATGATCCGGAAAGATAAAGAAAGGTTGAGAATACTATAAGAAGCATACTCGGAAGGTTACCAGTTTGATACCCAAAGCCGGTATGGTTCTCGGGGCATTCGGATGCCTAGGGGCAAAATGGTCATCTTGACCGGAAGGTCTCGGAAAAGGCCCAAAGGGCGGTTTGGTCATTTTTCACCGAAGTGGGCTAGTAGGTACTGGTGTTGACCTAGGTTTTCAGTGTTTTCGCCACTCGGACCGTCTCGAGGAATAAACTGTCTCAAGAGAGGGATTGGAAAGGGGACTTACCGTCTTCGAAAAGACGTGCTTGAATTGGAACCGTCTCAAGGAATAAACTGTCTCGAGAGAGGGATTGGAAAGGGGACTTACCGTCTTCGAAAAGACGTGCCAGAATTGGAACCGTCTCGAGGAATAAACTATCTCGAGAGAGGGATTGGAAAAGGGACTTACCGTCTTCGAAAAGACGTGCCTGAATTGGAATCGTCTCGAGGAATAAACTGTCTCGAGAGAGGGATTGGAAAGAGGACTTACAGTCTTCGAAAAGAGGTGCCTGAATTGGAACTGTCTTAAGAAATAAACTGTCTCAAGAGAGGGATTAGAAAGGGGACTTACTGTCTTCGAAAAGACGTGCCTGATTTGGAATAGATTTACCATCTCGAGGAATCAACTATCTCGAGAGAGGGGTTGGAATTTGGAAAGGACAATGCCCCTAAGGGCATTTTGGTCATTTTGCCTCTATTTGGGCTTGGCGGGCCCATGAAGCGATGGCCAGACGGGATTTGGACTTAGAAAGTTAATTTTGATTGGAATATGCCCACAATGACTTGAACACAAGTCTGGACGGAGTGTAAACTGTCGAGCGGTCAAAAGTGGGGTGCTTACAAGTCTTGGCAAGAGCCTGCAATTCATCATCCATTACTTACTGCCAAAGAGGATTAGAACTAGCCTCATGGTAAGTGCGAGGCTTATGTTGAGCAAGAATAGTAGAGAAATAGTGATAATTACGAAGGTGAGGAGGAATATGTCTTACTTGGGTAGAATATCGAATAAGAGGCTCAGGCTCATCAGAAGAAGAATGTTGAGATGGATCAAAGATCGGAGAGCTAACAGGAGGAGTAGGACCAACCGACGGGGACTCCACAGGATAGACTATAATAGGAGGCACAACAAGTGTGATAGGATTAGGGATATGGACATCCTCATGAGGGACATCATCAAGGACAGTGATATCCTCAGGAAAGAGCTAAATAGTAAGATCAGTGAAGTAAGGAAGAGCAGAAGGAGAGGATAGATGGAAGGAAGATAAATAAGAGAACATCTTGTGTTCCCAAAAAACAACACGACGAGAAACACGAAGACGTTTAGACAGAGAATCCCAACAATGATAACTTTTATGCTCAATCCTATAGCATAAGAAGCAGCAAAGAAGAGCTCGATGATCTAATTTGATACGCTCATGAGGTTAAAGTAAGACAAAACAGGCACACCTAAAAACATAAAGAGAATGATAGTCAGGGATAGTACCATATAGACGCTCATAGGGAGTGAGGTTACCAAGGGGAGCAGAAGGCACACGGTTGATGATGTAAGCAGCAGTAAGAGCAGCTTTACCCCCAAAACCATTCAGGGTAGGATGCAGAGATAAGAAAAGCATGGGTAGTATCAAAAAGATGGTGGTGTTTTCGTTCAGCACGACCATTTTGTTATCAAGTACTGGGACAAGAATGATGAAGAATAGTACCATGCTCACGTAGAAAGGCAAGAAATGTCTTATCACAATATTCTGCAGTATTTTCAGATAGAAAGACATTGATATCACAAGAAAATTGAATTTTGATCATGCAAGCAAAATCATAATAGGTTTGTTGAAGTTGAGATCGATTTTGTAAGAGATAAAACCAAGTATATCTAGAGAAATCATTAATAAATAAAACAAAATACTAGGAGCCTCCTATAGTAGAAGTGGAAGTGGGCCCCCAAATATCAGAGTGAATCAAGTCAAAAAGAGCCAAAAAAATAAAAAGCACTGTTATTAAAAGATAAAGCCAGTTGTTTGGCAAGTTGATAGGATTGACAATCAAGGTGTTCATTACGGACAAAATCTAGCACACCTTTAGACAAAAAGAAATGTAAACGACCTAGGAAACGTAAACGACATAAGGAAACATGACCTAAACAAGAGTGCCAAAATCCAAGAGATGAGGAAGTAACAATAGAAACAGAAGTTGTAACAATAGTCGGAGTAGGAATGTGAAGATGAACAAGCTAAAACAAGTGACCATGTTTACGGCTTATCCCAAGAGTTTGTCCTGTCTACGAATCTTGCACACAACACAGCTAGTGCAAGAGAAAAGAACAGTACGATTAAGATCACATAATTGGCCAACAAAGATAAGATTGAGTGTGAGTTTAGGAATATAATAAGTATGAGGAAGTGCAAGAGTAGAAATGGAGACGTGACCAACATAATCGATAGACATAGAGGACCCATTAGCAATATAAATGACCAGAAGAGCAGACTTAGAAGATTTGGAAGAAAAAACCGTCAAGTCTGAAGTCATATGATTGCTACGCCCATAGTCAAAGAATTACGAAGAAATACCTGAAGTGGCAAACAAGACAATAGGGAAGAGAGTACCAGAGGTAGACATAAACTATTAAAAGAGTGCAGAAAGATCACTGACGTTGATCACAGAGGAGGAGGAGGATGGAACAACATAATCCTTAGCAGTGAAAATAGCAGACTGAAGGTGAGAATCTCTTCGAGAAGGATGTTTAGGGCAATCAGAGAGAAAGTAACCAGGGCAATGCTGACTGCAATGCTTGTAGACACGAATAGGGTAGGTAAGTAGGCGATGGTTAGTGGCGTAACAGAATGTGCAAGCATCAAACCGGGAACCACTAGGAGCTGAAGAACCGCGAGAACCACCCGAAGAGCCTCAGAATCGAGAACTAGATGTGGCAAGAACAGTGTCCACAAGTGGTGGTTGAATGAGGCTAAGACGAGTTTCCTCAGATAAGAGCTCAGAAATAGCCTGTTCTAAGGTAGGAAGAGGGAAACGATGGAGAAGAGAGGCTTGAATACATCAGTGAGAGCCATAAGAAACGTAATCAGGAGCTGCTAATCGCAATAGAGGGCAAATTGAGCAATATCAGCAGAGTATGTCTAAGTAGGCTCAGACGGAGTCAATTAGTCCCAAAGAGTATATATCTAGGACAAGAAGGCATTGATAGACTGGCCAGATTCCTATTTCAAATGATGCAAAGAAATTAGAAACTAGTACTGATGAGCAAGATCGGCAATGGTGTAGTGGTTGGCTAGGAAGGCCAAATGGAGTGAGCTGTGTCAAAGCGTCCAAACTGGAGACTGATAGAAGGAATGGATGTATTCCGAAACTAAGTGATGATCTGATGATTCTTATTGTCTCATTCTTCAAGTTTTTAGTGAGTTCCGTAGCTGTTTCAGCTACACCTTAACAGGTGCCTGAATATCTCAGTGACATAGTGCTAAGGTTTTCTTCCTTTGAGAAAATTGGACATGACTTGAGACCAAAGAATATAATTATGACCCTCTAGAGTGAGAAAAATCGGTCTAGAGATCTCAGAATGCTCCATAGGTGAGAGACGTGGAATAACAAGAACCCAATAGTAAAGAATAGTAGTAGAAAAGCTTCCAAAGCAAGAGAAACAACAGAGACAGAGGCTAGAATCAGATTTAGAAGGTTCAAATTAGTCAAGAGTTGGATAGAAATGGCCGAAGGACAACTAAGGAGACATTAGAGAGGATGGCCAGAGTGACGTCGTCAAGTCACCGGAAGTTGGCCAGAGGTTGGTTAGAAAGTCGCCGGAAAGTGGCCGGAGCATGGCCAGAGAGGAGGAAGAGAATCTTAGGAGTTCTGATGTGGAAGATCCCTCGAAGGGAAACCGTAGAGTATACTTTCCCTTAGCTCTGATACCATGTTAGAAAAGAGAAAAAGATATGTAAAAGAGAATGTATTACATTGAGTGATTTGTTGAGTATACAATGAATCTATTTATTACAAGAGAGGAGAGGAAGAAGTCTATTATAACCGATGTGAGATAGACAAACTTAATATTAACAAGAAGAGAAATATATACTATAACATTATCATCTATTCAAAATCATGGGATTTTAGTATTCTAGTACTCAATGATCCATTTTGATGAATAAGGTGTGAATGTACGTACTCATTAGCATATTTGTTCCTCAACTTTTATTCAAATGCTGTGCAAAAAAATAAATGGGTCTAAAACCATTACCATGAGCTATGGTAAACTATCAATTGTGTTCTTATGCGCAAGGCTGCAAACGAATTGAATCGAGCTGAGTAATAAGTTGTTTAATTTAGTTTAAAAATCTTAACGAGATTGAAAAAGTGTTCAAACTTAATTTATTTAACTTTCAAGTCAATTTTAAATGAGTTTTAATTGAACCGAGTTTAAGTTTTAGTAGATGTAAATTTATCATGTGAAATTCAAACTGAGCTTAGAAAATTAACGAGTTTTACATTGAGTTTAAATTTGACTTAATTATATAACAAATTAATCTCAAATAATTTTTTATTGAGTCCAAGGCGAACCCAACTACTCATGCTGGATTCATTTTATAGATGGGTGATATGGCATTTTGCGATGGGGGAGCCAGGAGTTCCTCCTATGGATGGATTGCTAATATCAAGTGCATATGAGTGGGAAGTCTCATATATTTGAACACCCTCTCCATATCTTTTTTCATTATTCTGCCCTCTTTGTAATCTATGAATAAAAAAAAAATTATGAATTCACATATGCCCTCTTTGTAATTGATGAATAAAAAAAAAATTATGAATCCAGCTTCACCCTGCAAATAAAGGCAACCTTGAATCTAACCACCCCCGACAACCCTTAGATCAGTCAACCCAAATCCCATACCCAGTAAACAGACGCTCACACCCCCCGACAACCCTTAGATCTATCAATCCAAATCCCATACCCAGTACACAGATACACACACACACTCTCTCTCTCTCTCTATCTCTCTCTCTCTCTCTCTTCTCTCTCTCTCTCTCTCACACACGCACGCTAGTTAATTGTCCTGCCTCAAACTTCCATGAGACTCCCAAGCGTAAGAACAATGCCAATAATGCTTAAAATATAAAGCTCAATGTCGTTTCCTCCATTCATATACCTTCTAATTCTTCTTCTTCTCTCTATTTTATCTTCTTCTTTTGCGACTTTTCTGGCTCCCACCACGAAATATGACACCACACCACCCGTCAGTACACAGAGTGACAGTTTAATCTGACTAGTTCACCACTACTTTTGTTTAAATGATAAAATGTGAAATGAATATCTAAACGCTAATAATCATAATGAGATGCCAAAGGAAAGAAAGAAAATCCTTAGATATGAAAATGAAGGACACAAAAAAAAAAAAAAAACATAAAACTGCAAGCTAAAATATAACTATAAACAAAGAAAAAGAAAAGTTAATATATATGAGGTAATTTTTTTTGTCGGCTTTTAGCTCTTGCATATAACTTTTATTTTGTCAAAATAAAAAACACAAAAAAAAAAAAAAAAATTCAACCAAACCAGTCCTGAAGAGACAATGAAGGAAGAAATGCCAAAAGTAATTTAGGCCATGGCATCTAGCTAATAAAAAATAATTGGAAGGTATTCTTGTACGAAGAATCTACCTCCAAATGGGTTGTATTTACTTGGCAAAATTATGTGTCGAATCGATCAATGGCTTACTAACTCAAAACCCTAGAAAGTTCTGAAAATTAAATTTTTGGTAAGTTTATTTTGCAATCTTTCAGCTACGTAGAAATATAATAACTTCAAATAAAACTGAGTTGCCATGGTATATGGTGGCGTTGGTAGGTTGTACTGAGAGCAATTTGTGTTACTAGTAATTAAGATGATTAGCATTGTGGAAGAACATACTCCATGAAACATATTTATCTTGTTTTTCCAGTTTAATGAGAATGTCGCGTAAAAAAAATAAAAAAGTAATATTACACAATTAAAAAATTCATGTAGATTTTTTTTTATTTTATAAAAACTATAACTGATTGATAAATGAATGAGAATTTTTCACTTTAAAACTAAACAATTATAGTGATAATTTTTAATTACAAAAATATAATTTTAATATTATTATTGTAAAATCGAATACTGCCTTATACATAATGAAAGGAAAAGAAAACAACAATAGAAGGATGCCAGAAAAATTGCAAGTAAAAATGCCCCTGAAAAACGTGTAGAAAGATGAGCAAAGCTAAGGAACAAATTAAAGAGGACAAATGGATTTTAAATAGCTAGGGAACAAATTAAAGAGAATGACACCAGTGGCGAGAGATGGTGGCAACAAACCATTTTCATCGAGATGGGACCTTCAGATGGCTTGACATCTGGTTTCTGAAAATGTTAAAATATCTTCTCTTACACCTCATCTATCTTTTGGGCTTTCTGAACTCTATACAATCAAAAAATTTATAAAAAATTTTCTTATTTTATAAAAAGTTATAATTGAATGAGAATTTTTAATTTTAAAATTGAACAATCATCATAATAATTTTTAATTATAAAAATATTATTTTATTATTGTTGTTGTAAAATCGAATATTGCCTTATACATAATAAAAGGAAAAGAAAACAACCAAGGACGAAGCGAGCATTTTATTTCAAGGGGGCCAACGGTCATGCACAAGTTAATAAAAAATACGCATAAGAATACAAGTTATATTTGATATAATAAAATAAAGATTAATATTCATTTGGTCTTCAAGTAAAATATGACAGCAAAATATCAAATACTAAACATGAGAAGTAATAAACATGTTTTGCACAAAAAAGGCTACTTTGTTATGTACAGATTTTTTTGGGTTATAACTATACAATATGAGTAATGCTATATACAATTATATTTCTAAATTTATTTTCTCACTTCTAGACACGAGTGTAAAATTTACATTAATAAATTTATATAAAATTCATACACTTGTGTCAAGTGAGAAAAATAATTGAAAAAAAAATTACATAGAGCATTTTTCATTCACAAGGGTTCAATTTACTAAGTAAAATTTTTTAAACCTTAATTTTTATCATATGTAATGAGATTTTTTAAAAATTAAGAGGACCATGGTTTTCCATGACCTCATAATCCCTTCGTCCCTGAAAACAACAATCGAAGGATGCCAGAAAAATTGCATGGAAAAATGCCCCTGAAAAACGCGTAGAAAGATGAGCTATTAGCTAAGGAACAAATTAAAGAGGACAAAGGGATTTTAAATAGCTAGGGAACTAATTAAAGAGAATGACAGCAGTGGTGAGAGATGGTGGCAACAAACAATTCTCGAAAATGGTTAAACTTGGAATAATAGTGCATGGGATACCAAGCAAGATGGGACCTTCCGATGGGTTGACATATCTTGTTCTTGAAATGTTAAAATATCTTATCTTACACCTGACCTTTCTGACCTCTACTGACAAGTCACAAGCATAGTTATACATGTATATATGTATTCTTAAATGCGTGAAAGCTGATGTTTCATCTTCATTATTTACACCAGTGGACAATGGCGGCGGCGAGGGTGTCGGTGGCCACGGCCCCAAAGCTCTCCAAATTTGGTTATAACTCATAGTTTGTTTGGAGTGTTTAAGATAAAATATTGTGTATTAGCTTTTAAAATTTAAAAACAAAAATTTACTTGAATTGCTCTAAAATTTATTACAGTCTATAAGATAGTTATTAAATTTTTGTTTAAAATATAATAAGATAAAGTGTAATTAGTCCAAAAAAAATAATAATAATAGGCAAATTACCTAACCTTTTTTTTGCTTCCCTATTTTTGTATGCACGTGCGAGATGCCTGTGGAGTGCTGCTAAGTTGACCTGAGTGAGGAAGTAAACTTCGATTCTCTCTATCTCTGTTTTGTTCTGTCAGCAAAAATTAAAATATTTTCTTCATTCAAAGTACTATATACCGTACATACTTAATGTAAAAGAATTAAAGTCTGTGAAAATATTGAAGCTCTCAATACAAGAGCAAGGCTATATTGTATTCTCTTTATATATAGATTCTAATTATATTTTTAATATATTAAAGATACAATACGGACTTGAACTTTTCAAAAAGAAAGGAGAAAAATCTAAAGAGAAATAAACTGTGTCAAATTTTAACTTGGCGTGTGCATGATTAAAGAGCTAACTATCTGCAGAGTAATAAGCCACGTGTAAGTCATGTACTTCCATCTTGCATAAAGTTGAGAGCATAAGTTCCGGTATCATATGATATTCATTGTACTCTAAATGCTCTCAACTTGAATATTCTGTCACTTCAATCGAAAGATTATGATGAGCAAACACTTCATCGATTCCATAATTGAGCACCTAAAATTGGTCCATAAGTAATTCAAGCATTGATCCCTTTCTTTTAGTGGCCGTAGATGATAATGCAGGTTGCGAGGGTGAGTTTTTTTTTTTTTGAGAACTTGATTGTTGACTAAATGCAGTAATCACCCCAACTAAATGCTCCAAGTGCACTTCATTATGCGATATCAATTGATCAATAGTGTCAATATTGCCTAATATGATTGACTTTGTTGCCTGCACCTACGGTATGTGTACATGGTCACATATATTATATATATATATATATCACTTACAGATTGATACAATGATAGTGGATAAGGAGGTAGTCCTGAAGATTTAAATTCCTATGTAATAAAGATAAGTAAGCCTTATTTTATCACTTTGTGTATATATGTTATACATAAACCATATCACAATACTTAGAATGTATTATCAGATTACTCTCTCTCTCTCTCTCTCTCTCTCTCTCTCTCTCTCAAAGTTAGTTTTTCTCTCTAATTCACTCCAAGGCTACCGTCTTACGGTTTTAGGATTTAAAACGTGTGTTTTTCATATTGGACTATTATAACCCTCTACTGTATGATGACAAAAACACTCAAAAGATCTTGGATTCATTTGTGGAGTATTGCACGTGTTTTGCAAAATGCTCATAATGCAAGGAACACGATCCATACATTATATTGTAATCGGCATTAGGTATTTTGTATACGTATGCATATTATTCCTACATTGGTAGCAGAGCATTATCATGCTTGTTTTTTTTGCCTATACTATGCCGTGAATATGAGTATTTTATATGCATGCATACCTTAGGGTGTTGATGGCGTTTTTATGTCTATTAAGTTTTGGGTGACAGAATTTATATCAAAATGTTACTTGTATTGTTAGGAACTCACCCTTAAAATTCATAATTTTTTGTTACACAGTTTGAGAGAAATCTTAATTTAAAGTTCTCGTAAATTTGTGATAACCTTGAAACTTTGGCCTCATTTTTGGATCCAAAAATCAAAATTTCAAACTCCAAAATTTATATATATATGTTCTATGTCACAAGAGGATAAAAAACTTATTCTTACTCATTTTGACATTCACGCAATGATTTTCTTCAGTCATTGTAAAGCCTACATAGATAATGGCTCGATGAAATAAAAAAAATCCAATGTCTAGACAATTGTTTCAGGCCATAGATGGAATGCTTCAAGCGACAAACATTGCATTCTTGTCCCTGTGCCTAAAAACATATAGGTTGATCTATATAGATCTCCTCGTCTAGGTCTCTATTGAGAAATGTTGTCTTCATATCCATTTGGAACAATTTCAAATCTAAATGTACGATGATAGCTAGAATAAGGCTAATAAAGACAAATCTCGTCACATGGAAGAACGTCTCCTCATAGTCTACACCCTCTTATTGTGTATATCCCTTCACCACAAGGTGGGCCATGTAGTTGTTATTGACCCATCAGCCTTGCGCTTGATCTTTGAGACCATTTGTTGCTAATAGTCTTGCACCCAGGCGCAAGATTAACCAACACCCATATATTATTCTTAGCCATTAAGCTCATCTCTTCCTGCAGAGCAACTAGCCATTTCTCATAAGCAGGTGAAGTTATAACTTCATCATAAGAAGCTGGCTCATCAACATCCACAAATATGCTTATGAAAGACTCTCCTTCAATCTCAAAGTGACGACGAGGAACTATTTCTCTATTGCTCCCACACAACGGTGAATCATAAAAGTTGTAAGTATCTCATTTTTGCCTGATCAACAATTCTTAGTTGAAATAGTCAAAATACCTTAGCATTCCCTTGCATTCTAGGCAGCTTTTCAAGACCGAATGGTCTCTGAAACCAACGCCACAAATAACCAGCTTTGCGAGACTAGGCAGTCTCCGAAACCAATGCCAAACCTTAAATGATTTACTTTCGGCACCTACTAGCCCACCGATGTAGAATGTCCCTTATGCCCTTGGCATCAGGTAGTTTTATGAGATCGGGTAATCTCCAAAACCAACGTCAAAATTGTCGAGGTGGCGGAATCACTCACAAACAGGTCAACATAGACATACCACAAGCAACCTAGTGTCAAAAGATCGAATACAACACTTGGCCATGTCACGTTTACCAAAAGAAAAGATACCTTCCAAAACCAACTCGTCACATTTGTTAGAGTACTGAAAATAGTTGTAAACCCAGGTCAACATCGACGCATGCTAGCCTGACTAATGAAAAATGACCATTCTACCCTAGGCAGCCCAACACATCTTTCGAGAAAGTATAAATTCCTCAAGATGGTAAGACCACCTTTAACATTGTCTCTAGACAATCTGACATGTTTAAGATGCCAGTAAAACTAACTCTGGTCTTATTCTAGTAATACCTGGTAATGATCATTTTGCCCCTAGGCAGCCTAATAGGTCTCTCGAAAAAGTACCAATCCCTTAAAACCGTAAGACCACTCTCAACATTGTCTCTAGATAGTCTGGCATCTTCAATATGTCAATCAAATCAATCTCGGTCTCATTTTGCCCCTAAGCATCTCGGCATACTCCCTGAGAAGTACAAGTTCCCCAAAGCGGTAAGACTATCCTAAACTAGCTCTAGGTAGTCAAGCACGCCCTTGTGTCTAAATAAAATCCATTCCGGTCTCATTCCGGCAAGCTCTAAACAAAATAACCGTTTTACCCTTACATGCCCAAGCGCATTCTTAAGACCACACTGGCTCTAAAAAATAACCCAACCCCTACTAGGACACTCTAAAGAGGGTTCTTGGCATTTTTGTCTAGTTCATTGACTCAAAACACACTTTAATCAATGCAAGTTTTAAGAAGTGCATCACAAACGCTTCCCTAAAGCCACTGGCCCCAATCAGGACACTCTAGAGAGGGTTCCTAGCATTTCTCGGCGAGTCCCTTGACTCAAAACTCATTTTAATTAATGCAAGATTCGAGAAGCGCATCACAGGCGCTTCTCCAAAGCCAACTTTTTCTTCACTTTCTAAGCTAAAATGCACCATCAAATGATTGACAAAATGTGTGAATTAGGAAATTCCTATAAGCTTGAGCAATAGGCTTTCCATCAGACAGTCTGATTATCCATAATATCCCTCGAAGGTCATGATTGAATGACTCAAAGAAGGGTACTTTTGAAAACTTAGGAAGACAAATAAAGGATGCCTCCCATTTCCCGTGTTAAATCCTGATTCCCTGATCATAACGCATCATCGAAAGGGTAGCAAAATGCATAAATCAAGGAATTCCTTGAAGCCTTTCTAGAGGGCTTTCCATCGGTACTGTTCGATTAAGATAATCATTTCCCGAAGGCCATAATCACATGGACCAAAAATAGACATTTCAAACCAACCGAGTGTCTCATAACTGCTTCCAAACGCTTATTTATAAGCTCACTTCTTGGGGTGATATCTTTATCATTTAAAATCATCCAAGGCTCCCCGAAGGCATTAAGTTCAAGAGAAACTATAGAGGAACATCACCAATGTGCCCGATTTCTTCGGATATTTCCCGGATAGCACAAATATCGAGAAGCATAAAAGTTTCCAGTGGGGAAGCATAAGCTACATGTTGTCACAACCGGATTTTGGACTGCTTAAATATCTCATGAATGAGGCAAGGCGCAAAATGGGATTTTTCATAAGACTTGGAGATTTGATTAACTCCGGATCGTACATGGCTCTTTGTCCTGGCTCACACAGTTTATTTGATTTGAAAAGGGTCCTTAGTTTTGAAAAAGTTTATTTGACAATAAAGGTGTGCCAGGATAACAAAAAGTGTCTTTTCACAAACATGAGTTTAGAGGCTAAAAATATGGTTTTAATATAGAAAACATGATATACAAATTTGGAAAGGTTCCAATAGGTTTGAAAAGGCATTTATGCTAGTTTTTGAAAGGCCCTTCATGGTTTGACTCCATGTTAGTCTATGTAATTAGGTCTAGGCTCGGGGATCCTATTACGTGTTTGGAAGCATACGTTTTAAGCATAAACACCCAACCCTACCTAAAATTGGCACACCCCCACTCTAGAAACCTCTTTTTCAATGTCTATCAAATTCATCATCTTCATCATCATGCTTGTGTACATGTATCATATCAATTGTGTGCAGTTAAAATGATTTGCTTTACATATGGATGCTATGTGCAAGTGTGCATGTGTAGTAATTGCACAAATGATGACAACATAATTGCTATTCTGCTTAAGGATGTAATATGAATGCAATGTTGTTGATTTGAAAAGGGCTTACGCCCAGTTTTGCAAGACTTGTCACTCCTTCGAAGGAGGTTTTGAAATGTTGTTCTACTTATGGAACAAAATGTTAATGTTTATGATGAGTTTTGACCGAGCATGAAAAGAGAATTAAGACTGCCTATAGAATCTAACTGTGTAGGAATAAGGCCAAATGTAGTTTAGATTGTATGATTTAATGGCCCAGAGTTTGTGAATAGCACTCCGACTTAGTGTGGTGTTCCTTGCTTGTTAGGGGAAGGATGACCGAGCCTAGGAAGAGAACCCAGACTACCTACGCACCCTAAATATGTAGGGATAGGGCCAAGCATAGTTCACTCTTGCTAAAATGGGGAAAAGGCTAACACCACATAGCTTCTCGACTTTGACAAAAGGATTATAAGAAAATTATAGTATCAAATGTATGATTTTGATGAATATTATGAAACTGAATTTTTGAAAAGGGATATTTCCCCATTTTGTGCAATTTTATTTGTACCGCTTTTGAAAAGGCTGACCTAGTCCACAAAGAAGTTTGGTATTTCTGGTATGGAAGTTTCAGCTAGCGGCAATCATAGAGCATACGTACACAAATTCAGAATTGAAGCCGGGGCCATTTTTTAAAAAATGAGCATTTTTTAGAAAGGGGCATTTTTATCGTTTTGACAGTTTTAGCATTTCTAGTATGCAAGATCCATATAACGGAAACCGTAGAGCATACGTGCTATGCCTATGACATTAGTCTGTGCTTTTTAAGGAAAGTGATGTTTTTCAAGAAAGGGTATTTTTGTCATTTTGGCAGGCCACATTGTAAGCACCCCATTTTTGACCGCTCGGCAGTCTACAGTCCGTCCAGACTTGAATTCAAGTCAATATGGACATATTCCAGAATTTTAGTCCTAATCTAGTCAATTCATTGCTTCACGGGCCCACCAGGCCCAAATAGAGGCAAAATGACCAAAATGCCCTTGTGGGCATTGTTCGGTCCAATCTCGTAGGCACGTCTTTTCGAAGATGGTAAGTCCTTTTCCAATTCCAATAAGCACGTCTTTCCGAAGATGGTAAGTTCCCTTTCCAATTCCAATAGGCATGTCTTTCCGAAGACGGTAAGTCCCCTTTTCTAATCCAATAGGCGCGTCTTCCTGAAGACGGTAAGTCCCCCTTTCCAATTCCAATCCCTCTTTCGAGAAAGTTAATTCCTCGAGACGGTAAGTCTATCCTATCCAGCACGTTTTTTGAAGAAATTTTCTTCGAAACGGTAAGTCCCTTAAAACCCGTCGACCAGGACGAGACCCCAAGTCCCCTAGATGGTAGAATGGTTCACCTTTGGCGCCTGCTAGCCCTCCAATACAGAAATGTCTGTTTTGACACGTCTTTCGAGAAAGTTAATTTCTTAGGTGCTAATTCCCTTTAGCAGCTTTCCGAGATCAGGCAGTCTTGGAAATGATTGCGAACCGTCAGAGTAGCGGAATTACTCGTAAACATCGTAACTGTTAGAGTAGCGGAAATACTTGCAAACAGGTCGATATAGGGAATTGCCAACAAACCCCTGTATCCCAAGACCACCGTCAGAGTGGTGGAAATACTCAAAACCCAAGTCAACACCGGTGCCTGCTAGCCCACTTAGGTGAAAAATGACCAAACTGCCCTTAGGGCCATTTTTTGGCACGTTTCTCAAGAAAATACCTAAGTCCTTAGAACGGTAAGTCTAACCTTCCAAGATTGTCTTAAAGGAAATCCGACATGATTAGGTGCTTTCTAGTCAGTTTCAGGCCAATTCCGAGACTTTCCGGTCAAAATAACTATTTTACCCCTAGGCATCCGAATGCCCCGGGAACCACACTGGCTCTGGGTATCAAACTGGTAACCTCCCGAGAATGCTTTTGATAGTATTCTCAACCTTCCATTATCTTTCCGGATCATTCCAAGTCAGTTCCGGCAAACCCGGTGCAAAATGATCGTTTTGCCCCTGGTGGGCTGGTCATCTTTTCCGACCACACCGACTCTAAGTATCAAACTGGTAGCCTTTGGGAACATTCTAAATAATGTTTCCAAATCTTGAGTCTTTTTTTGGGATATTCTGAGTCCGTTCCGGCAGCTTTTCGGCTCGATTGATCGTTTCACCCCTAATGGCCCGGTAAACCCTTCCAAACAAACCCTGACATCCTTTTTTCAAGTCCATTGCCTCCGGGACCCTATTTTAAGGGTTCCTGTCCCTTTTCAGCTTTCTAGGCCATTCCCGGTCCCTTAAATCCTTCTCGGACCTTCCGGAGTTACTCCTAGTGAAGCCAGGCTAAAAATTACATGGTAATCACTAGTACAAGCCCCCCAAATCTTCTCAAGATACGTTGCTTGCTGACCTTAAAACTTTCCTAACTAACTGGCGCCATTACTAGTGGCGCCAGAAGGATTTTTGGCCTGGTGCCACTGCAACAGGCGCTAGGTTGTTCTTTTCTCCATAAATACAGAGCCTCCTTCAGCGTGAAAGAGGTCCGCAAACTCAGTCTAAAAATGAACGTTTTCTTCAAACAGGCGCTAGGATGAGAAATAGCACTAAAACCTGGGATGAATCGCCGATAAAACCCGGCGTGCCCTAAAAATGAACGGACATCTTTAACATTTGTAGAGGGTGGAAGGTTTTCAATAAGGTCGATCTTAGCTTTGTCAACTTCTATCCCCTTATTTGAAATTATGTGTCCTAACACTATCCCTTGTGTCACAATAAAGTGACACTTCTCCCAATTAAGGACCAAGTTGGTCTCCTTACATCTTTGTAAAACTTTTTCTAAATTTTCTAGGCATTGGTCATAGGTGTTACCATAGATAGAAAAATCATCCATAAAAACTTTCAAAATTCTTTCTACCATGTCACTAAATAAGCTCATCATGCATCTTTGGAAAGTGGCCGGCGTATTGCACAGACCAAAAGACATTGTTCTATAAGCATATGTGCCAAAAGGATAAGTAAAGGTAGTTTTATCTTGATCTTCTGGAGCTATTTCAATTTGATTGTAGCCCTAGTACCCATCCAAAAAATAATAATAAGCTCTACTCGACACTCGCTCAATGACTTGATAAAGGAATGGTAATGGAAAGTGGTCTTTGGTGGTGACGGCGTTGAGACGTCTATAGTCGATGCACATGTGCCATCCTATCTGGATCCTAGTTGGTACTAATTCATCTTTGTCATTTTTCACCACTGTTACTCCAGACTTTTTAGGGACCACTTGGGTAGGGCTCACCCACCTACAGTCTGCTATTGGGTAAATAATACCCGTATTAAGAAGTTTCAAAACTTCTCCTTTAACTACTTCTTTCATATTTGGGTTCAATTGCCTTTGCATTTGGCGAACAGGTTTAGCCCCTTCCTCTAAGTATATGTGATGTGTGCAAACTAATGGGCTAATACCATGTAAGTTAGCAATTGACCACCCTATGGCTTTGCAGTGCTTTAAAAGCACTTTCTTCAATCGATCCTCTTGGCCTTCAGACAAGCTAGAAGATATTACTACTGGGTAAGATTCACCATCGCCTAAAAATATATATTTAAGAGTAGATAGCAATGGCTTTCGCTCCTGAATAGGAGCTTTCACTTCGGAAGAGGAGCTTTCACTTATGATGGTTTAGGTTTACAAGCACTGAGCCCTAATGGCTCAACACATTGGGTCCAATGACTCACAGACATAGCAGGCACACACTTTGCTGCTTCCTTCATTTATCACTGTTTCTTCTAAACACTCTATTTGTTCATTTTGAATTAAGGCTCTCTTAAGTGGATCTGTCAAGAATTCTCTATTAAAATATTCTTGTATTAGAATATCTATCATGCTAATCTCCCTGATGTCTTCACACTCTCCCAGTTTCTTACTTGCGTGGAAGATGTTCGTATCTACATTCATGTTTCCGAAAGATAGGTTCAACTCCTCGCCCCTACAACGAATAATAGCATTAGATGTTGCTTGGAAGGGATAACCTAAAATGACAGAGATAGGAGAATGATCACTGGAGTTCCCCACGGTGTCTAATACTACAAAATCAACCGGGAAGTAGAATTTATCCACTTAGATAAGCACATCTTCCACCATGTCCCTAGGAATCTTAATCGATCGATTAGCTAATTGTAGGGTGATTCTAGTAGGTTTCAACTCTCCTAACCTTAACTGTTGATAAACAGAAAAAGGTAGCAGGTTCACACTAGATCCTAGATTTAGCAAAGCATTAACAACCCTATGATCTCCAATTATGCATGGAATGGTCAGACTCTCCGGATCCTTATATTTTGGTGGAAGATTTACTTGTAGTACCTCTCTAGCTTCTTGGTTTAGAAAAGAGGCTTCTCTCACAGTGAGTCGTCTCTTTATGGTGCACAAGTCCTTTAAGAACTTTGTGTATGAAGGAATCTACTTAATAGCATCTAGGAATGGAATATTGATTTTCACTTGCTTGAATACCTCATAAATTTAAGAATTTATTAGTTCTTGCTTTGGTTTGGCTAATTTATGAGGAAATGGAACATGTGACAAATCCTCTTTGTTAATGTCCGCAGATTTATCTCTAGACTCATCGTCCCTAGGCTTTTTTCCTAACTCCTCCACTACTTCTTTAGGATTGTCCCTATCCTCTTCTGATGTTTTTTTTACTCTCTCGCTAGTGCCCTCCCTAGGTGCGGACTCTTTACTTGGAATAGTTTTATATATGGCTTTTCCGCTTCTTAAGGTGGTTACTGCTTGAACTTGCTTATGATTTGGCGAATTTGGATTTATCTTTACACCATGAGCTTGCCTATTGTAAGCACCTCATTTTTGACCGCTTGGCAGTCTACGCTCCATCCAGACTTGTACTCAAGTCAGTATGGACGTATTCCAATCAAAACCAACTTTCTAAGTCCCAAATCCCGTCTGTCCATCGCTTCGCGGGCTCGCCAAACCCAAATAGAGGCAAAATGACCAAAATGCCCTTAGGGGCATTGTTCTTTCCAATTCCAATTCCAACCCCTTTCTCGAGACAATTCATTCCTTGAGACGGTAAATCTACTCCAATCAGGCGCATCTTTCCGAAGACGATAAGTTCCCTTTCCAATTCCAATCCCTCTTTCGAGACAGTTTATTCCTTGAGATGGTTCCAAATCAAGCACGTCTTTTCGGAGACGATAAGACCTCTTTCAAATCCCTCTCTTGAGACAGTTTATTCCTCGAGATGGTTCCAAATTAGGCACGTCTTTCCGAAGACGGTAAGTCCCCTTTCCAATTCCAATCCCTCTCTCGAGACAGTTTATTCCTCGAGACGGTTCCAAATCAGTCACGTCTTTCCGAAGACGATAAGACCCCTTTCCAATTTCAATCCCTCTCTCGAGACAGTTTATTCCTCGAGACGGTCCGACACGTTTTTCGAAGAAAATCTCTTCAAAATGGTAAGTCCCTTTAAACCTATTGACCGGGACAAGACCCCAAGTGCCCTAGATGGTAGAACGGTTCACCTTTGGCGCCTGCTAGCCCGCCAATGCAGAAATGTCCGTTTAGGCACGCTTTTCGAGAAAGTTGACTTTTCAGGCGCGAAGTCCCTTTAGCAGCTTCCCAAGATCAGGCAGTCTCGGGAATGATCGCAAATCGTCAGAGTAGCGGAAATACTCTCAAACATTACAATCGTCAGAGTAACGGAAATACTCGTAAATAGGTCGATATAGGGAATTGCCAACAAACCCCTGTATCATGCGACCACCGTCAGAGTGGCGGAAACACTCAAAACCCAGGTCAACACCGGTGCCTGCTAGCCTATTTCGGTGAAAAATGACCAAACTACCCCTTGGACCTTTTCCAAGACTTTCCGGTCAAGATGACCATTTCGCCCCTAGGCATCCGAATGCCCCGGGAACCACATCGGCTTTGGGTATCAAACCGGTAACCTCTTGAGATTGCTTCTTATAGTATTCTCAACTTTCCTTTATCCTTTCGGATCATTCCGAGTCAGTTCCGGTAAACTCGGTACAAAATGACCGTTTTGTCCCTGGTGGGCCAGTCTCATTTTCCGACCACACTAGCTCTGGGTATCAAATCAGTAACTTCCCGAGAATGCTTTTTATAGTGTTCTCAACCTTACTTCATCCTTTCGGATCATTCCGAGTCAGTTCCGGTAAACCCGATGCGAAATGACCGTTTTACCCTCGGTGGGCCGGTTACCTTTTCCGACCACACCGGCTCTGGGTATCAAACCAGTAAACTTTGGGAGCATTCTGAATAATGTTTCCAAATCTCAAGTCTTCTTTCGGGATAGTCCGAATCCGTCCCAGTAGCTTCCCGATCTGATTGACCGTTTTGCCCCTAAAGGCCCGGTCAACCCTTCTGACACATCCTATCCTCACTTTTCAAGTCAAATACCTCCAGAACACTATTTTAAGTATTCCTGCTCTTTTCCGGCCTTTCGGGTCATTCCCAGCCTCTTCAAATCATTCTCGAACTTTCCGGAGTCACTTCTAGTGAAGCCAGGTTAAAAATTGCATGGTACTCACTAGTATAGGCGCCCAAATCTAGTCAAGGATATGTTACTTGCCGACCTAAAATATTTCCTAAATGGCTGGCGCCACTAGTAGTGGCGCCAAGCCAAAAAATGGCCTGGCGCCACTAGGAGTGGCGCTAGTGTAATTTTTGGCCTGGCGCCACTGCAACAGGCGCCAGGTCTATCCCATCTGTATAAATACAGAGCCTTTTTCAGCGTGAAAGGGGCCCGTAAACTCAGTCTAAAAACATCAATATTCGATATACAGAGCTCGAACACTCCCTAAACCCTAGCCTCCCTAGGTTTTCCAAACCCTAACCACCATACACAAACCCTAGCCTTATATACACTCATACACACCCCTAAACACTTATACACTAGCCTCCAACCCTCCTTTGGAGACTTGAAGAGCTACAATCTGAAGTTTGAAGATTGAAGACAACTCTTGAGGATTGAAGACGAAGATCAAGACGAAGATCGAAGACAAGCAAGGCGCGCAAAATAAACAAGACACAAGGTAGGTTTTCGCTTTAGGTTTCTACACTTCGCCCTCTCTCTTCTCTCTCCTAACCCACTTGGGTTTTCTCTATTTTAATCCCCCATCTCTTTCCCCCCCTTTCTGTGCATACTTGAAACAAGGGGACTCCCGGTCCATGTGTAGGATTAGGCTATCGGAGGGTTACCGTGTCGAGGGCTTTCCTTTAGGCTAACCGGAGACCACGTGGGTTTGGCCCCCTTGATTATGTGGTGAAGCCTTAACCTTGTATGTTCACGACCCCAAACTTGCATTGTGCATATCATGATCTCGCATCTTCCAAAAATTGTTTTCAAACTCGTTTTTAAAACTTGCTTTCAACTTGTTTTCAAAATTGCATCAAAATCTCTTTTTCAAAACTTGTTTTCAAAATCACAATCTTAGGGTGATTCTAGCCTTTCCATGGCTAAGATTGCTTTAGGAAAGTGTTACATTTAAAGTGACTTTCATGGTCCATATTTTCAACCCTTGTTGTTTTCAAAACCACTTTCTTAAAGTGGTTCTAGCCTTCTTATGGTTAGAATCGCTTTAGGAAAGAGAAATGTTTTTATACCTTCTAAAAACTTTCTTTTCAAAAGTCACTTTTCCTAAAAATCTCTTTTTCAACATACTTTCCTAAAACTCTCATTTCTAAAATTGTTTTCAAAAACTCCCTCCCAAAAATCTATTTTTCAAAACTTTCTTTTTCAACTCCTTTCCAAAATCCTCTCCCCAAAATCCACTTTTTAAAAACGTTCCCTAAAAATCTTTCCTAAAAACTCTCTCCAACAATCTCTTTCCAAAGATCTTTCTAAAATACTTTTTTTCCAAAATCTTCCCTCTAGAAACTCCTCTCTAGGATTTCCTTCCAAAAACTTGCTTCCAAAAACACACTTTCCAAAAACTCTTTTTTTTTTTTTTTTTTGTAAAATCTCTTTCCAAAACCTCTATCTTCAAAATTCACTTTCCAAACACTCCTCTCTAGGATTCCCTTCTAAAAATCTTCGTTTCTAAAAAACTTACTTTCCAAAAATCCTTTTTCTTGGTGCCCAAGTTAAGCCCTAGAACTCACTATTAGGAAACCCTAATTTTCTTCCCAAAAACATGGTTTTCAAAATTGCCTTAAAACCTAGGTTTCCAAAATCTCTTGTTTTCTACATCAAAACTATACATATTTCCAAAACCTATTTTCTACGTCAAAGCTATAGCTTTTCAAATCTAGGGTTTCTAAAACTTTCTTTTCCAAATCCTTGTCAAATCAAATCTTCCCTTTAGGAAACCAAATCAAATCTTCCCGTTTAGGAAACTAGATCCTATTCTCCGTTTTTGGAAACAAAATCAAACCTTCCCTTTTAGAAACAAAATCTAATCCCTTCCTAATTCAAATCTTTCCTAATTCAACTCCTTCCTAAACTTCTCATTTCCTAAACCTTAAGTTTCTAAAACTTGAACATAAAAATCTTTCCTAAATTTTAAAACTCAACTTCCACATCTTTCCTAATTAAACCCTTTCCTAATTCTACCCCTTTCCAAATCTTAACTTTCCAAATCCAAGTTTTCAAACCTTTCCTAAACTCAACCTTTTCTAATCTCAAGATTTTCTAAAACTAAAACTCTAAAACTTTCTAAATCCTAAACTTTCTAAATTCGAAACTATCAAATTCTAAAATTTTCTAAGTTCTAAACTTTCCTAAACTTCAAATCTTTCAAAGTCTAAACCTTTCCTCATTCCAACCTTTCTTAATTCCATATCCTTTCCAAACTTTAACTCCCAAATCTAGATTTTCAAATCTTTCTAAAACTTAAATTTTGAATCTTCCAAAAATTCTAGAAGCTTTCTAAATTCAAATCTTTCATAATTTAAAATCTTTTTAAAAATTCTAAGCTTTCCAAATTTAAAACTTTCTTAACTTGAAACTTTCCAAATTCTAAACCTTTCTTAAACTAAACTTTCCTAATTCAAAACATTTCTAAATTCAACACTTTCCTATTTCAAAACCTTACTTAAAACGAAACTTTCCAATTTTCAAAACTTCCCTATTTCAAAACATTCCAAATTCAAAACTTTCCTAAGTTGAAACTTTCCTAATTCCAAAACTTTTCTAAGTTGAAAACTTTCCTAATTCCAAAACTTTCCTAAAATGACACTTTCCTAATTCCAAAACTTTCCTAAGTCGAAAACTTTCCTTATTCTAAAACTTTCCTAAAATGTTGCTTTCCTAATTCGAAACTTTCCTAACCCGAATCTTTCCTAAATTCCAAGTTTCCAAATCTTCCAACATCTTTCCAAATCCAACATTCAAGTCTAACCTTCCTTAAACCTCAAGTCTTTCCTAAATCCTATCTTTCCTAAACCTTGGTCTTTCCAAAACAAGTCTAAATCTTTCTTCCAAGTTCTATCTTTCCAAATCAAAATTCAACCTTCTCAATTTCAAAATTCAAAATTCCAATATTCAATATTCTATTCTAAGTTCAAATCAAATCCAAATTCCATTTCAATTTCTTTCTTCCAATCAACTCTTCTATTTTCAATCGGACTCTTGTCCGAACTGCGACTGACCTAATTCCTCCAAAAGGATACATAGGCAACCCTCATGGGTGCGGTCACAACATTTTTCAAATTTCCAAATTCACAACCTCTTTCAAGTCTCCAATTCTACAATCTTCATCAATCTCCAATTCCATATTTATTTCAAGTTTTCAATATCAAAATCTATTTTTAAATCTCTATTTTCAAATTCTAAAACTTTTCCAATTTCAATTCTATCTCTTCAAATCTCTTTTAAATCAAATCAAACTCTTTTCAAATCTATTTCCAAATCTCTTTTCTTGCACATGCATATCATGCATCATTTTAGTTTCTTTTCAGACATTGTTTTTCAAAGTAGATAGGATTGAACATTAGTTAGTTAAAGACTCTTCTAGGTGAATCTATGGTAGATTGACATGTAGGTACCGAAAGGGCAGGGTAAGGTGATGGCTTAGTTCGTCTTCCCTACACGTAACCAACCTCCGAACCTAGATCACTGATTTCAAAGACCAAAAGGAGTTATTTTCAAAAAAAGGGCTAAATGTTTTCCAAAGGTTGCCAAACAACCTGTTTTTCTTAAAAACCCTCTCTTGAGGTGATATTTTCAAAATCGTTTTTTCAAAAACCCTAAGTGTAGTTTTTGGATTATGCTTAGTTTTTAGGTAACCTAACTCACCTTAATCAAGTTAGGTGGCGACTCCAAATCTTTTTCAAAAGCCCTTTATTCAAATCTATTTTCAATTCAAACCTAGTCGCACTCATTCTTCTAGGAGGGTGAGTTCTAACGAGAGAGTATAGTATTTTTCCCGCTTGTGTGAATATTCTTTGAGTGCGAAAAATCTAGGCGCGACAGCTGGCGACTCCGCTGGAAAAACTTAGAGGGTTAAGCCATAGTCATGTCTCTTTACCCTTCACCCATGTAGAGTCTTCAATTAACTTATTCAATCCTATTTACTTTAAATTTTCAAAACCAAAATTTTAAAATTATTTTCAAAAAACATGCATTTATTCATATTATCTTGTATTATGTTTGTTATCCTCATACTAACACTTGCATCTTTGTTTTGTAGGTACACATTTTGTTTAAATTTTATTAACTGCTATGCATGAATGTGATGAACAGAATGAATGGGAGTTGTTGGGCTCTTTCCTCCACTTTTAAAAAATCACACACACACACTACATGTGCACTTACATTCTGCATACTTGCATTATTACCCTGATATGTCCTTTCTAGTTAGAAAGGGGGAACGGTATATTGGTTGTGGGCAAGATGCTATGTCAGTTTCTTCGCCTACGGCCTCTTAATGGTTCCTTCACTTGGATCACCAACCGATCATGGCACCACCTCGGGGAGTGGGCCTAGGTTTGAAGATCCGGGAACCGAGCCTTTTTAGGACGCATTAGTCAACTCTCAACCTCATACTCATATAGACACCATGCATAGCCGAACCTCTGCCGGATTTAAGACACGAGCACCATTTTCAAAACCACGAAGGAAAGGGCGACTGCTCTTACTTTCATTTATACCTGTCTATTCTTGCTGTTATACTGCCTGTATTCATACTGTTATAATGCCTAACTGCTCATGCATGCATGTTTACTTCAACTGTATTTTCTCTCCTTATACTTTTTGCATACCCATATTCATGCATTCAATATTCCATGACAAGACAAGAGTTCCAAGTAACTCAAGTCATTGCATTTTCATACATATGATCAACCAGTTGAGAGTGACACCAGGGTTACTCTCCCTTGCATTAAACCTACCCAAATCCTAAGGGTTCTCGCGTAACCCTAAGAACTCATTGCATGCATCTCAATTAATTCCATAAGAGGGACCCCAATCCCTCTATGCTCACGGAGATAGGATTGCCATGAAGAGAAAGGGCAACCAATCAGCAAGGTCTCTCAGCGACCTCCTCGACATTAAATCCAAGGAAGGTGAATCCGAAGACTCAAGAGTAGTTTAGGGTTTTCCTTTGTAAAATTAGATAGGTGGAAGTCCAAAGGAAAATGTTCCCCCTCCCCCTATTAAAATGTATTTAAATTCTTTTGTATCTTAAACCCAAAATTTAATGTACTTCTTTACTTTTATGAATGAATGCATGGATGACTGAAGGTTCCTACCTGACAGTGAGGTATCCACATATAGGGGCAAATCCCTTATCTCCAAAAGTAGGCCAATACATCATGATTAGTTTCCCCCCTAAAAAGGGGCACCCTAGGACATACATTGCATAAAGCTCTCTAAAAACCAAAAACTGACTTGTGACTTGTGTTTTTGTCTTCTTTTTTTTTTTTGTCCTTTTTATTTCTATTTTACAAAAGTCACCTGGCACTGAATCAACATTGCTCCTAAGAAAGGGCAACATCCACCTAGGGATCCCATTATTACACGACAAAGAGCATCATTGATGGCTGCTAACCTTGAAAAATCCTCTCAAGTCTCTCGAGAGGAAGTCAACGAAATGAGGACTAAGATGGATGAGATGCTCAAACTTATTCAAACTCTGGCCATGAAGGATGTTACTACGGTCCCGTCATCATCTATGACTTCATCCAAAGACCTTGAATCTGCTAATCCAAGGATCATGCTTCAGTCCGACAATGCTGGGAGGACTAAGGAAGATGCCAAAGGAGTCAACACTGAAGAAGAAGAGACCATATTGCTTTCACCTACTATAAAGAAGGCCCCTCTAGACCCTCTTAGTCTGAAAATCCAAGGGTTGGAAGATTCATTGCGAAGTCTCCATGGCCACGACGCTTACGGGTTAACTTCCTACGATGAGCTTTGCTTTTTCCCTTACCACCCTAGACCGGCTAGGTTCAAAATGCCCGACTTCCAGAAGTACAACGGCACCGGTAACCCTATTGCTCATCTTCGTCTCTATGTTGGAGCGCTAAGTGGTCACGGTAACGACCCAAAGCTCCTCATGCAGTTATTCCAACTTTGCCTCACAGGGTTGGCTCTGCAATGGTTTACTCGTTTGGACTTAAGGAAGATCACAACCTGGATGGAGCTAGTCAATGCATTCAAAGCCCAATATCGTCACAACATCGACCTCACTTCTGATCGATGGTCCTTGATGACGATGAGCAAGGGTGAGAAGGAGAGCTTTAAAGCATACGCCCTAAGATGGAGGGAGGCCGCTACACAAGTTAATCCCCCACTGGAGGAGAAGGAGTATGTACAACTGTTTGTACATACTTTTCAAGGTATATTCTACGAGAAGCTCTGCACAAGCGTGGGAAAACTTCTCCGAGCTCATCATGCAGGGAGAGATAATAGAAAACAACCTCAAGATAGGAAGAATTACAGATCCCTATGCCAAGATTGGAGAAAATACCGCGAACATAGCCAAAAAGGTGGCCACTACAAGAGGCACAATCAGGAAGGAAAGTGAAGTGTCTGCTATTCTGCCTAGCCAACCACCCCAGTACCGACCCTCGCCACAATCACCCCCAGTCCTACCCTTACCCACCTTATCCATGCCTGTTCCTACCCCTAACTATGGTCCCGCTAGGGCACGACCCAACTTTAATAGATCTGCTCGGCGCATTCGTACTTTCGACGCCTTAGCCTGCACCCAAATCGAGGCTTACCACAGCTTTCTGAAGAATAACATCTTGAAGCCCGTCCCTGCTCGCCCGTTTCCAAGCCCTCTACCCCCGACCTTTAATGCCGCTCTTATATGTGAATACCATTCAGGTGGCCAAGGGCACGACACCAAAAGCTGCTTTGCTCTCAAGCACAAGATCCAAGACCTGATCGATAATAAGACCATTGATCTGCAGCCGGTAAAACTTGCTCCTACTCCCAATGTGACCGCTAACCCCCTGTCGGATCACATTGTCAATATGATACTAGTAGAAATGGAAGGCGATGGAGAATTCGATGAGCTCGAGGCCGAAGGTTATGAGAATGATTGAGAGGCCGATGAAGAAAGTGACTAGGGGGAAGATCTCCCATTGTGCTCGATTTATCTTTATAACCCTGAGGAGGTGCTTGATGCTTTTGACTGGCCCATTAAGGAGCCAATATTTCTGGAAGATGAGATGACCAAGAACACAGTTGTTAATGGATGGGGTGCTAAGTTTCTGCACCCGAGGTATGCCGTGGTGGAACGTCACTTACTAAAAAACCCTTGGCCCGCAACTGAATACAACTATGAAGACATGGGCTGAGAGCTAGAGGAGTCAAGAGAACAGACAGAGCCTTTTGAATTGGAAGGGGGTGAGCTGGTCACCCTGTTTACAAAAGAGCCCACTGCAAAGAACAAGAAGGAGGCTAACAACCGCATCAACAGTGTCAACATCTTTGGAGCTCTAGGAGAAGCCTTTGCTTGACTCACCTTAGCCGAGGATTCGGGTCGCGAATGGAGCATCGAAGATGTGGGAATTGTCCCAAGGCCGTACTAAAATGGGTTCCTTGCACAAGCGTACAAGAGAGGGGTGTTTTCACCCACTTTCTTTTTGTCCCTTTTACTTCCTGTCTCTAAATTAATGTTTGCATTCTCTCAACTGCTTAAGAACTCTATGCTTTTCATAAGAAATGATAATAATAATTAAATAATAGTATTTTATTCCATCACGGGTGTCTTATCTTCTCTTGGGAATGGTGGCTACTTTCTATACAAGGGGCAAAGTGTATCTTATGGAATGATCTAACTTGAAGGGATGATAGCATGAGTTAACCACTCACCAAATGATCAGCTTTCTGGAGAGAGAGAGGATAAGGATGAGTGAGGATACTACCCAAAGGCAGCACTTGCAAGACTTTGAAGCTAAACGATGTGTGGCTAGTTTATCAAAATGAAGAGGAGCCATCTTTCACTTCCCCACATATAAATAAAAAGAATGAATCACTAAATAAATAAACAAATGTGCTCATATTCTCTTTGCTTAACCCCTAGGGCCTCGCGAAAAATAAAGTTTTCTTTGTCAACCCCGATCTAAGACTGTCCTCCCCATACCAGGGCAGACAACAATTGAGAAATCTAGGAATGGTATCCACCCTCGCCGTGCTAAGGCAGCAATGAAAGCTCTATAGATCAAGCAATCTAATTTAAAGTGAAGAGAGGCCCTCATTTCATTTCCCAGACAGTTAAAAGTAACCCCTTGCCAAACCTGTTGAGCCATCTATCCTTTTCCCGAGAAAACCCTCAACTTAGGGATCATCGCCCACATTAGGTAGATTGAACTGCCAAGGAAAAGGCCTATGGGAAAAGGGTCAAAGAATTATTCATTTTATGAAGGAATAGAAAGAAAAAGCAAAGGAAAGGAGTTGCCAAAGGGCAAGAGGCCGAAAAAAAAAAAAAAAATCTTTTAAGGAAAGGCTTGAAGAAAATCATGATTGAGCCATCTTCAAAAGCATAATAAGAGGATCGAAAGAAAAGAAAGTCATGTTTATCAAAAAGCATATAGAAAAGAGTCATTTTCACCCTGAGAAGTCATTCAAAGGTGATCCTAGGTTACAAAGAAACCCAGTAGAAACAATAGGTTTGAGCCTTTACCCTTTCTTGCAAAACCCTAAAACCATGGCCTACATTACAACCTTATTAAAGTCCCCTCTGATTGAAAGTAGATTGCTTGATCTAAATGAGCTAGATACGCTGCCAAAGCTAAAGAAGAATGCTAATCCTACTGAAAAGTAGTCAAGGATGGTATGGATCTAAACCCTATAAAAAACAACATCAAATTTGAGCCTGCATATTCCGCTGTTTCTAAAACCCCATAACCTAGCCTACATTACGGTCCTAAACAAAGTCTCCTCGGATTGAAAGGATTGGCCACTTATCTCTCTGCCAAAGGTCAGGCAAGCTGTTGCTAAAACCTTGAGAGTCAAGCGTCTCAGCCCAATAACCTATACACTAACCCTAAGACAGAGAGTTAAAGGCGATCAAAAGGTTGAGAAAGGTGCGAAATGCTATCATCCAATCAAGGTAGGGTTGAGCCAGAAGAGAGGCTAAATCCCCAAAGAGGAGGGAGTTACCATTCCCAGGACTACAAGTCTAACAGCACCCTGTGTCATTCTATTAACATATTTCTAACCTGTGCATATGTTAAAAAAAAAAAAAATCAATCAACATGGGCTTTGCACACATAGGATATAACTCCCTGTAGAAATAGAAGTCACCAACATCAACTCATGTAGTAGATATCTAACATCATCATACATCACATGCATCTGATCATGTGCCTAGTTGTAAAGATTATAAATGTATCTGTCTATCCATGCATCTAAGTACCATAAATATCCATTTTTGTACAAAATATCAAAATAAAACTGTCTAACATAAATACAACTCAAGGACAAAGGGGCAAAAGAAGATCAGAGTCTCCACAAGGGGCGTACATCACAGGTCAAAGTCAATATCATCTGGATCAAAATCCCCGAAACCCGACATCGGAGGAGGTGGATAACTACTTAAAGCACCACCATCCTGCAGGGAAGATAGAACCGAAATCAGCTGCATACAAAAGGAACTAAGCAACAGCAGAGCAAGAAGAAGCAAAGAAAGAATAACTTACCCCCCCACCACCCAGCTGAGATAACCGAGCTATCAGGGAAGCTACCTCGGCCTGGTACTGATCCCGCTCCATCTGGTATTGATCTCTCTGGTCTCTCATAGCAGTAAACTCAGCCTGGGGCACGTATCCTCCGGCTCTGCACCACAAGTCAACCACCTCCTGGCTAACAGCGTACCCGCCGACTTCTACCTCAAACCGGGTGAAGGCATCGACCGAATGAGCCCCAAAGTGCGCAGCATAATCTGTATCCGGAGGAAGTAAGAACTCGACACCTGGCTGACGCTCCTGATAAGGGATAGGCACTCCCACCATTAGGGCTCCAAACATATACTCTGGCAGAGCTCCTACTGATCGGAACTCCTCATGAAACTGCCGCCAGTGTCGTTCCCCAAGATAGGACTCCCAAGTGTCATCACTGAGAAAAACAGCTCTCGACAAGGACAACGGGACCAAATACCGGACTGTCTCATAATGGACTGATCCAATGAAGGGCCGCCAGTTCACATCCCTCGCCTCAATCAGCTCCAGGTTAGCCCGGAGCGTCACAAAATCGGTAATCTCCGATCGCTGGGCTACCCGGTCACGAGCCCACCTCAAAGCGCAAGGATAGAGATCATCTTCAACAACTATAGGGCGACGAACAAGAAGGTACTCGTAGCTCCACCAAACGAGAAAGAGCCAGAAACTAGTCATGCTACCCCAATGAGAAGAAGTCCGGACCCGCATCGACCGAAGAAAGCAGCCAAAAGAAAAGGACCCCCAGTCCAGCTCAGGTAAAGCTCCAAGATCGGCTACTATACTCACCAAACGACACGACACGAGTGACTTGTTGTTGTTGCAAAGCAGTTAAAGATGATATACAAAACAAGTTGCCGTCTCATAATGTCCCGCCTGGTAGGCGATGGCTCAGTAGCAAAAGTACAATCATCCTGACTGATCCAAGAGACTGGAAAGGCAAAACGCTCAGGAGGAGGCAAGTCCAACAGCAAACAGGCCTCGTCCCTACTGACTGGACGCAGGGTGATCCACCGGCTGACAAAGGAGAGCCCTGTAATAATCGCCCAATCCAAAGGAGTGGGACCTAACTTGAAGCTGACAAAATGAAAGGTCCCGGTCTCCCCGAACCACCTCTTAACAAGTGCCAGTACCAAATGCCGGTTTAGGCGGTTAGCCTGTAATCCCATAAAGGCGCCAAATCCGATCTCTGCCAAGAAGGCACGATATGATGGGGCAGCCTGCTGCATGGTCATAAAAACCTGATGAACAGCCCCCCTGAAAGCTGTATGTATCTGCAGAGGAGGCAAATGCTGTCTAGAATACACACTAGGGTGGTAAGCAAGATCCCCGAATGGTGGGACATCCGGTATCTGCAGATCTCCTAAGTCAGCGTCTATCTGCCTATGCCTGGAAGAAGCTCTCCTGTAACCGGTCACCTGATCCCCAGGGCCCGGTACCTCCTCCTCGGCACCAGTCTCCTCTGCGAAAGCCTACTCAACCGGAGGAAAAGGGTTGACAGGTAGCCCACTCCCCTGCCCACTCTAACTGGAGGAGGATCGTCCGGTAGATCGTCGACTACCTCTAGATCGACTAGAGCCGCTAGTGGAATCTGTCCAAGCCGTCTTCCCCTAGCGGCACCTCCTCTCAGAACCGTCATCACCCGCGTCTGCCATCTTGAAAAGGTAAGCCAAGGTAAGAGATGTTAACATACCATACATGCAATGCAAGTAATAATAAAATAAAATAAACAACTAACACAAATAGAATGAATGAAAGATTTCAAATGATAAAACAAATTTCCTACATGCACATCTTGATTTTTCAACTTCAAATCAAATTTCAAGGATTTTCTGTCTTTTTCCTTCGAAAAGATTTTATTTCTAAAAACTTTTTCTAACTCTTTCCCTAATTTCTAAAAATTCCGGCAGAATTTCGTTTGAAAGTGGCCCCTACAACACCCATGACATCAACACGAAACACAAAACGTGCACTTTACATTGTCACAATCACATGACATCAGCACCCGTGCACACTTTTTAATTTTTCAAAATTTTCAAAAACACATGTTTTATTTCTCCAATAAATCTATGGTTTTCAAAGATGCCTTAAAATTCTTCAAGATCATTTCAAATGTTTTCCAAAAATATTCCTACATTTTTCAAAATTTTAAACTCTAAAAATTTCATCAATTTCCTGAGTTTTCTCATTTTCCTAAATTTTCTAAGTATTTTCCTATTTTTCAAAAAATCAAAAATTCACCGAGTTTTCAAAAAATCACAAAACTTCATACGGTTGTTAAACACATTTTTCTAAGGCACATTACACAAAAATATAGCTAGAAAACCTCTTGCCCAAGCTTGTAGGAATAAATCCCTTATTCTTGCAGAAAACTCCCTTCACATATTCACATATAATCACTCAAATTCAATCAAACAAGCACCAAAATGCAAAAATAATATGACCATCATGTTCAAAACATATCGAAACATCAACTTCCACTATTCACATGATTCAAACGAAGTTCTACACATCAAAATTAACAAAATTTGAAAACTCACTTTTTAGAAGTTCTTTGGCAAAATCTTCTCTTCCGGTGACTTTTCTGGCGACATGGTCTCCTTCTGGCAATCACTCGTGGTCTCCAAGGAGTGCCCCTTCAAGGTTCAAGTCGATTTTCACGCTAAGTCTCTCGGATTTGCAAAATCTCTACAAAATGCCGCAAGTGTTTGAACTAGAAAATTTTCTGGTTTTGTCCTTAAGCCTGGCGCCACTAGCAGAGGCGCCAAGCCTTTCTTGCCAAAAGCACCACTCCTAGTGGTGCCAGTGTCCAATTCTGGGCAGCTTTGCCCCCTTTCCCGCCAAATCTCATTTTTGAAGGCCTTTTTGGCCCGCTATCCGTTTTCGACCCTCGTTGTCGAAAGATTCCCATTGTCTGTCCCTCCGACTGCCTCGCGGTCAACATGGGACTCTTACTTTTATCGTTTTCTGTCTTTGACAAGCAAAGACAGAAAAAGAGGGGTAGCTGTAAGCACCCCATTTTTGACCACTCGGCAATCTACGCTCCATCTAGACTTGTACTCAAGTCAATATGGACGAATTCCAATCGAAACCAACTTTCTAAGTCCCAAATCTCGTCTGTCCATCGCTTCACTGGCCCGCCAGGCCCAAATAGAGGCAAAATGACCTAAATGCCCTTAGGGGCATTGTTCTTTCCAATTCTAATTTCAACCCCTCTCTCAAGACAGTTCATTCCTCGAGACGGTAAATCTACTCCAATCAGGCGCGTCTTTCCGAAGACAATAAATCCCCTTTCCAATTCCAATCCCTCTTTCGAGACAGTTTATTCCTCGAGATGGTTCCAAATCAGGCACGTCTTTTCGGAGACGATAAGACCCCTTTGAAATCCCTCTCTCGAGACAGTTTATTCCTCGAGACGGATCCAAATCAGGCACGTCTTTCTAAAGACGGTAAGTCCCCTTTCTAATTCCAATCCCGCTCTCGAGACAGTTTATTCCTCGAGACGGTTCTAAATCAGGCACGTCTTTCCAAAGACGATAAGACCCCTTTCCAATTCCAATCCCTCTCTCAAGATAGTTTATTCCTCGAGACGGTCTGACACGTTTTTCAAAAAAAATCTCTTCGAAACGTTAAGTCCCTTTAAACCTGTCGACCAGGATGAGACCCTAAGTCCCCTAGATGGTAGAACGGTCCACCTTTGGCACCTGCTAGCCTGCCAATGCAAAAATGTTCGTTTAGGCACGCCTTCCGAGAAAGCTGACTTCTCAGGCGCTAAGTCCCTTTAGCAGCTTCCTGAGATCAGGCAGTCTCGGGAATGATCGCGAACCGTCAGAGTAGCGGAAATACTTACAAACATCGCAACTGTCCGAGTCAGTTCCAGTAAACCTGGTGCGAAATGACCGTTTTGCCCCTAGTGGGCCGGTTACCTTTTCTGACCACACCGGCTCTGGGTATCAAACAGGAAACCTTTGGGAGCATTCTGAATAATGTTTCCAAATCTCAAGTTTTCTTCTGGGACAGTCCGAATCCGTCCCGGCAGCTTCCCGATCCAATTGACCGTTTCGCCCCTAAGTGTTCCTGCTCTTTTCCGGCCTTCCGAGGCATTCCCGGCCTCTTCAAATCATTCCTAGACTTTTCGGAGTCACTCCTAGTGAAGCCAGGCTAAAAATTGCATGGTAGTCACTAGTACAGGCGCCCAAATCTAGTTAAAGATATGTTGTTTGCCGACCTAAAACATTTCCTAAATGGCTGGCGCCACTACAAGTGGCGCCAAGCTAAAAAATGGCCTAGTGACGCCAGTGTAATTTTTGGCCTAGCGCCACTGCAACAAGCGCCAGGTCTATCCCATCTGTATAAATACAGAGCCTCTTCCAGCGTGAAAGGGATCTGTAAACTCAGTCTAAAAATATCAATATTCGATATACAAAGCTCGAACACTCCCTAAACCCTAGCCACCATACACAAACCCTAGCCTTACGTACACTCATACACACCCCTACACACTTATACACTAGCCTCCAACCCTCCTTTGAAGACTTGAAGAGCTACGATTTGAAGTTTGAAGATTGAAGACAACTCTTGAGGATTGAAGACAAAGAACAAGACGAAGATCGAAGATGAGCAAGGCACGCAAAATAAACAAGACACAAGGTAGGTTTTCGTTTTAGGTTTCTGCACTTCGCCCTCTCTCTTCTCTCTCCTAACCCACTTGGGTTTTCTCTATTTTAATCCCCCATCTCTTTCCCCCCCTTTCTTTGCATACTTGAAACAAGGGGACTCCCGGTCCACGTGCAGGATTAGACTATCGGAGGGTCACCGTGTCGGGGGCTTTCCTAATTTAACTCTTTCCTAAACTTCTCCTTTCCTAAACCTTAAATTTCTAAAACTCGAACATAAAAATCTTCCCTAAATTTTAAAACTCAACTTCCACATCTTTCCTAATTAAATCCTTTCCTAATTCTACCCCTTTCCAAATCTTAACTTTCCAAATCCAAGTTTTCAAACCTTTCCTAAACTCAACCTTTTCTAATCTCAAGATTTTCTAAAACTAAAACTCTAAAACTTTCTAAATCCTAAACTTTCTAAATTCGAAACTTTAAAACTCTAAAATTTTCTAAGTTTTAAACTTTCCTAAACTTCAAATCTTTCAATGTCTAAACCTTTCCTCATTCTAACCTTTCTTAATTCTACATCCTTTCCAAACTTTAACTCCCAAATCTAGATTTTCAAATCTTTCTAAAACTTAAATTTTGAATCTTCCAAAAATTCTAGAAGCTTTCTAAATTGAAATCTTTCATAATTTAAAATCTTTCTAAAAATTCTAAGCTTTCCAAATTCAAAACTTTCTTAACTTGAAACTTTCCAAATTCTAAACTTTCTTAAACTAAACTTTCCTAATTCAAAACATTTCTAAATTCAACACTTTCCTATTTCAAAACCTTTCTTAAAACAAAACTTTCCAATTTTCAAAACTTTCCTATTTCAAAACATTCCAAATTCAAAACTTTCCTAAGTTGAAACTTTCCTAATTCCAAAACTTTTCTAAGTCGAAAACTTTCCTAATTCCAAAACTTTCCTAAAATGACGCTTTCCTAATTCCAAAACTTTCCTATGTTGAAAACTTTCCTAATTCTAAAAATTTCCTAAAATGACGCTTTCCTAATTTGAAACTTTCCTAACCCGAATCTTTCCAAAATTCCAAGTTTCCAAATCTTCCAAGATCTTTCCAAATCCAACATTCAAGTCTAACCTTCCTTAAACCTCAAGTCTTTCCTAAATCCTATCTTTCCTAAGTTTAGGTTTCCTAAACCTTCGTCTTTCAAAACAAGTCTAAATCTTTCTTCCAAGTTTTATCTTTCCAAATCAAAATTCAACCTTCTCAATTTCAAAATTCTAAATTCCAATATTCAATATTCTATTCTAAGTTCAAATCAAATCCAAATTCCATTTCAATTTCTTTCTTCCAATCAACTCTTCTATTTTCAATCGGACTCTTGTCTGAATTGCGACTGACCTGATTCCTCCAAAAGGATATGTAGGCAACCCTCATGGGTGCGGTCACAACATTTTTCAAATTTTCAAATTCACAACCTCTTGCAAGTCTCCAATTCTACAATCTTCATCAATCTCCAATTCCATATTTATTTCAAGTTTCCAATCACAAAAATTTATTTTCAGATCTCTATTTTCAATTTCTTAAACTTTTCCAATTTCAATTCTATCTCTTCAAATCTCTTTTAAATCAAATCAAACTCTTTTCAAATCTATTTCTAAATCTCTTTTCTTGCACATGCATATTATGCATCATTTTAGTTTCTTTTCAAACATTATTTTTCAAAGTAGATAGGATTAAACATTAGTTAGTTAAAGACTCTCATAGGTGAATCTAGGGTAGATTAACATGTAGGTACCGAAAGGGCGGGGTAAGGTGATGGCTTAGTTTGTCTTCTCTACACGTTACCAACCTCCGAACATAAATCACTGATTTCAAAGACCAAAAGGAGTTATTTTCAAAAAAAGAGCTAAATGGTTTTCAAAGGTTGCCAAACAACCTGTTTTTCTTAAAAACCCTCTCTCGAGGTGATATTTTCAAAATCGTTTTTTCAAAAACCCTAAGTGTAGTTTTTGGATTATGCTTAGTTTTTAGGTGACCTAACTCACCTTAATCAAGTTAGGTGGCGACTCCAAATCTATTTTCAATTCAAACCTAGTCGCACTCATTCTTCTAGGAGGGTCAGTTCTAACGAGGGAGTACAGTATTTTTCCCGCTTGTGTGAATATTCCTCGAGTGTGAAAAATTTAGGCGTGACACCTATTAGGGTTGGGTAATGGCTGTGCAGGGAATGTGCCTTTCTCTTTAGTCAGTGATTGAGCAAACAAAGCTTTTAACTCTTCTATAGATTTATCAAGTCTAGCATTAGTTGCTTGTTATACCTGTATAAGTTGGGTCAAAGGATCCTCTGTAGGTTTTAGAGGAGGTGGTCTGAACACGTTTGTTGTTGGTGTTGAAAATTGTTGACCTTGTGCTTGTTATTGATTAGGGGGGCCATTAAATTGCTATGGGTGTTGAAATTGTTGGGGTGCTGAGTTACCATGATTCCTCCAACTGAAGTTGGGATGGTTCCTCCACCCTGTCTTATATGTTGGTGCATATGGGTTTCCTTATCCTTGTGGGGCCTGTGGTGGTTTACTATAAGGGGCAATAACATTTACTTAACCATGCAATACTTCCGTAAAGGCTGGAATTGTGGGACAAAGATCTGTCCTATGCTCATTACTATCGCACACACTACAATTAACTTGGGTTTCACTCTCAACTGTTGTAATTTTTTTCATTTCTAGGGCCTCTAATCGCTTAGTCAATGTGGCTATCTTTGAATTATCCTCATCTAAATGCCTTAATGGATATATGGTACCTGTCATTAAGTTGTTTCTAATCTCAGGATTTTTAGTCCCTGTGGTGTCCCAATCTCTCGCGTTATCAGCTAGAAAGTCAAAGAAGTCGTAAGCTTCTTCTGGAGATTTATCATAGAAAGACCCGTTGCACATTGTCTCCACAAACCTTTTGAGTTCGAGAGTCAAGGCCGAAAAGAAAGTACTAACCAACCTGCATGGGTCTTGTCCATAATGTAGACAAGAATTCAAAAGTTATTTATATCTCTCCCAGCTATGGTAAAATGTTTCATTTTCAAAGGGAGTGAACTGTGAAATTTGGCGAAGAATCGCCTCTGTGCGATACTCAGGAAAGAACTTTTTTAAAAATTCGGCCTGAAGGACATCCCATGATGGAATAGACCTCAGCCTTAAAGAATTTAACCAAAATTTAGCTTCATCCTTTAATGAGAATGGAAACAGCTTGAGACAGATGGTCTCAACAGAGCAGGTATTATCAAAGCACATATTACAGACCTTTTCAAACGCTTTAAGATGGGTATATGGATTTTCAGAATCCATCCCATGAAAATGTGTGATTAATTTCATGATACCTGACTTAAGATGGAATGCATTTTGGTCAGGAAGTAATATAATGTAAGAGTTTGGAGTCTGTCTTTGTGGATTTGGATAATCTCTCATAGTTCTCTATGATGGTGCAGGTACTTGGGGTTGTGAGGGTTGCATGTTATTACCCCCATCTATATTCCCATCATCACTCAGTAAATGGGCCATGCCAAAGTCTATAGGTATTGGTGTAGTTTCAGAAAAAACTCTGGACCGAGTAGCGTAAACAGGTGGGGTTGTTCTCAAAAGTCTATGTGTATTGTCCTTCGGCAAACTAAGATGCAATGCAATGCACATAAATGCACCAATCTGCCACAACAGTGAAGTAGAGATAAATAATATTTAATTTAAATTTCCAACCGAACTAGTAATCTCCACATAAAATATCCACCAATTTGCAATTAAACCCTAAATCTCCACTAAACAAATATATATAATTTATCTAAAAGAAACTAGTAAAATAAAAAAAAGAAAATCTAATATGCTCACAGATAGTAGGGATGGAACGAGGTTACCCAATTGAGTGATTAAATTTCCTCGTTGTTGTAGTTTGATGGTGAAGCTGTTTCGGCAAGAATCAATTCCTCTCGAGTTCGTTTGCTTTGTTTTTATTTTTGTATATTTTTATTTTTGCCCTGTTTGTTTTTCTTAACTTAACTTATTGGCTTTGTAATATCCCCGGCAACGGCGCCAAAAACTGATCACTCCTGAATAGTGCAATTTATATTCGCCAGTGTGCGGTTGCCATGCAGTAATAATATCTCAGTAAGTCCGAGGTCGATCCACAGGGAACACAAAAAATAAACTTAATCTAGCAAGGTCTACAATCAGAACAAAGTAACAACGAGCTCAGAGTCAATTAAAATCACAGGAAAGCTTCCAAAAAGAAAATAAAAATCAATTGTTGGAGATGATTGATCTAAATTATCAGACAATAAAATTAAACTAATTTTTAGGGATGTATTCAAATATTATAAAAAGGTCTTGGCAGGGTTGATTCAGTAATAGGCCTACATGTAAGTTCCCAAGATAGTTTTGATTAAAGAAACTCAAGATTCGATTACCCTTTTAGAGTTGATATTCAGTTATTTACTAGTGTTCATACCAGGGTCCCATTTATACCTGTCCCAGTTTATAAACCTGTCTACAAGGTACATTTGAAGCTTAATCAAGAACAGTAGATTCCTAAAGTACTCTTAATAGGAATATATATGCAATTATAATAAATATCATTATCAGAAATTCTAAGTATACGTATCTCTACTTACAAATCAGTCTATGCATACATGCTAGATATGATCAAAAATATTATTTTCGAAGATATTCATGGGCAAGAAAATGAATCTTGATTAAAGATCTTGAAATCTTGAAAAAAATAAATAACTATCTTGAATCTCTACCTGTAACCTAGTTACTTTTTTAACCTATACCAAGAACGGATTTAGCGACTGAAAAACATGATAAATATTGCAAGAATGGAAATTAAAGAAATAAAATGCTGCATTGAAAAAATATAATCTGAAATTCACAATAAGAACAAGAAAGAAAACTAAAGATTAAGATGCTCATTTGAAAGATGAAAAGATTCGTAGCCTCCAAAAGGATTGGATGATTCCTCCTTCCAAACCCTAGAAAAACTCTAGAATTCTTCTCCTCCTTCAGAACATAGAACTCCTAAACCTATTTTACTACCTACTAATCTATATCTAACTAAAAAGTGAATTAATCTATATATCCCGTCGTCAGTCGTATGAACGACTTCTACTGAGTGCTCAAATGGGCTGGGTCACTTCACAAAAGTTGTAGGTCTCAAAAAGCTATATTAAATCGACATATTATGGGTCTAAATAGTATTTTTGGTTCGGGAGATATGGGCTTCTAAAGTTCCAGCTCTGTGTACTTCAACAGCTTGTACCACTGCTTTAGCAGCTTGTACCTTGACAGCAACTTCTTGAAACGTATGATCAAATTGCATTCGAAATCATTCCATTTAAGCTCAAAACTTACATAAAGCATTATAAACTCAATTAATATTAAAACATGACTAAAAAGACATATATAATCATAAACTAATGCTAACAAAGTACTAATTAAAGCCTTATAATTGCACTTTTGAAGCACAATTACTTTCCAAATCAAAGTCCAATCTTTTCAATTCTAAATTCCAATATTCTATTTTAAGTTCAAATCAAATCCTTTTTCCAATCAAAATTTCTTTTTGAAATCAAACATTCTATTTTCTATCGGACTCTTGTTCGAACTACGACTAACTTGATTCCTCAAAAAGGATACATAGGCAACCCTCCTGGGTGCGGTCACAACCTTCTTCAAGTTTTCAATTTCTTAATCTCTTCCAAGCTTCTGATTCCAAATTTCTATTTTCAAATCTCTATTTTCAATTTCTAAAACTTTCTAATTTCAAGTCTATCTTTTCAAATCTCTTTTAAATCAAATCAATTTCCAAATCAATTTTCCAACTCTCTTTTTCTATTGCATTTTCATATCATGCATCATGATAGTTTTTAAAGCATTCTTTTTCTGAAGTGAATAGGATTGAACATTTGTTAGTTAAAGACTCTCATAGGTGAATCTAGGGTAAATAGATATGTAGGTACCGCAAGGGCAGGGTAAGGTGATGGCTTAGTGTGTCTTTCCTACACGTAACCAACATCTAAACCTAGATAACTGTTTTCAAAAGACCAAAATGGAGTTATTTTCAAAAAAGAGCTTAAATCTTTTCCAAAGGTTGCCAAACAACCTGTTTTCTTAAAAACCCTCTCTTGAGGAAGTATTTTCAAAAACCCTAAATGTAGTCTTCGGATTGTGCTTAGTTTTTAGGTGACCTAACTCACCTTAATCAAGTTAGATGGCGACTCCAAATGTTTTCTAAAAACCCTTTATTCAAATTAATTTTCAATTCAAACCTAGTCGCACTCATTCTTCTAGGAGGATGAGTTCTAACGAGAGAGTACAGTATTTTTCCCGCTTGTGTGTGTATTCCTTGAGTGCGAAAAATCAGTGGCTTATGACGATGGTCCAGACATTTGATTTGAAAAAGCTTTTTTGGGTTTCCAACTGGGTATTATACCATCCTGTAACCGACCAAAATTGTAGTTTTGGATTTAAAAATGGGCATTACGACTACCCAAATAAGTTAGTATGTATTTTTATGATTTTTGAAAATAAGCATTATGACGACTCATGACGGGTCAAAATTTATGTAAGTATACTGATGCAGTATGCTAGTTAAAAGCCTAAGTAGGCCATCAAAAACTAAGGAGTATAATTAGAAATGCATGATTTCCATGGCTCGAAATGTAAATTTGTGTACGTGGGGTGATTTCAACAGAGTTTCGACTTAGTACAGCTGTAGTTCAGTTGCTAAGAACTAGGCAGAATGATAACTAGGCGGGAGCCTGTTTGGAGCTGAAAATCAGGCAGAGTGATGGCTAGGCAAGAAACTATTTTGAGCAAAAAATTGGGCATGGTGAAGGCTAAGCAGGAGCCAATTTTGGGTCGAGAGTTAGACAGAGTGATGGCTATGCTGGAGGGATGGTAGGTGCTGGAATTCGCCCCAAGTAATAGTTTAGATACCCATTAAGCCATGCCAAACACTATATCATTGCAATGGCTTCAATTAGAACCGATTTCGACAACATTCTGGCTTAGCTAGAGGCTGTATTCACGGTTCCGGTTAGGCAGCTAGTTGGAAGCACTATTTGACCTAAAAATCGAACAGAGATCCAGCAAGGTGGGAGCTTTATCGAGACCCATTGGTTCGGCAAAACTTTAGCTAGGATCGAGTGATTCCAGACTGGTCAATCGGATAAGGGTCTAGCTAGGCTGAGGCTGATCGGGTCGGTTTTGGCAGCGTGAGGCTAGAGGGAGCTCTATTCTCTAGAGAGAGAGAGAGAGAGAGAGCATCTAGAGAGAGAAAGTGCAAGAGTATAAAGTGAGAAGTGGGTGCCAGCTTTATATAAGCAGTTTTATTAAGACACAACAATGCCACAAAGCATAATTTCCTTCTTTGTGGCATTGCAATCCCATAAAGCATGGATTTCTTCTTTGAGGCACTCTAATGCCTAACTTTTGGAGGGGGGAGAAGTGGCTCCACTAGAATTTTGTCACGTAAGCAAGGGTGATGTCACCCTGTTGATGTTATCATGATGTCATAGATGTGGCACAACAGTGCCTAAGGCCCCTATTGCCTGGGAATTCTTTATGACGGAATTGCAGTGCTATTTGCCTGGAATTCCTTTTTCACGGCACTACAATGCTGTGAAGGGTGATTTCTGGATTTCACAGCACTGCAATGCCATAAGGCTTGTCCTTTCATGTTTGGCTTGCTTTGGTGCTCTCCAGTTAAGGGTTCTTACTCTCGATTGATGGACTAAACATTGAAGGGTGACTTGGACTTGTACCTATCTCATTATTTTGTTAGCAAATATCAAGATGTAACATACTAATCTTAATAAATGACTTATAATATGCATGCCTATTGCTTTGTCATGCTGAGTTTAAAAATTCATTACCAATGTAGGTTTTTTTATAGGTTGGCATCTCTTGACCCATTGTTGATGTCACGCCCCGTAACCCAGCGTATGCGGATTTAAGATACATGATCGGCTAATAGCAAGGCTACCCAAGGCCGCATTACATAAACCGGTTGAACACCTATGCATAATAATTTAAAATGATACATAAATGCAGAAATAGGATTTTTATAGCTTAAAACATAACTTGTGTTATGCATGGCAGAGCTGTGCCTAATCCAGAACATAAACGTACATATGGGCCTATTCGAGGCTACCACAGTTATATCATATATAATATTACAAGCATTAGGGTCCAACCTAAATACACATAACATAACATAGGCCCGGGGGCCATAGCTCAAAATCCACATATGGCCTACTCCTAGGGCCTTTCGGATTGGCTACTTGAAAACATTTGAGAAAATGTAAGTTAATATTTAGTTAATAACAATGATGCACGAGCATGAAAATACCATAGACTAACATTTATCTCTAATGTATAAAACAATAGATAAACATTTATACATATAGAGCATGAACTTGAAAACGTGAAAGTATAGGCATAAAATCACAGATAGCATAAGAATTATATTGAAACACTCTATCATTTCAAAACATAATATCATAAATGAGACTGTTTCAATAGATAGCATAAACATCATATTGAAACACTCTATCGTTTTAAAACATAATATCATAAATGACAGTGTTTCAATAGATACCATAAATATCATATTGAAACACTCTATCGTTTCACGGACATTTATGCATATGTTATCTTTGTTCATGACAAAGCATAACATAACTTATCATAAGTATTTGAACATGTCTTGGTTCTTGTTTTAAAAGCATAAGTGTGCTACAACTCAACATATGAGCTAGGATCTATAGTAACCCTCTTAGGCCACATAAGGGCTCTTTTGGCCAAAGGACGTCTCCCAACTGCTGCACCGAGATATTTCGCACTCGAGGAATACACACACAATCAGGAAAACATTGTACTCTCTTGTTAGAACTCAGCCTCCTAGAAGAATGAGTGCGACTAGGTTTGAATTGAAAATTAAGTTGAATAAATGGCTTTTAAAAAAAGTTTAGAGTCACCACCTAACTTGATTAAGGTGAGTTAGGTCACCCAAAACAAAGCACAATCCGAAGACTACACTTAGGGTTTTTGAAAACGATTTTGGAAAACATCTCCTCAAGAGAGGGTTTTCAAGAAAACAGGTTGTTCAACAACCTTTAAAAAATATTAAGCCCTTTTTTGAAAAATAACTCCATTTTGCTCTATCAAAAACAGTGATCCTACGTTCAGAGGTTGGTTACTTGTAGGGAAGACGCACTAAGCCATCACCCTATCCCACCCTTGCGGTACCTACATGTCTATTTACCCTAGATTCACCCATGAGAGTCTTCATTTAACAAATGTCCAATCCTATTTGTAAGCACCCCATTTTTGACCGCTTGGCAATCTACACTCCGTCCAAACTTGTTTTCAAGTCATTTTGGGCATATTCCTACTGAATCCAATTCCCTAGGTCTAAATTTTGCCTTTCCATCGCTTCGCGGGCCTGTCAGGCCCAAATAGAGGCAAAATGACCAAAACGCCCTTAGGGGCATTGTCCTTTCTTATTTCAATTTCGGTCCCTCTCTCGAGACAGTTTATTCCTCGAGACGGTCCGAGTAGCAAAACTACTCACAAAACCGTCAGAGTGGCGGAAACACTCACAAAACCGTTAGGGTGGCGGAAACACTCACAAAACCGTCAGAGTGGCGGAAACACTCACAAAACCGTCAGGGTGGCGGAAACACTCACAAAACCGTCAGAGTGGCGGAAACACTCAAAACCCAGGCACGTCTCTTTGGAGACGGTAAGACCCCTTTCCAATCCCACTCTCAAGACAATTTATTCCTCGAGACGGCTCCAATCCAGGCACATCTCTTCGGAGACGGTAAGACCCCTTTCCAATCCCTCTCTCGAGATAGTTTATTCCTCGAGACGGTCCGAGTAGCAAAACTACTCACAGAACCGTTAGAGTAGCGGAAATACTCATCCGTTAGAGTAGCGGAAATACTCAACCGTTAGAGTAGCGGAAATACTCACAGAACCATTAGAGTAGCGGAAATACTCACAGAACCGTTAGAGTAGCGGAAATACTCACAGAGCCGTTAGAGTAGCGGAAATACTCAACCGTTAGAGTAGCGAAAATACTCACAAATCATCAACCTCGTCCGAGTAGCGGAAATACTCCCAAATTATCAACCCCGTCCGAGTAGCGGAAATACTCACAAATCATCAAACCCCGTCCGAGTAGTGGAAATACTCACACCGTTAGAGTGGTGGAGACACTCAAAACCTAGGTCAATACCCGTGTTTGTTAGCTCACTTCGGTGAAAAAGGACCAGACTACCCTTAGGACCTTTTCCGAGACTTTTCGGTCAAGATGACCATTTTGCCCCTAAGCATCCGAATGCCCCGGAAACCACACCGGCTCTGGGTATCAAACCGGTAACCTCCTGAGAATACTTTTTATAGTATTCTCAATCTTCCGTTACTTTTCCGGATCATTCCGAGTTAGTCCTGGTAAACCCGGTACAAAATGACCGTTTTGCCCCTGGTGGGCCGGTCTCCTTTTCCGACCACACCGGCTCTGGGTACCAAACCGGTAATGTCCCGAGAATACTTTTTATAGTGTTCTCGACCTTCCTTCTCTTTCCAGATCATTCCGAGTCAGTTCCGGCCAACCCGATACAAAATGACCGTTTTGCCCCTGGAGGGCCGGTCTCCTTCTTCGACCACACCGGCTCTGGGTATCGTCCCGAGAATACTTTTATAGTGTTCTCGACCTTCCTTTACCTTTCCAGACCATTCCGAGTCAGTTCCGGCAAACCCAGTACAAAATGATCGTTTTGCCCCTGGTGGGCTGGTCTCCTTTTCCGGCCACGCCGGCTCTGGGAATCAAACCGGCAACCTCTGGAAACATTCTGAATAATGTTTTCAGATCCCAAGTCTTTTTCCGGGACATTCCGAGTCTGTCCCGGCAGTTTCGCAGTTCGATTGACCGTTTTGCCCCTAAAGGCCCGGTCAACCTTTCCGACACATTTTGTCCTCACTTTTTAAGTCAAATACCTCCAGGACACTATTTCAAGTGTTCCTGCTCCTTTCCGGCCTCCCGGGTCACTCCCGATTCCTTCAAATCATTCCCGGACTTTCCGGAGTCACTCCTAGTGAAGTCAGGCTAAGGTTTACACGGTAGTCACTAGTACAGGCGCCCAAATCTAGTCAAAGATACGTTGCTTGCCGACCTTAAGTGTTTCCTAAATGGCTGGCGCCACTAGCAGTGGCGCCAAGCCAAAAAATGGCCTGGCGCCACTCTTAGTGGCGCCAGTGTATAATTTGCCCTGGCGCCACTGCAACAGGCGCCAGGCTTGTCCTCCCTCTATAAATACAGAGCCTCGTTCAACGTAAAAAGGGTCTGCAAACTTAACCTAAAAATCACACAATTCGATACACAGAGCTCGAGCACCTCCAAAAACCCTAGCCTCCCTAGGTTTTCCAAACCCTAGCCACTATACACAAACCCTAGCCTCCTATACACTCATACACACCCCTATACACTCATACACTAGCCTTCAACCACTCTCTCAAGACTTGAAGAGCAGTCATTCAAAGCTTGAAAACAATCCTTGAAGACTGAGGGTGAAGATCAAGACCAAAGACCGAAGATTAAAGACAGCGCGATGCGCAAATTAAAAAAGATACAAGGTAGGCTTTCTCTTTAAATTTCCGCACTCCCCCCTCTCTCTTCTCTCTCCAACCCACTTGGGTTTTCTCTATTTTAATCCCCCATCTCTTTCCCCCCCTTTCTTTGCATGCTTGAAACAAGGGGATTCCCGGTCCATGTGTAGGATTAGACTATTGGAGAGTCATCGTGTCGGGGGCTTTCTTCTAGTCTAACCAAAGACCACGTGGGTCCGGCCCCCTTGATTATGTGGTGAAGCCTTAACCTTGTATGTTCACGACTCCAAATTGCATTGTGCATATCATAGTCTTGCATCTTCCAAAATTCGTTTTCAAAAAGTTGTTTTCAAAAATCATTTTCGAACTTGTTTTCAAAATTGCATCAAAAGCTCTTTTTCAAAAACATGTTTTCAAAATCACAATCCTAGGGTGATTCTAGCATTTCCATGGCTAGGGTTGTTTTAGAAAAGTGTTATATTAAAAGTGACCATTTGGTTTATATTTTCAAACCTTGTTTTCAAAACCACTTTCTTAAAGTGGTTCTAGCCTTCTTATGGTTAGAATTGCTTTAGGAAAGTGAGATGTTTTTATACCTTCTAAAAACTCTTTCTTCAAAAATCTCTTCCTAAAAATCTCTTTTTCAACATACTTTCCTAAAACTCCCCTCTTCAAAATTGATTTCAAAAACTCCCTTTCAAAATCTCTTTTTCAAAACTCTCTTTTTCAACTCCTTTCCAAAACTTTCTTTCCTCAAAATTCACTTTCTAAAAACACTCCCTAAAAATCTTTCTAAAAACTCTCCTCCCAGAATCTTCCTTCTAGAAATTCCCCTATAGGATTTTCTTTCTAAACTCTACGTTTCCAAAAACATGCATTCCAAAAAACTCCTCCCTAGGATTCCCTTCTAGAAAACCTTCGTTTCCAAAAACGCGTTTTCCAAAAAACTCTTTCCTTAGAGCCCAAACCAAACCCTAGAACCCACAATTAGGAAACCCTAGTTTTCTTTCCAAAAACATGATTCTCAAACTTTGCCCTAAACCTAGGTTTCCAAAATCTTTTGTTTTCTACATCAAAACTATCCTTGTTTTCAAAACCTATTTTCTACGTTGAAGCTATAATTTTTCAAATCTAGGGTTTCTAAAATCACCCTTTCCAAATCCTTGCCAAATCCAATCTTCCCTTTAGGAAACCAAATCAAATCTCCCCGTTTAGGAAACTAGATCCTATCCTCCGTTTTTGGAAATAAATCAAATCTTTTGCTTTTTAAAACCAAATCCAATCCCTTCCTAATCCAAACCTTCCTAAACCATAAGTTTCCTAAACCTAAACTTTAAATTTTTCCTTAAGTTTCAAAATCCAAATCTTTCCTAAATTCGAATCCTTCCTAAACTTTCACTTTTCTAAATCTTAAGTTTCCAAAACTTGAACATAAAAATCTTTCCTAATCCAACCCTTTCCTAATTCTACCCTCTTTTCAAATCTTAACTTTTCAAATATAAGCTTTCAAACCTTTCCTAAATTCAAAACTTTCCTAATTTCAAGACTTTCTAAAATTCAAACTCTAAAACTTTCTAAATCCTAAACTTTCTAAATTTCAAATCTTTTTAAAATTCTAAGCTTCCTAAATTCAAAACTTTCTTAACTTAAATCTTTCTAAACCCAAATCTTTCTAAATTCTAAACTCTCTTAAACTTAAAATCTTTTCAAATCTAAGACTTTTCTAAACTCAAAACTTTCTTAATTTAAGACTTTCTTAAGTTGAAACTTTCTTAATTCAAACATTTCCTAAATTGAAAACTTTCCTACTTTCAAAACTTCCCTATTTCAAAACTTTCTAAATTCAAAACTTTCTAATTTTCAAAACTTTCCTAAACCTAAAACTTTCCTAAATTCAAAACTTTCCTAATTTCAAACTTTCCAAAAATGACACTTTCCTAATTCGAAACTTTCCTAATCTAAATTTTTCCTAAATTTCAAGTTTCCAAATCTAACATTCCAATCCAATCTTTCTTAGTCTCAAGTCTTTCCTAGGTCTCCTACCTTTCCTAAGTCTAGGTTTCCTAAACCTCCTTCTTCCCAAAACCAAGTCTTTCCAAAGCAAGTCCAATCCTCTCCATTCCAATTTCAAATCTCCTTTTCTGATTTCAAATCAAATTCAATGTCCAATTCAAGTTCCTTCTTCAAATCCACTCTTCTATTTTCAATCGGACTCCGGTCCGAACTACGACTGACCTGATTCCCCCAAAGGGATACGTAGGCAACCTTCATAGGTGCGGTCACAATATTTTTCAAACTTTCAATTCCACCCTCATGGGTGTGGTTTCAAAATTCTTTTCAAATCTCAAATTCCAATCTATTTTCAAAATTCCAATTTCAAAATTTCTATTTTCAAATCTCTATTTCTAATTTTTCAAACTTTCCAATTTCAATTCTATGTTTTCAAATCTCTTCTAAAATCAAATCAAATTCTTCTTTTCAAATTTCCTTTCAAATCTATTCCTAAATCAACTTTCTTTTCTATTGCATTTGCATATCATGCATCATATTTTTCAAACATTGTTTTTCAAAGTGGATGGGATTGAACACATGTTAATTAAAGACTCTCATAGGTGAATCTAGGGTAGATTGACATGTAGGTACCGAAAGGGCGGGGTAGGGTGATAGCTTAGTGCGTCTTCCCTACACGTAACTAACCTCCGAACCTAGGATCACTGTTTTCAAAGACCAAAAGGAGTTATTTTTCTAAAAAAGGGCTAAATGTTTTTCAAAGGTTGCCAAACAACCTGTTTTCCTAAAAAACCCTCTCTTGAGGAGATATTTTCAAAAATCGTTTTCAAAAACGCTAAGTGTAGTCTTCGGATTATGCTTAGTTTTTAGGTGACCTAACTCACCTTAATCAAGTTAGGTGGCGACTCCGAATCTTTTTCAAAAAGCCCTTTATTCCAATTAATTTTCAATTCAAACCTAGTCGCACTCATTCTTTTAGGAGGGTGAGTTCTAACGAGAGAGTACAGTATTTTTCCCGCTTGGGTGAGTATTCCTCAGGCGCGAAAAATCTGGGCGCGACACTATTCACTTTAGAAAACAATTTTGAAAAGAATGATGCTTGAGATGCAATTACAAGAGAGAGTTTAGAAAATAGATTTGAAAGGAACTTGATTTTATTTGAAAAGAAATTTGAAAAGATAGAATTGATTTTGAAAGAAAGTTTTGGAGATTGAAAATAAAGATTTGAAAATAGAAATTTGGGAAGTAGAAGTTGAAAATAGATCATGGAATTGGAAACTTGAAGAAGATTGTAGAATTGGAGATTTGAAAAGGTTGTGACCGCTCCCATGAGGGTTGCTTATGTTTCCTTTTTGAGGAATCAGGTTAGTCATAGTTCGGACCAGAGTCCGATAGAAAATAGAAGATTTGATATGAAAGAAGAAGCTGAATTGGAATTTGGATTTGATTTGAATTTAGAATAGAGGATTGGAAATTGGAATTGAAGGATTAGGAAATTGATTTGAAAAGATAGAAATTGGAAGAGGGATTTGGAGTTGTTTTGGAAAGATTGAGATTTAGGATACCTAGACTTAAGAAGATAGGATTTAGGAAGGACTTGAGGTTTAGAAAAGATTCAACTCGAATGTTGGAATTGGAAGATTAGGAAAGATTGGATTTAGGAAAGATTCAAATTAGGAAAAGTTTGAATTAGAAAAGTTCCGTTTTGGGAAAGTTCTGTTTTAGGGAAGTTCTGAATTAGGAAAGTTTCGAATTAGGAAAGTTTTGGTTTAGGAAGGTTTTGAAATAGGAAAGGTTTTGTTTTAAGAAAGTTTCAATTTAGAAAAGTTTCCATTTTAGAAAAGTTTTGAATTTGGATTTGAAATTTAAAAAGTTTGGAATTTAGAAAGTTTGGAAGTTTAGAAAAATTTGAAAAGTTAGATTTGGAAAGTTAAGATTTGGAATGGGATGGAAAAAGGGTTGAATTAGGAAAGGTTTGGAAGCCTAAAATTTAAGGAAAGATTTGAAACTTTAGGTTTAAGAAACTTATGGTTTAGGAAAGTACTAGATTAGGAAGGAGTCGAATTAGGAAAGATTTGGGTTTGGAAGGATTGAGATTCCTATTTCCTAAAACAAGGGATTGGATTTTGTCTCTAAAAAGAGAAGTTTTGATTTTGTTTCAAAAAACGGAGGATAGGATCTAGCTCCTAAATGAGAAGATTAGATTTGGTTTCTTAAAGGGAATATTTGATTTGGCATAGATTTGGAAAGGGAAGTTTTGAAAACCCTAGATTTGGAAGATTATAGTTTTGATGTAGAAAATAGGTTTTGGAAATATATATAATTTTGATGTAGAAAACAAGAGGTTTTGGAAATATATATATATATATATTTGATGTAGAAAATAAGAGATTTTAGAAACCTAGGTTTTGAGGCCAAAATAGGGAATTGGAAACTAAGTTTCTGGGGAGGAAAATTAGAGTTTCCTAATTGTGAGCTCTATGACTTAACTTAGACTTTAAGGAAGGAGACTTTTGGAAAGTGAGTTTTTAGAAAGGAAGATATTTGAAAAGAAATCCTAGAGAGGAGCTTTTAGAAGGGGAGTTTTGAAGAGAGTTTTTGGAAGGGGATTTTTGGAAGGAGATTGTTGGAAAGAGTTTTTAGAAAAGAGATTTAGGGAGCATTTTTAGAAAGTGAATTTTGAGGAGATTGTTTTGGAAAGGAGTTTAAAAGGAAGTTTTGAGGAATAGATTTTGCGGAGGGAGTTTTTGAAAACAATTTTGGAAAGGAAATTAGAGAGAGTTTATGGAAAGCTTGTTGGAAAAGAGATTTTCAGGAAGAGATTTTTGAGAAGAGATTTTTTAGAAAGTATATAAAATATCTCACTTTTCTAAAGCGATTCTAATCATAAGAAGGTTAGAAACAATTTAAGATAGTAGTTTTAAAAACAACAATGTTTTGAAAATATAGACCATATTGGTCACTTTTAATGTAACACTTTCCTAAAGCAACTCTAGCCATGAAAATGCTAGAATCACCTTAGGATTGTGATTTTGAAAACAAGTTTTGAAGAAGAAGACTTAATGCAAATTTTGAAAACATTTTTGATGCAAGCTTTTAAAAACAAGTTTAAAAGGAATGCAAGATCATGATATGCACAATGCAAGTTGGGGTCGTGAACATAAAAGGTTAAAGACTTCACCACATGATCAAGGGGGCCGAGCCCACGTGGTCTCCGGTTAGACTAAAAGAAAGCCCCCGACACGGTGACTCTCTAATAGCCTAATCCTACACATGGACTGGGAAGTCCCTTGTTTCAAGCATGCAAAGAAAAGCTGGGGGGGGGGGGGGGGGAGGAAGAAGATAGGGGATTAAAATAGAAGAAAACCCAAGTGGGTTCAGAGAGAGAAGAGAGGGGAAAGGATGCGTAAATGTAAATAAGAAGCCTACCTTGTGTCTTCTTTATTTTGCTTAGCTTTGCGCGCTTTGCTTTGCTTGTCTTGCTTCGGTCTTCACTTTAGTCTTCAAGTGTTTGTCTTTAATCTTCAAAACTTTAGATTACAACACTTCAAGTCTTCAAAGGAGGCTTTGGAGGCTAGTGTATGAGTGTATAGAAGTGTATGTGAGTGTAAAGGAGGCTAGGGTTTGAAAAACCTAAAGAGACTAGGGCTTAGAGAGGCTACGAGCACTGTATATCGAAGAGTAGGGTTTTTAGACTGAGTTTGAAGACCTCTTTCATGCTGGAGAAGGCTCTGTATTTATAGACAAGGGAATGGCTTGGCGCCTGTTGCAGTGGCGCTAGGCCAAAAATGCTTCTCCTAGTGGCGCCAGGCCAAATATTGGCTTGGCGCCACTAGTACCAGTTAGGAAAGTTTTAAGGTCGGCAAGCAACATATCTTTGGAAGATTTGGGCGCCTTTACTAGTGACTACTATGTAATTTTTAGCCTGGCTTCACTAGGAGTGACTCCGGAAGGTCCGGGAAGCAATTAAGGGACCGAGAAAGGCCCAGAAGGCTGAAAAAGGGCAGAAACCCTTAGAATAGGGTCCCAAAGGTATTTGACTTGAAAAAGAATTACAAAATGTGTTGGAAGAGTTGATCAGGCCATTAGGGGCAAAACGGTCAACTGGGTCAGAAAGCTGCCGGGTCAAACTCAGAATGTCCCGGAAGAAGACTTGAGATTTAGAAAAATTATTTAGAATGTTCCCAAAGGCTACCGGTTTGATATCCAGAGCCGGTGTGGCTAGAAAAGGCGACCGACCTACTAGGGACAAAATGGTCATTTTGCACTTGGTTTACCGGTACTGACTCGGAATGATCTAGAAAGATAAAGGAAGGTTGAGACTACTATAAAAAGAAATCTCGAGAGATTACCGCTGTGATACCCAGAATTGGTGTGGTCCCCGGGGCGTTCGGATGCTTAGAGGGCAAAATGGTCATCTTGATCGGAAAGCCTTGGAATTGGCCCGAAACTGACTAGAAAGAACCTAATCATGCCAGATTGCTTTTAAGACAATCTTGGAAGGATAGACTTACCATTCTGAGGACTTAGGTATTATCTCGAGAAACGTGCCGAAAAATGGCCCCAGGGGTAATTTGGTCATTTTTCACCGAAGTGGGCTAGTAGGCACTGGTGTTGACCTGAGTTTTAAGTGTTTCTGCCACTCTGACGGTGGTCTCATAATACAGGGGTTGGCAATTCCCTATATCGACCTATTTGCGAGTATTTCAGCTATGTTGATGGTTACGATATTTGGGAGTACTTCTGCTACTTTGACGGTTCGTGATCATTCCCGAGACTGCCTGATCTCAGGAAGCTGCTAAAGGGACTTAGTGCCTGAGAAGTCAACTTTCTCGGAAGGCGTGCCAAAATGGACATTTCTACATTAGCAGGCTAGCAGACGCCAAAGACAGACCGTTCTACCATCTAGGGGACTTGGGGTCTCGTCCCGGTCAACAAGTTTAAAGGGACTTACCGTTCCAAAGAAACTTTCTTCAGAAAACGTGCCGGATTGGATAGAGTTACCATCTCGAGGAATCAGCTTTCTCGAGAGAGGGATCAGAATTGGAATTTGGAAAAGGAATTGGAAAGGGGTCTTACCGTCTTCGGAAAGACGTGCTTGTTAGAATTGGAAAGGGGACTTACCGTATTCAGAAAGACGTGCCTATTGGAATTTGAAAGGGGACTTATTGTCTTCGAAAAGACGCGCCTGATTTGGAATTGGACCGAACAATGCCCCTAAGGGCATTTCGGTCATTTTATCTCTATTTGGGCTAGGTGGGCCCGTGAAGCGATGGATAGATGGGATTAGACTTGGAAAGTTGATTTAACTCAGAATATGTCCACATTGACTTAAATACAAGTCTGAACGGACTGTAGACTGCCGAGCGGTAAAAAATGGGGTGCTTACACCAACATATTGATAGTTTATTTCACATCCCCTACCATAGGACTATCAGGCTAAATTAATGTCTTGTCTCGAAAAGACCTCGAGATGGCACTATACATTGGAAATCTTGCATCTCTTTCACATCTCTTTCATGTAAACATTCTAGTCTATGGGTTTTGATTCATAATATAAGTAAAACTTGTATGCATTTCAAGGTATGACATTTATACTTGAACATAAACATTGATGCATGGAAAATATATAGAAATCAATGCATGATATGGCGTTGAACTTAAAATATTTAGAAAGTAATAGGGTTTTACTTATGGCATATCGTTAGTCATCTCTATCCTTAAGGATTGATGCTAAACAATGGTGTTCCTACACATAGAATACATAAAAGCATCAAACACAAGACCCCAATGCAAAGCAAGAAATATAAAAGTTGGGATTTAAAACATTGATCTCTTAATACCGGTTCATTCAACACATCTCATTCTCACTAGGTCAATTTCACTTGAAAATAGTATTAAAGTCCTTTAATTTGATGGGTAATGGATCGAAAATACATTTTGAATAAAGAAGGCACATCACATGGATATTGAACTAAAATTCTGAAACAAAGTTACTAGCAAAAATTGTGAGTCAACTATAAAATTCAATATCTTATGATCTATAAGAAATTAGAGTACAAAATTTATACGGGTAGAAATTTCTATGAGTCTACTTCCCAACGCTTTAAACGGTGCATCAATCCGAGATTTCTGGGGCAAGTTATGCCTATTTTAAGAAACAGTGTCGAAGCTATAACCTACGACCACGCTGCTAGGCTGGCTAAGGCTGCGACTGATGTGAAAAAAATGAGTTTTTTCCTAACCTAAGTTCAATCAAACCTCTCCCAAACTCTACCAAACGCTACTAATGCTTTTAAGGTTTAACGATTGACCTAAGAAGACTATAATATCTCAAAATTTAGTTAAACCAACAAGTAATCAAAAGGATCTAGAGTTTGAAATCTGAATCCCAATATGTACAAATTTGGGGGTTTTCAACCCTAACTCCCAATCCATCTATGGAAGCTTACAAACTCTCAAAATCCAAATAATTGGGACTTAAAGAAGTCACCAAATATAACTACAACACACAAGCATATACAAGGTTTGGGGTTCATACATTTCTCTCTCAAGCTTTCTAAGCTCCAACAATGGTGGCTTTTTGTGGGGGTTGAGCTTCTCAACCTCCAATCTCCTCTTAGCTTCCTTCCTCTTCTTCTTCTCCTCTTCCTTCTTCCTTTCGGCTGAAGAGTGTGAGAGTGTGTGTGTTTATTTTGGGTGTGAGGGTTAATAGGGGATACACATAGGGAATAATCCCATGGTCCTCTTATACTAAGCTTACATTACAACATAGGTCAACATTAACCTCAAAAAAAACTTGTGGCGGCGTCCCTAGGGTTTAAATCTCACGTATCTTGCGGCCGTGACGTCTAGCAAGGTTCAGCAAAGTCTCTAGTAGATTTATACCCAATTTTTTTCTTCCATCAATAGGTATTAAGGGTCCAGTAAGGGTCCATCGACGTCTGGCAAAGTCTAGTGAAGTTCCAAATAGAAATACCCTAATTTGTTTCTTCCATTGACAGGTATTGAGGGTCTAGCGAGGGTCCATCGATGTCTAACGAAGGTCCATCGACGTCTAGCAAGGGTCCATCAAAGTCCAAAATCAACTATTTTAGGTATCATCCAAGACTCTCTTAGCATGAGCTCAGATGAATAGACATTAAGCACATCCCAAATACTTGTGATAGATAACCCAACAACCAAAATTACAAGGAATAAAACTCAACACGAAATTTAGCTAATTACATGATGTTACATGCATTAATTCCAAAAAATAGAGGTTCGGGATACTACAGTTGAGCCATGAGAGGTTTTATCACTTTGCTGAGATTGCTTTGTTGCTGCCACTTGAATTATTGATTAAGAGAGTTGACTCTTTTTCTTTTTCGTTTCTTTTTAGTTTTCTCTCGTTTAAACCATTTTTACCACCCGTGCCCTTACGGGTTTTCATGGATGTCAGTTTTACCATTTTTTGTGTGTCAGTGCCCGTTTTTGGATTTTCATTGCATCGGTAGTTTTGTATTTTTCCATGACCCTATACTTTTACCCATAATGCCCTGAAGGGTTTTCACTATGTCCTTAGGCCATGCTATTTATTTGGATTTTTCTCATTGATGCCGATGAAAACGAGGATATTGATGCTGAGTGTTTATATTTGAAGGAATAACTGGAGAATATTAATTGTACTCTAAAAATGCAATCTACATGCCATAATTAGTTCCTTGTTAGACCTAGAGTGGGATTAATTATCTATTTTAGTCCTAACTTGTTTTTAACTTATAATGTTTGATGTAAACAGGATTCCTGAGCTAAACAAGACAAATTCAGTAAAAAATGTAAACAAGGGTTCGAACAGTGCATTTGATTGCGACGGATGACCATTCGAATGGAACGTTAAGGCGTTCAAATGGTGTCCTAAGTGTTAGAAAATACTAGAGCGTGATTTTCTATCAAAAGCAGGTCAGAAAGCTGTCAAAAGCCATGCCAGAAGGGCATTTGAACGGTAATGAAGGGCGTTCGAACAGTGGCACTAGTATTCGAATGCTTTGCGGAAATTTGCAATTTTAGGAAGTTTGTAAAAGCATAGATTGACTTCTAGTTTAGGGTTGTTGATTCGTTTATAAGTTTTAGGTTTTTAACAGCGACTTTAGAGATAGTTATATAGTTTTTCTACATAGTTTATGCAAAATTCTTCAATTCTTGTAATTAGGATTCTTAGTTTCAATATATTTTCAATACATGTTCGCATCTATATCATGTCCATGAGTAGTTAAATCCCATATTGGAATCAATTGTGAAGATCAATTAAAATCTTGTATGAATAATGGAGGTATTGATTTTTAATTCTAAATTTTCTTCTTCTTATTTCTTTGGGATCAAAACTCTAGATATTTATGAAAACTTAAATGCTTGGTTATGCTTAGTAATATTTATGCACAAACACTAGTTTGGTGTATTTATTGCACAAGTTGATGGTATGCATCTTTGATTCTAAACCTGATTTATTCTAGATTTTATTATTAAAGAATAAAAGTTTTTATCGCTAAATCTTCTGAATCAAAGACTTATGATTTAGTCAATGATTTGAATTATCAAAAGCCTTCATTAGAATTTCGAGAGAAGTAACTGATTGGAACAATTGGTCTTGAGATTTTCTTTTATTTAGTTAAAATTGCTTTTCGATAATCTAGTCTAGATTAAACAAACCCTTTTCAAAAGTATTGATTTTTGGTTTCCTTTTAGAAGTAGTTCAATTGTTTTGTGATTTTTGAGAGGAGTGATAGACCTTCTTCATCAACTTATCAATTTTCCTTGAGGATTCGACCTTGGACTCACTAGGTTATACTTGTTCTCCATCCTATGCTTGGGATTATCTGAAGATCTTCTGAAGACAGTGCTTGGTGCAAGTCAACTTTTGGGGCTGTTGCCGAACAAATTTTTCATAAGATTGACCGCAACAGGCATGCCAAAGCACAAACCTTAGTCAACGTAAAACAAATGAGTTGCTTCACCATCATCTACAACAGCGGAGGAATCGTTGGCTAAGGCCTAACAGGTAGCTTTGTTCCATCCCTTGTATGTGCTAGAATTGAGGACTTTTGTGTTTTTTTTTAGGGGTCTAGGCATATTGTAGTTAAGAGGCAGATTGCTAGAGGCAACTAGCTTTATGTGCTAAGTGCTTATTGTTAGTTTTGCTTTGTATATGGCGATTTCTGCTACGGCTAGGTTACATTGAATTAAATTAAATCGGTGGTTTATATCAAGAGGAGATTGAAGGGTAGGAAGGATTGTGAATTGTATGTTGTAGAGGCGTAAATAGTCTCTTATATGTGTGTCGCGCCCAGATTTTTTGCACTCGAGGAATACTCACACAAGCGGAAAAAATGCTGTACTGTCTCGTTAGAACTCACCCTCCTAGAAGAATGAGTGCGATTAGGTTTGAATTGAAAATTGGGTTTGGATAAAGGGCTTTTGAAAACAATTTGGAGTCGCCACCTAACTTGATAAAGGTGAGTCAGGTCACCTAAAAACTAAGAATAATCCGGAGACTACACTTAGGGTTTTTGAAAATGATTTTAAAAATATCTCCTCAAGAGAGGGTTTTTAAGGAAACAGGTTATTTGGCAACCTTTGGAAAACATTTAGCCCTTTATAGAAAAGTAACTCCGTTTTGGTCTTTGAAATCAGTGATCTAGATTCGGAGGTTGGTTACGTGTAGGGAAGACGCACTAAGTCATCACCCTACCGCGCCCTTTCGGTACCTACATGTCAATCTATCCTAGATTCACCTACGAGAATCTCCAATTAACATATGTTCAATCCTATCCACTTTTGAAAACAATATTTAGAAAAATATGATGCATGATATGCAAGTGCAAAATAAGAGAGAATTGGAGAATAGATTTGGAAATTAATTCGAAAAGAAATTGATTTGGATTGAAAGAGATTTGAAACTGGATAGATTTGAAATTGAAAAGTTTTGGAAATTGAAAGTAAAGATTTGAAAATAGATTTGAAGAGGTGGAATTGAAATTGGAAAGTTTGAAAATTTGGAAATAGAAATTTTGAAATTGGAATTTTGAAAATAGATTGGAATTTGAGATTTGAAAAATGTGGAGATCGCACCCATAAAGGTGGAATTGAAAGTTTGAAAAGTGTTGTGACCGCATCTACGAAGGTTGCCTACGTATCCCTTTAGGGAAATCAGGTCAGTCGTAGTTCGGACAAGAGTCTGATTGAAAAGAGATTGATTTGGAAGAAAGAGATTGAATTGGAAGATTGAGAATTGAAAATTAGAATTTAGAATTTTGGAATTGAAAAGATTGAATCTTGATTTGAAAAGATAGAATTTGGGAGAGAGATTTAGACTTAAGATGGAAGTTTAAGAAACCTAGACTTTAGGAAAGAGACTTAGGAAAGACTCGACTTGGAAGGTTTAGGAGATTAGGAAAGACTGGATTTAGGAAATGTTTGAATTAGGAAAGGTTCAAGTTAGGAAAGTGTCATTTTAGGAAATTTTTGGAATTAGAAAAGTTTTGAAAATAGGAAAGTTTTGAAAATTGGAGAGTTTTGAATTTAGAAAGTTTCAACTTAGGAAAGTTTTGAATTTAAGAAAGTTTCAACTTAGAAAAGTTTTAGGTTTAAGAAAGTTTTGAAACTGGAAAGTTTGGTTCTAAGAAAGGTTTTGAAATGAGGAAGTTTTGAAAGTTGGAAAGTTTAAAATTTAGAAAGTTTTAGATTTAGAAAGTCATAACTTAAGAAAGTGTTTGAACTTGGAAAGTTTAGAATTTGCAAATATTTTAAAGTTTAGAAAATTAGGATTTTGGAAAGATTTGGGTTTAGAAAGTTTTAACTTAAGAAAGTTTTGAATTTGGAAGGATTTGAAATTTAGAAAGTTAGGATTTTGGAAAGTTTTAGAGTTTTTAGAAAATCTTGAGATTAGGAAAGGTTTGAATTTAGGAAATGTTTGAAAAATTAGATTTGGAAAGTTAAGATTTGGAAAAGGGGTAGGATTAGGAAAGGGTTGAATTAGGAAAAATTTGAAAGTTGAGTTTTAAAATTTAGGAAAGATTTTTATGTTCAAGTTTTGGAAACTTAAGATTTAGGAAAGTGGAGGATTAGGAAGGATTTGAATTAGGAAAGATTTGGATTAGGAAGGGATTGGATTTGGTTTCTAAAGGAGAAAGTTTGATTTCATTTCCAAAAACGGAGGATAGGATTCGGTTTCCTAAACGGGAAGATTTGATTTGGTTTCCTAAAGGGAAGATAGGATTTGGCAAGGATTTGGAAAGGGAGATTTTAGAAACCCTAGATTTGAAAGTGTAGAATTTTAACGTAGAAAAGAAGTTTTGGAAATGTGTATAGTTTGGATATAGAAAACGAGAGATTTTGGAAACCTAGGTTCGAGGCAAAGTTTGAAAATCATGTTTTTGGAAAGAAAATTAGGGTTTCCTAATCGTGGGTTATAGGGCTTGACTTGGGCTTCTAAGGAAATAGTTTTTGGAAAGTGCGTTTTTAGAAACGAATATTTTAGAAGGAAAATCCTAGAGGAGAGTTTCTAGAAGGAAGATTTTGGAAAGAGAGTTTTTTTAGAAAGATTTTTGGAAGAGGATTGTTGTAGAGAGAGTTTTTAGGAAACTGAATTTAGGGAGTGTATTTAGAAAGTGAATTTTGAGGAGAAAGAGTTTTTAGAAAGGAGTTGAAAAAGGAAGCTTTGAAAAATAGATTTTGGACGGAGTTTTTAAAAATAACTTTGGGAAGAAGAGTTTTTGGGAAGTATGTTGAAAAAGAAGATTTTTAGGGAGAGATTTTTGAAGAGAGAGTTTTTTAGAAAGTATGAAAATGTCTCACTTTCCTAAAGCGATTCTAGCCATTAGAGGGCTAGAACCACTTTAGGAAAGCGGTTTTGAAAATAACAAGAGTTGAAAATATGGACCATGAAAGTCACTTTAAATGTAACACTTTCCTAAAGCAATCCTAGCCATGAAAAGGATAGAATCACCCTAGGATTGTGATTTTGAAAACAAGTTTTTGAAAAGGAAATTTTGATGCAATTTTGAAAACAAGTTTGAAAATGATTTTGAAGACAACTTTGAAAACGATTTTTGGAAGATAAAAGATCATGATATGCACAATGCAAATTTGGGGTCGTGAACATACAAGGTTAAGGCTTCACCACATAATCAAGGGGGCCGAACCCACGTGGTCTCTGGTTAGACTAGAAGAAAGCCCCCGACGCGGTGACTCTCCAATAGTCTAATCCTGCACATGAACCGGGAGTCCCCTTGTTTCAAGCATGCAAAGAAAGGGGGGAAAGAGATGGGGGATTAAAATAGAGAAAACCCAAGTGGGTTAGGAGAGAGAAGAGAGAGGGGGAAGTGCGGAAATTTAAATAGAGAACCTACCTTGTATCTTGTTTATTTTGCGCGCGTTGCTTGTCTTCAGTCTTCGTCTTGATCTTCGTCTTCAATCTTCAAGAGCCGCCTTCAATCTTCAAACTTCAGATTGCTACTCTTCAAGTCTTCGAAGGAGGGTTGAAGGTTAGTGTATGAGTGTATGGGGGTGTGTATGAGTGTATAGGAGGCTAGGGTTTAGTGTATGGTGGCTAGGGTTTGGAAAACCTAAGGAAGCTAAGGTTTAGGGAGTGTTCGAGCTCTGTATATTGAATTATATGATTTTTAAACTGAGTTTCTAGACCCTTTTCACATTGGAGGAGGCTCTGTATTTATAGAGGGAGGAATACACTAGTGCCTATTACAGTGGCGCCAGGCCAAAATTCCTTCTGGTGACACTAGGAGTGGCGCCAGGCCAAATATTGGCTTGGCGCCACTACTAGTGGCACCAGCCAATTAGGAAACTATTAAGGTCGGCAAGCAACGTATCTTTGACTAGATTTGGGCGCCTATACTAGTGACTACCATGCAATTTTTAGCTTGGCTTCACTAGGAGTGACTCCGAAAAGTTCGAGAATGATTTGAAGGAGCCGGGAATGACCCAGAAGGCCAGAAAGGAGCAGGAATACTTAAAATAGTGTCCTGGAGCTATTTGACTTAAGAAATGAGGATAAGATGGGTCAGAAATGTTGACTGGGCCTTTAGGGGCAAAACGGTTAATCGGATCGGGAAACTGCCGGGACAGACTCAGACTGTCTCGAAAGAAGACTTAGGATCTGGAAACATTATTCAGAATGTTTCCGGAGGTTGCTGGTTTGATTTCCAGAGCCGGCATGGTCAGAAAAGGTGACCGGCCCACCAGGGGCAAAACGGTCATTTTGTACCGGGTTCGCCCGAACTGACTTGGAATGATCCGAAAAGGTAAAGGAAGGTTGAGAATACTATAAGAAGTAATCTCAGCGGGTTACCGGTTTGATACCCAGAGCCGGTGTGGTTCCCAAGGCATTCGGATGCCTAGGGGTGAAATGGTCATTTTGACTGGAAAGTCTCGGAAAAGGTCCAAAGGGCAGTTTGGTCATTTTTCACCGAAGTGGGCTAACGGACACTGGTGTTGACCTGGGTTTTGAGTGTTTCTGCCACTCTGACGGCGGTCGTCATGACACAGGGGTTTGTTGGCAATTCTCTATATCGACCTATTTGTGAGTATTTCCGCTACTCTAACGGTTTTGTGAGTAGTTTCGTTACTCGGACCATCTCAAGGAATAAACTGTCTCGAAAGAGGGATTGGAAAGAGGTCTTATCGTCTCCAAAAAGACGTGTCTGATTTGGAACCGTCTCGAGGAATAAACTGTCTCGAGAGTGGGATTGGAAAGGGGACTTACCGTCTTTGAAAAGACGTGCCTGGATTGGAGCCGTCTCGAGGAATAAACTGTCCCGAGAGACGGGTTGGAAAGGGGTCTTACCATCTTTGAAAAGACGTGCCTAGATTGGAACCGTCTCGAGGAATAAACTGTCTCGAGAGTGGGATTGGAAAGGGGACTTACCGTCTTCGAAAAGACGTGCCTAGATTGGAACCGTCTCGAGGAATAAATTGCCCTGAGAGAGGGATTGGAAAGGGGTCTTACCGTCTTCGAAAAGACGTGCCTGGATTAGAACCGTCTTGAGGAATAAACTATCTCGAGAGTGGGATTGGAAAGGGGTCTTACCGTCTTCGAAAAGACGTGCCTGGATTGGAACCATCTCGAGGAATAAACTGTCTCGAAAGAAGGATTGGAAAGGGGTCTTATTGTGTTCGAAAAGACGTGCCTGAATTGAAACCGTCTTCAGGAATAAACTGTCTCGAGAGTGGGATTGGAAAGGAAAGGACAATGCCTCTAAGGGCATTTTGGTCATTTTGCCTCTATTTGGGCTTGGTGGGCCCGCAAAGCGATAAACTGACGGGATTTGGACTTAGAGAGTTGGTTTCGGTTGAAATACACCCACAGTGACTTGAAAACAAGTCTGGACGGAGTGTAGACTGTCGAGCGGTCAAAAATGAGGTGCTTACAATGTGCATTGCATATGTATGTCATTGTATATTAGGGACATTCACAACCATCTTGTGAGAATCGATCCTTTACGGAATCTTTGCCTTGTAACCTTACTCCATCACCTGCTAGATGCTCTCTGACCAATTTATTCGTGTTTTCCCTTGGAGTGATCCCACCGGGTCATATCCACAATGATGACCCCAATAGGATAGATCCCGATAGAGAGAGCAACTTATGCGGCATTACATGAATCCTGCTAGGCAAACACTGACATCTTGAACAGTCTTTCTTGCGCACTAAGCTACGATAAAGCTAAAGCCAGGAATGCCCTAAGCGTTGCCTACTTTTTACAGTTTAGATTTTGGTAAACCCTACACATATATAAAAGACTTTGAGGATGCTTGCTCAATTTTTCAGGATAACTTATGTCCTTGGGAAGTTTTACTTTTAAAAATTTTTCCTTTCACTCTAAAAGACAAGGCTACGACATGGTTCAATACATTAAGCCCTATGTTTATTCACTCTTGTCATACATTGCAAGCGGAATTCTTGTAAAAGTTTTTCCCTGAACATAGAATAGAGGCGATTCGTTGCCACATTACTCAATTTGCTCCCATTCAAGGTGAAACCTTCTTCGAATGTTGGGAGAGGTTCAAAGAGCTGTTACATTTGTGTCCGCACCATGGGTTTGTCGACCGGCATATCATTAACACATTATATCTTCATTGACCCCTCAATTAAAAATGTTTGCAGAATCTAAGTGCCTAGGGCCTTACCCTGATAAGGATCCTACTGAAGCGTACAATTACTTTGATTACCTAACTAATTTGGCTAGAGTTTGGGCCACCACGGGAACCTAAAATAATGAAGCTAGACCCACCACACACACAGGGGTTACTTATAAACTTTGGGAAGTTAAAGATTTACAGGCTGGAGTTACCTCACTTTCACAAAAGTTAGAAGCTATGGAGCTAACTAAGGTTAATGCTATAGAGGTTGGGCTGTCTAGTTCACCATATTTAATATATGACACAATGGAGCATGACACTGCAGAATGCCTAGTCATACTAAGAGTTTGATTACCAATCTTTGGGAGTGGAATTTGAGATAGATCATATGGATGAGTTACTTGAAGAAATTCGGGAACAGGTAGAAAAGCATAAGAACCGCACTACCCCTAACATTGTGGAAATAGAAATAGTCAACTTGGGGAACATTGATAATCCAAAAGAGCTCAAAATCAGCACATGGCAAGTCCATGGGCAGCAGAAGAATTGCTGGAACTATTAGCCGCATACCTTGACGTCTTCGCCTAGTCTTATCAAGATATGCTAGGGTTAGATGAGTCTATTGTTGAACATGGACTACCTCTGGATCTTGAGATGAAGCCATTTAAGCAAAAGTTGCGAAGACTTAAGCCTGAATGGAGCCTAAAAGTGAAGGAGGAAGTGATCAAACAATTTAATGTCGGATTTCTACAAGTGGTGGAATACCCCCAATGGCTCGCCAACATTGTCTCGGTCTTAAAGACGAACGGAAAGGTTTGAATGTGTATCAACTTTCAAGATCTTAACAAGGTAAGTTTGAATGACGATTTCCCTTTGCCGCACATTGACCTCCTTATTAATAACACGGCGGGGCACGAAATGTTCTCATTCATAAATGGATTTTCAGGATACAACCAGATCAAGATAGTAGAAGAAGATCAAGAAAAGACTACTTTCACTACCCAATGGAGAGTGTATTGCTATTGGGTGATGCCCTTTGGGCTCTAAAATGCGGGGCAACTTACCAGAAGGTGACGGTGACCCTATTCCACGACATGATGCATTGAGAGGTGGAAGTCTATGTTGATGATATGATTGTAAATTCAAAGGTATGAGAAGACCACCTAGTCAATCTACGGAACGTATTCGGCCAACTCCGGAGGTACCAACTCAAGCTAAATCCGTCCAAATGCACTTTCGAGGTTTCTTCTGGGAAATTATTGGGGTTCATTGTCAACAAAAAAGAAATTGAGAACAACCCAACGAAAGTCAAATCCATTGTTGCAATGCCTCCCTCGAGGGGGAAAACGGAGATTCGGTCCTTTCTAGGGAAGTTAAATTTCATCAGCTGTTTCATCGCCTAGATGACTCACCTTTGCGAGCCAGTTTTCAAACTACTCAAGAAGGACGTTCCAAAAGAATGGAATGAAGACTGCCAGACTGTTTTTGAGAAAATCAAAGGGTACCTTCAGAAACCCCCAATCTTGGTGCCACCTACTCCAGGGAAACCACTTCTGATGTACTTAACCATTCTGGACACCTTCATAGGGTGTGTCTAGGGGTAACATAATGAAACTGGAAAGAAGGAACAAGCTAGCTACTATCTCAACAAGAAATTTTTGCCATATGAAGTGCAGTACTCAGTTCTGGAAAAGGCGTGTTGTGCCTTGGCTTGGGCAGCTCACTGGCCGCGACACTATAGGCTCTACCATATAACATTTCTCATCTCTCAAGTAGATCTGATCAAATAAATCTTTGAAAAACCAACTCTATCCAACAGGATTGCCCAATGGCACATGATCTTATCAAAATTTGACATCACCTTCACTACTCGCAAGGCAGTCAAGGGTAGGTGATAGCCAATTATCTCGTTGAGAATCCCATAGAAGATTACCAGCCAATGGAGCCTCATTTTCTTGACGAGAACATACTATATGTTGAAATTGAAACCAGGAAGACAAAAGTGCTAGGTTGGAAAATGTACTTCGATGGGGCTTCAAACAAAAAGTGGGCCGGAATTGGGGCAGTAGTAGTATCAGAAACAGGCAATCACTATCCCATCGTAGTCAAGTTAAAATTGGACCTCTGTACTAACAACATCGCCGAATATGAGGCCTGCGTCCCAGGCTTAAGATTAGCCATAGAGATGAAAGCTGACGAGCTAGTCGTATTTGGGGACTCAGACCTGGTCATTTAGCAATCTAAGGAGGTGTACCAAACCAGAGATGCCAAGCTCTCCTCATACCACCAGCAGATCAAAGACCTGTGCCAAACGTTCCAAACATAGACTTCCGCCACATCCCTCGCATAGAGAATAGCTTTGCTGATGTCTTGGCCACCCTGGCTGAAGCCATTAAAGTAGACAACGGAACAGAGATCCCGCCGCTCCAGATCTTCATCAAAGATGCCCCCTCTTATTTTCTTCATGCTAGAATTGAGCCAAATGGTCGAGCGTGGTTTTATGACATTATGAGGTATATGCAGCTAAAAGAGTTTCCCAACCAAGCTTCTCACAACGATCAGAAAACCATCTGCAAAATGGACAAGCACTACTTTATAGTGGGGAATAAGCTCTTCAAAAGGTCTTTGTTTGGCCCACTGAAATGCGTAGACGCTACGGAGGCTAGAAAAATCATGGAAGAGGTACATGGATGAACCTGCGGCCCCCACATGAATGTCCATACCCTTTCCAAGAAGATCATCAGAACAGGTTACTATTGGTTAACTATGGAATCAGACTGCATCTTGTATGTTCTACGGTGCCACAAGTGTCAAGTATATGGGGATATGATCAAAGCCCTATTAACTAAGCTCCAGTTTATGTCAGCACCATGGCTTTTCTCCATGTGGGGGATAGACATGGTAGGCCCCGTCACTCCCAAGGCTCCCAATGGCCACCAGTTCATCCTGGTTGCTATAGATTACATCACCAAGTGGGTAGAGGCAGTCTCGTATACCTAAGTTACGAAGAGGGTAGTCGATAAGTTCATTAAGAATCACATTATTTGCTGATTTGGAATCCTAGAGTCCCTCATATCAGATAATGCCTCCAATCTAAATAATGAGATGATGTCTCGGCTCTGCTCCGAGTTTTATATCACTCGCCGAAATTCTGTTGCCTATCCTCCGTAGATGAACTGAGCAGTAGAAGCAAATAATAAGAATATCGAAAGGATCATCTGAAAAATGATTGACAACCATTGGAACGGGCAAGAGAAGCTCCATTTTGTACTAATGGCTTACCGAACAACCATGAGAGTATCAACAAAAGGAACCCCATATGAGCTGGTTTATAGGACGGAAGTCGTTCTCCCAATTGAAGTGGAAATCCCATTCCTGAGGATCATGATGGAAACAAAGCTAAAAGAAGCAGAATGGTTTTAGGATTGCCTTGCTCAAATTTGCTTACTAGATGAGAAACAGTTGACAGCTATCCACCATGCCCAGTACTACAAAAAGCAGATCATCCAAACCTTCCATAAAAAGGTTCGACCCCGATCCTTTCAACCAGGGGATCTTGTATTTAAAGAAAATTCTCTCGAACCAGAAGGAAGCCTGGGGAAAGTTTGCCCCCAATTACGAAGGGCCATTCATAGTAAAGAAGGTGCTAACTAGAGGAGCTCTCATTCTAGAAGAAATGGAGTATTTCCAACCTTTGAATCCAACCTTAGTCGACTCCGAACCAGTTTCATTGTTTCGCTGTTCAAATAACCATTTTGCTCTTATAGGGTCGATTACCCTTTTCAACTACACCGACACTAATTATCAAACCAGTTATCTTTGAGACACTGTTTTAGGGGTTTTCGTCCATCCTTAAATTTTGGATCATTCTTGGACTTTTCAGAATCATTCCTAGTGGATCCAGGCTAAAAATTACATGGTAGTCACTAAGGGTCAAAATATCTGTTTCTTGCTGCCTCAAAAGTTTCCCAAAGGGACTGGCACCCCTAAGCCAAAAAATGGCCTAGCGCCACTCCTAGTGGTGCTAAGCTTAAAAACTAACTGGTGCCACTGCAACAGGTGCCAATTCCTATTCCAATTGCCTATAAATATAGACCTCTTCCTTTGTAAAAAGGATCCACAAACTTAATCTAGAAATGCTTCCTCGTTGAAAACAGGCTTCGAAACCCTAGTTTTCTTGAGTCTCCTTCAAACCCTAGGCTCCTAACACTCCATACACACAAACCCTAGCATTTATACACTCCATACACTCAAAAACAAGCCTCCAAGCATTCATTAAAAATCAAGTGTTGCGTGTTAGAAGCTCTTAAAGCTCTCAAAGTCCAAAGTTTGGATTCAAACCCTAAATTATTTTCTCAATAAATTACAATTCTATAATGATTTTAGCCATTCCATGGTTAGGGTTTCTTTAGGAAAGTGTTATATTCATTAGGATCATCAAGGTCCTAATCTTATTTCCAAACCCTAATTGTGTTCAAAATCATAGCCCTAGAATGGTCCTAATCCTTTCATAGTTAGATTCATTTTAGGAAAATGGGATATTCAAGAGACTTGCAAAAGTCTATATTCAAATCTTTCCAAAATATTTTTTGCAAATCCACTTCCTAAAAAACTCTCTTCAAAGATCTACAGTCCAAAAGCTCCTTCTCTTGGAGTCCAAGTTAAGCCCTATAATCCATGATTAGGAAGCCCTAATTCCTTTTTTAAAAATCATGACTTTCTATTTGCCTCAAATCACAACTTTTGAAAACCTTTTTCTACATAAAATCATAGATTTCAAATTCAAGATTTCCCAAACGAAAACTTTCTCATTTCGAGTCAAATCAAATATTCTAATTTTGGAAACTAAATCAAATCCTCTATTTTTTGAAATAAAATTCAAATTTTTGCTTTAGGAAACAGAAATAAAATCTTTCCTAACTTCAATATTTCTAAATTTCAAAACTTCCTTTTTCAAAGCTTTCCAAATTCCAACTTTCCTAATTTTAAAATTTCAAATCTTATTTTCAAATTTCAAATCTTTCAAAATTCAAACCTTTCTTAAATCACGACTTTGCTAAAATGAATTTTTCTACATTCAAATATTTCCAAAATCAATTCTTTTCTTTGACAAAAACTTTTCTCAAATGGAAGCTTTCCTAAAATAGAACCTTCATAATTCAAAGTTTTCCTAAGTTCAAGTTTTCCAAATTTTAACTTTCCATATTCTTCCAAATCAAATATTTTCAAATCAAGTCAAATCTTTACAAGTCTTTTCTAAATCAAGTGTTTCTAAATCAAATCAACTCTTTTCCCAACCTTTCTTAAATTCGACTTTCCTCAATTCAAAACTTTTCAAAAATAAAACTTTCCTAATTTGGAATTTTCCTAATTCGAGACTTTCCTAAAATTAAACTTTGTAAAGTCAAACTTTTCAAATCAAGCCCTTCCAATTCAATTGCATGCTCCAACCCTAGGTTACTAAAGTCCTAGGATGTCAAAGCCTAAGTTCAATCCCTCACCCTAAGTCAGGGAGCTCCAACTCTTTTCTAAACCAAATTGGTTTTCAAACTCCAACTCAAGTCAAGATGACTTTAAAGTTCAATTCAAGCTTTTCAAATCAAAGTCAATTTCAAATCCACCAATCAAAGTTCAAAATCAAACATTTTCAAGTCAAACTTTTCAAAGACTTCAAAGTGTCTATTTTCAATCAAACCCTGGGGCCGAACTACGACTGACCTGATTCCATCCTAACAAAGGGATACGTAGGCAACCCTGCGGTCACAACCTTTTTCAAGTTTCCAATTCCCCAACCTTTTTTTAAAATTCCAATCCTCTATTTCAAAATCAATCTCTTTTCAAATCTTTTTCTTGCACTTGCATATCATGCATCATATAATTCTTTTCAAAGTAAATAGCATTGGACATTAGATAATCAGAGATTCTAAATGAGTGAACCTAGGGTAAAAAGGCATGTAGGTACCGCAAGAGCAGGATAGGGTCATAGCCTAGTGCATCTTCCCTATATGTAACCAACCCCCATATTATAGATCACTATTTTCAAAAGACTAAAACCGAAGTTATTTTTCAAAAAGGGCTTAAACATTTTCCAAAGGTGGTCAAACAACCTATTTTCTTCAAAAACCCTCTTTTAAGGAAGTTTTTCAAATCCTTTTCAAAAATCCTAAGTTTAATATTCGGATTACACTTAGTTTTCGGTAACCTAACTCACCTTAACAAAGTTAGTTAGCGACTCTAAATCTTTTTCAAAAGCCCTTATTCAAATCAATTTCTAATTTAAACCTAGTCGCACTCGCCCTTCTAGGATGATGAGTTCTAACGACAGAGTGCTGTGCATTTTTCGCACCGTTCTCGAGAGCAAAAAAAAGGGGCATGACAATATTTCATCGAGGAGCGTGCATGAAAATAAGCTTTAAGTGTTTTTGAAAATGGCAATTTTTGTGCCACATGATCATGGCTTCCAGGAAGTGACCTCCTCAATTGAAGCGTACTGTTGGGAGTTCCTTCAGACAAGCTTCAAAGAATTTCCTAATTTACGCATTTCTCAAGTCGTTTGACGATGTGTTTTAATCAAGAAATTGAACAAAAATTTAACCTTGGCAAAGTATCTGTGAGACCCTTCAAGAAGTGGCAACCTTTGGGCCATGCGATCGGATGCTTCGAGAAGCGATCTTTTCAATTGAGCTACAGCGATGGAAACACCTGTGGAAAGGCTTTTGAAAATTCTCAAATTTACACATTTTTTAAGTCATTTGATAGTGTGTTTTAATCAAGGAATTGGAAAAAAGACAACCCTAGCAGAGCGTCAATGAGATGCTCCGGGAAGCTTTTGTTGACTTAGAAGTATTTCAAGTCAAGGACTCAATTGGAAATGGATGGGGAAGTCCATCAGAGTATCCCAATGAATGCCGGTTTGGTACCTAAAGCCGGTGTGGTTTAGGAAGTGCCCGACCTACTAGGGGCAAATGGTTATTTTGATCAGAACTTGTCGAAATGTGACCAAAATGATTTGAGTGGCATAACGAACATGCCAGACTGTCTAAGAATAGTTATGGAAGCTAGATTTATCGTCTCGAGGAATTGGTGCTTTCTCGAAGGATGTGCCAGATGCCTAGGGGTAAAACAATCATTTTAATTAGGTACCACGGGAATGGGTCCGGAGTCGACTGAAATGGCATATTGAACATGTTGGACTGTCCAACGATAGTCTGGAAAAGTGGACTTACCATCTCGGGGACTTGGTACTTTCTCGAAGATGTGCTAGTTGGATAGATTTATCTTCTTGAGGAGTTTGTACTTTCTCGTAAGACGTGCCATCATGGCCAAGGGGCATGTTGGTTATTTTTCACCGAGATAGGATATCAGGCGTCGATGTTGACCTAGGTTTACAAGTGTTTCCGTCACTTCGACAGTTATGATGGCTTGGTTTTCAGAGGTCTTTCTTTTTTTCAATAAACGTGCCACGGCCAAGAGGCGCATTCAATCCCGTGACACTGGGTGGTTTAATGGCAAAACCCGTGTCGACCTGGTCAGTGTTCTTGTCACTCCAATAGCTTAAAAGTTTGTGAATGTTTCTATCACTCTGACAATTTAGTATTGGTTCCGGAGACTACTTGATCTCGAAAAACTATCGGATGCCAAGGTGCATAATGGATATTTTACAATGGCAGGCTAGCAGGCGCCAGAAGTAAACTTTTTATGGTTTGTGAGTGTTTCTTTCACTCCGATGGTGTGATAATTTGTGAGTGTTTTCGTCACTTCAATGGTGTTTGGCATTAGTTCCAAAGACCGATCGATCCCAAGAAGTTGCCTGGAGTGCCTAAGGGTATTTTGGTCATTTGGCTTCAATTAGGCCTAACAGGCCTAGGAAGTGACCGATTGACTTGGTTGGAGTTTGGTAGTGTTCTGTTTTTTTACTAGAGAGAATTGATTTGAACTGGAGATTGCCGAGCGGGCAAAAATAGGATGCTTACAACTGCCCCTCTTTTTATATCTTTGCTTATTCAAAACAAAAAATGATAAAGTAAGGGTCCCATTTTGATCACAAGGTGATCAGAGGAACTGGAGTTGTTAGAATTTGAAATTTTGAGTTTAAAAGCTAGATTTTTGAAATCTGGAATTTTGAAAACTTGATTTTGAAACGATTTTAAAATTAATTCTTCTTGAACTAACATTACGACCAATGGAATCACTCCTTTAGGGAGATTCAAGGTTTTGAAATTAATACTTTGAAATTGAAGATGATTTTTTTGAAAGCTGTTGAAATTGATTTTTTTTTAACCGACATTCCGACCAATGGAACGACACTCCTTTAGGGAGATTCAAGGTTTTTGAAATTGAAGATGATTTTTTTAAAGTTGTTGAAATTGATTTTTCTTGAATTGACATTCTGACTAGTAGAACGACACTGCTTTAGGAAGATTGAAGGTTTTTGAAATTGATGAAATTGAAGATGATTTTTTGAAAGTTGTTGAAATTGATTTTTCCTAAACTGACATTCCGACTAGTTGAACGACAAACCTCTAGGGAGATTTAGGGTTTTTGAAATTGAAGATTATTTTTTTAAATGATTTTGGAATGATTTTCTGTAATAGATGGATTTGGATTTGAATTGAAAGGGCTTGAAAAACTTTTGAGGATAAATTTTGAAATTGGAATTGTTTTTTTTCAAAAAAAATAGGCTTTTTGAGGCAAAAGTCTGAAAACTCAAAATTAGAAAAGTTAGGCTTTTTGAGGCAAAAGTTTGAAAATCCAAAATTTTTTAGAACAAGACTTTTTGAGGTGGAAGCTTGAAAATCCAAAATTTTTGAAAAGCGATTTTTTGAGGCGAAAGCTTGAAAACCAAAAATTTGTTTTGGAACGGGGCTTTTGAATCATAAGGTTTGGGAAACTTGAGAAATGTTTTTGAGATTAAACTTTTTGAATAAAAAAGTTAGGAAAATCAGAGAGTGTTTTTGAAGTTAAACTTTTTGAAAGAAAAAAGTTAGAAAATCGAGACAATGTTTTCAAAACGAAACTTTTTTTTTTAAGGAAAAAGTTTGGAAAACCTGAAAAATGATTTTGGAATGAAACGTTTTTGAAGAGAAAAGTTAAAAAACCTAGAAAGGTGGAAACCAATTGAAAGGGATTCATTTGAACTCAAAATTTAGAAATATTTTTATTAAATATATATATTTTTTTGAAGATGAGGGGTAGAAAACTTGTTTTTGACTCGAAACATGAGAACTCTTAAAGACAAAATGTTTAGAAAATTCATTTTGACTTGAAATTGTTGGATGTTTTTAAAGCAAAGCATTTAGGAAATTCATTTTGACTAAAAAATTGAACTCTTGAAGACAAAATATATAGAAAATTTATTTTGACTCGAAACTTAAACTCTTAAAGACAAAATGTGTAGAGAATTCATTTTGACTCGGAACTTTTGTTTTTTATTTTATTTAATTTTTTGTATAAAAGCAAAACATTTAGGGAATTTGTTTTGACTCAAAACTTGAAACTTTTTGAAGAAAAATTTTAGAAAAACATATTTAGCTTTTGAAAGTTGATTTTGAATTTGAAAGGAGGCAAGAGCTTTGATCTTCAGAATTTGAAACCTTTGTAGAAAAGGTTTTGAAAGTTATTGAAATAGACTTTGAAATTTGAAAGTCTTTGTAGATGAAGCTTTTAAAGTTTTTCGACTTTTGAAAATAGAATTTTTTGTTTGAAAGAAAATATGAGCTTTCGCTTTTGAAGTTGATTTTGAAATGATTAGGTAAGAATTATACATTGGCTTTATCTTGAAATTTTGGTGAGGAGCTGAGCCTTGCGAGTCATGAGAGAATGCTTGGTGTTTACTTGATTGTTGAATTTTGCTTTTGGTAGGCATGACAGGATTCTAGTTGACATGTCTTCTGAGGAATTTTGCTTCTCTGAAGTCGAGCATCTTGAGTTTGTTTCTGGAGAGAGTGAGAATTCTTTCTCTTTTGAAAAGTTTGAGGTATCTGGAAGGTCGAATATCCTTGGTCGGTTTATCTTGGATGGATCAATTGGTTTGAAATTGAATGGGAGGTGTAGGGTGGGACATTGCCCTAGTTTTAATGATTTGAGAAGGTTGAATCAGGACATCCAAAGTTGATTAGGGAGATCTAGGGTGGGTCTTCGCCCCAATCTTCATTGTTTGAAAAAGGCTGAAATATTTTATTTAAAGTTTTCGCAGGAAGTTAGAACGATGTATGTTATACTCATGGATGGATACACAAATTAGACAAGCCCACCGTTGGATTGGATTACACATGTCACGATCCAAACCGTTGTCCTAAAAGGTGAATATAATTCAAATATTCAATAACGTGTGGAAGGACTAAGTACGAAAAGGAAATATTTTTCAAATTTGGCATCAGTAGTGGGGCGGGCGCTAATAATATTACAAGCCTGCCCACGCTAACGCAAGTGGGCCCCACAGAATCTCTCTTATTTGGTGAAGTGCCCTAGTGGGTGCCAGTAATTGGGGTACGTCCATCTAAAGAGCCTATATAAATAGGCTCCCCTCCCTCTTTGATGGCTGCATCACTACTTCTGTAAATCAGAAGGGGTAACAATGAATATATATGTCTGCGGGGTGTCATTCGTCGAGATTATCAGAATCTTTAAAAAAAATCATAAGGCAGACTACTATTGGATTTCGAAACACGAAGAAGAGGTACAGTGATTATGGAGATACGTCGAGAAAACAGAAGTTCAGACTGACTGTGTACAGCAGGATTCCACCGCTTTATGGAAGGAGTATGATGCGGGAGAAACGATGTTTGACCGTAGGACAACCCATCGTGTGCAATCACGATGGCGACCTTTGGCATTTAAATATTATTTCAGCTGGGGCAACAGCTAATCAGAGGCAAGGGGATGCATGCTACATTAGAAATGTGCCCATTAAAGGAAAAATATGGCCCGGAGAAATGAAGGCAAATCAATGCAATCATGTAGTGCTATTTGTAATCCGAGATAACAGACCCGCTAGTACTGTGCCGTCATGGAGCGAAGTATTCGATCAATAAGGCGGTGAGCCATTTAGGGCCATGATCAAGAGGGGTAATTTAACACGTTTTAGTGTGATAACCCGCAAGTTGTACCGCTTGAAAGTAGGATAGATGTTAAATGAGGGGGAAGCACATGAAGCATTCATTAACGTTAGACGCACTTTGAATAAACTGTCGAAGTTTAAGGACGCCAGTGGAGGGGAGTACTCAAATATGACGCACAATGCTATATTATTGGCATGTGCAACGACGCAACCGGCGTCCACTGCAAATATAAACATAAACTGTAGGATTAACTTTAAAACCTGATGAAATATGTATTAGATTAATAAGGTAACGCCAGTTACACATTTGACATATTTAAAAAAAAAACTTCATTGATGGTTACATTTAGTAGATTACATCGGAACTACTCTTTGAACATTACAGAGAATTGACTTCTCCATGACATATCTGGGTTACAAAGCACAATACACGGAATATCGCCTTTCATGTGTACCAGTTTGCCGTATTTCATATTAGCCTTAAAATCCATCTGAGCCTTGAGCAGTTCCTTTAGAGGCTTACAATTTCGAAACTCTATATCATCGATGATGTTATACTTTGCGTGGTTAGAGTAACCTCTGAAGTCCATCCATCCAGAGAAATAGTTGTGTGGGGCTATAGACCTCACCCACTGCGTCTTCCCAGTTCTGTTGAGACCTTCTATAACTAGACTCGTTGGCCGGCCTGCTTTGTTGAAACAACATATATTAGTTAGCATCCATGTCTGTAAAATATCAAGAAGATTGGGAAAGTCAAGATATTTGGATACGTACGGTTCAGGAATGGGAGGCCATTTGTAATTGGCGTAATACTGGAGACGCTGTAATTGAGTAGCAAAAATATATGGATGCTCCTTCTCGCAGAGTGATAGAAATTCAGAAACAGAAGTTGATTCTGCTAAGATGGATCCCTAAATAGCATCCTTGGTTTTAGTGGAACATTCGAAGAAATCTTTGAACTCTCCCCATTCAACGAAGTTGTCGTCTTTGGCGATGTAGTCTCTAACGACTGTCGAATTTTTTGCTGTTTGCATATTTGGATGATAGGAGGAGGTTGTGGACTGCATATCCCATCTCCTTTTGTTGGTAACGGAGATTGCTCGTTCAAATTGAAGGAGACAGTGGAGATGTGGTGTGCCATCACTGTGAAGCTCTTCAGCAACACAAATATATGTTAGATTGGAATGTAATAACTTCAGCTTATCTAAAACAAACGGACCTGATAGAGGGCAACGGGAATATGCAAGAAATAGTGCCTTAGCATTAACTCGGAATGAATTTGGTTCACGGGGCATTGTGGTAAGTAGAAATCAAAATAGAAGCACGAGCAGATCACGTGCACACTATCGAGGTAACTTTTTGAAAGACTTTCTCCTAATGTGCATCGAGTATCGAGTGTTTATTATTATATATAGCATATTACTTGGCAAGCCCGCCGTTGGATTGGATTACACATGTTGCGATCCAAACTGTTGTACTAAAAGGTGAATATAATTCAAATATTCAATAATGTGTGGAAGGACTAAGTACGAAAAGGAAATATTTTTCAAATTTGCCATCAGTAGTGGGGCGGGCGCTAATAATATTACAAGCCCGCCCAAGCTGACACCAGTGGGCCCCACAGCATCTCTCTTATTTGGTGAAGTGCCTTAGTGGGTGCCAGTAATTGGGGTACGTCCATCTGAAGAGCCTATATAAATAGGCTCCCCTCCCTCTTTGATGGTTGCATCGCTACTTCTGTAAATCAGAAGGGGTAACAGCGAATATACATGTCTGCGGGGTGTCATTCGTCGAGATTATCAGAATCTTTAAAAAAAATCATAAGGCAGACTACTATTGGATTTCGAAACACGAAAAAGAGGTACAGTGATTATGGAGATACGTCGAGAAAACAGAAGTTCAAACCGACTGGGTATAGTAGGATTCCACCGCCTTATGGAAGGAGTATGATATGGGAGAAACGATGTTTGACTGTAGGACAACCCATCGTGTGTAATCACGATGGCGACCTTTGGCACTTAAATATTATTTTAGCTGGGGTAGCAGCTAATCAGAGGCAAGGGGATGCATGCTACATTAGTAATGTGTCCATTAAAGGAAAAATATGGCCCGAAGAAATGAAGGCAAATCAATGCAATCATGTAGTGCTATTTGTAATCCAAGATAACAGACCCGCTAGTACTGTGCCATCATGGAGCGAAGTATTCAATCAACAAGGCGGTGAGCCATCTACGGCCATGATCAAGAGGGGTAATTTAACATGTTTTAGTGTGATAGCCCGCAAGTTGTACTGCTTGAAGGTAGGATAGATGTTAAACGAGAGGGAAGCACATGAAGTATTCATTAACATTAGACGCACTGTGAATAAAGTTTCGAAGTTTAAGAACGCCAGTGGAGGGGAATACTCAAATATGACGCACAATGCTATATTATTGGCATGTGCAACAATGCAACCGGCGTCCACTGCAAATGTAAACATAAACTGTAGGATTAACTTTAAAACCTGATGAAATATGTGTTAGATTAATAAGGTAACGCCAGTTACACGTTTGATATATTTAAAAAAAAGCTTCATTGATGGTTACATATAGTACATTACACTAGAACCACTCTTCGAACATTACAGATAATTGACTTCTCCATGACATATCTGGGTTACAAAGCACAATACACGGAATAACGCCTTTCAAATTTGGTATCAGTAGTGGGGCGTCTCGAGCATCTTGAGTTTGTTTCTGGAAGGAGTGAGGTTTCTTTCTCTTTTGAAAAGTTTGAGGTATCTGGAAGGTCGAATATCCTTGGTTGGTTTATCTTGGATGGATCAATTGGTTTGAAATTGAATGGGAGGTATAGGGTGGGACATTGCCCTAGTTTTAATGAATTGAGAAGGTTGAATCAGGACATCCAAAGTTGATTGGGGAGATCTAGGGCGGGTCTTTGCCCCAATCTTCATTGTTTGAAAAAGGTTGGATTATGTTATTTAAAGTTTTCGCTGGAAGTTAAAACGATGTATGTTATACCCATAGATGGATACACAAATTAGACAAGAATATAAATAAATGTATGTACGGGTTTATACAGGGATTGAAATGAATACACATTATACTTTTTGATGATTGAATATAAAGATACAAGTTATACTTGGATATTAAAGGAATGCACAAGCTATATAGGAATTAGAATGAATGCTTGTCATACTTTCTGATGAATGCACATGTTTATACAGGAATGTAATTAAATGAATGTAATAGTTTTTTTTATGAATGCACAGGATTATGCAAGAATGGAATTAAATGCATGTCATACTTTTTTTATGAATGCACAGGATTGTAAACGATTTAAAACGAATGCATGTCATCCTTAATGCACAGGATTTTACAAGTTTGCATGTCATACTTTTTGATGAATGCACAGGTTTATACAGAACAAGGATTAAATGCATGTCATACTTTTTGATGAATACATTAATAGATATAAACTACACATGAATTGAATGGATGTACAGGTTATATATGTCATGAATGCACAAGTACTACATGTATATAGGTTATTTACGAAGAATGGCCCAAGATTGCCTCAGGGCCTATACTCTCGGGATTCTGTTTTCCTTTCGAGATCTTGCCCCTTCGGTTTTGTCCCATTCTTATTAAGGTGTGATAGCATTTGCACCATTCTCAGGGGATCTTGACCTTTTGGTTCACCAGCTGCTATCTTATCCCTCCTTTCTATGGAGTTATTGTTTGGGGATTTTCTGTCCTCAATTGGCTTTCTCTCTTAGATCTTCAAATTCTACCGTAGCTTAAGCGACAACTTGCCTGCCCTTTGCACAGTGATAAATAGCTTGGCTCTCAATCTGAGAAGATTTTTTTTAGGATTGTAATGTAGGCCGGGTTTAGGGGTTGTAAGAAATGAAGGCATACTTAGGCTCAAAAATTTTCTTTTAGTGGATTGTTTAAATCAAAACCATTTGAGCACACCTTGAGGCATGAGATTGCCCCTGCATTCCTTCCTGTCTCTTCTTTTTTTTTTTTTTTTTTTTAAAACTACTCGTCTTGGTATTATTTAGGCTTATTTGAATTAAGCAATTTTCTTTGATCATAGAGTATTTTGATTTGGACCGTAGCACATGCTAGGTTAAGTGGTTTATGAATGGAAGGATATAGACACTCAAATATTATCATTTGCGCGGTTCTGAAAGACCCGTGATCACTTTTGACAATTTAACTTCCATTTCCTTCTTTCTTCTTTCCTTCTTACTCTTTTTATTCTTCTGGGTCGTTCTCTCCTTTCTGATTAGAATTCTTTATCAAGAAATTTGTTTCTATGCTAACTTTTACAGATGCCGACTTTTTCATTTCTATTTTTGGATGGCATTACCTTCTCTTGAAGACCACCACTAACACACTTTTTTTTTTATTGTTCTTCTAAAATCTTCTTTACATCTAAAAACTTGCTTCTATGCATGCTCTTAGGGATGTCATCGATACTGTATCATCTTGGAAATCACCATCTTCATCGGGCACTCATTAGTTCTCGTTTAGGGTTTTTGCCTTAACACAATGTGGGCGGTGATCATCGGGTCAATTTTCTTGAGAAAATGCAACCGGCTCAAGTGGGCTTTGCAAAGGGATTTTTTTTTTTTTATTGTATGGTGGCAGAATTGAGGGTCTTTCATCCTTTTAAATTGAATTTCTTAGTCCATAAAACCTTTTTAAAAAATTTTAGATAGTATTCTAAATAAAACCTTATACTTTCTATTGAATCAACCATTGAGTGCTTACCCCAATGTAGGGGATGGTTCTAGGTTTGCGAATATCTGAATGGAAATCTCTTACAACTCTAATGGGTTGAGCAAAGGGAAGTGTTTACTTCTTTTGGATGGATAAAACAATGGCTTCTCATCTCTTTTAAGACTCAAATGTCACTTAAGTGTCACTTCTTCAATAAGGTCCACACTTCTTTGTTGAGTATATCTTCCTCCTTTCTTTCACTCTCTGTCTTTCTTTCAAAGGTTTTAACCTCCGCTGAATGGGTTGCCCATGCTATCCCATCTTTCAAGTCGAGTTATTACATATTAGGGAAGAATCCCTAAAAACAATCATTATGTACAAGAGTATGTGTCAAATGGAATGAACTGGAGTCCTTCATTTTTATTCTTTTTTAAATGGCATGGCCTTAATTGAAAGCATAAGCACAAAACAGAAATAAAGACAGAAAAAGTAAAAGATATGAAGGAAAGTATATGAATCCAAAAAACATCCTTTCTCCTTGTTGGTTTTAGAAGCCCCTCAAACGGGTTTCAGGATTATCCCGACATTTTCTACCCTCCATCTTCCAAGTGTGTTGTTAAGCTATGCGGGGTGGATTGAGGTGTTGTTTGTAATATTCAAGGACCCGGTAATGGCGTTGTAATTTTGGATCTCCTCTTTCTTCTTTCTTTTTTCCGCTCTAGGAGCGATGCCCAAGCTACCCTTGAGGACTTGCAATTTCTCAATGTTATCATTTCCTTTGCCGTGACTATCTGGATCAACCTCATCTCCCGTGATAAAATTGATAGAGTGGTCTGGCAATGGATAGGGAACGACCGGAGTTGGGTTGGCTTCTTGTGTACCAATAACTTTTGAGTCAATTAGGTCCTGAATTTTATGCTTTAAAGAAAAGCACTCCTCAGTATCATGACCTTGGCCGCCCAAATGGTATTCGCAGGTTGCTGCCGAGTTAAAGGTGGTTGGTAAGGGATTAGGTAAACCTGAGCAGGTATAGGTTTCAGGTGTCCTGATGCTAGGAGGCCATAATAAGTTATGGTTTGTGTACAAGCAATTTTAGTAAAGACTTGGTCTCTCCAGCTCACTCTCCTAGGATGGAAGGGTGTCCTAGATGTTTCTAAAGGTTGGGGATCAAGTTTTGGCGTAATAGTAGCTGGGTCAATGGCTTGGAAATCAAGGAGGTTTTGGACTTTGTACTTCGAAGTAGGACAATTTTCTGTGTCATGGCCAGATGAGCTGGAATGGAATTCACATGATAGGCTAGGCTTATATGATTAGGGGGTCAGGTTGAAGACTGGTCTGGGAGGTACTAGAGCAAGATGTTTAGCTTGGCAAAGTCGTTGGTAGGCAGTGATTAGAGAACAAGCCAACGAGGTGTAATCCCGATCTTCTCCCTTGGCCATCTTTCGGAGGATAATGCGCTCCTCGTGGGTTTGGACCTGAAGAGCTTATGCCTGCTCATCGGGTATTATACCTGCATGGGATAGGAGTAAAGAGAGCATTGCTTCCATTTTGGTCATCCTCTTCCCAAGTCTTATTACTTCTTCTAGTAATTGAGCATGGCCTTGCTTGAGGGCCAAGGTTGGTGATACATTAAATGGCTCCATGGATGTTTTTTTATTCTGAAATGAAGTAATTGTTCCTTTCTATCTTAGCCTTAGATGGTGGCTTTCACTAAAAAAAATCTCTACAAACATTGGCTTGGCTTTTGATCTCTGTAGAAATGGGGCAAGGTAAAGAGAAAGTATAAAACAAGAAAAAGAGAAAGTTAATGCCTTAACTTGGAAAGTTTTGTGCAATACATGTCTTAGGTGTGCCCCTACTTTTTGAAGGGGACTAAGAATGATGTTTTTTAGATAAGAGGTGCTCTTGTATGCAATATTGTACCTATACGATCATGTCCATTCATTCATTCATACATTCATTCAGTGAAAGTAAGAAATACATTTTCATTGCATTTTATTTTTGTACATAAAAGTACATTTAGAGGGAAGGGGAACACTTTCCAAAGGACTTTTTGCCTATTTATTGGAACTCTAAACTACTTTTGAGTCCTCGGATCCGTCTTCTTTGATGGAGTTTAGTGAGAGACCTTACTTCACGGCTACCCCTTGTCTTCTTGGCAATCCTATCTCTATGAGCAGAAGGGATTAGAGCTACTCTTATAGGATGAGATTTGATGCATGTTTTGCTTAGAACCTTTAGGAATTTTGGTAGTCTTTGATTTGAATGAGAGTGGTTTTGGACCACTCTCTTCGGGTTTATCATATGCATGGAATGCAATGACTTGAGTTACTTTGAAACTCTTATCTTGAAATGGATAATTGATGCATGAGTAGTATGATGTTTGCATAGCAATAAAAAATGCATGAACAGTATAATAGCAGGAATTAAGTAGTTTAACTGGACAAAAAGTAAGGAAAAGTAATACGGTTGCCCTTTCCTCCTTGGTTTTGAAATTAACGCATGTGTCTTAAATCAGGCAAAGGTTCGGCTATGCATGAGGTGTTACATGAGCATGAGGTTGGGGGTTACTAATGCTTCCTAAAAAGCTCGGTTCCCAAACCTTCAAACCTCCGATGTCCACCACCGAAAGGGTGAACCCCATCTTTGGTTGGTGGTTTGCGTGGGGGAACTATCAAGAAGCCATCAGCTAAGAAACAAACACTGCATCTGCCGATAACCAGTATGTTGTTCCCCCCTCTAACTAGAAGGGTAGTAACCAGGTAATAATGCAAAGATGAATGATATGCAAGTGCACCAAGTGTGTGTGAAATTTTTTAAAATGAAGGAAAGGACCCAATAACACACATCAATCATGTTCATTCATTGCATTTATGGCAGTTAAGATGATATAAAATAAAGTGTGAACAAGGGTCCACCTACAAAAGAAATGCACAAAATTAGTACCTTTATGAAAAACCCAATGCAAGATAAAATGGATGATCAATGCAAAATCATGAATATGGAGAGCAATGCAAGAGCATGCATGTAAATGTTAATGCAAGAGCATGAATGTAAAAGTCAATGCAAGAGCATAAATACTATACAATGAAATATAAGTGAGGACACTTATCAAAAACTTTTTGGAAAATAGTGTTTGATTTGGAACACTTATGATTTTGAAAACTTTTAGAAGTTTGAAAATTTTCAAAAATTGGATAGAACTGGACAAAATAACCAAAGATTATGGGTGAGTGGAGGATGAAGAGACATGACAATGGCCTAACCCTCTAAGTAATCCCCAGCGGAGTCGCCAGCTGTCGCGCCCCAATTTTAACTAAAGCTTTCTTGGGTCGGAAAAAGCACGGTACTCTCTCCATTAGAACTTACTCTCTTAAAAGGACAAGTGTGACGGGGGTTTGAACTTGAAAACTTATATTTCATTTGAATAAGGGCTTTTGAAAAAGTTTTAGAGTCGCTGCCTAACATAGTTAAACATGTGCTAGGTCACCTAAAACTAAGTATAACCTGAAGACTAGACTTAGGTTTTTCGAAAAGGTTTTGAAAATGTCCTTTTTAAGAAGGTTTTTAACAGCCTTTTATAAGCACTTTTGAAAACATGACTCTGGTTTTAGTCTTTGAAATGGAAATCTATGGTCCGGGGATTAGTTACATGTAGGGAAGACATCCAAAGATCATCTCCCTACCCCGCTCTTTCAGTACCTACATGTCTATTCATCCTTGGTTTACTCACTTAAAGCACCGGTTCCTAGAAGTTCACTTGTATTCATTTTAGAGTTTTGAAAGTGGGGTTTGGTCATTACTTTTTGGATGAATGATGCATGATGCATGATGCATGTTTGTGAAAAGATCTTTAAAAACATAAAATTTTGAAAGTGAATTGAGATTGAAATTTTTACATCACAGAAACTTTTGAAAAGAGAACTTAAGTTGAAATAAAGGTTATGACCGCACTATTTTAGTTTTCCAATGTATCTCATTTGGCAAGAATCAGGTCATTCGTACTTCAGGCGAGTTTTAAAAATTGTGTAATTGAAACATTTTTTAAATGTGTTTGTAAGCACCTCATTTTTGCCGGCTCGGCAATCTCTGGTCTGACCGGATTCATATTCAAATTGACATAGACATATTCAAGTTTGAAATCAATTTTTCAAACTCAATCCAATCAATCAATCGCTTTGCGAGCCCACTGGGCCCAATAAAGGCAAAATGACTAAAATGCCCTTGTAGCATTAGTCAGTCCAATTTCAATTGGCACGTCTTCCTAAAGACAATAAGTCCCCTTTTCAATCTCAAATTCAATTTCAAGTCCAATTTCAATTCAAATCAAATCTGAGACGCCTTTCGAGAAAGTTAATCCCTCAGGTGATAAGACCATCCAATCCAGCACATTTTTTGAGAAAACTCTTCAGAACGGTAAGTCTCTTCAAACTTGTCAACCGGGACAAAACCCAAGTCCCCGAGATGGTAGAACGGTCCACCTTTGATGCCTGCTAACCCGCCAATGAAGAATATCCGTTATTCAGCACGTCTTTCGAGAAAGTTAATTCCTCAGATGATAAGTTCATCTAGCAGCTTCTTGAGATCAGGCAGTTTCTGAAATAAACGCGAATCGTCAAAGTGGAAAAAACACTCGTAAACATAACAACCGTCAGAATGGTGGAAACACTTGTAAACAGGTTGACATTAGGAATTGCCAACAAACCCCCTATGTCACAAGACCGAACTCGCCTCTTGGCTGTGACATGTTTACCAAAGGACAAGATATCTTTGGAAACCAACTCATCACACATTGTCAAAGTGGCAGAAACACTCAAAACCCATGTCAACATTAGTACCTGCCAGCCCACTCTAGTGAAAAATGAGCAAACTACCCTTTGGGCCTTTTTTGGCACGCTCCTCGAGAAAGTACCTAAGTCCTCAGAGCGGTAAGTCCACCATTCCAAGATCATCCCAAAGACGATCTGGCATGTTTAAGTGCCTTCCAATTGGTTTCGAACCAATTTCGAGACAATTCAGTCAAAATGACCATTTTGCCCCTAGGTATCCAATCACCTTGGGAACCACACTGGCTCTAGGTATCAAACTGGTAACCTCCAGGGGATGCTCCTAATAGTTTTCCCAACCTTCCAAAACATTTTTGGATCATTCCGAGTCAATCCTGTCAAGCCTGGTGTAAAATGATAGTTTTGCCCTTAGTAGGCCGGTCGCCTTTTCCAACCAGGCCAGCTCTGGGTATCAAACCGGCAACCTCCTAGATCATTGTAGGTAGTGTTTCCAAGCTTCAAGCCTTCTTCTAAGTGTCGCGCCCCAATTTTTTGCACTCTAAAAAGACAAGTGAGAAAAACACAGTGCACTCTCATTAGAACTCATCCTTTCCGATTTTTTGGTCTTTGAAAACAGTGATCTAGGTTCGGAGATTGGATACGTGTAGGGAAGATGCACTAAGCCATCACCCTATCCCGCCCTTGCAGTACTATATGTCTATTCACCTTATGTTCACTCATTTAGAATCTTTGAATAATAATTGTCCAAAACTATCCGCTTTTGAAAAGAACTATAAAAAGAAGTTTGATATGATGCATGATATGCAAGTGCAAGAATTTGATTTTAAAACTAGATTTGAAAAAAAAAGATTTAACTTTAGAAAAGATTTGAAAAGACTTGATTTGAAATTTGAAAGAAAGTTTTAGAAATTGGAATCGTAGATTTAAAAATAGATTTTAGAATTAGAAACTTGAAATAGATTATGGAATTAGAGGTTGGAAAAAGGTTGTGACCGTACCCATAAGGATTGTCTACGTATCCCTTTTTGGGAACTAGGTCAGTTGTAGTTCAAACAAGAGTTCGATTAAAAATAAACACTTTGAGGTTTTGAAAAGTTTGATTTGAAAAGAGTTTGATTTGAACTTGAAATAGAAGATTTGAAATTGAAATTTGATTTTGAATAGAACCTAGACTTAGGATTAAACTTAAAAAAAAAAAAAGGAGTTTCAATCATTGAAAGAAAACTTGGACTAGACTTGGAAAGATAGAGTTGAGTTTTGAAAACATTTTGAAGTTTGAAATTGGAAAACCATCTTGGTCTAGAAAAAGAATTTTAGAAAAGAGTTGAAACTTCCCAACTTTAAGGTTAAGGTTGAACTAGGGTTTAGGTACTCAAAAGTTTAGGTATCCTAGGGCTGGAACAAGTAGTTAAATTAGGAAGGATTTGATTTAGATTTGAGAGGTTCAATCTTAGAAAATTGTATTTTGGAAATGGTCGAATTAGGAAAAGTTCAAATTAGGAAGGTTGGATTTAAGAAAGGTTTGGAAAGAGATTTGATTTGATTTAGAAAGACTTGACTTGGAAAAGACATGTCTTGAGCATTTGACTTGAAAGGGTTAGGAAAGTTAAGGTTTAAAAAAGATTGAATTTTAGAAATCTTTGAATTTGAAAAGTTTCAAAATAGGAAAGCTTTCAAATTAGGAAAGTTCAATTTTAGGGAAGTTTAATTTTAAGAAAGATTTGAGCTTAAGAAAGTTTTGAATTTAGAAAGATTTAAAAAGTTGATGTTTAGAAAGTTGAAATTCGGAAAGGTTTGAAATTAAAAAAATTTAGAATTAGGAAATGATTGAATTAAGAAAGATTTGATTCCTATTTCCTAAAGTTGAATATTTGATTTTCTTTTCAAAAATTGATGATTTGATTTTGTTTCCTAAATTGGAAAACTAGATTTAGTTTCCTAAGTTGGAGGATTAGAGTTGACACGGATTTAGAAAGGTGGAGGCTTAGAAATCTTAGCTTTGGAAAGCTATGATTTTGGTGTAGAAAAGAGATTTTGAAAATCTAAGATTTGATGTAGAAAACGAAAGTGAAAGTCAGGGTTTCCTAATCATTGGCTCTAAGGCTTGGCTTGGACCTCAAGAAAAAGAGATTTTGAAAAGTAAATATTTTGAAGGGAGTTTTTAGGAGGGAAACTTGAAGAGCGTTTTTAGAAAGTAGAGTTTTGAACAGAGCTTTTTTGGAAAGGAGTTCTTAGAAAATGAATTTTTGAAGAGAATTTTTGGAAAGGAGTTTTGAAAAGAAGTTTTGGAAAGAAAATTTTTAGAAGGAGATTTTTTAAAGTGTTTTAGGAAGTAGATTGGAAAAGAAGTTTGGAAAGAGATTTGAAAAAGCGATTTGGACAGGGAATGGAATATGGACTTTTACAAGTCTCTAAAAATATCTCACTTTCATAAAACGACTCTAACCATAGGAAGATTAGAACCATTCTAGGATTGTGGTTTTTAAAACAACAAAGATTTGAAAATATGGACCATGTTGATCTCATTAAATATAACACTTTCCTAAAGCAACCCTAACCATGGAATGGCTAGAATCACCTTAGGATTGTGATTTTGACAAAATCGATTTTAGAGTTTACACCCAAAACTTATGTAACACTTTCCTAAAACAATCATAACCATGGAGTGGTTAGAATCATCTTAAGATTGTGATTTTGCAAAAAAGTTTGAAAGAAGAGATTTTTAATGCAAGTGTTGAAAGAGATTTTGATGCAAGTTTAGAAAATGATTTGGAATAGATGTGTGAGTATGATATGCACAATGCAAGTAGGTTTGTGAACATAGAAGGTTGGCTTCACCACATAATCAAAGGGGCTTAATCCACATGGTTTAAGGTTGAATTAGAAGAAAGCCCATGACACGGTGACTTTCAACCATTCTTCCTACACATGGATCGGGGATTCCCTTATTTCTAGCATGAAAGAAAAGGGGGAAAGAAGTTAGGGGATTAAAATATTAAAAAAACCCAAGTGAATTAGGAGGGAGAAGAGAGAAAGGGGGAATTACAGAAACGTAAATTGAAAACTAACCTTGCGTCTTCTTTGATTTGCTTGTTTTATTGCTTTATGTTACTTTATTTTTCAAGAACTTCAAGATTGCAGCACCTTGAGTCTTCAATGGTCAGTTTGGAGGCTCGTATAGGCGTGTATTGAGTGTATGTATGCTAGGGTTAAAGTCTATGGGGCCTAGGGTTTGAAGAGGCCTAAGAGAGCTAGGGTTTGAAAAGAGTTTGAAGTCTGTATATCGAGAGATAGACTTTCTAGAGTTAGATTGCCAACTCCCTTCACGCAGGGGGGAGGTTCTATATTTATAGACAAAAGATTGACCTGGCGCTTATTGCAGTGGTGCCATGCTAAAATTCCTTTTGGCGCCACTAGGAGTGGCGCCAGGCCAATTTTTGACTTGGCGCCACTGCTAGTGGCACCAGCCACTTAGGAAAGTCTTAAGATTGGCAAACAATGTATCTTTTAAGCCTTGATATGCAAGCCAAAAGACTTGGGCGCATTTATTAGTGACTAGCATGCAATTTTTGGCTTGGCATTACTAGAAGTGACTGCGGAAGGTTCGGGAATGTTCTAGAAAGATGGGAAGGGTCTGGAAGGTCAAAAATGGGTAGAAACCCCTGAAATAGTGTCCTAGGGGTAATAGACTTGAAAAACAGAGTCTAAATTATCGATCAAGTTTTTAGGGGCAAAACGGTCAACTAGACCAAAAAACCACCGAAATGGACTTGGAATGGCTCATAAGAAGACTTGAAGGTTGGAAACACTATTCAGAGTATTCCTAGGGAGTGTCGGTTTTATACCCAGAGCCGGTGTGGTTGGAAAAGGCAACCGGCTCACTAGGGGCAAAATGGTCATTTTGCACCGAGTCTGCCAAAATTGACTTGGAATGATCCGAGCAGGTATTAGAAGGTCAGGAATACTATTAGAAGCATTCTCAGAAGGTTATCAATTTGATACCCAAAGCCGATATGGTTCCTGGAGGCACTCGGATGCCTAAGGGCGAAATGGTCATTTTGACCGGATGGTCTCAGAATTGGTCCGGTACCGACTGGAAGGCACTTGAACATGTCGGATCATCTTTGGGATGATCTTGGAAGGGTGGAATTACCGCTCTAAGGACTTGTGTACTTTCTCAAGAAGCGTGCCAAAAATAGCCCAATGGGTAGTTTGGTCATTTTTTACTAGAGTGGGCTTGCAGGCACTAGTGTTGACCTGAGTTTTATATGTTTCCGTCACTCTGACAGTCTATGACGAGTTGATTTCCAAAGGTATCTCGTCCTTTGGTAAAAGTGTCATGACCAAGAGGCAAGTTCAATCCCATTACATAGGGGGTTTGTTGGCAATTCCTAATGTCAACCTGTTTACGAGTGTTTCCACTACTCTGATGGTTGTGATGTTTACGAGTGTTTCCACCACTCCTATGGTTCGCATTCATTTCGAAGACTACCTATTCTCGGGAAACTGCTTAGTGGACTTATTATTTGACGAATCAACTTTTTCAAAAGACGCGTCGAATAACGGACATTCTTCATTGGCGGTCTAGCAGGCACCAACCAAAGGTGGACCATTCTACCATGTCGGGGACTCGGGTTTCATCTCGTTTGACAAGTTTGAAGGGACTTACCATTTCAAAGAGTTTTCTTAAAAAACGTGCCGGATTGGATGGTCTTATTGCTTGAAGGATCAACTTTCTTGAAAGGCGTGCCGAATTTGATTTGAATTGGAATTGGAATTGGACTTGAAATTAAATTTGAGATTGAAATGGGAACTTACCGTCTCTAAGAAGACGTGCCAATTGGAATTGGACTGAGCAACGCCAGAAGAGCATTTTGGTTATTTTGCCTCTATTGGGCTCAGCGGGCCCGCGAAACAATTTATTGATTGGATCGAGTTTGAAAAGTTAATTTGAACTTGAATATATCTGTGTTGGTTTGAATATAAGTCCGGACGGACCAGAGATTGCTGAGCGGGAAAAAAAGAGGTGCTTACAGTTGTCCCTCTTTTTCTGTCTTTGCTTGTCGAAGACAGAAAACGATAAAGTAAGAGCCCCATGTTGACGACGAGGCGATCAGAGGGATGGGAAGAATTGAAATCCAAAGAACAGTTACCTCAAGTAGATGGTCGATGCTTGGCATTTCGTGTGGTAAAATGATACTCCTCTGGGAAATTGATGCTTCTTGAACAGACGCTCCATCTGGCAGAATGATGCTCCTCTATGGAAGTCCAACGTGGACGTCTTCTTGAACCAACACCCTGTCTGATGAAACACTACTCCTTTGGGAAAGTCCAAGGTTGATGTTTGATATTTCTTGAATCGATACTCCAACTGGCGAAACGCTGCTCCTTTGGAAAAGTCCAAGGTTGATTTTTAATACTTCTTGAACCCGCACTCCGTCTGGCGAAACGCTGCTCCTCTAGGGGAAGTCCAAGGTTGATTTCTGATACTTATTGAACTGGCACTTCGTTTGGCGAAACCTTGCTCCTCTAGGGGAAGTCCGAGGTTTATTTCTGATACTTGTTGAACTGGCACTCCGTTTGGCAAAATGCTGCTCCTTAGGGCATGTCCAAGGTTGATGTCTGACACTTCTTGAATTGGCACTTCGTCTAGTGAAACGCTACTCCTCTAGAGAAGTCTAAGGTTGATGTCTGGTACTTCTTGAACCGACACTCCGTCTGGCGAAACACTACTCTTTTGGGGAAGTCCAAGGTTGATATATGATACTTCTTGAACTGGCACTCCGTTTGGCGAAACGCTGCTCCTCATGAGAAGTTCAAGGTTGATGTCTGATACTTCTTGAACTGGCACTTTATCTAGCGAAATACTGCTCCTCTAGGGGAAGTCCAAGTTTAATTTCTAATACTTCTTCACCCGGCACTCCGTCTGGCGAAATGCTGCTCCTTTGGGGATGTCCAAGGTTGTTGTCTGATACTTCTTGAATTAGCACTTCATCTAGCAAAACGCTGCTCCTCATGAGAAGTCCAAGGTTGATGTTTGATACTTCTTAAACTGGCACTTCGTCTAGCAAAATGCTACTCCTCTAGGGGGAGTCCAAGGATAATTTTTTATACTTCTTGACCCGACACTCCGTCTGGCGAAATGCTACTCCTTTGGGGATGTCCAAGGTTATTGTTTGACACTTCTTGGACCGGCACTTCGTCTGGCGAAAGCCTGCTCCTCTTGGGAAGTCCAAGGTTGATGTTTGATAATTCTTGAACCGGCACTCCGTGTGGCGAAATGCTGCTCCTCTGGGGAAGTCTATGGTTGATATCTAATACTTCTTGAACCAGCACTCTGTCTAGCGAAACGCTGCTCCTCTGGGGAAGTCCAAAGTTAATTTCTAATACTTTTTAAACTAGCACTTCATTTGGCAACACACTGCTCGCTTGGGGAAGTCCAAGGTTGATGTCTGATACTTCTTCAACCGGCACTCCATCTGGTGAAACTCTACTCCTCTTGGGGGAAGTCCTAGGTTGATATCTGATATTTCTTGAACTGGCACTCCATCTGGTGAAACTCTGCTCCTCTTGGGGGAAGTCCAAGGTTGATATCTGATATTTCTTGAACCGGCACTCCGTCTAGAGAAACACTGCTCCTCATGGGATATCCAAGGTTGATGTTTGATACTTCTTGAACTGGCACATCGTCTGGCGAAACGCTGCTCCCCTGGGGAAGTCCAAGGTTGATATCTGATACTTCTTAAACTGGCACTTCGTTTGGCAAAACGCTGCTTCTCCAGGGTAGTCCAAGGTTGATGACTTGAAACAACTACTTCTTAAACCAAACACTCCATCTAGCAGAATGATGCTCCTCTGAAAAAGTCTAAGGTTGATGTCATCTTGAACAGGCACTTCATCTGGCAAAACGCTACTCCTCTAGGGGAAGTCGAAGGTTGATTTCTGATACTTCTTGAATCGGCACTCCGTCTGGCAACACACTGTCCTCTGGGGGAAGTCCAAGGTTAATTTCTAATACTTCTTGAACCGGCACTCCGTCAGGCGAAATGCTACTCCTCTGTGGATGTCCAAGGTTGATGTCTGATACTTCTTGAACCGACACTTTGTCTGGCGAAACGCTGCTCCCTTGGGGTAGTCCAATGTTGATATCTGATACTTCTTGAATCGACACTTCATCTGGCGAAACGCTGCTCCTCTAAGGAAGTCCAAGGTTGATTGGGGAGATCAAGGGTGGGCCATTGCCCTATTCTTTTTCTTGTGTGCTATAGAAGTCTGAGCTTTCTGAGGCATGTGCCGATGTTGGAGAGGTTGGAGCTTACTTGGTTGCGGGGTAGCTTTAGCTTCTTTTTGTGCTTTGCCCTTTTCCTTGTTTTGTATTTAAGAGAGAGAGAAAGACAGGGAGTTTGTTTTTATGTGAAAAATGCACAGGTAAAGTGGTGAATGCATGTTATACTATTTTGTTTTTTTTTTTGTGAATGCACATGGAATTAGATGCATGACCTATTTTGCATGTCCTACTTTTTATTTTTATTTTTTATTTATTTATTTTTATGAATGCCCAGGTTCATACAGGAATGACATTTAATGCATGTTATACTTTTAGATTAATGCATCTACAAGACTACAACTGAATACATGCTATGCTTTTTGATAAATGCATGAATAAATACAAACTAAACAAGAATTTAATGGATGTACAAGTTATACATGTCATGGATGCATTAGTACTACATGTATATAGGCTATTTACAAAGAAAGTCCCAAGATTGCCCTATGGCCCATACTCTCAAGATTCTGTTTCCCTTCTAGGATTCTGCCCCATTCGGTTTTGTCCCATTCTTATTGGGGTAAGATAGCATTTACACCATTCTCCAGGTATCTTGACCTTTGGGTTTGCTATCCTATCTCTACTTTTTACAGGGTTGCTGTTTGGGATTTTTCTAACCTCATTTGGTTTTCTCTCTCAGATTTTCAAAATGCCACCATGGCTACAACGACAACTTGCATGCCCTTTGCTGAGCTATGAATAGCTAAGCCCTCAATCTAAGAAGACTTCTTTTAGGATCGTAATGTAAGCCAGGTTTAGGGATTGTAAAAATGAAAGGATATTTAGGCTCAAAGATTTTAGTGGGTTGTTTGAACCAAAACCATCTAAGCGCATCTTGGAGCATGAGATTGCTCCTGCATTCCTCCCTAGTTCTCCTTTCCTATCCTACTTGTCTTGGTATTGTTCAGGCTTATTTGGACTAAGCAATTTTATTTGATCAAAAAGGACTTTAATTTGGACCATAACATAGGCTAGGTAAAGGAGTTTATGAATGAAAGGGTATAAAGGCTCAAATATTATCACTTGTGGGGTTTTGAAAGACCAATGATCACCTTTGGCGATTTAACTTCCAATCCCTACTTTCTTCTTTCTTTCCAACTCCTTTTGTTCTTCTAGACTATTTTCTGCCTTCTGATTAGGATTTTTTCATCAAGAAATTTATTCTTAAATCGACTTTTAGAGATGCCAACTTTTTCATTTATACTTTTGGATGACAATATCTTCTTTTGAAGATCATCACATACACAATTACTGAATGGGAAAGAATCCCTAAAAGCAATAATCATCCATAAAAGTATGAGACAAAGGGAATAAATTGAAAACTACCTATTTTCACTTAAAAACATGATTACATGGCGTACAATGTTTATTTACAAAAGATATGCAAGAAATAGGAAGACGAAACAAAATAGACGAATTTTGTGGAAACCTCACTTTTCTTATGGACCTCTTGGTGAGAACCCTTAACAGGGTTTTGAAACTATGTCAACTTCTTTGGTATTTCATTCTTCAGGTGTATCACCAAACGACGGAGGGCGGATTGACAGATCTTTTGTGGTGTTTAGCATCCATTTGAAAGTTAGGAGATTCTTTTATATCAATGCACGGGTCTGACAGGACTTTGCAAACGGTGAAGCCTTCTTCTACATGGACGGTGATTATCGCAGCATGGTGTGGAGGTAGTTGGTTAGTGGTAATGTCTTGCAGATGGATGGATGACTTTACAAACGGTGAGGCCTTCCTCTTCTTACTCTTTAATGTAGGTTCGACCTCTTCTAACAACTAGGCTCATCATTCCCTGAGTTTGACTTTGGTGGGGTGCTAGAGGGATTCCATGAATTCAGTTGTGCTCTCTGACCTAGAAAAAGAAAAGGAAAAATGAAATGCAGTCAGCATGTGTAGTTGGAGGTTCTATGCGATGCATGTCCTGTTAGGGTCCTTTCTTTGAGGGAATCTAGGTATGATGTTGAGTCCAATTTGGGGGGTGGGGTTTTGCCCCCTATGCAATAAAATACCCTTTCGGCAAGGGCCGGTTGATGATTCCCTATTTAGGTAATCCCGCCTCCACGGACAGAAAGAGATTTGGGCCTCTCTTGAGATATGGTTCTATGCATATCATGAATCTTTAGGGTTGAAGAACCGTTAGGAGTTTTGGTAGGTTTGATTAACATGAGATTGGATTGCTCCTTTCTCTCTACAATTGATTAGATACATGAGAATGTAATGACTTGAATTACTTTGGAACTCTTGTCTCAGAATGGATATGGATGCACAAGCATAACAGAAGTGAACATGCGAGCAATATGATTATAATAAATGAATGGTTTAGAAAACCCCCTTCTTGTCTTGCTTCTACCTTTGATTTTCTTGGTACTCGGAGATGAGGAGGATAGAAGACAAGAAATAAAAGAGAAGTTAGTGCCTTGATTTGAAAATTTTTATGCAATACATGCCCTAGGGGTGCCCCTACTCTTTGAAGGGGAACTAAACATGACGCATTTGGCTCACTTCTTGGAGATAGAGGGTTTGCCCCTACATGCAAATTCCTTACCGTTGGAGTGGGAACATACATTCATTCATTCTATTCATTCAAAAATGAGGAAGTACATTGAACTTTGGAGTCTAAATATAATAGAATTGAAACACATTTTAATAGGGGGAGAGGGAACAATTTTCTTGGGACTTCCACCTATCTACTTTTACATTTGAAATCCTAAACTACTCTCGAGTCTTTGGATTCGCCTTCTTTGATGTTTATGAGGTTACTGAGAGACCTTGTTTGATTGCCCATTGTGTTATTGGCAATCCTATCTCTATGAGCATAGAGGGATTGGGGCCGCTCTTATGGAATGAAACTGACACAGCATTTTGCCCACAACCAATATATAGTTCTCCCTTCTAGCTAAAAGGGACATTTCAGGTAAAAATGCAAGTATGCAAATGCTTGTGCATGTGCAGTGTGCATGTGTGTGTGTGTGCGTGTGTGTGTGTGTGTGAAATTTTAAAAAGCGGAGAAAATGGCCCAACAACTCCTATCCATCCTGTCCATTTCATATATTCATGACATACATAGCAGTTTATATAACATGAAATAAAATGTGAACAAAGGTTCACCAACAAAAATAAATATGCAAAAGTCAGTATTTTGAATGAGAAACTTAATGCAAGATTGAATAATTGAATGTAATTGAATGCAAGTAATGACATGTTTTTGGAAAGCAACTTAGAAAACTTGATTTTGAAAATTTTTGAAGTGGATAGAATTAGACAAATTAATCAAAGACTCCAAATGGGTGAGGGTGAATAGACATGACAATGGCCTAACCCTCTAAGCATCCCCAGTGGAGTCGCCAGCTGTCGCACTCTGATTTTTTGCACTAAAAAAAGATAAGTGAGAAAAACACAGTGCTCTCTCATTAAAATTCATCCTTCCATAAGGACGAGTGCGACTAGGTTTGAATTGGAAGTTGATTTGATTAAAGGCTTTTAGAAAAAGGTTTGGAGTCGTCACCTAACTTGATTAAGGTGAGTTAGGTCACCTAAAACAACGTACAATTCGAAAATCATACTTAGGGTTTTTAAAAAGGTTTTGAAAACTTCCTTAAGACAGGGTTTTTAAGAAAATATGTTGTTTGGCAACCTTTGAAAGATTTAAGCCATTTTTTAAAATAATTACATTTTAGTTTTTGAAAACAGTGATCTAGGTTCAGAGGTTGATTACATGTAGGGAAGACGCACTAAGCCATTAACCTATCCTACCCTTGCGGTACCTACATGTGTATTCACCATAGATTCACTCATTTAGAATCTTTGATTAATAATTGTCCAAAACTATCTGCTTTTGAAAAGAACTATGAAAAGAAGTTTGACATGATGCATGATATGCAAGTGCAAGAATTTTATTTTGAAAATAGATTTGAAAAGACTTGATTTGAAATTTGAAAGAAAGTTTTGAAAATTGAAATTAAAAATTTAAAAATAGATTTTAGAATTAGAAACTTTAAATAGATTGTGGAATTGGAGGTTGGAAAAAGGTCGTGACCGCACCCATGAGGGTTGCCAACATATCCCTTTTTGGGAATCAGGTCAGTCGTGGTTCGGACAAGAGTCCGATTGAAAATAGACACTTTGAGGTTTTGGAAAGTTTGATTTGAAAAGATTTGATTTCAAAAGAATTTGATTTGAACTTGAAACAGAAGATTTGAAATTGAAATTTAATTTGGAGCTAAACCTAGACTTAGAATTAAACTTTAAAAAAGGAGTTTCAATCCTTGAAAGAAAACTTGGACTAGATTTGGAAAGATAGAGCTGAGTTTTGAAAACATTTTGAAGTTTGAAATTGAAAAACCATCTTGGTCTAGAAAAAAGGTTTTAGAAAAGAGTTGAAACTTCCTAACTTTAGGGTTAGGGTTGAACTAGGGTTTACGTACCCTAAGGTATAGGTATCCTAGGGTTAAAACATGTACTTGAATTAGGAAGGATTTGATTTAGATTAAAGAGGTTCGATCTTAGAAAATTGGATTTTGGAAAGGGTCGAATTAGGAAAAGTTCGAATTAGAAAGGTTGGATTTAAGAAAGTTTTGGAAAGAGATTTGATTTGATTAACAAAGATTTGACTTGGAAAAGACATGGCTTGAGCATTTGACTTAAAAGGGTTTGGAAAGTTAAGGTTTAAGAAAAATTCAATTTTAGAAATCTTTGAATTTGAAAATTTTCAAAATAGGAAAGATTTCAAATTAGGAAAGTTCCGTTTTAGGAAAGTTTGATTTTAAGAAAGAGTTGAGCTTAAGAAAGTTTTGAATTTAGAAAAATTTGAAAAGTTGAGATTTAGAAAGTTGAAATTTGAAAAGGTTTGAAATTAGAAAAGTTTAGAATTAGGAAATGATTGAATTAAGAAAGATTTGATTCCTACTTCCTAAAGTTGAAAATTTGATTTTATTTTCAAAAAATTAATGATTTGATTTGGTTTCCTAAATTAGAAGACTAGATTTGGTTTCCTAAGTTGGAGGATTAGATTTGATATGGATTTGGAAAGGTGGAGTTTCAGAAATCTTAAATTTGGAAAGCTATGATTTTGGTGTAGAAAAGAGATTTTGGAAATCCAAGATTTGACGTAGAAAAGGAAAGTGAAAATTAGGGTTTCCTAATCATTGGCTCCAGGGCTTCGCTTGAACCTTAAGAAAAAGAGATTTTGAAAAGTAAATCTTTTGAAGAGAGTTTCTAGGAGGGAAACTTGAAGAGCATTTTTAGAAAGTAGAATTTTGAAATGAGCTTTTTTGGAAAGGAGTTCTTAGAAAATGAATTTTCGAAGAGAATTTTTGAAAAGGAGTTTTGAAAAGAAGTTTTGGAAAGTGGAACTTTTGGAAAGAAAATTTTTAGAAAGAGATTTTTGAAAGTGATTTAGGTAGTAGATTAGAAAAGAAGTTTGGAAAGAGATTTAAAAAAGCGATTTAGACAGGGAATGGAATATGGACTTTTACAAGTCTCTAAAAATATCTCACTTTCGTAAAACGACTCTAACCATAGGAAGATTAGAACCATTCTAGGATTGTGGTTTTCAAAACAACAAAGATGTGAAAATATGGACCATATTAGTCTCATTAAATATAACACTCTCCTAAAACAACCCTAACCATAGAATGGCTAGAATCACCATAGGATTGTGATTTTGACAAAATCGATTTTACGGTTTACACCCAAAACTTATGTAAAACTTTTCCAAAACAATCCTAACCATGGAGTGGCTAGAATCATCTTAAGATTGTGATTTTAAAAATAAGTTTGAAAGAGGAGATTTTTAATGTAAATTTTGAAAGAGATTTTGATGCAAGTTTTGAAAACAAGTTTAGAAAACGATTTGGAAAAGATGTATGAGTATGATATGCACAATACAAGTAGGGTCATGAACATACAAGATTGGCTTCACCACATAATCAAGGAAGCCGAATCCACATGGTCTAAGGTTGAATTAGAAGAAAGCCCTCGACACGGTGACTTTCAACCATTCTTCCTACAAATGGATTGGGGATTCCCTTATTTCAACCATGTAAGAAAGGGGGGAAGAAAGATGGGGGATTAAAATAGAAGAAAATTCAAGCGGGTTAGGAGGGAGAAGAGAGAAGGGGGAAATTGCAAAAATGTAAATAGAAAACTAACCTTGTGTCTTCTTTGATTTGCTTGTTTTTTTGCTTTACGTCGCTTTAATCTTCAAAAACTTTGAGATTGCAGCACCATGAGTCTTCAATGGTCAGCTTGAAGGCTCGTATAGGCGTCTATTAAGTGTATGTATGCTAGGGTTAAAGTGTATGGGGCCTAGGGTTTGAAGAGGCCTAAAAGAGCTAGGGTTTTAAGAGAGTTCGAAGTCTGTATATCAAGAGACAGAGTTTCTAGAGGTAGATTACCGACCCCTTTCACGCAGGAGGGAGGTTCTGTATTTATAGACAAAAGATTGACCTAGCGCCTATTGTAATGGCGCCAAGCTAAACTTCCTTCTAGTGGCGCTAGACCAATTTTTGGCTTAGCGCCACTCCAGCCACTTAAGAAAGTCTTAAGGTCAGCAAACAATGTATCTTTCAAGCCTTAATATGCAAGGTAAAAGATTTGAGCACCTGTATTAGTGACTATCATGCAATTTTTGGCTTGGCTCCACTAAGAGTGACTCCAAAAGGTTCGGGAATGTTCTAGAAGGCCGGGAAGGGTCCGAAAGGTCAAAAATGGGTAAAAACCCCTGGAATAGTGTCCCAGGGGTAACGCACTTGAAAAATAGGGTCGGAATTGTCGATGGAGCTTTTAGGGGCAAAATGGTCAACTAGACCAAAGAACCACTAGAATGGACTCAGAATGGCTCATAAGAAGACTTAAAGTTTGGAAACACTATCTAGAGTGTTCCAAGGGAGTGCCGGTTTGACACCCAAAACTGACTGAAAGACACTTGAACATGCTGGATCATCTTTGGGGCGATCTTGGAAGGGTGGACTTACCGTTCTGAGGACTTAAGTACTTTTTCAGGAAGCGTGCCGAAAATGGCCCAAGGGGTAGTTTGGTTATTTTTCATCGGAGTGGGCTAGCAAGCATTGGTGTTAACCTAGGTTTTGAGTGTTTTTGTCACTCTGACAGTCTGTGATGAGTTGGTTTCCAAAAATATCTCATCTTTTGGTAAACGTGTTATAGCCAAGAGGCGAGTTCGGTCCCGTGACATAGGGGGTTTGTTGGCAATTCCCAATGTCGACCTAATTATGAGTGTTTTTGCTACTCTTATGGTTGCAATGTTTATGAGTGTTTCTGCCACTCCTACAGTTCACGTTCATTCCAGAGACTGCTTGATTTCGAGAAGCTACTAAGTGGACTTATCACCTGAGGAATCAACTTTCTCGAAAGATGTGCTAAATAACTGACATTCTTTATTGGCGGGCCAGTAGGCGCCAAAGGTGGATTGTTCTACCATCTCAGAGACTTAGGTTCCATCCCGGTCAACGGGTTTGAAGGAACTTACCGTTCTGAAGAGTTTTCTCAGAAAGCGTGCCAGATTGGATGGTCTTATCACTTGAGGGATCAACTTTCTCAAAAAGCATGCCAAATTTTATTTGAATTGGAATTGGACTTGAAATTAAATTTGAGATTGAAACGGGGATTTACCGTCTCTAAGAAGACTTGCCAATTGGAATTGGACCGGGCAATGCTGCAAGGGCATTTTTGTCATTTTACCTCTATTAGGCCCAGCGGGCCCGCAAAGCAGTTGATTGATTGGATAGAGTTTGAAAAGTTGATTTGAACTTGAATATATCTTTGTTGGTTTGAATGTAAGTCCAAATGGATCGGAGATTGCCGAGGGGGCGGCAAAAATGGGGTGCTTACACCGGGACATTCTAAGTTCATCTCGATAGTTTTTCGGTCTGATTAACCGTTTTGTCCCTAATGGCCCGGTCGATATTTTCAACTAATTATGATATTATTTTTCAAGTCTACTACCCCCCAAGACACAATTTCAAGGGTTTCTACCTATTTTCGGCCTTCTAGACCATTCCCAACCTTTCGAAATATTCCCGGACCTTCTAGAGTCACTTCTAGTGAAGCCATACCAAAAATTGCATGGTAGTCACTAGGACAGCCGCCCAAATCCTTTTCCTTGCGTACTAAGGGTCAAAAATACGCTTTTTGCCGCCTTAAAAGGTTTCCCAAGTGGCTGGCGCCACTGGTAGTGACGACAAGCCAATATTTGGCCTGGCACCACTCCTAGTGGTGCTAGTGTATTTTTTTGCCTAGCTCCACTCCTACTGGAGCCAGTGTATTTTTTGTGCTGGCACCACTAGGAGTGGTACCAGTGTATTTTTTAGCCTGGCTTCACTGCAACAAGTGCCAGGTCGGTTTAAGTTGCCTATAAATACATACCTTTCCCTCTACATAAAAGGGTCGGTAATCTAAATCCAGAAACTCTGCCTCTCGATATACAGACCTCGAACTCTCTCCAAACCCTACTTTCCTTAGGCTTCTTCAAACCCTAGCCCCCATACACTCTAACCCTACCATTCGTGTACTCTATACACTCGTATACCGGCATCCAAGCCGAGCATTGAAGGCCCAAGTTGCTACAATCTCAAAGCTCTCGAAGATCAAAGCAGAGCAAAGCAAAAAAAAGCAAACAAATAGAAGAAGACACAAGGTTAGTTTTCTATTTATATTTATGCAATTCCCCCCCCCCCCCCTCCTCTCTTCTCTCTCCTAACCCACTTGGAATTTCTTCTATTTTAATCCCCTATAATCTTCCCCCCTTTCTTGCATGCTTGGAACAAGGGAATCCCGGATCCATGTGTAGGAAGAATGGTGGAAAGTCACCGTGTCGGGAGCTTTCTTCTAATTCAACCTTAGACTATGTGGATTCGGCCCCCTTGATTATGTGGTGAAGCCTAAACCTTATATGTTCACAACCCTACTTGCATTGTGCATATCATACTCATACATCTCTTCAAAATTGTTTTCAAAACTTGCATCAAAATCTTTTACAAAACTTGCTTTCAAAAATCACAATCTTAAGATGATTCTAACCACTCCATGGTTCAGGTTGTTTTAAGAAAGTGTTACATAAGTTTTGGGTGTAAACCCTAAATTGTTTTTGTTAAAATCACAATCTTAAGGTGATTCTAGCCATCCCATGGTTAGGGTTGCTTTAGAAAAGTGTTATATTTAATGGGACCAATATAATCCATATTTTCAAATCCTTGTTATTTTCAAAATCATGATCCTAAAGTGGTTCTAATCTTCTTATGGTTAGAATCGTTTTAGGAAAGTGATATATTTTTAGAGGCTTGCCAAAGTCCACATTCAAATCCCTTTCCAAATTACTTTTCAAACTCACTTTCCAAAACTTCCTTTTTTTTTCAATTCTCCCTAAAATCTCTTTTCAAATCCACTTTCTAAAACCACTTTTTCAATATACTTTCTAAAAACTCTTTCCAATCTCCTTTCTAAAATTGTTTTCTGAAACTCTCTTCAAATCTCCTTCCTAAAAATCCTCTTTTCAAAAGTCCTACTCTCCAAAATCTCTTTTTCTTGAAATCTAAGTCACGCTTTAAAATCCATGATTAGGAAACACTACTCTTGACTTCCTATTTTTGTCCCAGAACCCAGTTTTCAAAACCTTCTCTTTACATCCAAATAATAGATTTTCAAAATTTTATTCTCTTCATCAAACTCCTAGGTTTCCTAAACCTCTTTTACTTGTCAAATCATATTTTCTAAATCTAAGATTTCCAAACCTCCATCTTTCCAATTCTATGTCAAATCTAATCTTCCAACTTAGGAAACCAAATCCCATCTCCAATTTAGGAAGCCAAATCAAATCCTCCGTTTTTTGAAACAAAATCAAATTATCTCCTTTTGAAAATAAAATCCAATCTTTTATTTTAAGAAATAGAATCCAAATCTTCCCTAAATCAAACATTTCCTAATTTCAACTTTTCCTAATTTCAATATTTTCTAATTCCAATCTTCCTTGACCCTAAACCTTTCCAAATCTCAACCTTCTAAATTCTAAATTGTTAAATCTTTCTCAAACTCGAATCTCTCTTAACTTCAAGTATTTTCATGACTCAAACTTTCAAGTCTTTCTTAATTTCCAATTTTTCTAATTCTAAACTTTCTAAATCCAAACATTTCTTAAATTCAAAACTTTCTAAATTCAATTCTTTCTAAAATTAACTCTTTCTTAAAAAGAAAGCTTTCTTGATTCAAAACTTTTCTAATCTGAAAACTTTCTAAAATTCAAATCTTTCCAAATTCAAAACCTTCCTCAAATGGAACTTTCCTAAAATGAAACTTTCCTAATTTGGCACTTTCCTAAAACGGAACTTTCCTATTTTAAAACTTTTCTAATTTAAAGATTTCCAAATCCAATTTTTCTAAACTCTTTCAAATCAAATAATCAAGCATTTTCAAATTAAGTCAAATCTCTTTTCGAGTCTTCCTTAAATCCAACTTTCCTAAATTTGAATGTTTCCTAATTCGAACATTTTCTAATTCGAACATTTCCTAAATCTAATTTTCTAAAATCAAACTTTTCAAATCTAAATCAAATCCTTTCTGATTCAACCACATGTTCCAATCTTAGGTAACCTAAACCCTATGAGGCCTAAACTCTAGTTCAACCCTAATCCTAAGTTAGGAAGCTTAAACTCCTTTCTAAACCATGATGATTTTGCAGCTTCAATCTAAGTTAAAATGTTTTCAAAATTCAACTCCTTTACAAATCTAGTCCAAGTTTTTTTTTCAAATATCAAAACCCCTTTCAACTCTAATCCTAAGTCTAGGTTCAATTTCAAAATAAATCTCGATTTCATATCTTCTATTTTAAGTTCAAATCAAATCCTTTTTTTTAAATCAAACTCTTTTTAAATAAAATCTTCTCAAATTAAACTTTTCAAAACCTAAAAGTGTCTATTCACCCTAGGTTCACTCATTCGGAATCTTTGATTAATTAAATGTCCAAAACTATCCACTTTAGAAAAGAATTTTGAAAAGATATTTGACATGATGCATGATATACAAGTGCAAGAATTTAATTTGATTTTGAATATAGATTCGAAAAGAACTTGATTTGATTTTGGAAATAGAATTGAAAAGACTTAATTTGATTTTGAAAATAGATTTGAAAAGAAGACTTTAAAGTTTGAAAGAAAGTTTTGGAAATTGGAAATAGAGATTTGAAAATAGACTATAGAATTAGAAACTTGAAATAGATCATGGAATTGAAAGTTAAAAAAAGATTGTGGACCTAACTCACCTTAACCAAGTTAGGCGGCAATTCCAAATTGTTTTCCAAAAGCCCTTATTCAAAATTAATTTCATATTCAAACCTAGTAACATTAGTTTTTCTAGGAGGATGAGTTCTAACGAGAGAGTACTGTATTTTTTCCACTTGTGCTTATTTTCCTCGAGTGTGAAAAATTTAGGTGCGACAGTGTCCATTTGAAGGATGTGGTGTCCATTTTAAGAATGTGGTGACTACACCTAGGTTTTCCTAAATTACCTACATATCTCATTTGGCAAGAATTAAGTCAATCGAAGTTTGGGCAAGGGCCCGACTGAAAATACACTCATGGGAGTCATGAAAGGTTTATTTTGAAACTTGAACTTGAAAGAATTTTAACTTGGAATTGGACTTGGAGAGTTTTGAAGACGCCCCTGGAATAGGACTTGAAATGTTTTGAAGAAGTCTTTGAAATAGGACTTGGATTGCTTTGAAGATGCCTTCGAAATAGAACTTTGATTGTTTTTGAAAAGTTCTTGAAGTTGAACTTGGATGTTTTTTAAATGTTTTTGGAAGTGTTTTCAGATGTGCTTTTTGGAAGAAACTTGAAAAAGTTATGAAAAGTTTTGAAAGCAGCTCAAGGGAGTTTTGGCATAGAACTTCAAAATATTTTCACTTAAGAGAGTTTTGTAATGTTCTTGAAACAACTCAAGAAAGTTTAGAAATATTTTTAGAAAAATTCAAGAGAGCATTGAAATGTTTGAAAGTTTGATTATAGATTTTAGAAATGGAGTTTGAACTGGAATAGGAATCTTTTGAACTTGTCTTTGAAAAGTTTTTGAAGATAGTTTTTGAGTACCTTATAAAAGGTATCTTGAATGTTTTATCACCTTTGGAAAGGTAATCATTGAAGAACTAAACTCTTTTAGGGTTATGAGTTTTGAAAACTTGTTTGGAAAAAGGGCTAGAGACTTCCCTTAGGCTTTTAGAACTTTAGGGTTATAGAACCTTACTTGATATCTCACTTTCCTTAAGAAACCATAATCATTAAATAATTAAGATTGTCTTAAGAATGTAACTTTTGAAAATCATTTTTTGAAAGAGGTTTTGAAAAATATTTAGGGTTTAGAACCCTATTATGAACCTTTGAAGGTTACATTTAATGTATCACTATCCCTTGGAAATCATAACCATAAAAAGGTTAGGGACACCTTAGGGTTATGAGTTTTTTAATAACATTTTGGAAAATAGGTTTTGAAAGTATTAAGAGTCTAGCCATTTTTTGTTAAGACAAGTTTAAGAGAGTTCCTAAAAATATTTTGAGAGGAGTATGGGAGTATTTTGAAAAGACTTTTGACTTAGGGTTTTTGGAAACTCAACGGAGTAGGAGGTTCTTGAAAACATGTTTCAAAAAGATCATTTTAAATTGAAAATGGTCTAGAAAGAGTCTTGAAATTGAAGATCCTTGAAATTCAACTAACTTGGTTAAATTAACTAGGGTTAGGAGGGCCTTGGTTTAGCTAACTAGTGTTAGGTTAACATAGAGTTTGATGAACTAGGGTTAGGTTAACATAGGATTGGATTGACCTAGGGTTTACTAACTAGGGTTAGGTTAACCTAGGGTTCGGTTCACCTAGGGTTAACTAAATTGGGTTAGGTTAACTTAACGTTGGACAACTAGGGTCAAGTTAACCTAGGGTTTTGGCAGGTGGTTTTGGAGAGTGGTTTTAGAAGGCAGTTTTGGAGAGTGATTTTATGCATAAAACTTGAAAGGGTGTTTTGGAAATCATTTTATGAAACTCAAGTGAATGTTAGGTTCATATGGTTGGTATTTGGAAACCACTCAAGAGAGGGTTGCCTAGGAACCATTACAACCACTAATTCAAAAGAGTAAAACTTTTGAAAACAAAAAAAGAATAGGTAGTTTTTGGAAACCATTTTGATGGCAATTTCGAAGGATGAGCTCTTAAACCACTTATGAGAAAAGTTGTTTTAGAAATCCACTTGTGGGGTATTGAAAACCACTCAAGTAAGTTAGGGTTCATATGGTTAATATAGTAGGGAGACCACTCAACAGAGTCTCCATGAGGACCATTTCAACCACAAAACTCAAGAGAGCAAAACTCTAAAAATCAAAGTGAAAGAGAAGATCTAAAAACCATTTTAATGCAACTTAAAAGTATAAAATGTAAGGATGCAAAATGGAAGTTAGAGTTAAGGATGGCTTCCTAAGGCATGGAAATCTATGGTTTTAAAATAGGCTTCAAGGAACCAACTCTTAGAACTATTTTTAAAAAAATATTTGCATATAGAGTTTGGAAAATGTGTAGAGATTAGAAATGCTAAAGGGTTTGAAAAATGGTTTTGAACATGAAAAAGAAGTCAAGCATGTAATACATAAGAAAAGTAACCATTATGCAATTGGGGTCATAGAACATACAAGGCTTAAGGCCACACCATATAGCAAGGGGCTTAAGGCCATACCATGATAAGGTAGGTTAAAGGGAAGGCCCCCAACCAGTGGCTTCCCTAAAGCTTCCCATAGGCATGGACCTAAGGTCCTCTTATTCAAGCAAGCAAGAAAATGGGGTAGAAGATGGGAATAAAAATGGAGAAAAGCTCAAGTGAGTTTCAAGAGGGAGAAGAGAAGGGGTGGGGATGATAAAATGTAAAAAAAGAATACCACTTTGTCTTTAACCTTCCGTGGATGGCTTGACTTGAACTTGAATGGCCTTAGAAAGGCTTTATATTCAGCTTGAATGGCCTTTGAGAGGCTTGAAGGGGTTGGAAATGTCTTGAATCATGCATTGGAGGCTTGGGCGATGGAGTGTATAGGCTTGAGATGGGTTGAATCTACCTTGGATGCTTTGGGGGTGAAGCATATAGGGTTTTTTGGAGTTTTGGGGCGATTTTAGCAGAGCTTTGTTACGCCCCGATTTTTCGCACTCCAAAAAATACACAAGCGAGAAAAACACGGTACTCTCTCATTAAAACTCATCCTCCTAGAAGGACAAGTACGACTAGGTTTGAATTAGAAATTGATTTGAATAAGGGCTTTTAGAAAAAGTTTGGAGTCGCCACCTAACTTTGTTAAGATGAGTTAGGTCACCTAAAACTAAATGCAATACGAAGATTAAACTTAGGATTTTTTTAAAAAAAAAAAAAAAGGTTTTGACAACTTCCTCAAAAGATAGTTTTTTGGAAAACCTTTTGAAAATGTTTGGCAACCTTTTTAAAATGTTTAAGCCCTTTTTGAAAAAAGACTCCGGTTTTTGGCTTTGAAAACAATGAATCTAGGTTCAGAGATTGGTTACATATAGGGAAGATGCAGTAGGCTATCACCCTATTGTCGCGCCCAGATTTTTCACACTCGAGGAATACTCACACAAGCGGGAAAAATGCTGTACTCTCTCGTTAGAACTCACCCTCCTAGAAGAATGAGTGCGACTAGATTTGAATTGAAAATTTGATTTGAATAAAGGGCTTTTGAAAAAGATTCGAAGTCATCACCTAACTTGATTAAGGTGAGTTAGGTCACCTAAAAACTAAGCATAATCCGAAAACTACACTTAAGGTTTTTGAAAAAAAACGATTTTGAAAATATCTCCTCTAGAGAGGGTTTTTAAGAAAACAGGTTGTTTGGCAACCTTTATAAAACATTTAGCCCTTTTTGAAAAATAACTCCTTTTGGTCTTTGAAATCAGTGATCCTAGGTTCGGAGGTTGGTTACGTGTAGGGAAGACGCACTAAGCTATCACCCTACCCCGCCCATTCAGTACCTACACGTCAATCTACCCTAGATTCACCTATGAGAGTCTTTAACTAACTAATGTTCAACCCTATTCACTTTAGAAAAATAATGCTTGAAAAGAAACTAACATGATGCATGATATGCAAGTGCAAGTTAAGAGAATTGAAAAATAGATTTGAAAAGAGATTGATTTGAAATTGATTTGATTTGAAAATAGATTTGAAGAGATGAAATTGAAATTGGAAGGTTTGAAAATTTGGAAATAGAAATTTTGAAAATAGAAATTTGAAATTGGAATTGTGAAAATAGATTAGAGTTTGAGATTTGGAAAGATTTTGGAAACCGCACCCATGAGGGTGGAATTGAAAGTTTGAAAAGTATTGTGACCGCACCTATGAAGGTTGCCTACGTATCCCTTTGGGGGAATCAGGTCAGTCGTAATTCGGACCGGAGTCCGATTGAAAAGAGATTGATTTGAAGAGAGAGATTGGATTGGAAGAAAGAGATTGAATTGAAAATTTGATTTGATTTGAGATTAGAAGAGGAGATTGGAAATTGAAATTTTGGAAAAGATTGGACTTTGATTTGAAAAGATAGATTTGGACTCGTCTTAGAAAGATGAAGGTTTAAGAAACCTAGACTTAGGAAAGAGAAGAGACTTAGGAAAGATTTGACTCGGCTTGGAAGATTTAGGAAATTTGGAATTTAGGACAGATTTGGATTAGGAAAGTTTCGAATTGGGAAAGTGTCATTTTTAGAAAGTTTTGAAATTAGGAAAGTTTGAAATTTAAGAAAGTTTGGAAATTGGAAAGTTTGAAAATTGGAAAGTTTTAAATTTAGAAAGTTCTGAAATAGGGAAGTTTTGAAAGTAGGAAAGTTTGAATTTAGAAAGGTTTTGAAAAAGGAAAGTTTTGAGTTTAGAAAAGCCTTAGATTTAGAAAGATTTGAAGTTTAAGAAAGTTTAAGATTTTGGAAGTTTTAGAGTTTGAATTTTAGAAAATCTTGAAATTGGAAAAGGTTTGAATTTAGGAAAGGTTTGAAAACTTAGGTTTGAAAAGTTAAGATTTAAAAATAGGATAGAATTAGGAAAGGGTGGAATTAGGAAAGATTTGAAAATTGAGTTTTAAAATTTAGGAAAGATTTTTATGTTCAAGTTTTGGAAACTTAAGATTTAAGAAAGTATAAGTTTAGGAAGGAATTGAATTAGGAAAGATATGGATTTGGAAGGGATTGGATTTAGTTTCTAAAAGTAAAGGTTTGATTTTGTTTCCAAAAACGAAGGATTGGATTTGGTTTCCTAAACGGGGAGATTTGATTTGGCAAGGATTTGGAAAGGGAGATTCTATAAACCCTAGATTTGAAGGTGTAGAATTTTAACGTAGAAAAGAGGTTTTGGAAACATGTATAGTTTTGATGTAGAAAACAAGAGGTTTTCGAAACCTAGGTTTGGGGCAAAGTTTGAAAATCATGTTTTTGGAAAGAAAATTAGGGTTTCCTAATTGTGGGCTCTAAGGCTTGACTTGGGCTCTAAGAAAAGAGTTTTTGGAAAGTGTGTTTTTGGAAACGAAAGCTTTCTAGAAAGGAATCCTAGGAAGGAATTTTTGGAAAGTGAATTTGAAGAGGGAGTTTTTGGAAAAAGATTTTAAAGAGAAGGAGTTTTGGAAAGTGTGTTTTTAGAAACGTAGATTTTAGAAGGAAAATCCTAGAGAGGAAATTTCTAGAAGGAAGATTTTGGAAAGAGAGTTTTTTTAGAAAGGTTTTTGGAGAGAGTTTTTAGGACGGTGAATCTAGGGAGTGTTTTTAGAAAGTGAATTTTGAGAAAAAGATTTTAGAGAGGAGTTGAAAGAGAGAGTTTTGAAAAATAGATTTTGGAAGGGAGTTTTTGAAAACAATTTTGGAGAGGACAGCTTTAGGAAAGTATGTTGAAAAAGAAGATTTTTAGGAAGAGATTTATGAAGAGAGAGTTTTTGGAAAGTATGAAAACGTCTCAATTTCCTAAAGCGATTCTAACCATAAGAGGGCTAGAACCACTTTAAGAAAGTGGTTTTGGAAAACAATAAGATTTGAAAATATAGACCAAAAAGGTCACTTTTAATGTAACACTTTCCTAAAGCAACCCTAGCCATGGAAATGCTAGAATCACCCTAGAATTGTGGTTTTGGAAACAAGTTTTTGAAAAAGAGATTTTGATGCAATTTTGAAAACAAGTTTGAAAACGATTTTGAAAACAACTTTGAAAACGGATTTTGGAAGATGCAAGATTATGATATGCACAATGCAATTTGGGGTCGTGAACATACAAAGCTAAGGCTTCACCACATAATCAAAGGGGCCGGACCCACGTGGTCTTTGGTTAGACTAGAAGAAAGCCCCCGACACGGTGACTCTCCAATAGCCCAATCCTACACATGGACCGGGAATCCCCGTGTTTCAAGCATGCAAAGAAAGGGGGGGAAAGAGATGGGGGATTAAAATAGAGAAAACCCAAGTGGGTTAGGAGAGAGAAGAAAGAGGGGGGAAGTGCGGAAATTTAAATTGGGAGCCTACCGTATGTCTTGCTTATTTTGCATGCCGTGCAGTCTTCGGTCTTCGGTCTTCGTCTTCAATCTTCAAGAGTTGTCTTCAAGCTTTAGATGGCAGCTGTTCAAGTCTTTGAAGGAGGGTTGAAGGCTAGTGTATGAATGTATGGGGGTGTGTATGAGTGTATAGGAGGCTAGGGTTTGGAAAACCTAAGGTGGCTAGGGTTTAAGAGGTGCTCGAGCTCTGTATATCGAAATATAGGATTTTTAGGTTAAGTTTGCAGACCCTTTTCACGTTGAATGAGGCACTGTATTTATAGAAGTTGGACAAACGTAGCGCTTGTTGCAGTGGCGCTAGGGCAAACTTTACACTGGCGCCACTAGGAGTGGCGCTAGGCCATTTTTTGGCTTGGCGCCACTACTAGTGGCGCCAGCCAATTAGGAAAGGTTTAAGGTCAGCAACGTATCTTTGACGAGATTTGGGTGCCTGTACTAGTGACTACCATGTAATTTTTAGTCTGGCTTCACTAGGAGTGACTCCGGAAAGTCCGGGAATGATTTGAACGAGTCAAAAATGACCTGGAAGGCCGAAAAGGAGCAGGAACACTTAGAATAGTGCCCTGGAGGTATTTGACTTGAAAAATGAGGATAAAAATGGGTCAGAAGGGTTAACCGGGCCTTTAGGGGCAAAACGGTCAATCGGACTGGGAAACTGCCGAGGCGAACTCGGACTGTCCCAGAAAAAGACTTGGGATCTGGAAACATTATTTAGAATGTTCCCAGAGGTTTCTGGTTTGATTTCCGAAGCCGGCGTGGTCGGAAAAGGAGATCAGCCCACTAGGGGCAAAACGGTCATTTTGCACCGGGTTAGCCAGAACTGACTCGGAATGATCCGGAAAGATAAGTAAAGGCTGAGAATACTACAAGAAGCATTCTTGGGAGGTTACCGGTTTGATACCCAGAGCCGGTGTGGTCGGAAAAGGAGACCGGCCCACTAGGGGCAAAACGGTCATTTTGCACCGGGTTGGCCGAAACTGACTCGGAATGATCCGGAAAGATAAAGGAAGGTTGAGAATACTATAAAAAGTAGTCTCAAGAGGTTACCGGTTTAATACCCAGAGCCGGTGTGGTCGGAAAAGGAGACCGGCCCACTAGGGGCAAAATGGTCATTTTGCACCGGGTTGGCCGGAACTGACTCGGAATGATCCGGAAAGATAAGGAAAGGCTGAGAATGCTACAAGAATCATTCTCGGGAGGTTACCGATTTGATACCCAGAGCCGGTGTGGTTCTCGGGGTATTCGGATGCCTAGGGGCAAAATGGTCATCTTGACCGGAAAGTCTCGGAAAAGGTCCTAAGGGTAGTTTGGTCACTTTTCACCGAAGCGGGCTAACAAACACTGGTGTTGACCTGGGTTTTGAGTGTTTCCGCCACTCTAACGGCGGTCGTCGTGACACAGGGATTTGTTGCCAATTCCCTATATCGACCTATTTGTGAGTATTTTCGCTACTCTAACGGTTTTGTGAGTATTTCCGCTACTCTAACGGCTTTGTGAGTATTTCTGCTACTCTAACGGTTTGGTGAGTAGTTTCGCTACTCGGACCATCTCGAGGAATAAACTGTCTCGAGAGAGGGATTTGAAAAGGGGTCTTATCGTCTCCGAAGAGACGTGCCTGGATTGGATCCGTCTCGAGGAATAAACTGTCTCGAGAGAGGGATTTGAAAAGGGGTCTTATCGTCTCCGAAGAGACGTGCCTGGATTGGAACCGTCTCGAGGAATAAACTATCTCGAGAGAGGGATTGGAAAGGGGTCTTACCGTCTCCAAAGAGACGCGCCTGGGTTTTGAGTGTTTCCGCCACTCTAACGGCGGTCGTTGTGACACAAGGGTTTGTTGCCAATTCCCTATATCGACCTATTTGTGAGTATTTCCGCTACTCTAACGGTTTTGTGAGTAGTTTTGCTACTCAGACCGTCTCGAGGAATAAACTGTCTCGAGAGAGGGATTGGAATTGGAATAAGAAAGGACAATGCCCCTAAGGGCATTTTGGTCATTTTGCCTCCATTTGGGCCTGACAGGCCCGCAAAGCGATGGAAAGACGGAATTTGAACCTAGAGAATTGGTTTCAATTGGAATATGCCTACAATGACTTGAAAACAAGTCTGGACGGAGTGTAGACTGCCGAGCAGTCAAAAATGGGGTGCTTACACCTATCCCGCCCTTGCGGTACCTATATGTCTTATCACCCTAGGTTCACTCAATTAGAATCTTTGATTATTCAATGTCCAATACTATCCATTTTGAAAAGAATTTTGGAAAAAGGTTTGATATGATACATGACATGCAAGTGCAAGAAAAGGATTTGATTTTTAAAAATAGATTTGAAAAGAGGATTTGAAGTTTGAAATTGGTTATGGAATTTGAAAACTTGAAAAAGGTTGTGGGTTTGAAAATTTGAAAAAGGTTATGACCGCACCTATGAGGGTTGCCTACGTATCTCTTTGTTAAGAATCAGGTCAATCGTAGTTCGGACTCAAGGACTGATTAAAAATAGATATTTTGAGATTTTTGAAAAGTTTGATTTTGAACTTTGATTAGAGAATTTGAAATCGAACTTTGATTTGAAATCGAACTTGGAATTGATTTTGATTTGAAATTGAGCTTTGAGGTAGAATTTGGACTGGATATAGGAAGATTGAGTTGAGCTTTGAAATCATCTTGACTTAAATTGAAGTTTGAAAACCATCTTGATTTAGAAAAGAGTCTTAAAAAAGAGTTGAAACTTCTTAACTTTCGATTAGGGGTGAACTAGGGTTGAAGCATGCAATTGAATTGGAAAGTCTTGATTTGAAAAGTTTGAGTTTAGAAAGTTTGATATTAAGAAAGTTAAATTTAGGAAAGATTTGGAAAGGATTTGATTTGTTTTAGAAACACTTGATTTAGAAAAGACTTTTAAATATTTGATTTGATTATTTGATTTGAAAGAATTTAGAAAGTTAGAATTTGAAACTTTTGAACTTAGGAAAACTTTGAATTAGGAAGGTTCCACTTTAGTAAAGTTTTCAAATTGGAAAAGTTTCATTTTAAGAAAATTTTGAATTAAGAAAGTTCAATTTTAGAAAATTTTTCATTTTAGGAAAAAGTTGATTTTAAGAAAGATTTGAATTTGGAAAGTTTTAAATTTAAAAAAATTTGGAAGTTAGAAAGATTTGAAAGTTTAAATTTAAGAAAGATTGAAATTAGGCAAGATTAGAATTGGAAAAGATTTGATCTCTATTTTCTAAAGTAGAAAATTAGATTGTATTTCCAAAAATATATGATTTGATTTTGTTTCAAAAATTAGAGGATTTGATTTGGTTCCCAAATTGAAATATTTGATTTGACATGGAATTAGAAATGTTGAGTTTTAAAAATCTTGAATTTGGAAATCTATGATTTGGGACAAAATAGAAAGTCATAATTTTAAGAAAAAAATTAGGGTTTCCTAATCATGGATTCTAGGACTTGACTTAAACTTCAAGACAAAGAGTTTTTGAAAAGTAGATCTTTAAAAAGAGTTTTTAGAAAGTAGATTTGCAAAACAATTTGGAAAGAGGTTTGAATATGGACTTTTGCAAGTCTCTTGAATATCTCACTTTCCTAAAATGATTCTAACCATGAAAAGATTAGACTAACTCTAGAGTTGTGATTTTGACAACAACTAGGTTTTGAAATATGGACCATAATGATCATATCGAATATAACACTTTTTTAAAACAACCCTAACCATAGAATGGCTAGAATCACATTAAGATTATGATTTTGGACCTTGATGGTCGCATTGAACATAACACTTTTCTAAAATAACCCTAACCATAGAATGGCTAGAATCATTCTAGAAGTGTGATTTTGAAAACAAGTTTGAAAGAAAGAGATTTTCAATGCAAGTTTCGAAAGAGAACTTTGATGCAAGTTTAAAAACAACATTGAATGCAATTTTGAATGCAAGGCATGAACAAGATAACTACAATGCAATAGGGTCGTGAGCATACAATGCTAGACTTCACCACATAATCAAGGGGGCTGAACTCACACCATCAAAGGTTGAATTAAAAGAAAACCCCCAACATGGTGACCTTCAACAATCCTTCCTAAGCATGAATCGGGGAGTCCCTTGTTTCAAGCATGCAAGCAAATGAGGTAGAAGATGGGGATTAAAATAGAAGAAAACCTAAGTGAGTTAGGAGAGAGAAGAGAGAGGGGGATTACATAAAAGTAAATAGAAAACCAACCTCGTATTCTTCTTGCTTTGATTACTCGGTTTGCTTTATTCGACTTAAACTTTGAGAGCTTTGAAGATGTAGCACTTGATCTTCAATGGATGTTTTAAGGCTTGTGTTTCAGTGTATAAGGTGTATAGAGGCTAGGGTTTAAGTGTATAGAGGCTAGGGCTTGAAGAGGCTTGAGAGAATTAGGGTTTGGAGAGACTTCGAGCTCTGTTTTCAAAAAGACAGAGTTTCTGGACTGAGTTTACAAACCCGTTTTACGCAGAGAAAGGGTCCGTATTTATAAGCAATTGAAATGACCTTGGCGCTTGTTGCAATGGCACCAGGGTAACTTTTCAGGAAAGTTTTTAAGTGGCAAGAAACATATCTTTTGACCCTTGGGATGCAAGGCAAAAGATTTGGGCTCTTGTCGTAGTGACTACCATACAATTTTTTGTTTAGCTCCACTAGAAGTGACTCCGGAAGGTCCAGGAATGATCCGGAAGGCTAGGGATAGACAAGAACCCTTGAAAGAGTGTGCTGGAGGTAACGGACTTAAAAAAAATAATGCCGAAATATTTGAAAAGGTTGATCGACCCACCAGTGGCAAAACGGTCATTTGAATCAAGAAAACACTGGAATGGACCCAGAGTGACCCGTGAGAAGGCTTGAAGGTTGGAAACACTATCGAGAGTGTTTCAAGGGATTGCTGATTTGATACCCAAAGCCGATGTGGTTGAAAAAGGCGACCAGCCCACTAGGGGTGAAACGGTCATTTTGCACTGGGCTTACTGAAATGGATTCGGAATGATCTGAAAAGATATTGGAAGGTTAAGAATACTATTTGAAGCATCCTCCATAGGTTACCAGTTTGATACCCATAGTAGGTATGGTTTCCGGAAGCGCTCGGATGCCCAAGGGCTAAATGGTCATTTTGACCGGATGATCTCGAAATTGATCTGGAACCGACTAGAAGGAACTTGAACATGCCGAATTATCTTTGGGACAATCTTAGAATGGTGGACTTACCATTCTAAGGACTTAAGTATTTTCTCGAGAAACATGCCGAAAAGGCCCCTTATTTTTCACCGAAATGGGCTAGTCGGTACTGGTGTTAACTTGGGTTTTGAGTGTTTCCATCACTCTAACGGTGTTTGATGAGTTGGTTTTCAAAGGTATCTCGTCCTTCGATAAACATGCCATGGCCAAGAGGCATGTTCGATCCCATGACATAGGAATGTTGTTGGCAATTCCTAATGTTGACTTGTTTGCGAGTATTTCCGTCACTCTGACGGTTGTGATGTTTGTGAGTGTTTCCATCACTCTGACGGTGTGTGTTCATTCCATAGATTGCCTAATCTTGGGAAGCTACTGGATAGTCTAATCGTCTGAGGGATCAATTTTCTCGAAAAACATGCCGGATAACGGACATCGGACATTTCACATTAGCAAACTAGCAGGCACCAGAAGTGAACTATTCTACCATCTATAGGACTTGGGTTCCGTCCCGATTGACCGATTCAAAGGGACTTATCATTTCGAAGAGTTTTCTCAGCAAACATGTCGGACTGGATAGACTTATCATCTGAGATATTAACTTTCTCGAAAGATGTGCTGAATTGAGTTTGATTGACTGAACTAGAATTGGAACTGGAATTTAGGTTGAAATAAGAACTTAGCATCTTTAGGAAGACATCCTAACTAGAATTGGATTGAGCAATGCTCCATGGGTATTTTGGTCATTTTGCCTCTATTGGGCTCGATAGGCCCGCGAAGCTATTGATTGACTAGATTGAGTCTGAAAAACTGGTTTGGGTTTGAATGTGTCTGTGTCGGTTTCAATGTGAGTCTAGTCGGACTAGAGATTGCTGAGCGGATAAAAATAGGGTGCTTACAAGCTTCATTACTATTTTTTAGTCTGAATTATAAAAGGGAGAGGCCTATATTTATAGACAAAAAAGAAAAACACCCAGACATGCGCCTTGACAAAAATTGGCCACCACATGCACCTGTCCTTCTCCAGTGGCTGAGTGCCATGTGGCACTCTCTATACTACCTTATCTTAGGTAATAAGCAAAGTTTTGGACAATCTGATCATTTTTGGGCCATGTTGCACATGCTCTTATCGAAAACTTTTATGTTATTTTTTCCTCGAAATCTGTGCATTTCAAGAAGGATTCAAGGAAATCGACCACGTTCACGACATTCTCCCGCTATTTTTCATGAGTTGGGAGCCCTCGAGGAGCTCCAAAGGATTTCGGATGGCAGAGATATTTCATTAGGAAGCATAAATGAAAATAAGCTTTTCGAGCACCTATGAGACGCTCTGAGCGTTTTTTAAACTGGCAATTTTTATGCCACATGATCGTGGCTTCTGGGAAGCGACCTCCTCAATTGAACCGTACCGTTGGGAAGTCCTCCAGATAAGCTTTGGGGAATTTCCTAATTTACACATTTCTCAAGTCATTTGATGGTGCATTTTAATTAGGGAATTGAAGAAAAAGTTAACCCTAGCAGAGCATCTACAAGACGTTCCAAGGGCTTCTCAAAGTGGTAACCTTCAGGCTACGCGATCAGATGATTCGGGAAGCAATCTTTTCAATCGAGCCATATCAATGGAAAGACATATGGAAAGGCTTTTGGGAATTTCCTAATTTATACATTTCTTAACTCATTTGACGATGTGTTTTAATCAGGGAATAAGAGAAAAAAATAACCCTAGCAGAGCATCTGTGAGACACTCCAAGAAGCTTTTGTTGACTTAAAAGTGTTTTCATGTCAAGGAATTTGCTTGGAAATTGACAAGTATGTTCATTGAGGTATTCCAATGAATGCAGATTTGGTATCCAGAGCCGATGTGGTTTAGGAAGTGCTTGGGCCACCAAAGGTAAAATGGTTATTTTGACCACAACTTGCCGAAATGTGACCAGGATGGATCTGAGTGACATATCGAAGATGCCAAATGATCTCGGGATAATTCTCAAATGTGGACTTACCGTCTCGAGTAATTGGTGCTTTCTCGAAGGACTTGCTAGAGTCCCCTAGGGCAAAATGGTCATTTTGACCGAGCACCACCAAAATGGGTCCGGAGTCGACTGGAATGGCATATTGATCATGCCAAGCTGTCCAGGGATAGTCTTTGAAGGTGGACTTACCATCTCGAGGACTTGGTACTTTCTTGAATATGTGCCAAGTTGGATGAACTTATCGTCTCGAGGAGTTTATACTTTCTTGCAAGACGTACCATCATGCCCAAGGGGCAGGTTGGTCATTTTTTAACTAGATGGGCTAGCAGGTGTCGGTGTTGACCTAGGTTTACGAGTGTTTCCATCACTTCAATGTTTATAATGTGATGTGTTGGTTTTTAGAGGTCTTTCTTTTTTTTGGTAAACATGCCACGACCAAGAGGCTCATTTGGTCCCCTAACACTGGGTGGTTTAATGGAAAAACTCGTGTCGACCTGGTGAGTGTTCTCATCACTCCAACGACTTAAAGATTTATGAGTGTTTCTTTCACTCTAACAATTTGGTGTTGGTTTCGGTGCTTGCTTGATCTTAGGAAACTACCAGATGCCAAGGGACATAGCAGACATTCTACAATTGTGGGCTAGCAGACGCCAAAAGTGAACCGTTTAAGGTTTGTGAGTGTTTCCATCACTTCAACGGTGGTGATTGGTTTCAGAGACTGTCCAGTCCCTGAAAACTACGTAGGAAATTTTGTGAGTGTTTTTGTCACTCCAACAGTGTGATAATTTGTGAGTGATTTCGTCACTCCGACGATGTTTGGCATTAGTTTCGAATATCGATCAATCCTAGGAAGCTTCCTAGAGTGCCTAGGGGCCTTTTGGTCATTTGGCTTCAGTTAGGCTTGAGGGCCTAGAAAGCGACCAATTAACTTGATTGTAGTTTGATAGTGTTGTGACATTTTACTAAGGGATTAATTTGGACTAGAGATTGTTGAGTAGGCAAAAATGGGGTACTTACAGTATAAAAATAATATACACTCCAGCCTCATTCCGACAAGTTTTGATCAAAATAACTATTTTTTCCCTGGAGGCTCGGGCCTCCGTTCCAACCATACTGACTCTAGGAATCAAACTAGCATCCACCAAAATACCCCACTGAACACCCCCATCCATTTCCAATCAAGTCCCTTGACTTGAAACACCTTTAAGTCAATACAAGCTTCCCTAGGCGTCTCACAAAAGCTTCGCTAGGGTTGTCTTTTTCTCCTATTCCCTGATTAAAAACTTAAGAAATGTGTAAATCAGAAAATTCTCGAAAGCCTTTGCATAGGTCTTTCCATCAATACGGCTTGATTGAAAAGATCCCTTCCCGAAGCAACCGATCGCTTGGCCCGAAAGTTCTCACTTCGAGAAACCATTGGTGCGTCTCACAGACACTCCGTCAAGGTTGATTTTTTCTTTAATTCCCTGATTAAAATGCACAGTCAAATGACTTGAGAAATGCGTAAATTAAGAAATTCCTTGAAGCTTGTCCAAAGGACCTCCCATCGATACCGTTCGATTGAGGAGGTCGCTTCCCAGAAGCCACGATCATATGGCGCAAATATAGCCATTTTCAAAAACCCTCGAAGCGTCTCATAGACGGTCTGAAAAGCTTATTTTCATGCATGCTTCTCGATGAAATATCTCAGTCATCCAAAATCCTTTGGAGCTCCCTGAAGGCTCCTTGTTCATAAGAAATAACAGGGGAATGTCGTGAACGTGACCGATTTCCTTAGATCTTTCCCAAATTGCACAAATATTGAGGCAAAGTTAATATAAAAGTTTTTGATAGCATAGCGTATGCTACATGTGCCCAAATTTTGATCAAATCGTCCAAAAAGCTTACTTATAACCTAAGATAGGGTAGTACAGGGTTGCCACGTGGCACTCAGCCACTTGAGAGGAATAGGTGCATGTAGTACATGCGCCAGCCCCAGGAAAGTTTGCCTGTAAATAGTGGCCTGCCCCTTACGTATTCTAAACTAAAAAAAAAAAAATAGTAGCGAAGTCTGCCAAATTCAATCCAAAACTCTAAAATTCAAGAAAAACCTAAGTTCTTCAAAGCTCTAAGCCAATTCAAGCCTTCTCAAGTCCATTCAAGGCCATTAGAGCACAAGACTACTCAACAATGGTGGATTAAAGGTGCTTAGGTGATGCTCTCTTTACATTTATGTCTCTCCCACTCCTCTCTTCTCCCCTTTAGTCCACTTGAGCTATCCTTCTCTTTTAATCCCCATATTCTACCTTCCTTTCTTATGTGCTTGAAATAAGTGAGCTCTTCGACCATGCTTACACGAAAACTTGTGAGAACCACCAGTTGGGGGACCTCTCATAAGCCTACTTGAGCATAGTATGGCCCTTAGAGCTCCTTGCTATGTGGTGAAGCCTAAACCCTTGCATATTTATAACCCTTTGCATCTAAGTTGTTATATTGTTCATGTATTGCTTTCCTTGGCTTCATCTTCACTTTTAAAACTACTTTTAAAACCATCACTATTTCAATTTCTATATATCCTCCAAAGTTCATGTTCAAAGAGTTTTCCAAAAATACCTCTAAGTTGGAGTTCTTGAAGCATAGGACTAAACCCTAGTTTCCAAGCCTTAACTACCTTCCTTGCATTTTCATATAGCTCTCTTGAAGTTTTTGTATAAAAATGATTTCAAAACCACCCTCCAAAAGGTTCTTCTCAAAATCTCTACTCTCTTACGTTTTCACCAAAAAATGGCTTTTAGAGTTTTATTGTAATAACTGTAAATTTTAATTGACTGCATTACATCCCTATTACAATTGGATAACTACCTTCTAGCTAGCAAGGGTAATATGGTAGTAGGAGTGTCAAGGATGAGCCCACTGGGCTTGATGATGCCCCAGGTAGGATATACCTGCGAGTTCCTAGTAATGATAAAAGAAACGGGTGCATATGCATGTCATAGCATTATTTTACTACACTGCATTTTAAACTTATGTCTTATGGAAGTCATGGTATTTTTGCTGAGCTTCGCAGCTCACTCCTATCTTATGGGACAAATTTTCAGGAAATGAGGCATCAACTGGGTTCCAAGGAAATGAGTACAAGAAGTGAACCTCATAGTCCCATTAGAGATTTTGTTTAATGTTTGGATTGGATTGTAATAAAAATAAAGAAATGGATTCAACTGTAAGATTAATGCTCTTATGATATAATAATCAGTTTGAAATTATGTAGATGATATACCTCTAACTGTTAACCCCTTGTCCCGATCTAGTGGGTAAAATGGGTCATGACAAAAGTATGAACTATGTATGTTTGTATTAGTTTATGGGTTATGTCTGTTCCTCCACATTTTGATCACTGTAGACCAGAGGAATAGATCGAATAGTGCTACGACATTTTGCTATCTGTACCTAGCACTTATGTACTCGTTGTTTCTTTTAATAGATCGCACTTATCTATTCGTCTCTTCTATTAAGTGATATTAATAGATATTTAGTCTAGATATGGTAACGTGTTATACAACAATAGAAATCTGACTAACCATGGTACCAATTTTAGATGGCAAGGATAGGAGCCAGAGCGGGATCAAGTGGGAGCGACGAGACCCCAACCAATACCCAATGGAATCAAATTCTGCAAAGTCTTCAGACTATGACTAATCTGCGACAACAACAGCAGACACACCAGGCACCCCTTGCCCCTCCTCAGTCACCACTAGTAGTAGCTCCCAAACCACCATAAGTAACTCCTATAGCACCACCCATACTAAATCGAGAAGAAAGGAAGAAAAAACTTCTTCGAGAGTTTCAAAAGCAAAACCCACTAGAATTTTCAGGAGCACCTAAATCCTTTAATAGCAGACAGATGGCTTAAACAAACCCATAAAGTGTTGGACATTGTGGGAACACCCGCAGAATTTACCACTTACTGCCTTCAAGGAGAGGTTGATTTTTGGTGGGATTCAATCAAACTAATAAGAGATGTAAGAAATTTGTAATGGGCCGAGTTTGCAACCCTCTTCCATGACCATTACTTTCGGGAAATAGTAAAGCATACCAAGAAGGAAGAGTTTGTACAACTACAGCAAAATAATATGACGGTAGGTTAGTATGTGGCTAAGCTTTTGGAATTATCATGGTTTGCCCCAGATTTCATATCTACCAAAGAAAGAAAGACACGAAGATTTCTTAAAGGATTAAGACCTGCAATTCGATCACGGGTAGTAGCATTTATGGGCCAGCAATTTACTGAAGTGAAAGATCGGGCTATGCTCATAGAACAGGAATTAGATAGGTTACAAGCTTCAAGCCAAAAGGAACTCAATCGAACCTCAAGAGGTTCTTCTAGTTTTAACAACTTTAGACACCCGAACCCTCGATATCAGCCCTACTCCCCAAGAGCCGAGGTAAATCTTCAAGGACCCTAGACTGACGGACCAATCTGTTACAACTGTCATCAAAAAGGACATCTAAGATGGAACTGCCCTCATGCCATGAGGATTGGAAGTAGTAATACTAATCCGGTACCACCATGGATACAGTTAACTTGGAGTTTCCCGACAAACTCCACATCAACGTCCTAACAAACAACTACAGGGCGACCGGCGACCACCTCATTCAACTTGAACCGGTTGAATCAAGGTGAAGTAGGAAAAGGGAAATAGACTAGTCAGACTAATGCACCTCAAATGTTCACCCTTCCTACAACCGAAGGAAATTATGAGATCTCCAATACTGTGATTAAAGGTATGATCTTACTTTACAACTCATGGGTTACCGTATTATTTGATTCAAGAGCTACGCACTCGTTTATCTCTAAGAAATGTGTACACCATCTACACTTACCTACCACACCATTGGGTATCCAGACCCCTACCGGTGGGATAGTAATGGCACACGTAGGATGTCCATCCAGTGTTTTATGGGTAGGCACTTATGAATTTATAGTGGATTTGGTTCAAATAGACATGGAAGGATTTGATTTGATACTAGGAATGGATTGGCTAGCAAAGAATAAAGCAATCATGGATTGTAACCAAAGGACTTTAATTTTATGGCACCCAAATAAAGATGAGGTGCGTTTCCCTGAGGGAAAAGGTATAAACATGGTACAACCTAGGATAACTCTCTGAGAATGACAGAAGCTGACAGAAGGATGTTTTTATTTTTTAGTATATTAAAGGAAGAGGGTGAGGGCCAAGCCGAGACAAAGCCTATACCAATAGTAGATGAGTTCCCAGATGTATTTCCAGAAGACCTACCTGAATTACCCCCAAACCGAGAAATAGAATTTGTAATTGAATTATACCCCGGAGTAGCTCCCATATCCATTGCACCCTATAGGATGGCCCTAGCGAAACTCAAGGAATTGAAAACACAATTAAATGAGTTATTAGGAAAAGGGTATATCAGCCCTAGCACTTCAACATGGGGAGCGCTAGTGCTATTTGTGAAAGAGAAAGATGGAACTCTTTGATTATGTATAGACTATAGGCAATTAAATAAGGTGACCATTAAGAATAAATATCCACTTCAAAATTGATGACTTATTCGATCAACTCAGAGGGGCAATATACTTTTCTGAGATTGATTTAAGGTCAGGATACCATCAGTTGAGAGTAAGAGAATCTGACATCCCCAAAACCGCCTTCAGAACCCGTTAAAGACATTTTGAATTTGTGGTGATGCCCTTTGGTTTGACGAATGCACCTGTTCCTTCATAGACATGATGAACAGAGTGTTTCGAAATCAGTTGGATCATTTTGTAATTGTCTTTATCGATGATATCCTTATATACTTTCCGAACGAAAAAACCCATAGGGAACACCTACGGATCATTCTACAGATCTTAAGGAAACATCATCTTTATGCCAAACAAAGCAAGTGTGACTTTTGAATGAAGGAGGTAAAATTTTTAGGGCATGTAGTGTCAAAGGAGGGAATAGAAGTAGATCCTGTAAAAACTAGAAGTAGTGATGGATTGGAAGAGACCTTCTACTGTCCCTGAAATTCAAAGTTTTCTAAGATTAGCAGTGTATTACCGAAAGTTCGTGGAAGGATTCTCTAAGATAGCAGGCCCTCTTACACAGTTAACCAGAAAAGGAGTGAGATTTTTGTGGATGGAAAAATGTGAGGAAGCATTCCAAAACCTAAAGGACAAATTGACCACAGCCCCCATACTTACTCTTCCAGTAAGTGGGAAACCGTATGTGATATATACTGATACCTCCCATTGAGGGTTGGGATGTATTCTGATGCAAGAAAGGAAGGTTGTAGCCTATGGATCAAGACAACTCAAAAAGCATGAAGGAAATTACCCTACAATGATTTAGAAATGACTGCAGTAATTTTTGCCCTAAAAATTTGGAGATATTATCTACATGGAGAAAAGTTTGAATTATTTACCGATCACAAGAGTATTAAGTATATCACAACTCAAAAAGATTTGAACTTAAGGCAAAGAAGATGGGTAGAATACATGGAAGATTATGATTTCACCTTACAATATCACCCAGGTAAGGCAAATGTTGTGGCAGATGCCTTAAGTAGAAATAACCAAGGATATATGAGTAGCATTGTATTAGAAAAACAGAAAGCTGTCCAATTGTTAGAATCCTATGAAGACTTGGGGAACAGAAAGGAAGTACTATGTAGTCTTTGAATCCACTCCTAAACATTAGAGGAAGTTAAACATGCCCAGAAAGGGAGTTCGGAGGTACAGGAGATTAAAGAGAAAGCAGGAAAAGGAGCGATTGACCCAGAATGGACCATTGATGAGGATGGCGAACTTCGCTATAAGGGAAGGTACTTTGTAGTAAATTAAGACAAGTTGAAACAAAAGATATTATCAAAAGCACACCATTCTCAATTTACTATCCATCCAGGGAACACCAAGATGTATTAGGATCTTAGGCGACAATATTATTGGAAAGGAATGAAGAAAGATATTGCAAAGTTTGTGACACATTGTCTCACCTGTCAGCAAGTAAAATCAGAACATCAACGTCCAGGTGAATTATTGCAACCATTACCAATCGCATAATGGAAGTGGGAACAGCTCGCCATGGATTTCATCACAAGACTACCAAAGACCCGACAAGGTTATGATGTGATTTGGGTCATTGTGGACCGATTGACAAAAACCACACATTTCTTACCTATAAAGATGACCGACAACCTAAGTACCTTGAGTCAATTATATGTGAAAGAAGTGCTTCGATTGCATGGAGTACCTAGGACTATTGTATCAGATCAAGATCCTAGATTTGCCTCACGATTCTGGCAAAGCTTACAGAAAGCCCTAAGAACACAGATACACATGAGTACAACATATCACCCACAGACGGATGGCCAATCTGAGAAAACCAACCAAATCTTAGAAGATATGCTCCGCGCTTGTGTCTTAGACTTCTACGGAACCTGAAGTGATTATTTACCGCTGGCGGAGTTTGCCTATAACAACAGTTATTAAGCTAGCATAAAAATGGCCCTGTATGAAGCACTATATGGACGACCCTGTCGAGCACCCAACTGTCGGTTAGAACAGGGAGACAAATTCCTGTATGAACCAAAGATCATTCGAGAGACCACAAAAAAAGTAAAAACAATACAGGAATGGATTAAGACTACCCAAAGCTGACAAAAGAGTTATACAAATCGGCGTAGGCGACCCTTGGAATTTCAGGTTGATGAATGGGTATTTTTAAAGGTAATTCCACATGAAGGTGTGATGAGATTTGGCAAAAAGGGAAAACTTGCACCACGATTCATTGGACCTTTCCGTATTGTAGAAAGAATTGGGCAAGTAGCATATTGATTGGAGTTACCCCTAGAACTAAATCAAATACACAATGTGTTTCATGTGTCTATGTTGAGGCAATATCACCCTGATCCTACTTATATAATCCAATGGGAAACTATCGAGGTACAACCTGACAACGCCTATGATGAAGGGCCCATTAAGATAGCGGATCATCAGATAAAATTCTTGCGAAATAAAGAAATTTCTCTAGTTAAGGTAGTTTGGCAACATCATGGGACAGAAGAGGCCACATGGGAAGCAGAGTCGGAGATGAGGACCCGGTACCCTCACCTATTGGAGACTAATTTTGCGGACGAAATTTCCTAAAGGAGGTAAGACTATAATAACCATAAATTTTAATTGACTGCATTACATCCCTATTAGAATTGGGTAACTACCTTCTAGGTAGCAAGGGTAATATGCTAGTTACACCCATAAAGAATTTCCAACAACAGGCCAACATGTGCGTATTCACATGTACTAATTAGTTCCACGGCAAATTAGCCAAAACATAACCTAATAATTTTTATTTAAAAATAATTTTATCAGTGAGTTTATAACCTATCACGATAATTAAGGATGTGCCGGAAGAAATTTAATAGATCTAACAAATAATGTAACCAATGAATTAAACAACGAGTATGAATATTCAACAAGAATACAATTAAGGAATAATAGAAAGAAACTTTTTGCAAAGAGATTTAGAAATGAGCATATTGTATACAAGCCGGTTACCTCAAGTTTGTTCTACCAATTTTTGCAGAGATCACCAAAACTCTCCAAATCATTTTACTAAAACTAAAGTGGTAGAATTTTTTCCACAATTTTCTTTTCCTTTCCCTTTATTTTTTTTCCTTCCTTCCTTCCTTCTTTCCTTTTCTTTCTCTCCCTCACGGCTCTCTCTCTCCTTTCATTTTTTTTTTTCTTGGCAGCCACTTCGTAGCCCCCTCTCTTCTTGATCTTCTACTCTTCTCTCATTTAGAGCACAATGAGAAACAATGGCTGAATGGCCTCTTTTATATAGCCATTTGAATTGCCTTAGGCCTTAGACATATTATCACCATTTGTTGAATTGCTTGGAAAGAAGCTTAATGCTTTGACACCCAATCACACACTTGTTAAGCTGACATGAGTAAAGGCTTACAACTTGACACCCATTTACATGCAATGATATAACATGACAATTCATCCTCACGGTTCTCTCCCACCACACTCCCTTGATATCACCTATATGTCTTGCATGCACTATTAACTTGACAAATTCATTCCTCCCATTCTAATATAACTCCAATATATAATCTTTAACCTTACAATTATCTTAACCACCATTAATACTAATGTGTAAAATAAATTAGCTAATAAGTCACACGTGCTCCTAAAAATAATCATCGCCTCAAATATTTATTCAATTAAAACTACTATAGGTCTAGTGATAAATAATTTTAAAGTTACTAAAATTTTTGGGGTGTTACAGTAAGGCTACTCTATCATATTTACATTCCCTGTATTTTAGGGATTTTCTGATAAAATTCCAAAATATTCTTATTTATAATTTATTTTCTATGAATTTCCATGCTAGACACTGAAATTAATTCATGGTAATTCACAGGGAAGTTCTCATGTTCTGAAATTTTGAGGGTAAGACATATAGGTGATAATAGACTGGCCATAAAAATTTTGGAGCAAGATATGGTAGGACGCACCCACACGTGTCACCAGCCGCGTGTGGGGGAGGAAGGCACAATCTTCTTCTTCCTCCCATCGCAACTGTGTGTGTTCATGCTCAATTTTCGGCCAACCACTAGTATTCCTGGCCATGCATGTGAGCTTCAGGTGTTGGTAAGGTCTTAGGCTTCACGTCTATGGCCAGAGCTCAACCGATAGTGGCCGGAGGTGACCGGATGGAGCCCAAAATGGCCGCTGCATGGCAGAACCCTAACGGTTTAGACCTGCAACTGCCATTTTGGGTGTTTTCCTCCCATTTTTAGACTATAAGCCCTTCTTGAGTTTTGTTCCTAACCCCAAGACAAGTTGACCCCAAGTGGAATGGTCAGTAATGGTTGCCGGTGACTGAAGTTAGCGTTGTTCATCGATTTTTTGGTGAATGAGCAGTTCCAGGCATTTTTTGGCACATACACAGAGGCTTTGGGCCTCCCTTGGACACTCAGAGGGGTCCCTAAAAACCCAGAGCTCCTGTGGCAGTCCTCTGCCCCTAGTGTTGCCGCGATGGTAATGCCCGACTTTCTTCCTCCACCTCTCTCTCTCTTTGTTTATAGTGCTTTGGTGATACTATAGAGAACAAATTTGCTGGGTTTAGAATGTGGGAGGAAGGTGGAAGATATACCTATCTTATATCGACCAAAAGAAACTGGGTTCTCTTCGTTTGTATTCCTACGTCTCACTTTCTCTCTCTATATAAGATTCTGTGTATATAAACTGCAATGCCCCACAAGAAGGTGACCCAGGGGTCCCTTTTATAGTGCACTAGGAACTTGCATGGGAGGCTAAGTGGGTGACTTGGCTGGGGTGTCATGGATGAGAGACACCTCTCATTCGGTCTCTCATTCTCTCTCTCTCTCTCCCTTTCTCCCTTCCTCTCTCTCCCACGACTGACTTTGCGTGAGATACAGCAAATATAAGATGGTTTTGATGAACAAAATACTCTATCATAGTGGTTTAGACAGCCTCCTCCTCTCTCTCGATTTTTCTCTTTCTTTCTTACGCTCCCTCCTTCTCTCGCTCTCTCCTCTCTCTCTCTCTCTCTCTCTCTCTCTCTCTCTCTCTCTCTCTCTATTTTTGATCTGCCCCCAAGTGGCCTTGCATGGCATATAACTTTGCATGCCACAGGGATGATGAGAGGTTGAATAGTGTTATAGTGGGGGAAAGAAATATGAGCGTGACAACCGAATATAATGCTTAGGTAGTAGCTTCACACACTAACACATGTTATTTAGCTGAGTATATTAATAATAGATTTATCATATTACAAGCAACCTGGTCAAACCAATTTAAAAGAAACGGTTGGCTTTCTTGGTTTTCTGATGGTTTGGTTTGGTGGGGTGCGGTTCAGCCAGAGGGAGGGGTTTGGTCGGTGGTGTGGGCCATTACAGACTGGGTGTAACTAGCATATTACCCTTGCTACCTAGAAGGTAGTTACCCAATTGTAATAGGGATGTAATGCAGTCAATTAAAATTTACAATTATTACAGTCTTATCTCCTTTAGGAAATTTCTTCTGCGAAATTAATCTCGAATAGGTAAGGGTACCGGGTCATCATCTCTGATTATGCTTCCCATGTGGCCTCTTCTGTCCCATGATGTTGCCAAACTACCTTAACTAGAGAAATTTCTTTATTTCACAAGACTTTTATATGTTGATCCACTGTCTTAATGGGCCCTTCATCATAGGAGTGGTCAAGTTATACCTCGATGGTTTCCCATTGGATTATATGAGTAGGATCAGGGTGATATTGCCTCAACATAGACACATCAAACACATTGTGTATTTGATTTAGTTCTAGGGGTAACTCCAATCAATATGCTACTTGCCCAATTCTTTCTACAATACGGAAAGGTCCAATGAATCGTGGTGCAAGTTTTCCCTTTTTGCCAAATCTCATCACACCATTATCTGAAATTACCTTTAAAAATATCCATTCACCAACCTGAAATTCCAAGGGTCGCCTACGCTGATTTGTATAACTCTTTTATCAGCTTTGGGTAGTCTCAATCCGTTCTTGTATTTTTTTTACTTTTTCTGTGGTCATTTAAATGATCTCTGGTCCATACAGGAATTTGTCTCCCAGTTCTAACCAATAGTTGGGTGCTCGACAGGGTTGTGCATATAGTGCTTCATACAGGGCCATTTCTATGCTAGCTTGATAACTGTTGTTATAGGCAAACTCCGCCAGCGGTAGATAATCACTCCAGGTTCCTTGGAAGTCTAAGACACAAGTGCAGAGCATATCTTCTAAGATTTTGTTGGTTCTCTCAGATTGGCCATTTGTCTGCGAGTGATATGTTGTACTCATGTGTATCTGTATTCCTAGGGCTTTTTGCAAGCTTTACCAGAATCGCGAGGCAAATCTAGGATCTCGATCTGACACAATAGTCCTAGGTAGTCCATGCAATCGAAGCACTTCTTTCACATATAATTGACTCAAGGTACTTAGGCTGTCGGTCATCTTTATAGGTAAGAAATATGCGGTTTTTGTCAATCAGTCCACAATGACCCAAATCGCATCATAACCTTGTCGAGTCTTTGGTAGTCAAGTGACGAAATCCATGGCGATCTGTTCCCACTTCCATTCTGCGATTGGTAATGGTTGCAATAATCCACCCGAACGTTGATATTCTACTTTTACCTACTGACAGGTGAGACAATGTGTCACAAACTTTGCAACATCTTTCTTCATTCCTTTCCAATAATATTGTCGCCTAAGATCCTGATACATCTTGGTGTTCCCTGGATGGATGGTAAATTGAGAATGGTGTGCTTTTTATAATATCTTTTGTTTCAACTTGTCTTAATTGATTACAAAGTAGCTTCCCTTATAGGGAAGTTCGCCCTTCTCATCTATGGTCCATTCTGGGTCAATTGCTCATTTTCCTACTTTCTCTTTAATCTCTTGTACCTTCGAACTCCCTTTCTAGGCATGTTTAACTTCCTCTAATGTTTGGGATTGGATTCGAAGACCACATAGTACTTCCTTTCTGTTCCCTAAGTCTTCATAGGATTCTAACAACTGGACAACTTTCCATTTTTCTAATACAATGCTACTCATATATCCTTGGTTCTTTCTACTTAAGGCATCTGCCATGACATTGGCCTTACCTGGGTGATATTATAAGGTGAAATCATAATCTTTTATGTATTCTACCCATCTTCTTTGCCTTAAGTTCAAATCTTTTTGAGTGGTGATATACTTAAGACTCTTGTGATCGGTAAATAATTCAAACTTTTCTCCGTGCCGATAACATCTCCAAATTTTTAGGGCAAAGATTACTGCAGCCATTTCTAAATCATGCGTAGGGTAATTTCCTTCATGCTTTTTGAGTTGTCTTGATCCATGGCTACAACCTTCCTTTCTTGCATCAGAACACATCTCAACCCTTGATGGGAGGCATCAATATATACCATATACAGTTTCCCACTTACTGGAAGATTGAGTATAAGGGTTCTGGTCAGTTTTCCCTTTAGGTTTTGGAATACTTCCTCACATTTTTCCATCCATAAAAATCTCACTCCTTTCTGGTTAACTATGTAAGAGGGCCTGCTATCTTAAAGAATCCTTCCACGAACTTTCGGTAATACCCTACTAATCCTAGAAAACTTTGAATTTTAGGGACAGTAGAAGGTCTCTTCCAATCCATCACTGCTTCTATTTTTCGCAGGATCTATTGTTGTTCCCTCCTTTGACACTACATGCCCTAAGAATTTTACCTCCTTCATCCAAAATTCACACTTGCTTTATTTGGCATAAAGATGATGTTTACTTAAGATCTGCAGAATGATCCGTAGGTGTTCCCTATGGGTTTGCTCATCCGGAGATTATAGAAGGATATCATTAATAAAGATAATTACAAAATGATCTAACTGACCTCGAAACACTCTGTTCATCATGTCCATGAAGGCAGCAGGTGCATTCGTCAAACCGAAGGGCATCACCACAAATTCAAAATTTCCGTAACAGGTTCTAAAGACGGTTTTGGGGATGTCAAATTCTCTTACTCTCAATTGATGGTATCCTGACCTCAAATCAATCTTAAAAAAGTATGTTGCCCCTCTGAGTTGATCGAACAAGTCATCAATTCTCGAAAGTGGATATTTATTCTTAATGGTCACCTTATTTAATTGCTGATAATCTATACATAATCAAAGAGTTCCATGTTTCTTTTTCACAAATAGCACTAGCGCTCCCCGTGGTGATGTGCTAGGGCGGATATACCCTTTTCCTAATAACTCATCTAATTGTGTTTTCAATTCCTTGAGTTCTGCCGGGGCCATCCTATAGGGTGCACTAGATATGGGAGCTACTCCGGGGTATAATTCAATTACGAATTCTATTTCTCGATTTGGGGGTAATCCAAGTATGTCTTCTAGAAATACATCTGGGAACCCATCTACTATTGGTATAGGCTTTGCCTCGGCTTGGCCCTCACCCTCTTCCTTTAACATACTAAGAAAGCAAAAACATCCTTCTATCAGCTTCTGTCATTCTCGGAGAGTTATCCTAGGTTGTACCATGTTTGTATCTTTTCCCTCAAGGAAACGCACCTCATCTTTATTTGGGTGCCATAAAATTAAAGTCTTTTGGCTACAATCCATGATTGCTTTGTTCTTTGTTAGCCAATCCATTCCTAGTATCAAATCAAATCCTTCCAAGTCTATTTGAACCAAATCCACTGTAAATTCATAAGTGCCAAAACACTGGACGAACATCCTACGTGTACCATTACTATCCCACCAGTAGGGGTCTGGATACCCAATGGTGTGGTTAACGGTGTGGTAGGTAAGTGTAGATGGTCTACACATTTCTTAGAGATAAACGAGTGCATAGCTCCTGAATCAAATAATACGGTAACCCATGAGTTGTAAAGTAAGATCATACTTTTAATCACAGTATTGGAGATCTCATAATTTCCTTCGGTTGTAGGAAGGGTGAACGTTCGAGGTGCATTAGTCTAACTAGTTTGTTTTCCTTTTCCTGCTTCACTTTGATTCATCCGATTAAAGTTGAGTGAGGTGGTTGCCGCTCGCCCTGCAGTTGTTTGTTGGGACGTTGATGTGGAGTTTGTCAGGAAACTCCGAGTTAACTGTATCCGTGGTGGTATCGGATTAGTATTAGTACTTCCAATCCTCATGGCATGAGGGCAGTTCCATCTTAGATGTCCTTTTTTATGACAGTTGTAACAGATTGGTACGTCATTCTGGGTTCCCTAAGGATTTACCCCGGCTCTTGGGGAGTAGGGCTGATATCGAGGGTTCGGGTGTCTAAAGTTGTTAAAACTATAAGAACCTCTTGAGGTTCGATTGAGTTCCTTCCAGCTTGAGGCTTGTAACCCATTTAATTCCTATTCTATGTGCATAGCTCAATCTATCACTTCAGTAAATTAATGGCCCATAAATGCTACTACCTATGATCAAATTGCAGGTCTTAATCCTTTAAGAAATCTTCGTGTCTTTCTTTCTTCGATAGATATGAAATCTGGGGAAACCGTGATAATTCCAAAAACTTAGCCACATATTGACCTACCGTTATATTGTTTTGCTGTAGTTGTACAAACTCTTCCATCTTGGTATCCTTTACTATTTCCCGAAAATAATGGTTATGGAAGAGGGTTACAAGCTCTTCCCACAACAAATTTCTTACATCTCTTATTAGTTTGACAGAATCCCACCAAAAATTAGTCTCTCCCTGAAGGCGGTAAGTTGTAAATTCCACCTAAAATTTTGCGGGTGTTCCCACAATATCCAACACTTTGCGCGTCTGTTTAAGCCATCTTTCTGCTATTAGGGGATTTGGTGCTCCTAAAAATTCTGGTGGGTTTTGCTTCTGAAACTCTCGAAGAAGTTTTGTCTTCCATTCTTCTAGGTTTAGTATGGGTGGTGCTATAGGAGTTGCTCGTGGTGGTTCAGGAGCTATTATTGGTGGTGATTGAGGAGGGCAAGGGGTGCCTGGTGTGTCTGTTGTTGTTGTAATAGATTAGTCATAGTTTGAAGACTTTGCAAAATTTGATTCCATTAGGTATTGGTTGGGGTCTCGTCGCTCCCACTTGATCCCGCTCTGGCTTTTGTCCTTGCCATCTAAAATTGGTGCCATGGTTAGTAAGATTTCTATTATTGTACGACACGGTACCATATCTAGACTAAATATCTATTAATATCACTTAATAGAAGAGACGAATAGATAAGTGCGATCTATTAAAAGAAATGACGAGTACATAAGGGCTAGGTACAGATAGCAAAATGTCATAGCACTATTTGATCTATTCCTCTAGTCTACAGTGGTCAAAATGTGGAGGTACAGATATAACCCATAGACTAATACAAACATACATTGTTCATACTTAGAGTTTTATTTCTTTTCTACTTCACTTCTTGCCTAGACGGGTCCCATGCTCACATCCTCATCCGAGTCTTCCTCACTGTCCGACATGTCTATTACTGGGGTACCAGATGTAGTAGGTATAGTAGGACTGATTATCGGGTTGGGGTCAGTCATCGACACCTTTGGGCGTTAAGGGATGATATTCGGGCGTTGGTGGGTGATATCCAGGAGGTGGGGCTATAGACGAGGCAGTCTATTGTCCTTGCGAAGATGGGTGAAGTGAGGGTGGACCAGGCTATCCCTGTCCTCCTACAAATGGTAGTTCTCCAACCAACTACATACTAAGTATCAACTGTTGGTACTCAACAAGGCTCCTCACGATCTTAGAAACCTCCTGAGCTACTCCCTTCAAAGATGCCACTCGATGTCGTACTACGGAGTCTTGTAAGGTTCTAGGAAGATCCCCCCATCTCTGAGCGACCCCATAGTCTCAGTCCAAACAAACACCTTGGCCTAGTTACGTGTTACAGTCCTATGGTTAACTCTCATCTCACTTTCAACTTCTAGCTGATGCATGAGTACGTCATCCCACATAGATAGATTCATCTACATAACAGAGTTAAAGTTAGCACTCAATTAACAATCTATAGTTAATATGACTTAAGGGGTTCGACAGGTAATAATGTTAACTCCCAAAAAGACCTAAAACCAAGCTCTGATACCAACTTTCGTCAGGACCCATTTTACCAACTTTTGTCACGACCCATTTTACGCACTAGATCAGGACAAGGGGTTAACAATTAGAGGTATATCATTTACATAATTCCAAAATGATTATTATATCATAAGAACATTAGTCTTACAGTTGAATCCATTTCTTTATTTTTATTACAATCCAAACCAAACACTAAACAAATCTTTAACGGGACTATGAGGTTCACTTCTCGTACTCATTTCCTTAGAATCCAGCTGATGCCTCATTTCCTGAAAATTTGTCCCATAAGATAGGAGTGAGCTGCGAAGCTCAGTAGAAATATCATGACTTCCATAAGACAAGTTTAAAATGCAGTGCACTAAAATAATGCTATGACATGCATATGCACCCATTTCTTTTATCATTACTAGGAACCCGCAGGTATAAATACTACCTGGGGCATCATCAAGCCCAGTGGGCCCATCCTTGACACTCCTACTCTTTAAGTTTAGTGGGGGCCCACCCATGATTATCTAGCTCATATCAAGTTAATGAATACTGATTCATGGTAGCCCCGATACCAGTTGATTAACAATCATCCATGATACAAACCCGGGATTCTTTCATTTATCCGGTTGTGCCTCCCTTATTCCTCCCAGTGATGCAAACATACATGAAATGTAACTCTTGCAGCTTATGCTATATAATAAACCAGGATATAAAATTAGCATTTAAATAAAATTTTGAACGAAAAAGAAATGAGCATGTGTTTTAAAGAATGCATAGTTTCCTACCCTGTTAATATGTTTGTAGAAGATTGATCCGGTTCTTCAAATGTTTTTTGTTCATATAACAAGAATTAGATATCTATTTTCCATATATATCTTTACTAAGCAAGTTAGACTGTTAGTAGTGCGGTACTAGATATCATAAATAATCACTATCCTTTTTCTTTAGTGGTACACATCTTTGGTAGGAACAACACCACATGATGGCTCGAAATAGGGGATATTTTGAAATTATTATGCGAAGTAGCTACTAAGGCTACTCTCTCATATTTAAGTTCCCTGTATTTTTAGGGATTTTCTGATAAAATTTCAAAATATTCTTATTTATAATTTATTTTCTATGAATTTCCATGCTAGACACTAAAATTAATTTATGGTAATTTACAGAGAAGTTCTCAAGCTCTGAAATTTTGAGGGTAAGACATATGGGTGATAATAGACTAGCCATAAAAATTTTGGAGCAAGATATGGTGGGACGCGCCCACACGCACCACCATCCGCACATGGGGGAGGAAGGCACAGCCTTCTTCTTCCTCCCATTGCGGCTGGGTGTGTTCATGCTCGATTTTTGACCAACCATTGGTATTCTTGACCATGTGTGTGAGCTCCAGGTGCTAATAAGGTCTTGGGCTTCACATCCATGGCCACAACTCAACCGATGGTGGTCGGAGGTGGCCTGACGAAGCCCAAAATGGCCACTACATGGCGGAACCCTAACGGTTCAGACCTGCAATAGCCATTTTGACTGTCTTCCTCCCATTTTTAGACTGCGAGCCCTCCTTGAGTTTTGTCCCTGACCCCAAGACTATTCGACCCCAAGTGGACTGGCCAGCAATGGTTGCCAGTGACCAGAGTTAGTGTTTTTCATCAATTTTTCGACGAGGGAGCGGTTCTAACGGTTTTTCGGTGCATGCATAGAGGCTTTGGGCCTCCCATAGACACCTAGAGGGGTCCTTAAGAAACCCAGAGCTCCTATGGTAGTCCTCTGCCCCTGGTGTTGCCGCAGTGGTGATGCCCGACTTTCTTCCTCCGCCTCTCTCTCTCTTCGTTTCTGGTGCTTTGGTGACATTATAGAGAAAAAATATGTTGGGTTTAGAATGTGAGAGGAAGGTGGAAGGTATATCTACCGTATATCAACCAATAGAAACTGGGTTCTCTTCATTTGTATTCCTACGTCTCACTTTCTCTCTGTATATAAGATTCTGTGTATATGAACTGCAATGCCCCGCAAGAAGGTGACCCAGGGGTCCCTTTTATAGTGCACTAAGATGACTGCATGGGAGGCTAAGTGGGTTACTTTGCTGGGGTGTCATGGATGAGAGACACCTCTCATTCGGTCTCTCTCTCTCTCTCTCTCTCTCTCTCTCTCTCTCTCTCTTTGATCAGCCACTAAGTGGCTTCTCATGGCATATAACTTTGCATGCCACAGAGATGATGAGAGGTGGAATAGTGTTATAGTGGCAAAAAGAAATATGAGCGTGACAATCGAATATAATGCTTAGGTAGTAGCTTCACACACTACCACGTATTATTTAGTTGAGTATATTAATAATAGATGTATCATATTACCAGCAACCAGGTCTAACCAATTTAAAAGAAACGGTTGGCTTGCTTGGTTTACTTATGGTTCGGTTTGCTGGGGTGCGATTCTGCAGGAGGGAGGGGTTTGGTCGGTGGTGTGGGCCATTACGAGCTGGGTGTAACTAGCATATTACCCTTGCTACCTAGAAGGTAGTTACCCAATTGTAATAGGGATGAAATGCAGTCAATTAAAATTTACGATTATTACAATCTTACCTCCTTTAGGAAATTTCGTCTGCGAAATTAGTCTCAAATAGGTGAGGGTACCGGGTCCTTATCTCCAAGTCTGCTTCCCATGTGGCCTCTTCTGTCCCATGATGTTGCCAAACTACCTTAACTAGAGAAATTTTTTTACTTCGCAAGACTTTTATCTAATGATCCACTATCTTAATGGGCCCTTCATGATAGAAATGGTTGGTGAGAATGCAAATGTCATATTTTGCTTCCTTAATGTTTAATCTTTTATATGTATTTGGTGCCTAAATATACTCGTTATTCTTATATTTTGATTTAGGGTGCTATGGAACGCCAAGGAAGAGGATCCTAGCTTAAAAGGGACGAATTCGAGCTAAAATGCAAGCAATGTTCAAAGAGCGTTTGAACGGTCCCAAGAGGCGTTCAAACGGTAGCATATGCATTCGAACGGTACGTCAAACGGATTCACGTTAATTTTAGGTTCGAAGACAGTTCGAAATATATAGAGAGCAATTTTCCCGTTCGAACGGTGGTCCGACATGTTCAAACGGTAGTAAGGGCGTTTGAATGCTTGTGCGCAGCTGTAGATTTTCAAAAGCCCATAAAAAGCTGGGATTGTTTTTTTTTTAGGGTTGTTGGTGTTTTCCATATTATTCTAGATTATTACTTGAGTTGTTTTCATGACCTTACCTGGCTAAACTCTAAATCTTGGTCGAAGGAAACAGAAGCCTCGGAATTAATAATAAACTGTGAGATCTAATTTGTTTTCATTATTCGATTTATGCTTTGAGTATCAGATGTTCTTTTGTGCCTATTTTCATGATTGTCTTGTGTCGCGCCCAAATTTTTTGCACTCAAGGAATACACACACAAGCGGAAAAAATGTTGTACTATTTCGTTAGAACTCACCCTCCTAGAAGACTGAGTGCGACTAGTTTTGAATTGAAAATAGATTTAAATAAAGGGCTTTTAGAAAAAATTTGGAGTCGCCACTTAACTTGATTAAGGTGAGATAGGTCACCTAAAAACTAAGAATAATCCGAAGACTACACTTAGGATTTTTGGAAAAAGTTTTTGAAAAAACCACCTCAAGAGAAGGTTTTTAAGGAAACAGGTTGTTTGGCAATCTTTGGAAAACATTTAGCCCTTTTTTGAAAAATAACTCCGTTTTTGGTCTTTCGAAAATAGTGATCTAGGTTCGGAGGTTGGTTACGTGTAGGGAAGACGCACTAAGCCATCACCCTACCCCGCCCTTTCGGTACCTACATGTCAATCTACCCTAGATTCACCTATGAGATTCTTCAACTAACTATTGTTCAATTCTATCCACATTGAAAAATAATTTTTGAAAAGAAACTAACATGATGCATTATATGCAAGCGCAAGAAAAGAGACTTGATTTGGAAATAGATTTGAAAAGAAGAATTTGATTTGATAAGAAAAGAAAGAGATAGAAGTTTGAATTTGGAAAGAAGGTTTTGAAAATTGAAAATAGAGATTTGGAAATAGAAATAGATCATGGAATTGGAAACTTGGAGGAGATTAAGAAATTGGAAATTTTAAGAAGATTGTAGAATTGGAGATTTGAAAGAAGTTGTAGAAATAGAAACTTGAAAAATGTTATGGAATTTGAAATTTGAAAAATGTGGAGACCGCACCCATGAGGGTTGCCTACGTATCCTTTTAGAGGAATCAGGTCAGTCGTAGTTCGAACAAGAGTTCGATTGAAAATAGAAGAGTTGATTTGGAAAAGAGTTGAAAGTGGAATTTGGATTGGAATTGGAAGGGTAGGGAAATTTGGACTTTGATTGGAAGATTTGAAAAGATTGGTTTTGAAAGACTTGGTTTTAGGAAACCTAGACTTAGGAACTTAGAAAAGAAAAATTGAATTTGACTTGGAGAGATGTTAGAAAAGAATTGACTTGAATATTGGACTTGAAAGATTAGGAAACTTGGAATTAGGAGAGATGTTCATTTAGGAAAATTTCAACTTAGGAAAATTTTAGGTTTAGGAAAGTTTAGAAATTGAAAAGTTTCAACTTAGGAAAGTTTTGGAATTAAGAAAGCTATGAATTATGAAAGTTTTGAAGTTGGAAAGTTTTGAATTTAGAAATGCTTTGAATTAGAAAAAGTTTAGTTTAAGAAAGGTTTAGAATTTGGAAAGTTTCAACTTAAGAAAGTTTTGAATTAAGAAAGTTTTATGTTAAGAAAGGCTTTGAAAATAAGAAAGTTTTGAAAATAAGAAAGTTTTGAGTTTAGAAAGAGTTAACTCAAGAAAGTTTTGAATTTAGAAAACTTTGAATTTGGAAAGATTTGAAATTTAGAAAGTTTAAGATTTAGAAAGTTTTAAAGTTTGAAGTTTAGGAAAGTTTTGAAAAACTTAGATTGGAAAAGTTAAGATTTAAAAAGAGGTAGAATTAGAAAAATGTTGAATTAGGAAAGATTTGAAAATTGAATTTTAGAATTTAGGAAAGATTTTCATGTTCAAGTTTTGGAAAATTAAGATTTAGGAAGGTAGAAGATTAGGAAAGAATTGGATTAGGAAGGGAATGGATTTTATTTCTAAGAAGAAGTGTTTGATTTTGTTTCCAAAAATGAAGGATTGGATCTAGTTTCCTAAACAGGAGATTGGTTTTGGTTTCCTAAAGGGAAGGTAGGATTTGACAAGAATTTGGAAAAGAAAGTTTCTAGAAACCCTATATTTGGAAGTGTATAGTTTTGACGTAGAAAAGGGATTTTAGAAATATGTATAGTTTTGTGTGAAAAGGAAGATTTTGGAAACCTAGGTTTTAAGGCAAGTTCGAAAATCATGTTTTTGGAAAGAAAACTAGGGTTTCCTAATCGTGAGTTCTAGGGCTTGACTTGGGCACCAAGAAAAGAGATTTTTAGAAAGTGCGTTTTTGGGAACGAAGATTTTGGAAGAAGATTCTAAAGAGGAGTTTTTTTTAGAAAGCGTATTTTGAAAAGAATTTTAGGAAGGAGGTTTTTGGAAAGTAAAACTTTAAGAGAGTTTTGGAAACAAAATTTTGGAAGGAGATTGTTATAAAGAACTTTTAGGAAAGAGATTTAGGGAGTGTTTTCTAAGAAAGAAACCTAGGGAATGTTTTTACGAAAGGAATTTGAAGAAAAGTGTTTTGGAAAGGAATTGAAAAGAGAGTTTTTGAAAAATAGATTTTTGGAGGGAGTTTTTGAAAACAACTTTAGGAAGAAGAGTTTTAGCAAAACATGTTGAAAAGGAGAGTTTTAGAAAAAGAGATTTTTGAAAAGAGAGCTTTTTGGAAAGTATAAAAACGTCGCACTTTCCTAAAGCGATTCTAACCATAAAAAAGCTAGAACCACTTTAAGAAAGCGGTTTTGAAAACAACAAGATTTGAAAATATGGACCATAAAAGTCACTTTAAATGTAACACTTTCCTAAAGCAACCCTAGCCATGAAAAAGCTAGAATCACCCTAGGATTGTGATTTTGAAAATAAGTTTTGAAAAATGAGATTTTGATACAATTTTGAAAACAAGTTTGATGCAAACTTTGAAAACGAGTTTGAAAACAATTTTAGGAAGACGCAAGATCATGATATGCACAATGCAAGTTTGGGGTCGTGAACATACAAGGTTAAGGCTTCACCACATAATCAAGGGGGCCGAACCCACGTGGTCTCCGGTTAGCCTAAAGGAAAGCCCCCGACACGGTGACCCTCCAATAGTCTAATCTTACACATGGACCGGGAGTCCCCTTGTTTCAAACATGCAAAAAATGGGGGGGAAAGGGATGGGGGATTAAAATAGAGAAAACCCAAGTGGGTTAGGAGAGAGAAGAGAGAAGGAGAAGTGCGGAAACTTAAAGAGAAAGCCTACCGTATGTCTTGTTTATTTTACGCGCCTTACTTTTCTTTGGTCTTTGCTTCACGTCAATCTTCGATCTTCGAGGGCTTTGAGTTGCAACAGTCTAAGTCTTCAATGGAGGCTTGAGGCTAGTATATAAGTGTATGGGGTTGTGTATGAGTGTATAGGAGGCTAGGGTTTGGAAAACCTAGAGACACTAAGGTTTTGGGAGTGTACGAGCTCTGTATATCGAAATATAGAATTTTTAGACTGAGTTTGCGAACCTCTTTCATGCTAGAAGAGGCTCAGTATTTATAGAGATAGAATAGACCTAGCGCCTGTTGTAGTGGCGCCAAGGCAAAATTCCTCTTGGCCAAGCCATTTCTTGGCTGGCGCCAGCCAATTAGGAAGCTTTTAAGGTCGACAAGCAACGTATCTTTGACTAGATTTGGGTGCCTATACCAGTGACTATCATGTTATTTTAGCCTAGCTTCACTAGGAGTGACTCTGGAAAGTCCGAAAAGGAGTTTGAGAGACCGGGAATGACCCGGAAGGCCGAAAAAAGGGCAAGAACACTTAGAATAGTGTCCCAAAGGTATTTGACTTGAAAAATAAAGATAGGATGTATTGGAAGGATTTCATCGGGCTGTCAGGGGCGAAACGGTCAATCAGATCGGGAAGCTGCCGGAACGGACCCGGACTGTCCCGGAAGAAAACTCGAGATTTGGAAACATTATTGAGAATGTTCCCAAAGGTTGCCGGTTTGATACCAGAGCCGGTGTGGTCGGATAAGACGACCGGCTCTCGAGGGGCAAGATGGTCATTTTGTACCGGGTTTGCCGGAATTGACTCGAAATGATCCAGGAAGGTAGAAGAAGGTTGAGAATACTATAAGAAGCAATCTCAGGAGGTTACCGGTTTGATACCCAGAGCCGACGTGGTTAGAAAAAGGAGACCGGCCCACCAGGGGCAAAACGGTCATTTTGCACCAGGTTTACCGGAATTGACTCGAAATGATCCGGAAAGATAGAGAAAAGTTGAGAATACTATAAGAAGCATTCTCGGGAGGTTACTAGTTTGATACCCAAAGTCGGTGTGGTTCCTAGGGCATTCGGATGCCTAGGGGCGAAATGGTCATCTTAACCGAAAAGTCTCAAAATTGGCCTGAAACTGACTAGAAGGCACCTAATCATGCCAGATTGCCTTTAAGACAATCTTGGAAGGTTGGACTTACCGTTCTGAAGACTCAAATGTGTTTTCAAGAAACGTGCTGGAAAATGGCCCTAGGGGCAGTTTGGTCATTTTTCACCGAAGTGGGCTAGTAGGCACTGGTGTTGACCTGAGTTTTGAGTGTTTCCGCCACTCTGACGGCGGTCGTGTGATACAGGGGTTTGTTGGCAATTCCCTTTATTGACCTGCTTGTGAGTATTTTCACTACTCTAACGGTTGTGATGTTTGTGAGTACTTTCGCTACTTTAACGGTTCGCGATCATTCCCGAGACTGCCTCATCTCGGGAAGCTGCTAAAGGGACTTAGCACCTGAGAATCAACTTTCTCAAAAGACATGCCTAAATGGACATTTTTGCATTAGTGGGCTAGCAGGCACCAAAGGTGGACTATTCTACCATCTAGGGAACTTGGGATCTCGTCCTAGTCGACAGGTTTAAAGGGACTTACCGTTTCGAAGAGATTTTCTTCAAAAAACGTGCCAGACCGTCTTGAGGAATAAACTGTCTCAAGAGAGGGATTGGAATTGGAAAGGGGTCTTATCGTCTTCGGAAAGACACGCCTGATTGGAGTAAATTTACCGTCTCGAGGAATAAACTGTCTCGAGAGAGGGATTGGAATTGGAAAGGGGTCTTATCTTCTTTGGAAAGACACGCCTTATTGGAGTAGATTTGCCGTCTCGAGGAATAAACTGTCTCGAGAGAGGGATTGGAATTGGAAAAGGGTCTTATCGTCTTCGGAAATATGTGCCTAATTCAAAATATAGAAAGGATAATGCCCCTAAGGGCATTTTGGTCATTTTTGCTTCTCTTTGGGCCTAGTGGGACCCACTAAGCGATGAATTGACGGGATTAGACTTAGAGAGTTGATTTCGATTGGAATATATCCATATTGACTTGAGTATAAGTCTGGACGGAGTATAGACTACCGAGCGGTAAAAAATGGGGATCTTACATCTTGTTTAATCGCTAGGAGGCCTACTAGTTTATTATTCGTTGCAATCTACTGCTAGATTAGATATCAAATCTGTAATTGTTTGATTCCTCTGATTTGTTAAGCAACTAAGATTTAATGATTTGCTACGTTAGGAATTATTATATCTTAGGAAGAACATTCGACTAAATTAAATGCAACTACTTGTGCTTGTGTTGTTTAGTTTCATCGATCTCTCTAATTCTTAAGACTGCTACTAGATTAAACCTTGAGTGCTTATCCTGGGTTGTTTAGTAGTTAGGGTTAATGAGATCACTTGTTTTCTAATTAACTATGACTAAGGAGAGATAGGAAAATAATTTCGACAGTGAATATTCAATGTGTGAATTGATATACTTGCATCGATGATCAATTATAAAATTTCGATGGTGGATGTTGACTTAGACCGAGGTTTGTTCTTTTGACTGATTTGAATACTTTAATCTAAATTGTTTCGGAGTTGTTTTTATTAAAATAGTTTTTATTATATTCAAAACCCCCCAATCCTTGTTCACATAGCATAAAACTAGGCTAAACACTCTCCATGAGAATGATCCTTACTCACACTACTATATATTTGTTTTTGGAGTATTGGTTTTATTTTTGGATGCTTGCGCACATCAAATTTTGGTGCCGTTGCTGGGGAGGTTTTCTAGTTAATTTTTGTGATTCTTGTAATTTTTATTTCATTCAAAAAATAAATAAATAAATTTATTTTAATTATTTTCATTACTCTAGATTTTTTTTTCCTAAATTATTTTTCAGGGTTGGTTAGAGTTTCCTTGAGTGTTTATGAGTATAACTCGATCTTCTAATCAACGTAATTTGTAGTGCAATTTTGAAATAAAGAGAACTTTACACAGGCCAAGAAAGGAAGCTCGAAGAAATTCTTTAGAGAAGGATCCAACTCTTGATTTCCTATTTGCTAGTGATTCTGATTTAGGAGAGGAGGAAGTAATGGGTAGAAATCAAACTTTGAAAGTGCTTGCGGCCCCTGATTTGAATGAACAAACCATATGCATAACATTCCCCACTTTAGATGTTCCTACTAACTTTGAATTAAAATCTAGATTAATACATCTCTTACCCACTTTTCATGGCCTTGCAGGTGAAGATTCCCACAAACATCTAAAGGAGTTTCATTTAGTATGCACGAGTATGAAACTCACGAGGGTGATTGAAGAGCAAATTAAATTAAGAGCTTTTCCGTTTTCTTTGAAGGATTTGGCTAAGGATTGGCTTTATTATCTACCCTCTGGAAGTATCATCACATGGAACAAGATGAAAAGATTATTTTTGGAGAAATATTTCCCAGCTTCAAGGGCGGCCAACGTTCGAAAAGAAATCTGTGGTGTAAGACAGCACAATAGAGAGTCCCTACACGAATACTGGGAGCATTTCAACAAATTATGTGCAAGCTGTCCCCATCATCAAATTAGAGAGCAACTTCTTATTCAATATTTCTATGAGGGCCTTTTGCCCACTAATAGGAGCATGATTGATACTGCTAGTGGAGGAGCTTTGGTGGATAAAACTCCCGATGCTGCGAGAAATCTAATTGTGAATATGGTTGCCAATTCTCAACAATTTGGCACTAGGCTTGACCATTCACCTAAGCATGTCAATGAGATAAATATTTCCTCCATTGAACAACAAATTGCGAGTCTAACTTCCCTTGTTCGTCAAATGGCTATAGGTAATATGCAAACGGTGAAGGCTTGTGGAATTTGTTTAGTAGCAGGGCATCCAACTGATATGTGTCCAACTCTTCAAGAAAAGCCCATAGAGCAAGTGAATGCAGCAGGTGGTTTCCCTGGCCAACCACAAAGAAAGTATGATCCATATTCGAGCACGTGTAACTCGAGATGAAGGGATCACCCTAATCTTAACTATAGGAATCCATAAGTGAATCAACAAGTGATTCAAAACCACCCAAGTTACCAACAATATAAGCAACCATACCCCCCTAGACAATAACAAGGCCAAAATTCTAATTCTGGTATGTCTTTAGAAGATATTGTTAAGTCTCTTGCCACAAATACTCTGCAATTTCAACAGGAGACAAAACAATTTCAACAAGAGGCGAGGGCCAGTATTCAAAGTTTGAACCATTAGATGAGCTAGATGGCAACCACAGTTAGTCGGCTGGGAGCCCAAAGTTCGGGGAAATTACCATCTCAAATGGTAGTAAATCCAAGAGAAATTGCAAGTGCAATCGTCTTGAGAAGTGGTAAACAGGTTGAGATTCTAGTAAAGGCAGCCCCTGCATCGTCGAACCAAGAAAAGGAGAAAAATTTCATAGCAGACGGGAACGTTCCCAATGACGATAACGTACCTCAATGTAAGTTTTCGCCTCTTTCTGATTATAAACATGTACCTCCTTTTCCTCAGGCTTTAGCAAAATCTAAAAAAGATGAGCAAAATAAAGATTTATATGAGACTTTTCGGAGATATGAGGTAAATATTTCACTTTTAGATGCTATTAAGCAAGTACCTCGTTATGCTAAATTCCTTAAAGAATTGTGTACAATTAAGAGGAAACTGAAACTTAAAGGATGTGAGAGGTGAGAGTAGGGGAGAGTGTTTCTGCAGTTATTCAGAGGAAACTCCTTGCGAAGTGCAAGGTTCCAGGTATGTTTACTATCCCTTGTACGATAGGTAACACTAGATTTGAGAAGGCCATGATAGATTTAGGAGCTTCTATTAATGTCATGCCATATTCTATATATACTTCTTTGAAACTTGGACCTTTGAATAAAACTGGTGTTGTGATTCAATTAGCTGATAGATCTAATGCCAATCCTAAGGGTGTAGTTGAGGATGTTCTTGTACAAGTTAATGATTTGGTTTTCCCTGCTGATTTTTATATACTTGATATGGAAAATGGCGACCAAAATGCCCCTATCTTGTTAGGAAGCCCATTTTTAAAGACATCTAAGACAAAGATGGATGTTTATAATGGCACACTTACCATGGAATTTGATGGTGAAATTGTTAAGTTTAATATTTATGATGCCATGAGATACCCTTGTGATGATAATCCTGTTTATTCTATTGATGTGATTGATTCTCTAGCACAGGAAGTTTTTGAACTTGATGGACAAGATGTATTGGAAGTTGCCATCAGAAAGCATCTTGAGGAAGAGAATAGAGAGTTAGCCTTGAGTACTGATTTGCATGAAATTATTGCAACATTAAATGATTTTTCAAAGTTACAACAGTCAGGTAATGTTCCTTATGTTGCACTACTAGTTTCTAACGAGAGGCCGTTATCCTCTGTTTTGCAGGCCCCTACTCCAGATTTGAAGCCTCTCCCCAGTCACCTCAAATATGTGTTCTTGGGAGAAGGAGAAACATTACCAGTGATCATCTCTAGTAAACTTTGTGAGTTGCAAAAAGAAAAACTTGTGCAAGTCCTAAAAGAGCATAAGACGGCTATTGGTTGGACAATTGCAAATATTAAAGGAATTAGCCCATCTACATGCATGCATCGTATCTCACTTGAAGAGGGAGTAAAATCTCCCCATCAACCGCAAAGAAGATTGAACCCACCCATGATGGAAGTAGTAAAGAAGGAGATCCTTAAATTTCTTGAAGTTGGAATGATTTATCCTATTTCGGATAGCAATTGGGTTAGCCCGGTTGATATGGTTCCTAAAAAGACAAGAATAACTATTGTGAAAAATCATAATGATGAGTTAGTTCCTACCCATGTTTAGAATGGGTGGCGGGTTTGTATCGATTATAGAAAATTAAATGTTGTAACCTGCAAAGACCACTTCCCTTTACCTTTTACTGATCAAATGCTTGAAAGGTTAGCTGGTCATTCTTACTATTGTTTTCTTGATGGTTTTTCCAGTTATTTTCATATTGCAATTGCGCCAAAGGATCAAGAAAAGACAACTTTTACATGCCCATTCAGGACTTTTGCATATCGTTGCATGCCCTTCGGCCTCTGCAACACCCCTGCCACTTTCCAAAGGTGTATGGTTAGCATATTTTCATATTATATTGAGCATATCATAGAAGTTTTTATGAATGACTTCACAATTTGTGGAGACTCCTTTGATAATTGTTTGTATAACCTTACACTTGTTCTTCAAAGATGCATGAAAACTAACCTTGTGTTAAACTATGAAAAATATCATTTTATGGTTGAACAAGGTATAGTGTTAGGTTATGTTGTTTCATCTAGGGGAATTGAAGTAGACAAAACTAAAGTTGACATTATTCAATCTTTACCTTATCCCACTAGTGTGCGGGAAGTTCATTCTTTTCTTGGACATGCAGGTTTCTACCAAAAATTCATCAAGGACTTCTCTAAAATAGCAGCACCTCTATGCAAGTTGCTACAAAAGGATGTGGCTTTTAAGTTCAATGAAGTATGTAAAAAGGTGTTTGTTATGAAGGAACTGTTGACTTCTATCCTAGTTATCCAACCCCCTAACTGGAGCGTTCCTTTCAAGATAATGTGCGACGCAAGTGATTATGCAGTAGGCATTGTCTTGGGTCAAAGAATTGAAAAGCGTCTCATGCCATTTATTATGCTTCCAAAACTTTGAATGATGCTTAGAGAAATTATACTACTACTGAGAAAGAACTTTTAGCTGTTGTTTTTGCTTTAGAAAAGTTTCGATCTTATTTACTTAGTACTAAAGTCATTGTTTACTCTAATCATGCAGCTCTTCGTTATTTGATGACGAAGAAAGAGGTAAAACCAAGATTAATTAGATGGAAACTTCTCTTAAGTGAATTTAGTTTAGAGATCAAAGACAAAAGAGGAACAGAAAATCGTGTCGCCGATCATTTGAGTCGTTTAGCTCATGTTGAGGATGAACTTCATTTACGGGAAACATTCCCTGACGAGCAATTGTTCTCCGCAAATGTGACATTACCTTGGTATGCAAATATTGTAAATTATTTGGTTACTAATATACTACCTGTTGGTTTGTCTAAGGCTCAAAGAGATAAGATCAAGAGTGATGCCAAATACTATATGTGGGATGACCCATACTTATGGAAGCATTGTGTAGATCAAGTGATCAGAAGGTGCGTTCCTGAAAATTAAATCATTTCTAATCTAACCTTTTGTCATTCTTATGCTTGTGGAGGTAACTTCGGAGCCAAGAGAACGACGAGAAAAGTGCTAGAATGTGGTTTTTATTGGCTATCTCTATTTCGAGATTCATATTCTTTTTGTAAGTCATGCGATCCTTGTCAGAAGACAGGTAATATATACCAAAGGAATGAGATGCCACAAACTCCCATACTATTTTGTGAAATTTTTTATGTTTGGGGCATCGATTTCATGGGACCGTTCCCTATATCTTTCAGTTATGTTTATATCTTGCTTGTTGTTGATTATGTCTCGCAATGGGTGGAAGCTAAAGCCACCAAGACTGATGATTCTAAAATTGTTGCAGATTTTATCAAGTCTAACATATTCTCCAGGTTTGGAATTCTAAGTGCTCTAATAAGTGATTGAGGTACTCACTTTTGCAATCGAACTGTGGCGATTTTGTAAAGAATGTACCATATCACGCACAAGGTGTCGACTTCATATCATCTGCAAACTAGTGGACAAGCGGAAGTGTTGAATCGAGAGATCAAGTCCATCATTGAAAAGACGGTCAATCCAAGTAGAAAAGATTGGAGTTTGTGCTTGGATGATGCTTTGTGGGCATACATGATAGCATATAAAACGCCTATTAGCATGTCACCTTATCGATTGGTATTTGGAAAACCGTGCCACCTACCAGTTGAGTTAGAACACAAAGCTTATTGGGCTATCAAGAGTTTTAACATAAAGATGGATGAAAGTGGAGAACATAGAAAATTGCAACTTTAAAAGTTGGAGAAAATTCACAACGATGCCTATGAGAGTGCAAGGATTTACAAGGAAAAGACAAAGGCTTTTCATGACAAGATGATTTCTAGGAAGGAGTTTAAAGTTGGTCACAAAGTCCTTCTATACCAGTTACGGCTTCGTTTATTTCTGGGTAAGTTACGTTCTCATTGGATTGGACCTTTTATCGTTACTAATGTTTTTCCTCATGGTGCAACTGAAATTCGAAGCTTAGCCACTTCCAAACTATTCAAGGGGAATGGCCATCGACTTAAGCATTTCTATGAAGGTTTCCAAGTCGAGAATGTGGAGAAACTAGACCTTGAGGATCTGATTTATACTGATTGAAGAAGGAAGCATTGAGTCGAGCCCATGACAATAAACAAAGGCGCTGCTTGGGAGGCAACCCAAAGGAAGTTCGTTTTTCTTTTCTTATTTTTGCATTTATATATTGGTTATCTTTGCCCTTTCGGTGCATTTCACTTTACATTGGGGACAATGTAAGTTTTAAGTATAGAGGAGGGGATTTAGGTTGTGTTTTTGTGTTTTAAACCAAAAAAAAAATAATGATAATAATAATAGTAAGATTCAATTAAGCTTGAAGAATTCATAACATGATTGAATAAGTAATTTTTCAACTTAAAATTAATTAGTCTAGTTATTTTCCTTGAGATTGAAGTGACTGAATTTGATAAACAAAAACCATTGAGATTTTAAGCCTTTAGACTGACACATCCATATCAGTCACTATTTTCCTTCATGTGATATATTCTTCCATGGATTTGTTTCTCTAGAACTTGCCTTGATTCTCTTCGAGATCATATTGACACATACACACATGAACATGATTAAGGTCATCTTTGTTATAAGCTACATAAGCCAAATAGCCTGCCTTGTAATCAATTTTTCCCTTTATGAACCCCTTTGAGCTTTATGTGTTGTTTTTTTTTTCGTTATTGTGAACCCACATTACAAGCTTTAAACCCAAAAAAAAATAATGCCTTTACCCAAGCCGTAGAGCTAGTAGAACATTGTTTATCATTATGATACGTATGGGTGCGCAAGAAATAAATGTGGGGGTGTTCGGAATTGTGGTAGGGCTATGGCTAGTGAAATAGAACGTGTTTTCATTATCAATTCATGAGTTCAATTGTTGATGTAATTTTGAGAAAGAAAAAGAAAAAAGAAAAAGAGATGGGAAATGATGGAAGAAATTGCTTTTAATGTTACAAACTGTCCATGTTCGTAATCCCTCCTAAAATTCTAAGGAATGGGTCCATTTATATGGGATATATACAAGATAGAATCTGTTGAATGGAGTGATTGGTTTTACATATCTTATATATTCAAACTTGAGTTGATTCATTTATGCTCCACTAGTTTCGATGGCTTTTGAGCTACATTCCCAAATATTTCCCACCTTGATCCTAAACCCCGTTATAACCCTTGACAAGTCCTTGTGATTCATGTTATGTATGTGATTCTAGTGGTGGAGAATGAGAAAATATGCAAGCCTATGGTAGATCATTTCCATTGGAATGAATTTGGGTGATACACATACCCTTTAAACAAATGAGAGTCGAGTGTTTATTTCGTGAGGGTCTATATATTCAATTTACTCCATCTTTAAGTGGAAATACCTGCTAAGTGATTGTGAGTTGTTTAAGAATGTTGTTCATGATATGTTTTGAGTTTTGAAGAGTTTGGTTGTTCTTTGTTACAACTTTGATATTTTGGGAAAGTGAGTTTGAGTTTTGCCCGAGAACGAACAAAGGTTAAGTGTGGGGGAATTTGATGAGAATGCAAATGTCATATTTTTCTTCCTTAATGTTTAATCTTTTATATGTATTTGGTGCCTAAATATACTCGTTATTCTTATATTTTGATTTAGGGTGCTATAGAACGCCAAGGAAGAGGATCCTAGCTTAAAAGGGATGAATTCGAGCTAAAATGCAAGCAGCGTTCGAAGAGCATACGAACGGTCGCAAGAGGCATTCGAACGGTAGCATGTGTTCAAACGGTATGTCAAAAGAATTCATGTCAATTTTAGGTTCGAAGAGTGTTCGAAATATATAGAGAGCAATTTTCCCGTTCCAAGTGCGTTCAACGCACCGTTCGAACGGTGGTCCGATGCGTTCGAACGGTAGTAAGGGTGTTCGAATGGCTGTGCACAACTGTAGATTTTCAAAAGCCTATAAAAGCTGGGACTGTTTTATTTTTAGGGTTTTTGGCATTTTTCAGATTATTCTAGGTTATTATTTGAGTTGTTTTATGGCCTTGTGTGACTAAACTCTGAATCTTGATTGAAGGAAACAGAAGCCTCAGAATCGATTTATGCTTTGAGTATCAGATGTTCTTCTGTGCCTATTTTTATGATTGTCTTGTTTAATCGCTAAGAGACCTACTAGTTTATTATTCGTTGCAATCCACTGCTGGATTAGATATCAAATCCCTAATTGTTCTATTCCTCTGATTTATGAAGCAACTGATATTTAATGATTTGCTACATTAGGAATTATTATATCCTAGGAAGAACGTTAAACTAAATTAAATGCAACCGTTTGTGCTTGTGTTGTTTAGTTTCATCGATCTCTCTAATTCTTAAGGCTGTTACTAGATTAAACCTTGAGTGCTTATCCTAGGTTGTTTAGTAGTTAGGGTTAATGAGATTGCTTATTTTCTAATTAACTACGACTAAGGAGAGACAGAAAAATAATTTCGACGGTGAATATTCAGCGTGTGAATTGATATGTTTGCATCGATGATCAGTTGTAAAATTTCGATAGTGGATGTTGACTTAGATCGAGGTTTGTTCTTTTGACTGATTTCAATAATTTAATTTGAATTGCTTCGTAGTTGTTTTTACTAAAATAGTTTTCATTATATTCAAAACTCCCAATCCTTGTTCACATAGCATAAAACTAGGCTAAACACTCTCCGTGGGAACGATCCTTACTCACACTACTACATATTTGTTTTTGGGGTATCGGTTTTATTTTTGGGTGCCCGCGACAACACATCAGTGGTTAGGTTGTACCTCGAAAGTTTCCCATTGGATTATATGAGTTGTATTTTTGTTGAATATTCGTACTCGTTGTATAATTCCCTAATTACATTTATTGTTGGATCTATTAAATTTCTTCCGGCACATGCTTGGTTATTGTGTTTGAAAATTCATTGATAAAATTATTTTTAAATAAAAATTGCTGGGTTATGTTTTGGCTGATGTGTCATGGAACTAATTAGTACTTGTACAAACACACCTATTAGCATGTTGTTGAAAATTGGTTATGGAATGGTGACCCTACGGGGTGTTGGTTATGGACTTTGGAATTGTTATGTGGCACAGGTGGCGTTTGACATGGTACTGAGAAGGGCCAGGTATTGGGCTCAATAAAAATATTGGATTATTATACCAGCGTGAATTTTGGTTGGCTCCTAAGTAGCTACTAAGTATACTCTCTCATATTTACGTTCCCTATATTTTTAGGGATTTTCTGATAAAATTCAAGAAAATCTCCTATTTCGAGCTAGCGGGCGGTTTTGTTCCTACCAAAGATGTGTACCACCCAAGAAAAAGGATACTGATTATTTATGATATCTAATACTGCACTACTAACAGTCTACCTTGCTTAGTAAAGATATATATGGAAAATAGATATCTAATTCTTGTTATATGAACAAAAAACATTTGAAGAACCGGATCAATCTTCTACAAACATATTAGCAGGGTAGGAAACTGTGCATTCTTTAAAACACATGCTCATTTCTCTTTTATTCAATGTTTTGATCAAATACTAATTTTATATCCTGCTTTATTATATAGCATAAGCTGCAAGAGTTGTATTTCATGTATGTTCGCATCATTGGGGAGGAATAAGGGAGGCACAACCGAATAAATGAAAGAACCACCGGGTTTGTATCATGGATGACTGTTGATCAACTGGTATTAGGGCTACCATGAATTAGTATTCATTAACTTGATATGGGTTAGATAATCATGGGTGAGCCCCCACTAAACTTGAAGAACAAGAGTGTCAAGGGTGGGCCCACTGGACTTAATGATGCCCCAGGTAGTACATACCTGCGGGATCCTAGTAATGATAAAAGAAACGGGTACATATGCATGTCATAGCATTATTTTACTGCACTGCATTTTAAACTTGTGTCTTATGGAAGTCATGGTATTTCTACTGAGCTTCACAGCTCACTCCTATCTTACGGGACAAATTTTCAAGAAATAAGGCATTAGCTGGGTTCTAAGGAAATGAGTACGAGAAGTGAACCTCACTGTCCTATTAGAGATTTTTTTTAGTGTTTGGTTTGGATTGTAATAAAAATAAACAAATGGATTCAACTGTTAACCCTTTGTCCCGATCTAGTGGGTAAAATGGGTCGTGACAAAAGTTGGTATATGAATACTTAGGCTTTGGGTGCCATAAAATTAAAGTCTTTTGGCTACAATCCATGATTGCTTTGTTCTTTGCTAGCCAAGCCATTCCTAGTATCAAATCAAATCCTTTCATGTCTATTTGAACCAAATCCACTGTAAATTCATAAGTGCCTACAGGCAAAACACTGGACGGACATCCTACGTGTACCATTACTATCCCACCAATAGGGGTCTGGATACCCAATGGTGTGGTTAACGGTGTAGTAGGTAAGTGTAGATGGTCTACACATTTCTTTGAGATAAACGAGTGCGTAGCTCCTGAATCAAATAATACGGTAACCCATGAGTTGTAAGGTAAGATCATATCTTTAATCACAGTATTGGAGATCTCATAATTTCCTTCAATTATAGGAAGGGTGAACATTCGAGGTGCATTAGTCTAACTAGTCTATTTCCCTTTTCCTGCTTCACCTTGATTCATCCGGTCAAAGTTGAGTGAGGTGGTTGCCAGTCGCCCTACAGTTGTTTGTTGGGACGTTGATGTGGAGTTTGTTGGGAAACTTTGAGTTGACTATATCCATGGTGGTACCGGATTAGTATTACTACTTCCAGTCCTTGTGGCATGAGAGCAATCCCATCTCAGATGTCCTTTTTTATGATAGTTGTAACAGATTGGTCCGTCATTCTGGGTTCCCCGAGGATTTACCCCAACTCTTGGGGAGTAGGGCTGATATTAAGGGTTCGGGTATCCAAAGTTGTTAAAACTAGAAGAACCTCTTGAGGTTCGATTAAGTTCCTTCCGGCTTGAGGCTTGTAAACGATCTAATTTAAAATCGCCTCAAAACTTCGGGGTGGCTATTTCTCTTAGCTCTCGATCATTCTCTCTTATCCAGACAAGCTTCCTATCATTTTAGTTCTTCCACTAACACGTATTAGATGTCTTCAATTGACACCTCAAGGTTACATGTAACGTGTAGGAAAAATTGTAATATATTAAAGTAACATTTTCCTAATAAAATTCGAATTTATTTATCTCTTAAACTCTCCAAATTTTAAAGTCTTAGTTTTGACTTACGATTTATTCCTTCCAACTAAATAAATATTAGTCTTTAAAATATTTTAATCTCTGCAAATAGTATTATAATATTATTATTACCCACGAAATTATTACAAATCTTAAATGAATAATTTTAAAATCTCTAAAATATTGCCATGCATTATAGTCTTCCCCCTGAAAGAAATTTCGTCCTCTAAATTTACCTAGTGTCACTCATTACCTTAGAAGTGTGCATTAAATTCTCTTTAAATACATTTAGCTCTTCAAACAGGCCTCCCTACAATCCTTAAACATAAACCTAAGTATCCTCCATCTCCATTTTGTTGTTCACGTTAGCAAGTATTGTATCATCAAATAAATTTAATCAAGCTCTCATCTAAAAGACATGACTTATCAAAATCATCTTAATCTCTCAAAATAATTCGTAGTACTCCAAAGCTGAATTCAAAGTCCACCAAATTCTCTAAAGTCCAAAATTCTCTCTTACAACAATTTTGTCCTTAGAATATGCCAATGTATGTATCTCCACAAAGACATCAAATACTAAATTCATGCGCTTCCACTGCACACTCTAATAATTTCTCCAAATATGAATTTTCCTCAACACCAAAAATTTTGTAAATACCTCCTCAAATAGTCAAGCTCTAAATATCCCACTTAGTCTCATATAAGACCTAATAACTGAGCTATGATACCACCTGTAATGACCCGAATTTTTCTGGACCGTTAATAAATAAATTAACTAACTTCCAATAAGATTTAATCATGCTACAACCCCAAATGTACCATTACAAGTGGCTCCAAATTTGATTCTTGAGATAAAATTATACACAAAAATAATAATAATTCTTCCTAGGCTCCAAGATACATTACTCCCAACAATAATGTCTCCAAAATAAATATGAATCTTCATAAGCTCACAATAATGCTCCACTGACACCTTATATGCTTCGACCTAAAAAATAAAATTTAAACAGGAAGTATACAATACGACAGAGTACAATGAAGCTCAACGAATAAATCAGTTCAACCGATGAGATTTAAAATTATTATTATTATTATTATCAGGAGCCAACCAAAATTCACGTTGGTATAATAATCCAATATTTTTATTGGGCCCAATACCTGGCCCTTCTCAGTACCATGTCAAACGCCACCCGTGCCATGTAACAATTCCAAAGTCCATAACCAACACTCTGTAGGGTCACCATTCCATAACCAATTTCCAACAATAAGCTAACAGGTGAGTTTGTACAAGTACTAATTAGTTCCACGGCACATCATCCAAAACATAACCCAGTAATTTTTATTTAAAAATAATTTTATCAATGAATTAATGAATACAATAATCAAGGATATGACAGAAGAAATTTAATAGATCCAACAATAAATGTAATCAGGGAATTATACAACGAGTACGAATATTCAACAAGAATACAACTCATGAATAATAGAAATAAACTCTTTGCAAAGAGATTTCAAAAGAAGCATATTGTATACAACTAGGTTACCTCAAGTGTGTTTCACAACCTTTGCCGAGATCACCACTATTCTCCAAATAATTTTACATAACCTAAAACCACAATAAATAAATATTTCCCACAATTCCCTTTTCCTTTCCCTCTATGTTTTCCCTTCCTTCCTTCTTTCCTTTCCTCCCTTTTCTTCCTCTCCCTCGCGGCTCTCTCTTCTCACTCTTTTCTTTGGCCCCCCCCCCCCCCCAAATTTATTCTTATGCTCTCGTTTGATGAGAGCACTTGGTTAGAGATTCATGGCCGAATGGCCCCCTTATATAGCCATATGAATTGTCTTAGGCATTAGACACATCCATCACTACTTGTTGGATTGCATGGGAAGAATTCTAATGAGTTGACACATCATGAGACACTTGCTAAGTCCAAGTGACGAGACACTTAATGATTGACACTTGCTAGTGTGCATGAGCAAATACTTATTACCTTAACACCCATGCAATAGTGGAGCAATCATCCCTCACGGATTCTCTTGAGCCAACCATCACATTCTTTTATTTGATATGCTATTATCTTGCAAGAACTAATAATAGCTTGATAAATCAATTTCTCCCACAAATGAAACTATAATTTATCTCTAAACTAATCTTAACCACCATTAAACGAATGCATATATTACAGACTAAGTTACACATAGTCCTAAACATAATCATCCCTCCGAATATTTATTCTAGTAAACTACCATGGGTCTAATGATAAATAATTTAAAATCGCCTCAAAATTTCTGGGTGGTTCTTTCTTTTAGCTCTCGATCATTCTCTCTTATCCAGACAAGCTTCCTATCATTTTGGTTCTTCCACTAACACATATTAGATGTCTTCAATTGACACCTCAAGGTTACATGTAACGTGTAAGAAAAATTGTAATATAAGGACCCGGTACCCTCACCTATTCGAGACTAATTTCGAGGACGAAATTTCCTAAAGGAGATAAGACTGTAATAACCGTAAATTTTAATTGACTGCATTACATCCCTATTACAATTGGCTAACTACCTTCTAGGTAGCAAGGGTAATATGCTAGTTACACCTAGCCCATAATGGCCCACACCACCAACCAAACCCCTCCCTCCAGTTGAACCGCACCCCACCAAATCGAACCATAAGTAAACCAAGCAAGCCAACCGTTTCTTTTAAATTGGTTAGACCGGGTTGCTGGTAATATGATACATCTATTATTAATCTACTCAGCTAAATAACACGTGTTAATGTGTGAAGCTACTACCTAAGCATTATATTCAGTTGTCACGCTTATATTTCTTTCCCCCACTATAACACTATTCAACCTCTCATCATCTCTGTGGCATGCAAATTTATATGCCATACAAGACCACTTAGTGGCTGATCAAAAAGAGAGAGAGACAGAGAGAGAGAGAGAGAGGGTAAGAAAGAAAGAGAAAAATCGAGAGAGAGGAGGAGGCTGTCTAAACCACTATGATAGAGTATTTTGTTCATCAAAACCATCTTATATGTGTTGTATCTCACGCAAAGTCAGTCATGGGAGAAAGTGGAAGGGAGAAAGGGAAAGATAGAGAGAATAAGAGACCGAATGAGAGGTGTCTCTTATCCACGACACCCCAGCCAATTCACACACTTAGCCTCCCATGCAGGCATCCTAGTGCACTATAAAAAGGACCCCTGGGTCACCTTCTTGCAGGGCATTACAGTTCATATACATAGATATACACAGAATCTTATCTAGAGAGAGAAAGTGAAACGTAGGAAAACAAATGAAGAGAACCCAGTTTAATTTAGTCGATATAAGGTAGGTATATCTTCCACCTTCCTCTCACATTCTAAACCCTGCAAATTTGTTCTCTATAGTATCACCAAAGCACCAGAAACGAAGAGAGAGAGAGGCGGAGAAAGAAAGTCGGGCATCACCACCGCGGCAACACCAGGGGCAGAGGACTGCCACAGGAGCTCTGGGTTTCTCAAGAACCCCTCTGGGTGTCCAAGGGAGGCCTAAAGCCTCTGTGCATGCATCGAAAAACCCTTGAAACCGCTCCCTCACTGAAAAATCGATGAACAACACTAACTTCGGTCACCGGCAACCATTGCCAACTGGTCCACTTGGGGTCGACTCATCTTGGGGTCAAGAACAAAACTCAAGAAGGGCTTGTAGTCTAAAAATGGGAGGAAGATAGCCAAAATGGCAGTTGCAGGTCTGAACCGTTAGGGTTCTGCCATGTAGCGGCCATTTTGGGCTCCATCCGATCACCTCCGGCCACCATCGGTTGAGCTCTGGCCAAGGATGTGAAGCCTAGGACCTTACCAACATCTAGAGCTCACATTCATGGCCAGGAATACCAGTGTTTGGCTGGAAATCTAGCATGAACACACCCAGCCGCGATGGGAGGAAGAAAAACAATGTGCCTTCCTCCCCCACGTGCGGCTGGTGGCGCGTGTGGGCGCGTCTCACCATATCTTGCTCCAAAATTTTTATGGCCAGTCTACTATCACCCATATGTCTTACCCTCAAAATTTCAAAACATGAGAACTTCCCTGTGAATTACCATAAATTAATTTCAGTGTCTAGCATGGAAATTCACAGAAAATAAATTATAAATAAGAATATTCTGGAATTTTATCAAACAATCCCTAAAAATACAGGGAATGTAAATATGAGAGAGTAGCCCTAGTAACTACTCCAGATAAAAATTATAGAATATCTCCTATTTCAAGCCACCAGGCGGTTTTGTTCCTACCAAAGATATGTACCACCCAAGAAAAAGGATACTGATTATCTAGTACTGCACTACTAATAGTCTAACTAGCCTAATAAAGATATATATGGAAAATAGATATCTAATTCTTGTTATATGAACAGAAAACATTTGAAAAACCGGATCAATCTTCTACAAACATATTAGCAGGGTAGGAAACTGTGCATTCTTTAACACACATGCTCATTTCTCTTTTATTCAACATTTTGTTTAAATGCTAATTTTATATCCTGCTTTATTATATAACATATGCTTCAAGAGTTGCATTTCATGTATGTTCGCATCACTAGAGAGGAATAAGGGAGGCACAACCGGATAAATGAAAGAACCCCGGGTTTGTATCATGGATGACTGTTGATCAACTGGTATTAGGGCTACCATGAATCAGTATTCATTAACTTGATATGGGCTATATAATCATGGGTGGGCCCCCACTAAACTTAAAGAGCAAGAGTGTCAAGGGTGGGCCCACTGGGCTTGATAATGCCCCAAGCAGGACATACCTACGGGATCCTAGTAATAATAAAAAAAAAAACAGGTACATATGCATGTCATAGCATTATTTTACTACATTGCATTTTAAACTTGTGTCTTATGGAAGTCATGGTATTTCTATTGAGTTTCGCAGCTCACTCCTATCTTACAGGACAAATTTTCAAGAAATAAGACATCAACTGAGTTCCAAGGAAATGAGTACGAGAAGTGAACCTCATAGTCCCTTTAGAGATTTTGTTTAGTGTTTGGGTTGGATTGTAATAAAAATAAAGAATTGGATTCAACTGTAAGACTAGTGTTCTTATGATATAATAATCATTTTGGAATTATACAGATGATATACCTCTAACTGTTAACCCCTTGTCCCAATCTTGTGGGTAAAATGGGTCGTGACAAAAGTTGGTAAAATGGGTCGTGACATTTATATTCTATGTTGATTTTTAAAGTTTTACTCTCTTGAGTTGTGTGGTTAGAATGGTCCCCATGAAACCCTCTCTTGAATGGTATCCCCAAAATTGACCATAGGAACCCTAGCTCACTAGAGTGGTTTTTCCTAAACAATCCTCTTCAAAAGAGGTTTTCAAAAAGTTTATTCTCTTTAGTTTCTATCAAAATGGTCTTCAAAAACTACTTGTCATCATTGATTTTCCAAAGCTTTATTCTCTTGAGTTAGTGGTTGTGATGGTCCCAATGAAACCCTCTATCGAGTAGTTTCCAAATACCAACCACATAAACCCTATACTTACTTGAATAGTTTTCCAAAAGTGATTTTTAAAAACCCTAACTCTCTTGAATTGGTTTTCATCAACCTTTTTACATAAAATGACAAAGTTCTTCACATAAAATGACAAGTTCTTTACATAAAATCATTGGTTGTCAAAACCCATTTTCAAAGTTCACGTATAAAACCACTTTTCCAAACCTTCCAAAAACACTATGACACAAAACCCTAGTTCCAAACCACCTTTCAAAACCCCTAGGTCATGCAAACCCTAGCTCCAAACCATTTTTTCAAAACCACTAGGTTCGAAACCCTAGTCCAAAATCACTTTTCAAAACCACTTCTCCAAACCCTAGGTTAACTTGACTGTAATTATCCTTAACCTTAAGTTAACCTAACACTAATTAGTTAACCTTAGGCCCTCCTAACCCTAGTTGCCTTAACCAAGGTTAGTGGAACTTCAAGAATCTCCAACTTCAAGACTCATTCCAAACCATTTTCACTTTAAAATGATTTTTTCATAACATGTTTTCAAGAACCTCCTACTCCCTTGAGTTTCCAAAAACCCCAAGTCAAAAATCTTTTCAAAATACTCGTCTACTTTTCTCAAAACATTTTCAAGAACTCTCTTAAACTTGTCTTACCCAAAAATGGCTAGAGCCTTAACACTTTCAAAACCTACTTTCCAAATATTCTTCAAAAAGTCACAACCCTAAGGTGTCCCTAACCCTTTTATAGTTATGGTCTCCAAGGGAAACTGATACATTAAATGTAACCTTCAAAGGTTCATGATAGGGTTCTAAACCCTAAATGTTTTCTAAACCTCTTTCAAAAAATGATTTTCAAAAGTTATAACCTTAAAACAATCTTAGTCATTCAATGATTATAGTTTCTTAAGGAAAATGAGATAGCAAGCTCTAAAAATCTAAGGGAAGTCTCTAGCCTCTTTTCTAAACATTTTTTCAAAATTCATAACCTTAAAGGAGTCAGTCTCTCAATGACTAATCTCTCAAAGGTAGTGAGATATTTAACATACCTTTAATAAGGTATTCAAAAACGGTATTCAAAGGCCTTTCAAAGACAAGTCCAAAGGAACTCTTTCCAATTCCAAAACTTTACTTTCAAAAACTCCCTTGAGATGTTTCAAAAACCTTCCAAAACTCCCTTGATTTGTTTCAAAATCTTTTCAAAACTATCTTGAATTATTTCAAAAACATTCCAAAGCTCTCTTGAGTTGCTTTCAAAAGTTTTCAAAAACATTTCAAGTTCTATTTCAAAGGCACTTTCAAAAATCCCAAGTCTAATTCCAAGTCAAAACTCTTTTAAGTTCAAGTTTCAAAAGAAACCTTTCAAGACTCCCACAAGTCTATTTTCAATCGAGCCCTTGCCCGAATTACGAATGACCTGATTATCACCCAATGAGATACGTAGGCAACCTAAAATGGTGAGGTCATAACCATTTTTTCAAGTCAAATGTCCATTTTCAAAGTACTCTTTCAATAAAAAAATTTTTATTTCAAATCACATTTCAAAACTTGCCTATCTTCAAAGATATTTTCAAAGACATGTATCATGCATCATTCATCCATAAAGTGATGACAAAATCCCGTTTTTGAAATTCTAAAGTGGATACGAGTAGACTATTAGTAACCGAGGATTCAAGTGAATAAACTAAGAGTGAATAAACATGTCAGTACCTAAAGGGCAGGGTAGGGTAATGATCTTAGGATATCTTCCCACATGTAACCAACTCCTGGACCATAGATTTCTGTTTCAAAGATCAAAACCGGAGTCAAGTTTTTAAAAGGCCTTTAAAACATTTCAAAAGGTTGCTAAAAACCTCTTTTCTGAAAACCTTCTTAAGAAGGACATTTCCAAATCCTTTTCAAAAAAACCTAAGTTTATTCTTTGGATTACACTTAGCTTTTATGTGACCTAACACATATTTAATCATGTTAGGTGGTGACTCCAAATTCTTCTAAAAAGCTCTTATTCAAAATCAAAAAATAAGTTTTCAAGTTCAAACCTCCTTCGCACTTGTTCTTTTAGGAAGGTAAGTTCTAAAAAAGAGAGTACCGTGTTTTTTTCGAGAGAAAAAGACTTGAGTAAAAACCGGGGTACGACACCAATCAATAAGGGGTTGAATATAAACGGGCACTATCAGGTAATTTAAACCCATGAACTCAAAATTTCTTATATTTTAAGCAAAGTGGGAGGTGGTGGTGGGCGGTAGCAGTATTGGTTGGTGACGGCAAGTTGTGGGTGGTAATGGTGGCAACGTAGTGGTGGTAGGGCAATGGTGGGTGACAACGGTAGGCGACGGCAAAAGGTGGTGATGGGTGGCGATGGCAGGTTGTAATGGCTGCAATGGTGGTGAGTAGCGGTAAGCAGCAATGACGAGTGGTGGGCATCTGGTGGTGGTGGTGGGTTGTGACAGCTTCAAAAATGGGCGGTGGTTGGTGGTTGGAAGGGGCAGCGGCGGCAGCAGCAATGACGAAGGTGGTGGTAATGGCGGCGGATGGTCATAATGGGGGCATGATGATGGGCAGCGACGATGATGGCGGTTAGTAGCAAACGTCGGCAAGTGGGGGTAGTGGGTGGCGGAGGAAGGAGAAGGAAGGGAGAGTTGTTTTAAAATAAATACGAAAAAGTATAAATAATTTTTTTATTGGTGGCGTTATTTTACAATTTTTTTTTATCAAACTCAATGGGAGCCCATGTCAAAACCCATTTAAACCCACTTCTAGTCGGCCTTGCATGATGCAACCGAATTGTATGCTGTTTATGAACTTAGATGGGTTTAAATGGGTGGGAATTAGACGCACTCGTGAATATAGGTTAAGTTTGTCTGCCCTAATTGTTAGCACGTAACATAAGGGGTTGTGGAAACAACTATTTTAGCTATGTATTTAGCAGTCTCCAATTTCTGTAGAATGGCCAACCTATCACATTCCCTATGCTATCCGTTATTTGACCGTTCATTCCTTTATCACACATGCTGATAAAAATGTTAGTAGGGAGGACAAAAGAAGATAAAGGTAAGCTGGTTAAATAGTAAAGGAAATATTAAAACTAGCAAACCAATTAACTCTCAATAGCATTTTAATTAAGAAGGAAAAAAGAAAAAATATAAATGTTTATTATCTCCTTCACCCTAGACATATCATTTACGAATCAAAAACAGATTCCAATCAAACCCATCCCTAATAAAAATGTATTTGTTTGCAAAACAAACCCTAAATCTTCTCATCATTTAGTGTGATCGAGAATTAGATATTTAGATTAAACCAAAAATTCATATTACTCAAGACAATAATATTGACGTTTATGACAAGAAGAAGAAGAAGAAGACCAACTTTCCCTTCTTAGCGTTTATCTGTGTATATAGATTAGATGCTTATTTGCTTCCTTTTCGCTCACCAAATTAAGGCCCACTTTGCACTTACATCGTGTTAAATTGACTTTATGTTTTTCCCACATAGCTCTTCAGTTGAACTTCTTAAATTTAAATTAATTTTACAATGAATGCCACACCATGCTATTGCCCAACAAAATGGGTATTTTTATCTCTGAATGTGCATTGTTTTGCGTTGTGTGTTGCTTAAATTGTGCCCACGAGATTTTAACTTTTGTGTTTGCTTGATGCATCGCAAATACTTTGGTGGGATTGGCGGCAGAGGTTGCAAGGGGCCTTGCACGTACCACATCCGCCGTGTCATTTCCGTGAGCCAGCATGTAATGGTGCTAGAATTGATTCTATCTTGAAATAGAGTATTGGTCTTGTTATTTTTTTGTTTTCTTTTAAGTTATGTGAATGTAAATAAAGAAAACTATTTTTTCTTTTCATAGATTTAACTCATAAGAACAACAGAAATCGTCCGGCACTACAACTAGAAAAACCAATGTGATATCTTTTGCCTTCACTTTGCTGCCACCTCCTAAATTAATCTAATAAAGATCTTTGATCCAACTATGAAATGGAGAGAACCTAAATTCATTTGGGATGGAGATAAAGGACCAAAGATGAAAATTACAAAAAAATAAAAATTTAAAAACAGGTATATAATATATCAAAACTTTTATTATAATTTAAGATTAAATCTCATTTGGTTCTTGCGTTGATTTGGTTCAGTTCGAGTCTACAGTATGTGAACTCAAAAACCGAACCGAATTGACCCCGTTGGCTTTTTCAAACCCAACAATAAACTAAATGGAAAGATTGCAATGACAATAAAATCAACACTCTTTGGGGAAGACAGGGTGGATCATGGGCAGCAGTTGACTCAGAGGGTCTATCAGGAGGTCTTTTATGCATCTGGATTCTATCCAGAGGTCTTTTATGCATTTGGATTGAAGATTTCTTTAAGCTTGAAACTAGCATCAAGGACAAACACTTTATCCTACTGGTAGGCCCAATAATGAAATGCTTCAGTTGTGCAATAATAAACATATATGCTCCAAACAATGATAAGGAAAGGGAAGTGTTCTAGGGGAAACGTATGGTTCTAAGGGATCAATGGAAGCTTCCATGGTACATGGGTGGAGACTTCAATGAAATTTTAAAAACTAGTGAAAGATCCTCTTCTAGCAATTTATCAAAAGGTATGAAGATCTTCAACTCATTTATTTCTAAAGCTAAAGTGTTGGAAATCCCAATGGCTGGAAGTAGATTTACCTGGTCTACAAAGGAATGAGATATGGAGCAAACTGGATAAATTCCTACTCTATAATGAGTGGTTAATCAAATTCAATTGTTCTCAATGAGGCTTGCTAAGGTTGCTGTCAGATCACAGCCATCTACTACTCTTTGATGAAGTGCATGATTGGGGTCCAAAACCCTTCAAAGTGTTTAAAGCTTGGTTTAAGCGTAAGTCTTTCAATTAACTTATCAAGGAGGTATAGAATTCAACTAAAATACAAGATTGGGCATCTTACATTCTGAAAGGGAAAATGAAAGCAATGAAGAAGGTTATAAAAGAATGGCATAAACAAAAAGCAGGGTTATGGGATAAAAAACCAAAGATCCTTGAAGATGAACTGCACAAATTGGACTTGTTAGGAGAGTTGAATCCTACTGCAAAACAAGCTCAAAGGAAAAGGGAAATAAAACAAAAGCTAAGGGAGCATTATCTCATAGATGAATCAATATGTAGACAAAAATCGAAGAAGCTATGGGTCCAATTAGGAGACAAGAATACTTCATTTTTCCACACCTCAATGAAATCAAGGTTTAGAAGAAATTTCATAGGCCAACTACTCATTAAAGGAAGGGTGGTTTTGTTGGCCCAAAAGGCAATCCAAGAGGGGGGGGGGAGTGAATTGGGTTTTCAAAACTAATGGCAATTAAGACTAATTAAAATTAATCTTAGCAATGTAACAGTAATTCAAGGTTTATGCAATACAATATAACCAAGCAAGAAATAAAAGCAAAGCACAAAATTAGACACCAAGAATTACCAAGGTTCTACCACGACTTGTGGTCTACGTCCTCATCCCAAGATCTCCTTAAAGTCTTCTTCCACTATGCAATATTCAATTACAAGATGGAGGCTAGTTGAAGTGCCTAGCTCACTCTCCTTGAAGCTTACACCCAAGCTTCAATGTCTCAAGAATTTTGTCCAAGATTTCTCAAACTTACACAAGTGTTTTTCTTAAACTAGAGAACACTCAAACTCTAACTCACAAGTGTATAGGAAATATACAATTGAAGTACACACTCTCTATGAAGAGTAGATGAGAATTGAATAGCTCACTAAATGCCAACCCTTGAGGACAAAGGGAATATTCTAATTTGTAAGGAATGTTCAGCTTAAGATCATCAAATGTTGGAAGAATATTATATCTCTTGTCAATAAATGTGTTTGGAGTCTTCTATATATATCCTTTCATCAATTTTAGCCGTTAGAGGTAGTTGAGGCTTCATTTAATGTGAGATCAGACCAATATAACATTTAAAAGTATAGCCATTAGACCCAGGTGTTGACACCTATACTCCATGTGTCGACACATCATACTGTTATTTGGTCATTGGCTTGCATATGTTGACACCTCAAGACCATGTGTCGACACATCATGCTTGTCCTTGATCATTGCCTTCTATATGTCGACACTTTAAGACCATGTATCGACACCTACAGTTACATTCCTTAAGTCTTGCCCTCTGTTTTCTTGTGTCGACACCTTAAACCTATGTGTTGACACCTACAGTGCATTCTTCAAGTCTTGCCTTTTGATTTCATGTATCGACTACTTGAACTCAGATATTATCTTCTATGTTTTTCTTAGCCAATTTTCTTCAGATAATTCAAGTTCTTCAAGGGGTGTTCACTTTGGGGTATCAAGAAACTCTTAAATGATCTTTAGTCAAGTGTAGTTATTTAAAGGAGCTCCAATTCAATTTTGGATAGAATTTTTTCTTATTGGTCAAACTTGAACAACCTTTGATGCCTTCAAGACCATCTTTTTGAATCTCTAATGTATCTTCCAAAAGCTTAATGATTTCTTCTTTAAGCTCCTTCAATCTCTTCGAAATCAATTCATTGAATTGATATTTGAATAGATGCCATTTTTTGTCATTTCTCATCCTTAGCTTGTTGTGCATAAGCTTTCTTGTTATGCCATAATCTTTGATATACAAAATGCTATTAAATCTTTGATTTATTTCCTATTTTTCTACCCACTAAGTAAGGACATTAGAAAACTAATATAAGGTTTGGTTATCATTAAAATCAAGGCACTGAGTCAACAATCTCTCCCTTCTTTATGATGACAAAACCTTTGCAAAGTAAGTATAAGACAAAATGAAATAAACAAAGAGTAGGATTTCATACCAGAAAAATGCTCCCCCTTTCTTTATAATGCAAAAATTCTCCAAAGCAATATTATCAAAGCAATCATATGAGAAGTTATAGATTTTCCCCATGTACTATATGCAAATTTTTTTCCCATTAACCATATGCAAATTTTCTTTCCATTAAAAAAAAGTCATACATTCAAAAACAAGACATTTGGTAAGCAGTCAAAACAAGAGTTATTAGGTAAGCATACACTTAAACAAAAGTCATACACTTAACCAGACATTTGGTAAGCATGATCCATTCCTATTACTATTCTTCTCCCTTTTTGTGTCAATTCATCAAAAAGAGAAATAAAAGATAGAATTTAGACAGGTACAATAGCAAAAAAAAAATCTTAAAACAAGATAATAACTATAAATAAAGCAGCAATCCACACATTTGTCCATCAAAGCATTAATAACAAAATCATATTTCATTCACAAAATACTACAAAGGTTCAAACAATTAACATTCACAAAATATTACATAAATATTGTCTTTGAGGATGACACATCATCCTTTGAATATGCAAAAATGAAAATGCAATAGAGAAAATCCGAGAGGGAAGGCAAAACTGGGTGAGCTTAGTTGGGAGGGGAAGGTGGAGATGGGGTTAGTACAAGAGGGTTTTCTATGGTGTTTGAGAATTTCTTTCTAGGTCTATCTCTCAAACCCATATTTGTGACCAAAAGAAGGAATAGGAGCATCAGATTCAGTTGCAGTGGAGTCATCTTCTTGGCCTTGTTCCTCTGCCCTAGTGTCCTTTTCAACAGTTTCTTCCTCTTCACCATCTTCACCTTTGTCTTCTTCATTTTCTTCTTCATCTTCTCTTTTATCCTCTTCACCCTCATTTGCTTCTTCCTCAAAGTTGTCTTCTTCTAAGTTTTCTTCCTCCCCTCCCTCTTTTTCTTCTTCTTCAACTTCTTCTATTTTTCCTTTTTCTTTCTCAGAAACTTCACTTCCTTCTTCAATTCTCTAACTCTTCTTTCAATAAACATCACTCTTGTGGCAGCAATGTTTGTCTTCTTTCTCAATTTTTTTTAAGGATTCCATCACTTGCGCCATGAACCAACCCACACCACCTTCACTTTCCTCAAAATCTTGAACAAGGTTTCTTTTGGTACTCCTTCCCTTAGAACTACTTCATGTTGCGGTCTTTTCTTTGAAGATCTCACTCTGATGTGTTTTCTTGGTGGGTTTGGGAGTCCACTTGTTACCTTTCAAAATATACCCCATCCTGTTAAGAGTGTTTTCATTGTATTCATCACTAATAAACTTTAGGGTTCTCTTCTTCTCATTCTTCAAATCTATCTTAAAATGTTTAAAGACTTTGGTCAAAAAGATGCTATATGGCAAGCTAATCTTGGCTATAGTGGCTTTAAACATATGATCCAATATGAACAAGGGTAAATCTATTTTACAGTCAATCAAGTAAGCCCACATAAAGAACAATTCTTTGTCAAAAATGTTCTCATATTTTCCAACCTTGGGAATAAATATAATACAAGCAAAGTGATGTACCAATCTAAGTTCAAGAGGCAAGTCATTGTCTAGGGGCTGTATACATTCATCCATTTCCTTTTCATAAAGGACTTTTAATTGCTCCTTTCTAGGCACATCATCTCTATACACGTCTCCTCCAAGTCCAATGCCAAGAATTTCTCTATTAACAGTTCTACTCAAAGTAAAAGTAACACCCTTTACATAACTTACAATAGATACATTTTCATATTCTCTTTCAGTATTAGTATAAAAATGGACAATAAGGTCAAGGTACACATCATCTCTTAGGGTTGTCATGGGTTTCCATCCCAAATTCCCTAGCTTTGTGTTCAACTCAAATTTATGCATGTTAAAGAATGTGTAATACACCCATCTACTGTTGAAAACCTTCCTAAGAGAGAAAGTAGTATTGTACCTCTCTCGGGCTTTGTCTTCACTAAAGTACAACTTATTCCTTTCTAGGGCTATAGAGGACCGAGAATCTCTATTGTTGTTTTTCTTCTTCTTCTCCTTATCCTTACTCGATTGCCCCTTGTATTTCCTTTTCTAGCCCTTTTGAGGTTGAGGGGTCGACACATCTAGGGCTTTCTTGCCCTTTCTTGATTTATCAATTTTGGGTGCCATGGAAGAATCAATGGAGGATGAAAAGTGTTGGGATGAATCAGTTAGGGTTTGTATGGTGTTAGGATGAGAGATTTGAGAGGTGGTTGGTGTTGATTGCTTTTGGTTCGAAACGAGAGAGAGAGAGAGAGAGAGAGAGAGAGAGAGAGGAAAATTTCAAATGACCATAAAGTTGGGGTGTTTCAAAATATATGGGCCTGACATAGGTGTCAACACCTGGGTTTCAAAAGTTCATCTTGAACTTTCTGTTCTAATGTGTCGACACATGAGGGATGAGGTATCGACACCTTAAGACAGAGTGTGTCAGATTGAACATTTATGAACCCAAGGGTCGACACATAGAGTTTAGGTGTCGACTCCTTCTCTTGAAGAAAAAAAAATATTCCAAAATGAACATGCAATGAATCATAAGAATAAGAAATGTATTTCATACAATCAATTAACATATTTGATTATATTTAAAACATAAATGATATGAATTTCACTTAATTTTAGCAAAAATCAAGATATAAGATCACTCATTCCCAATTCTCTCCTTATCATGCAAAATCTATCCTCATTTAATGGGTTTGTGAAAATATAAGCTAATTGCATATTTGTGCTCGCAAAATTAAGTTTAATATCACCTTTTTGCATATGATCTCGTATGAAATGATATCTAATCTCAATGTGTTTTGTGTGAGGGTATTGAATAGGATTCTTAGTCAAGTTTATAGCACTTGTATTATCACATCTAATGGGTATATGTTCAAATGTCATGCCATAATCCTCTAATTGATGTTTAATCCACAATATTTGAGCACAACAACTTCTAGCTGTTATATATCCAGTCTCGACTATAGAAAGAGCAACTGAGTTCTGTTTCTTTCTAAACCAAGATAAGAGCATGTTGTCTAGAAGTTGGCAAGAGCCACTTATGCTCTTCCTATCAACTCTACTCCCCGCATAGTTAGTATCAATGTAACCAATTAAATTGAAAGATGTGCCCTTTTGATACCATAATCCAAGGTTAAATGTGTACTTAAGATTTCTAAAAATTGCCTTTACAACAATCACATAAGACTCTTTAGGATTAGATTAAAATCTTGCACACAAATGAGCACTAAACATAATATTAGGCCTACTAGCAATTAAGTATAATAATGAACCTATCATGCTTCAATAAAGTTTAGTATCTACAGATTTACCTTTCTCATCACTGTTCAACTTTGTTAAAGTACATGTCGCACCCCTTTTTTTCTTTGAACTAGGCCCTCTTGGCTTGGAAAAAAGCACGGTGCTCTCTATTTAGAACTCATCCTCCTAAAAGGACAAATGCGACGGAGTTCGAATTTTTGAAATATAATTTATTAGGGCTTTTTGAAAAGGTCTTTGGAGTTGTCACCTAACATACTTAAAGATGTGCTAGGTCATCTACACCAAGTAAAACCCAAAGGTTAAATTTAGGCTTTGGAAAGTATTTTTGAAAGACGTCTTCATGAGAGGGTTTTAGAAGGTAGGGTTGTTTGACAACCCTAAAAATGTTAGAAAACCCTTTTGAAAATCGACTCTAGTTTTGGTCTTTGAAACAGAAATTCTTAAGTTCAGGGGTTCATTACGTGTAGGGAAGATATCCTAAGACTATCATCCTACCCCGCCTTTACAGTACCTATATGTCTATTCACCTTTTACTCACCTAATTATGACTTACCGATTACCTATGTTTAATGTCACCCACTTAGAAAACATTCGAAAACAAAGTTTGAAAGACATAATTGAGTTTGAAAAATGGTTATGAAATTAAAAATTTGAAAAGAGCTGTGGAATTGGAAATTTAAAAAGGGTTGTGACCGCATCCCATAAAGGGTTGCCCACGTACCTCCTTAAAAAGGATCAGGTCAGCCGTAGTTTGAACAAGAGTCCGAAAGAGTTAAAATTTTGAAATGGGTTTCTATTTCTAGAAAGTTTTCATCTTTAGAAAGTTTTCTTTTCAAGAAAGTTTGAGTTTGAAAATGTTTCTTTTTCAAGAAAGTTTGACTTTGAAAGATTGCCTTCTTAGGAAGATTGGATTTTCAAAATGTTTTCTTTTTAGAAAGAATTGATTTTTGAAATGTTTGTTTTTAAGAAAGATTGGATTTACAAATGTTTCTTTTTCAAGAAGTTTGAATTTTGGAAATGTTTCCCTTTCAAGAAGATTTGATTCTTGAAATGTTTTCTTTTCAAGACGATTAAATTTGGAAATGTTTCCTCGATCTGAAAAGATTCAGATGTAATTCAAAAATATTTGATTTGATTTGAAAAAATAGTAGATTTAAAAAAAGATTTTATTTGACAAGATTTTATTTCCTTTTTAAAAAAGATTTGTTCCCTTTTTTGAAAAAGATTTGATTTGTTTCCTTTCGGAAAGATTTGAAAAGATTTGGAAGATTTAAAAGGGTTTGAAAAGATTTGGAAAGGTTTTGTTTCCTTTTTGAAAAAGATTTGATTTGCTTGAAAACGGTAAGTTTGGATTGTTTCTAAAATGGGAGGAGTTAATTTAGGGCTTAAATTTGAAAGGTTTATAAAAGGAGTGATTTGAGAGATTTGAAATGGAAGGTTTTAATTCGATCAATTTAAAAAGAAAATTTTGAAAATAAAAAGTTTGATTGATTCAGAAATTGAAGATTTTGAAGGTTTTGGAAAAAGGTATGATTTTGGTTTAAAAATGAAAGGTTTCTAAGTTGGCAAAAATAAGATTTTTCTAGGATTGGACTTCTAGGGTTTTGACAAACATCAATTTTGTAAATGGTTTAAAAACCAAGTCTTTTGAAAACATGTTTTAGGGCCCGAGACCCTAACTTGGATTTTAAACATCCAAATAAATATCGCGCTTTGCCTAAAACCATTCTACATTTAGAAGGCAAGAATCACTTTAGGCTCGTGACTTGGAAGACAACAAAGGCACAAGGCCAAAAATGTAAACATTTTCGGGTCATTTTGAATGTCAAAAATTCCCAAGACAACTCTATCTATGAAATGACTAGGATCATTTTGGAAACGAGTTTTTGAAGAGACACAAATGTAAGCTAATGGGAGCCGTTCCAAATATCACACTTCTCTAAGAAAACCCTAACTATGAAAAGGTTAGGATCAACCTAGAATCGTGGTTTTTAGAAAAAAAAACTTTGAAAGCGGTTTTTAGAGATAGAAATGGCAATAATGTAAATGCAATTTGACAATAATAATGGTATAAATCATACAAGATTAGGTATCACCATATTGCAAAAGGACCCTAAGGCCATGCCGTGAAGCAAGTGAGAGTCAAGAAGAGAGTTCCAATCGGTAGTCTCCTCCCACTCACTCTCGACATGGACTTAATGTTCTCTTATTCCAAGCATACAAGAAAGGGGGTTTAAAAAAGAGAAAAACCTAAGTGGGTTCAAAGGGAGAAGAGAGAGTGGGGGAGTACGGAAGGTAAATTAGAGATTACCTTGTCTCATTTCTTCTTTCTTTAATGGAGGCTCGGGCCTTGGACATAAGAAGACTTCGTGAGCTTTCGGGCAGTGGGGTAGACCTTCGGTGGAGCTTAGACGCTAAGGCTTTAGAGCCTCAGGCTAGGGCTCGGTCGGTAGGACTTCGAGAAAGAGAAAGAGGGCTCCGGGACTTATCTGAAGAGAGGGGGAGACGTTCTAGATATTTTTTCCAACCCAAAATAGTGAGGGAGGAAGTCTGTATTTATAATGCAAAACCAAAGGATTTGTGGGCCACTCCTAGTGGCACATGCCTTAAGCTTGGTCGTGCACCACTAAGAGTGGCCCAAGCTCATTTATGAGGGTGGAAGAAAAAGCTAGATACGAGGCTTGTTTGATGCTGGTTGGTATGCGTGTCTAGAATTGGCTCAAGGCTAAAAATTGGTAATGCTTCACTCGAATTGGAGCAAGGAGGTTTTGGTTCGAAAAGGAAAGTGCCAGACAGCAGGGCCCGACTAAAAATGGAAGGGGATAATTTGGAAGGTGTCCCCGAGGTTGCCGGTTTGATTCTTAGAGCCAATATTGTTGGAGAGAGTGACTGGATCGCAGTCACCTTATCTTGGGAGCTCAAGGGTTGACCAGAGCTGATTGGGTTAACCAGAGTTGACCGGGGTTAACTAGAGTTTGACCGGAGTTAACCAGAGTTGACTAGGTTGATAGGAGTTTACCAGGGTTGATTGGGGTTAACCAGAGTTAACTGGTGAGTTGCTGGTTTTATACCTAGAGCCAATGTAGTTTCCTAGGGCATTTGGATGCCTAGGCGTAAAATAGTCATTTTGATCACGGAACCTCCGGAAAAGGTGGTCTTACCGTTCTGAGGACTTGGTACTTACTCGAAGAACGTGACGGGGCCAGTAAGGGCAAAATGGTCATTTTCACTAAGATGGGCTTCCAGGTGTCGGTGTTGACCAGTTTGGATCTAGTCTAGACTTCTCTTCAAGGAATTGGTACTTTCTCAATGGACAGGTTTGAAAAGGTCTTATCGCCTTGAGGGATAAACTTTCTCGAATGTCGTGCTAGACTTGGATGGTCTTTCGTTCTTGAGGAGTTTATGCTTTCTCAAGAAACATGCCAAACTTGGACGGTCTTCTATTCTTGAGGGGTTTGTGCTTTCTCAAAGAACATGCCGGACTAGTAAACATTCTACATTGTTAGGCTAGCAGACGCAAGAAGTGAACCGCTCTTTCATCTCGAGGACTTAGGTACTTTCCGGATATGAGTGTGAAAGGGGCTTTATCGATCCAGGAAATAAACTTTCTCAGTGATCGTGCCATACTAGATTAAATGGTCTTACCGTTAATGAGGGATCAACTTTCTGGAATGACGGGACTATTGGATTTGACTTTGAATTTTAATGGACATATTGTCTTATAGAAGATGTGTCGGGCTGGATGGGATCGACTAATGCACAAGGGGCATTCTGGTCATTTTGCCTCTATTGGGCCTAGTGGGCCCCCAAAGCAGTTGACAGATCGGATTGGATTTGGAAAGCTGATTTGAGCTTGAGTATACTTATGTTGGTTTGTAAGAGCTTCAGGTCGTGCCAGAGATTGCTGAGTGGCCAAAATGGGGTGCTAACAGCCGCTCCTCTTTTTTTGTTTTTATCTACTGAAGGAAAAACAATGGTAAAGTAAATACCCAATAAAGGTCACAAGGCGGTCAGCGGGACCGGAGGTTTGAAATTTTGAAAATTGGAGGTTGAAGCTTAAAAATGGGGTCAATAGACCATTTAAAACTGGTTTTGGCCGGCAAAAAGCCGAGGTAGGCCCAACTTGGCTGTGTGCCACTCATAGTGGCACCAGACTTGGGTTTCATCTTACACCACTAGAAGTGGCACACGGTCTGCGGGATTTCTTAAAATAGCAGCTATGGGTTTGAGGGTTTTGCTTAGTTTTGTGCCATTTTTGAGATCTCTCTCCAAAACGTTTCGGGGGATTTTGCTTGGGCATCGCTGGGAGGTATTTGTGGAATGCCTAGGGGTCATTGGGAAGTGACGTCATTTCCGAAAAGTCACCGGAGAAGAAGAAATCGTCGAAAAATCCCAAAAAAGTGAGTTTTCTTGTTTTTGGTTGATTTCAATGCGTAGATTTTCATTTGAAGCATGCATATAGTTGAAATTAAGGTTCTTAAATGTTTTGAACGCATCTATGGAGTCATTTTTGTATTTTGGTGATCATTTGAGTGACTTTGTGTAGATTGCCATGTTTTAGCGAAAGAAATTTCCTGCAGACTTAGAAAAACTAGTGATTTAGGCACCAGGTAATTCATTTTCTTGCAAAGTTTTTGTGTAGGATGTCTTAGAAAAATATTTTGAATAACCGTGTGAAGTTTCGTAATTTTCTAAAAACAATTGTATTTTTTTATTTTTCAAAAATTAGAAAAAGGTTGAAAATGTGAAAAATTAAAAAAAATAGAGAAAAATTGAGGAATAAATCCTGAGGGTGTTGGATTGTTGCTATAAAATTCTAGAAATATTTTGAAAAGTTGTGTATATTTTTGGAAAACTAGTGAACTTTTGTAAAGGTGTTTGAAAAAAGTGTGAAAATAGCCTCGGGAATAAGAAAAATGGGTGTTTACCCGTTTATGCACCATGTTGGGCAGGTGGTGAGGTATTACGTGTTTGATGGCAATGTGAGCTTGCGGTTGTGTGGCATTGTAGAGGTCTTTTATAAACGGGACTCTGCCAGATTTTTCAGAAAATTTGGCACTTGAAATTTTTGTGAAAAAAGGTTTAGGGAAACTTTAAAAAGGATTCTTTGGAATAGGGGGAGGGATAGACTTTTGAAGGGAAAACCTCAGAAACTATCGAACTGGGACTTTTAAGGGAAAGCCTTAAGAAACCATAGTACCCGGGCTTTTGAAGAAAAGCCTTAAGAAACCATGCTTTTTTGGAGAAGAAAGCTTTTTGAAAACCCGGGCTTTGGGCCCAGATTGGTGGACTTTTTAAGGGAAAAGTTAGAAAATCGAGTACTTTCGAAAACAACATTTTTTTTATAGGATGAAAAGTTTATAAAACTAGTTTGATTTTGAAAATACCTTTTCGAGGGTTAAAAGTTTAGAAAATCAGTATTGAAATTGAAGCCAACTTTTTTAGGATAAAAGTTTTTAAAAAACCAGGATTGAAATTAAAACCAACTTTTTTTAGGATAAAAAGTTTAGAAAACCACGGATCGAAATTGAAACCAACTTTTTTTAGGATAAAAAGTTTAGAAAACCGGGGTTGAAAACAACTTTTTTTTTTAGGATGAAAAGTTTATAAAACCGGGAGTTAAAATTGAAACCAACCTTTTTGAGGAGAAAAAGTTTAGAAAATCGAGATTGAAATTGAAACCAACTTTTTTGTGGATAAAAAGTTTAGAAAATCGAGGATTTTAAGAAACTATTTGGGAAACTTGACGCATTTCTTGCCCCTGTCCCTCTCTTTTCTTTTTTTTTTTCTTTTTTTTTTTTTTGCATTCTTTTCTTTTCTTATATTGCTGACTGATAGATCTTGACATGTTCTTTTCTTTTCCCAGGATGGCCGATACAGATGAGGGCGGGTTTGAGAGGAGACGCCGACTCGGTAAGGGCGCTCAAGAGGATTCAAATGCCTAAAAAGTCAGTAGGAGTAGCTCTTGTTCTAGGAGTAGTCGGCAGACGACTAGTCGAGAAGCCAATAGTAGCAGCTGGATGGCCAGTGAGCCACCTTTTGAACCTGACATTCAAGAGAGTGGTAGTGATGATAGCAATGAGGCACTGGGGCCAGAGGACCCTCTTACAGGCTATAGGAGGGCAAGTGTCAAGATTACACGCGTTGAGCCTGCTCTAGACGATCTAGTGGTAGTCGACATCCCACCTTTGGGTAATCTAGCCTACCATCCTAGTGCTTATGCTTGCTGACAGATGGTTTCGCATTGACATTCTGCCTTAATAGGGGCATTTCATCTGGCTCTTGGTGCGATGAGGTTAGCTATTGCGTCTTACCAGACCTTTTTAGTTGACATAGGCTTTAGCTCTTTTATGAGGCTTTAGGCGGATCGATTGGATCGTCGACTGGTTCGTGCTTTAGTTGAAAGATGGTTCGGGGAGATTGGGACATTCCATTTTATTAGCTTTGAGCTTGGGCCGACCCCATTAGATTGGGTGCTCATTACTGAGCTATCTTTTATGGGTCGTCGAATCGAGCTAAGGCTAGTTGACGTGACTGAGGTTTGCCATTTGCTGGATATACCACCTTTTACAGGGCCATCATTCCCTACTGCCCTTCTTTGTCGGCATATTTTGGATTTTAGTACTGAGCCCCCACCAGCCCGCCGAGCCATTATAAAGTGCCGGTTAGTGTTGCTTATAGTATTTAGCTGTTTTTGCAACAACAATAGGTCCACCATCCCTCTTTCATTAGTGAGTTTAGTGGCTAATCTAGATGCTCTGATGGGTGTAGACTAGGGATCTTTCACCTTTGCATGCTTCTTTGGGGGTATGCAATGGAGGACTTCAACTCGTTGGAGCAGTATAACTGGCTTTTGGCTTTTCTTGATTTGGTGGAGTTATGAGTACCTACCCGTTCACCATCCTCAGATTCATATGGTTGACTCTTATCCGCGGGCCTTGAGGTGGGGCGTCATCAGGTTAACCAGTGTTCCGAGATCACAGATTTTGTCACTATTCGGGCGAACTTGGAATTGTTGGTACTGAATGACATGACATGGAGACCTTTCACTGGTTCTAAGTATTATGAGACTGTGAGGTATCTTGTACCGCTATCTTTGTCTAGAGTCTCATTTATTGGGGCTGAGTCTTAGGAGACATATTTGGGAAAGAGGCATTGGCTCCAGTTTTATGAGGAGTTTTAGGCTGCCAATACTCCTCCCTAGTACATGTATTGGTTTTTTCATGAGGATACTGTCATACCATTGATTGAGCCCTAATGAGGTGCTACCTCATTACTTCCGCCAGATGTTGATTATATGGCCCATTTTGCTGAGAAACCCATAGGAGACTTGACTGCCTTTGATATAGTGGTATAAGGTGTGGTCGTAGGTCACAAGGTGGTGGATTTATGGTGTCGTTCGCAGGGTTATGTGTCTCAAGCAGAGTTTGCAGCCATGAGAGACCAAAGGAATCGGTTCCAGGCAGAGCGTGACCAATATGAGGCTAAGCGTGAGTAATATCGGGACGAGCGGGATCAGTATCCAGCGGAGGTGGCTGCCTTATCTGCTCAGTTAGCCCGGATGGATGGTGATCCTGTAAGCTCATCTTGTTTTCTCTTCTTTTTGATTTTCTACATTCATAGTAGCTATATTAATCTATCCTGACTTGGCTTTTCTAGTTCTCTTGCAGGGAGCCAGTGGCTCACAGGTTGCCCCTGATTTGTCTTTTCATGATCTAGCTGACTGGGGCAACTTTGATTTGGATTCACCTCCGTCATGATCTGTCTTTTCATGAGTATTTAGATATTATAGACTTTGTCAAATGAATTTTATTTTATGCTTTTTGTTCTTTTTGGTATTGTAACTTAAAACATGATGGATATGTTGATGTTCATGAGATGATTGGATGAGATATGCAGGATGTGCTTGTGTGCTTGTTTATGCAAAAGGCTTTGTTAAATGTATGCAAAGCTCATACCGAAATTTTTGCTGAATGGATATGTAAACATCATAAATGTGCACTTATGAGAGTAAAAACCTTTTTGAATGCCCCAGACTTGTATTCTTGAAAATGGGGGTATCCTTCTTGTTGGGGTTTTTGCCCCTTCATCCTCTATCCCCTTTTTGGTTGTAATGAGATAGCATTTTATACCATCCTGGCAGTGATACCCTTGATGCTGTCTCTCAGAGGGCTAGTGTTTAGGGATAGCTAAACTCTCGACCTTTCTGGACATAGCTCGAGCAATAACCTTCATGACCTTAGTATAGCACTAGGCGACTGTCACGCCCCAGTTTTTGACCAAGTCCTTTTGGTCTGGGAAAAAGCATTGAACTCTGTCATTATAACTCATCCTCCTAGAAGGACAAGTGCAACTAGGTTTGAACTTTAAATTGATTTAACTAAGGGCTTTTTTTTTTTAGAAAAATAGAAGTCGCCACCTAACTTGATTGAGGTGAGTCAGGTCACCTAAAACTAAATATAATCCGAAAATCAAACTTAGGGTTTTTGAAAAAGGTTTTGGAAAATCTCCTCAAGAGATGATTTTTAAGAAAATAGGTTGTTTGACAATCTTTGAAAAGCTTTAAGCCCTTTTTGGAAATAACTCCCTTTTGGTCTCTCAAAAATAGAAATATATGGTCCGGGGGTTGGTTATGTGTAGGGAAGATATCCTGAGATCATTACTCTACCCCGCCCTTTTGGTACCTACATGTCTAATCACCCTTCGTTCACACACTAGAATAACCGGTTATTATTATCCACTTGATATCCACTTTAGAGTTTTGAAAACGAGGTTTGGTCATCACTTTTTGGATGAAAGATGCATGATGCAAGTCTTGAGAAAGATGTTTGATTAACATGGAAGTTTGATGGAATTTGAAATAAATATCTAGGATGGATAGAAAGTTTTGAAAAGGAAATTTGGATTGAAATAAGAGTTATGACCACACCATTTTAGGTTGCCTATATATCTCACTTGGCGAGAATTAGATCATTAGTAGTTCGGGCAAGAGTCCAATAGAAAAGAGGCACATTGAGGTCATTGAAAAGTTTTGAAGAGACTTTGTGGTCTTTAAGAAGAGAGGACTTGAGTATTTTGATTTGAAATCGGATGTTAGAATGTATTTGGAATACAACTTGAAGGTTTTTTAAAGTGCTTTTGAAATGGGATTTTGAAGTGTTTTGAAATATTTTTTAACATAACTCAAGAGAGTTTTGAAAGTTTTGGAAATTTGATTATGGACTTGAAAATTGGACTTGGAGTCACAAGAGCTCTTATGAACTTGTCTTAAAATGATTTTGAAAATAGTTTTTGAGCACCTTATGAAAGGCATTTTTAATGTTTCATTTACCTTTGAGAGGTTAGTCATTGAAGAACTATACTCATTAAGGGTAATGAGTTTTGAAAACATGTTTGGAAAAGGGGCTAGAGACTTCTCTTTGGTTTTTTAAAACGTTAGGGTTATAGAACCCTATTTGAATTTCTCACCCGCACTTGATCAATTCTAATCATGGAAGGATTAGGGTTGCTTCAAGAATGTGATGTTTGGAAATCATTTTCAAAAAGAGATTTTGAAAACACTTAGGGTTTTTTAACCCGAATATGGACAACCTTGAAGGTTATACTTAATATGTCACTTTCCTTAGAATCGCTTAACTATAAAGGGTTGGGGACACTTTAGGGTTGTGAGTTCTTGAAAACATTTTGAAAATAATTTTTGAAAAATGTTTAGTGTCTAGCCATTTTAGTTAGACAAGCTTAAAAGAAATTCTTAGAGATATAGAGTGTGGGAATACTCAAAAAGGTTCTGGAGTTGATTTTTGAAATCTTAAGAGAGTGGGATGTTTTTAAAATATGTTATGAAAATGGTTTTTGAGTTGAAGATTATTTGAAAATAGGTCTTTGAATTGGGACCTTGAAGCCTACTAACTTAGGTTTGGTTAGGGTTAGGATGACCTATGGTTAACTAATTTGGATTAGGTTTACTTAGGGTTAAAGTTACCTAAGGTTAACTAACTAAGGTTAGGTTAACCTATGGTTAAGGTGACCTAGCGTTAACTAACTAAGGCTAGGTTAGCCTAAGGTTAAGGTGACCTAAGGTTAACTAACTAAGGTTGGGTTAATCTAGGGTTAAGATGACCTAGAATTAACTAACTTGGGTTAAGTTAACCTGGGGTTTAGTTGACCTAGGGTCAAGTTAACCTAGGGTTGAAAGGTGGTTTTGAAAAGGGGTTTTGGACTAGGGTTTTGACATATTGGTTTGGAAAAGTTGGTTTTATGCATGAAATTTAAAAGTATGTTTTGAAGACCATTTTATGAAAGCCATGCAAGTGAGTGTTAGGGTCTATGTTTGATATTTGGAAACCACTCAAAAGAGGGTTACTTTGAAACCATTTCACCCACAAACTCAAGAGAGTAAACTTGTGAAAATCAATATTGAATAGATAGTTTTGAAGTCTTGAAAGTTAGAGAGAATGACCTTTTAAAAATTGGCTCTGGGAGGGAGGTTTTGGAAAACCACTTTTAACAAGTTGAAGACCACTCTAAAGAATAAGGGTTCATATGGTTGATTTGAAGGAAATCACTCCAAAGATGACTCCATGGGACCATTCCAACCTCAATATCCAAGAGAGCAAGACTTCTAAAATAAAGATGAAAATGATGGTTTAAGAAAATAATTTTTATACAAGTTGAAAAGAGTGCAATTTTGAAAATCCTTTTTGAAAGAAATTGTTTTGAAAACAATCTTAAAGAGAATAGAGCCAACTTTAATGACCTAGGGTTCATATGGTCAAGATAATGGGGAGGCCACTCAAGAGAGGGTTCTAATGGACCATTTCAACCACAAAATTCAAAAGAGTATAGCCCTTGAAAATCAACATCAAAGGAGAGGGTTAGAAAGCCATTTTAATGCAATTTTGAAAAGCAATGAAATGTAGAGTTGCAAAATGAGGTCAAAGGACTTAAAGAGGGTTTTCTAAGGGGTAGAAATTGAGGGTTTAACCTAGACTTCAAGGAACCAACTCTAGTACCATTTTTAGGAAAACATTGGAATATGGAGCTTGAGAATGTCATAGAAATAAAGATAGTGAAAGCTTTGGAAAAATGAAAACAAAGTCAAGCATGCAAAACATGAACAAGATAATTATATACAAAAGGGTCATGAAATCATACAAGGCTAGAGGCTTCACCACATAGCAAGGTGCTCTAAGGCCATACCATTTTAAAGTAGGCTTGTGAGAAGTTTCCTACACGGTGGCTCTCACAAACTTTTCTCTAGGCATGAACTAAGAGCTTTATTGTTCCAAACATGCAAGAAAGGGGATAAAAGATGGATATTAAAATAAAGAATAGCCTAAGTAGGTTAGGAGGGAGAAGAGAGGAGTGGGGATTGCAAGAATATAAAAGGAATACTACCTTTCGCCTTCAAACCTCTATAGATGTCTTGACTTGATCTTGAATAGTCTTGAAGAGGCTTGAAGGGGCTGGAATGAGGTCTTCTATGGCAATTAAGGCTATATAGGTGTAGTGTATGGGTTAGAGGGAGATGAAATCTAGCCTAAGTGTTTGAGGTGTGGAATGTATATAGGAATTCGAGGTTCTAGAACAATTTTAACAGAGCTTCGCTATCAAATTCGATTCTGGAATATGCAAGAGGGGGAGGCCTATATTTATAGGCAAATCTAAAGAGACCTAGCGCATGTGCTACATGCGCCAATACTCTTCTATTGGTAGAATGCCACATGGCAGTCATTGTATTAGCTAAATCTTAATGGCTAAGCGAAGTTTGATCGATCTGATGAAAATCTAGGCACATGTAGCATACGCTCCGTCGCCGGGAGTGTTCATTTAAACTTTGCCTCGATAACTATGCCAACCGGGAAGGATTCAGAAAAATCGGTCACATTCACAGTGTTCTCCTAGGGTTTCTCATGAACTTTTAAATTTTCAGAAAGCTTAAAAGGTGTTCAAAAATGTGAGATATTGTCTAGGAAAGTGTGTATGAAAACATATTTTTTACGGAGTTTCTGTGATGCGCTCTGCGGGGGTTCAAAAGTAGCCGTTTGTGTGCCACGTGATCGAGGACTTCTGGAAGCGATCTCCCCAATTGGACCGTACTGATGGAAAGTGCTCTAAAGTTACTTTTAGGAATTCCCTAATTTACACATTTCGTTGATGGTGCATCATAATTAAGGAATTCAAAAAAAAAAATCAATCTTGGCGGAGCATCTGTGAGACGCTCCAGGGGTTACTAAAAGTGGCAGTCTTTGAGCCATGCAATGAGGGGCTTTCATAAGTGATCCATCTGATCGAGCCATATCGATGGAAGGACCTATGGATGAGTTTTTGGAAATTCCCTGGTTTACGCAATTCTCAAGTCGTTTGACGGTGCGTTATAACCAGGGAATTGGGAGAAAAGACAACCCTGGCAGAGCGTCTGCGAGATGCTCCAGGGAAACTTTTGTTAAGTTACGAGTGTTTGGAGTTGTGAGGTCTACCTTAGGTTAAACAGGGGTGAATGATAAGACCCATCATTCAATACTCTAGGACCAATGTAGTTTCGAAGCGCGTTTAGGCTGCTAGGGATAAAACAGTCATTTCAACCGAATTTGGTTGAGAAAGGTCAGGAGGGGTTGGAGTGGCATGTTAAGCTTGCTAGACTGTTCGGGAACGGTCCCAGAAGAGTTTTTCACTGTTTGGTGGGATTTGTACTGTACTGGGGCGTTTTGGGGCAAAACGGTCATTTTGACCGGAGTTGACCAGAATGGGACCGGGATTGGACAAGATGGCATGTTGAGTACGCCTAGCTGTTTAGGAACACTTTGGAAAGGTGGACTTACCGTCTTGAGGGATTTTAAACTTTCTCGAGACGTGCCTAGAGGCCCAAGGGGCAAGTTTGGTCATTTTTCACCGAGTCGGGCTAGCAGGCACCGGTGTTGACCTAGGTGTTGGTTCCCGAGACTGCCCGATCTCAGAAAGCTACATGTGCAGTGTTGGTCCATGAGATCGCCCGGTGTCAGAGAACTACCTGTAGTGTGGGGTTGGTTTCTGAGAACGCCTAGTCTCAGAAAGCTACCTGTGAGGATGGTGTTGGTCCCCGAGAACGCCTGGTTTCGAAGAACTACCAAATGATGGATATTCAACATTGGCAAGCTAGCAAGTGCCAGAAGTGAACCGTCTAGAATTTGATAAGGTTTTGGTCCTCGAGATCGCCCAATCTCGAGAAGCTACCTAGATGGTGTTGGTTCCCGAGGCTGCCCAGTCTCGAAAAGTTGCCTAAAGTGCCTAAGGGCAAGATGGTCTTTTCAGCTTCAATTGAGCCTTATAGGCCTAGGAAGTGACTAGCTGATTGGATTGGAGTTTGAAAGAGCCGACTTAGGCCCGTATGTGCTGTAATGTTTGGAAATTGGATTCGGTCAAGCCAGAGATTGCCGAGCAAGCAAAAATGGGGTACTTACAGTGGCAAAGCCCTCAATCTGAGTAGACTTCTTTTTGGACCATAATGTAGGCTGGGTTCATGAGCTAAAATGAAAAGGTTTGTAGGCACAAAACTATTATCTTCAACTGAGGTTGCATAAGACCAGAGCTGCTCTTGGTAATAAAATCTTCCCCATGAATGCCATCACGTCTTTATGTTACTATCACTTTAATCGAGCTTATTTAGACTAAGAAATTTTCTTCAATCCGAAAGAACTTTTCTTTGGACCGTAATGTGGTCCAGGTTATGGGGTATTTGAAAGGATGGATAAAGGGTCAAAATCCTATTTATCTCTACTTGACTGATGAGAACCTATAATCACTTTTGGCAAGAAAGATTTGCTCTCTTATAAACCTCTTGTCCTTTATTAGGATCCTTGTGTAGTACTTATATTTGTGTATATATATATATATATTATTTTTTACAGCTAATCTCATGTTTACTTTCTAGCTTCATTCTGCCTTCTCGACTTTGAGAGATGTACTCATATCTTTGCCTAGTGTGAGCAGTGATCATTGGGTTGGTTTTTTTGAAAAGAAATACAAATGACTCAAATGGGTTTTGCAATGGTTGTATTTTAATTATACGGTAGAGGCAATGAGGGCCTTTCTTCATTTCAAGTCAAATTGCTTAGTCTATAAAGCTCATTTCAAAATTCCAATGGTGTCTTCCAAATGGCAACTGTTAGTTCATGGTCTCATTCATTGCCTATATTTGCTCCAGTGTGCGGAAAGCAACTCAGGTTCAGGTTTTTGACCAAGAAATGTCTTCGGCTGTAGTGGGTTATGCAAAAGGAATCATTTGTTGTTTGCAAAAAAATAGAACAATGGCTCCTCTTCCTTTTGATAGCCCGACCACTCATTGCTTAGCTCAGATACCATTTAAGTGTTACTTTTTAGGTAAACTTCACATTCTCAAGTTGGATCCTCTCTCTCTCTCTTTTCAAGGATTTCTGGCTTAGGATGAGTTTCTAATGCTATTACACCTACCAAGCAGGGTTAGTGGTTGAAGAGGAATTTCCTAGAAATACTCCATCATCCACAAGAACGTAAAAGGAAGCTCTAACATGGCATGAGTTTATTAAATGAAACGTGCAAACTTAAGAAATTAATGACAAAAAATGTAAAAGGATAGAAAGAAAGTGAATAAATTTTGGAAAACATCCCTTCCTTATAGGCTCTTGGTTCACAACCCCTAGTAGGGTTTGGGAGTTATACCAACCTCTTCGGTATCCAACTCATTGGGTGCAGGGTGGATGGACGAATCCTCCAAGGGATGGTTGAGGTTGGTGCGGTTATTGATCTCTTTTTCCTCCATTCCTTCGTATTCTACAAACAAGCAGGCAAGTTCATCCTCCACAAAGTCGAATGGTGCCATTGGCAACTTTGGCTCAACCAACCCCCAACCCATATCTTCAGTCATACTCGGTTGCGGGCCAAAGATTCTTGGTTAGAAAGGCTTTAGCCTCAATATATTTTGGGGTGCAGGAATTCTTCTCCCCACCTATCAGCGATAGGGATCTCCTCCGTGAATTCTTCAATTGATCAATTAGCGATGGTGTCTACTCCATTGGCCGTTAGTGATATTTTGTGCTTTGTGATGCTCGATTCTCGGGCAACAGACGATGCCAGGTCTTTTCCTTTCCTTCCTTTCAGAGCAATTGTGAGTTGAATGTGTTTTTAATTCCTATGAAATGAGGGAAAGAGAGAGGAAAACAAAAAAGGCAGAGAACAATGGAAATGTTAGTACTTATCCTTGAAAAGTATTTATACAATGCATGCCCTAGAGGTGTCCCTGTTTGTTGGGATTTAGGTATGATGCTAAGGCTCATTTTGGAGATAGAGGATTGCCCCTGTATGCAAATACCATACATGTGCCTGTTTCATTCATTCATACATCCGTTCATTCAAAGGAAGTAAATTGACAATTTTATTACATTGGATTTTTCTAGTACATGGAATTAAAAATAGATAGAAAAGGGAGAAGGAACATTTTCCATTAGACTTTCCACCTATCTACAATTACAAGGAAAAACCTAAACTACTCTTGAATCTTTGGTTCCTTCTCTTTGATGTCTAGAGGTCATTGAGCAACCTTGTCTTGAGATTTTGCCCCTTGTCTTGTGGCAACCTTATCGCCATAAGTAAGAAGGATTAGGGACCCTCTTATGAAATAATTCTTGGATGCATGCCATGATCCTTAGGGTTTGGAACCCTTAGGAATTGGATAGGCTTATGATTTGAGATTGGCTCGTGGGCCATTCTCCTAGAGGTTGATCAGATGCATGAAGCGCAAGTGGCTTGACTTACTTTGAAACTCTTGCCTTGGAATGATTACATATGCATGAGCAGTTTAATAGCACGAATGACAAGATATTGATAGCAAAGCATTCACGTATGTAAGCATAATAACAACAGGAGTAAGGAAATTGAAAAGTGGTCGCTCTTTCCTCCTTGGTTTTGAAAAGCCACGTGCCTTAAATCGGGCAAAGGTTCGGCTATGCATGGGTGCTATATGAATATGAAGTTGAGGGCTACTAATGCTTCCTAAAAAGCTTGGCTCCCATATCTTTAAACCTAGGCCCACTCCCCGGGGTGATGCTATTATAGGTTGGTGATCCGAGCAAGGGAACTATCTAAAGACTATTGGTTAGGTGACACATCTGCCTACCACCAACAGTCAATATAATGTTTCCCCTTCTAACTAGAAGGTAGTAACTACGGTCAATATTCTATAAAAATGCACATACAAGTGTGTGTGTGTGTGATTTTGAAAATTGGAGGAAAAAGCCCAACAACTCGTATACATCATGTCATACATAACATACATGGCAGTTTATGAACAAAAATTAAAATGTGAACAAGGGTCCACCTACAAAACAAATACATAGAGTTAGTACTTTTCAAGAAACTTAAATGCAAAATAAAGTATGATGTATGAAGAATGCAAGAGCATGTAATGAATGCAATGTTTGACTTTTTGCAAAACAAAGACCATTTCAAAAATTTTAAAATTTTAAAAAGTTTAGAAAGTGGATGTAACTAAACAAGGTAACCGGCAAATCTAAGGTGAATGAAGGATGATTAGACATGACATAAGCCTAACTCTCTAATTATCTCTAGTGGAGTCACTAAGCTGTCGCGTCCCATTTTTTTCTTTGAACCGAGCCCTCTTGGCTCTGGAAAAAGCACGGTGCTCTCTTGTTAGAACTCATCCTCCTAAAAGGACAAATGCAACAAGGTTTGAATTTTTGAAATGGAATTAATTAAGGCTTTTTGAAAAGTTCTTTGGAGTCACCACCTAACATATTTAAAGATGTGCTAGGTCATCTGCACCAAGTAAAACTCGAGGGTTAAACTTAGGTTTTGGAAAGTATTTTTGAAAGACGTCCTCATGAGAGGGTTTTAGAAGGTTAAAAATGTTGGAAAGCTCTTTTGAAAATTGACTCTAATTTTGGTCTTTGAAACAGAAATTCTTAAATCCGGGAGTTGGTTACGTGTAGGGAAGATGTCCTAAGACTATCACCCTATCCCGCCCTTGAGATACCTATATGTCTATTCACCTTTTACTCACCTAATTATGACTCACCAGTTACCTATGTTTAATACTATCCACTTAGAAAACATTTGAAAACAAAGTTTGAAAAAGAGTTTGAAAGATAAAATTGAGTTTGAAAAATTGTTATGGAATTGGGAATTTAAAAAGAGTTGTGGAATTGAAAATTTGAAAATGGTTATGAAATTGGAAAATTGAAAAGGGTTGTGACCACACCCCATGAAGGGTTACCTACGTACCTCCTTAAAGAGGATCAGGTCAACCGTAGTTCGGACAAGAGTTTGAAAGAGTTGAAATTTTGAAATGGGTTTCTATTTCTAGAAAGTTCTCATTTTTAGAAAATTTCCTTTTCAGGAAAGTTTGAGTTTCAAAATGTTTCTTTTTCAAGAAAGTTTGACTTTGAAAGATTTCCTTTTTAGGAAGATTGCATTTTAAAAATGTTTCCTTTTTAGGAAGATTAGATTTTTTAAATGTTTGCTTTTTAGGAAGAATGAATTTGGAAATGCTTCTTTTTCAGGAAGATTGGATTTTGAAAATAATTCTTTTTCAGGAAGATTTTATTATTGAAATGTTTCTTTTTTAAAAAGATTGGATTTTAAAATGTTTCCTTTTCAGGAAGATTGAATTTAAAAATATTTCCTCGATTTGAAACGATTGAGATGTGATTTGAAAATATTTGATTTCATTTGAAAAAAGATTTGATTTGAGAAGATTTTATTTCCTTTTTTAAAAAGATTTGTTTCCTTTTTCGAAAAGATTTGATTTGTTTCCTTTCGGAAAGATTTGAAAAGACTTGGAAGATTTAAAAGGGTTTGAAAAGATTCTGAAAGGTTTTGTTTCCTTTTTCAAAAAGATTTGATTTGCTTGAAAAAGGTAAGTTTGGATTGTTTCCAAAATGGGAGAATTTTATTTAGGGTTTAAATTTGGAAGGTTTGAAAAATGAGTGATTTGAGATATTTGAAATGGAAGGTTTTGATTCGATCAATTTAAAAAGGAAAGGTTTGACTGATTCTGAAATTGAGGATTTTGAGGGTTTTGAAAAAAGGTATGATTTTGGTTTAAAAATGGAAGGTTTCTAAGTAGGCAAAAATGGGATTTTTCTAGGATTGGACTTCTAGGGTTTTGACAAATATCAATTTTGTAAATGGTTCGAAAACCAAGTCTTTTGAAAACATGTTTTAGGGTCGAAGACCCTAACTTGGATTTTAGGCATCCAAATGAATATCGCACTTTGCCTAAAGTCATTATAGTCATTAGAAGGCAAGAATCACTTTAGGTTCATGACTTGAAAGACAACAAAAGCCTGAGGCCAAAAATGTAGACCTTTTCGGGTCATTTTGAATGTCACACATTTCTCGAGACAACTCTAGCTATGAAATGACTAGGATCATTTCAGGAACATGTTTTTGAAGAGACACAAATGTAGGCTAATGGGAGCCATTCCAAATATCACATATCTCTAAAAAAACCCTAACCATGAAAGGGTTGGGATCAACCTAGAATCGTGATTTTTAGAAAACAACTTTGAAAGCAATTTTTAGATATAGAAATGGCAATAATGTAGATGCAATTTGACAATAGTAACGGTATCAATCATACAAGGTTAGGTATCACCATATTGCAAGAAGACCCTAAGGCTATGTCGTGAAGCAAGTGAGAGTCAAGAAGAGAGTCTCGATCGATAGTCTCCTCCCGCTCACTCTCGATATGGACTTAACGTCCTCTTGTTCCAAGCATACAAGAAAGGGGGGTTTAGAGATAGGGGTTTAAAAAAGAGAAGAACCCAAGTGGGTTCAGAGGGAGAAAAGAGAGTAGGGGAGTACGAAAAGGTAAATTAGAGATTACCTTGTTTCGTTTCTTCTTTCTTTGATGGAGGCTCGGGCCTTGGACTTGGGAAGACTTCGAAAGCTTCTAGACAGCGGGGTGGACCTTTGGTGGAGCTCGGAGGCTAAGGCTTCAAAGCTTCAGGCTAGGGCTCGACCGGCAGGACTTCAAGAGAGAGAGAGAGAGAGAGGGCTCCAGGAGCTGTCTGAAGAGAGGGACAGAGTTGTTGGATATCTTTTCTGACCCAAAACAGTGAGGGGTGAGGTCTGTATTTATAGAGCAAAACTAAAGGATTTGTGCACCACTCCTAGTGGCACACGCCTTAAGCTTGGTCGTGCGCCACTAAGAGTGGCGTAGGCTCATTTATAAGGGTGGAAGAAAAGGCTGGATACAATGTTTGTTTGATGCTGGTCGATTTATAACCACTTTTGACAGCCTGGGGGGTTGGTGTGCGCCTCTAGAAGTGGCTCAAGGCTAAAAATTGGTCATACTTCACTCAAAGTGGAGCAAGGAGGTTCTGGTTCGAAAAGGAAAGTGTTGGACGGTGAGGCCTGGCCAGAAATAGAAGGGGGTACTTTGGAAAGTCTCTTAGAGCTTGTCGGTTTGATTCCCAAAGCTGGTGTGGTTGGAGAGAGTGATTGGATCGCGGTCACCTTATCCCGAGAGCTCGAGGGTTAACCAAGATTAATTGGGTTGACCAGAGTTGACTAGGTTTACCAGAGTTGACTAGGGTTAACCAGAGTTGACTTGAGTGACCAGAGTTGACTAGAGTTGGCCAAGGTTGACTGGGGTTAACCAGAGTTAATTGGGGGGTTGCCAATTTGATACTCAAAGCCGATGTGATTTCCTAGGGCGTTTGGATGCCTAGGGGCAAAATGGTCATTTTGATTGGGAAACCTCTAGGAAAGGACCAGGGTTGACTGGATGGCATTGGACATGCCGAACCGTCTAAGGACGGCCTAGAAAGGTGGTCTTACTGTTCTAAGGACTTGGTACTTTTTCAAATAATGTGTCGAGCCCGTTAGGAGCAAAATGGCCATTTTTCACCGGGACGAGCTAGTAGGCGTTGTTGTTGACCGGTCTAGATTTGGTTTAGACTTCTATCCAAGGAATTAGTACTTTCTCGGTGAATAGGTTTGAAAGGGTCTTACTGCCTTGAGGGATAAACTTTCTCGAAGGTTGTGCCAAACTTGGACAGTCTTCCGTTCTTGAGAGGTTTGTGCTTTCTCTAGGAATATGCCAGATTAGTGGCATTCTATATTGGCGGACTAGCAGGCGCTAGAAGTGAACCGCTCTTTTATCTCGGGGACTTAGGTACTTTTCGGAGATGAGTGTGAAAGGGGCTTTGTCAATTTAAGGAATAAACTTTCTCGGTGATCATGCCGTACTAGGTTGAATGGTCTTACCGTCAATGAGGGACCACCTTTCTCGAATGATGGGACTATTGGATTTGACTTTGAATTTGAATGGACTTATCGTCTTATGGAAGACGTGTCGGGCTAGATTGAATTGACTAATGCACGAGGGGCATTCTGGTTATTTTGCCTCTGTTGGGCCTAGTAGGCTCGTGAAGCGGTTAACAAATCAGATTGGATTTGGAAAGCCGGTTTTGGCTTGAGTATTCTTATGTTGGTTTGTAAGTGCTTGCGGTCAGGCCGGAGATCGCCAAGTGGCCAAAATGGGGTGCTAACAGTACTCATTAGAGTACTTACAGGCTTTGCATCTTCCATGCCAAACTTTTTTATTAAATTCTTGATATATTTAGCTTGGTTAATAAAAATACCTTCCTTTGATTGCTTGATTTCGGGGCTGAGAAAGTAATTGAGTTCTGCCATCATACTCATTTCAAATTCTCCCTGCATACACTTGACAAATTCCTTACAAAGCAATTCATTAGTAGCACCAAATATAATGTCATCTACATATATTTGTACCAAAAGCATATCATTGTTTCTATTCTTAATAAAAAGAGTAGTGTCAATCTTTCCTATTGAGAAATCATTTTCAATCAAAAATTTGCTCAATCTTTCATACCAAGCCCTTGGGGCTTGCTTTAAACCACATAAAACCTTTGATAATTTGAAAACATAATTAGGAAATTTTGGATTTTCAAATCCAAGAGGTTGCTCAACATATACTTTTTCAGTGATAAAACCATTTAGAAATACACTTTTGACATCCATTTGATAAAGTTTGAAGTTCTTAAGACATAAAAATGCAAGCAACATTCTAATAGCTTCCAATCTAGCTACCGAAGCATAAGTTTCATCAAAGTCAATGCATTCCTCTTGGCTATATCCTTGAACTATAAGTCTTGTCTTATTCCTCACAACAATTCCAGATTCATCCATTTTGTTTCTAAAGACCCATTTGATTCCAATAACAGGATGATCATTAGGCCTAGGAACAGAGTTTCATACCTTATTCCTTTCAAATTGGTTCAATTCCTCTTGCATAGCATTTATCCAAAACTCATCATTTTTAGCATATTGAAAGCATTTTGGTTCTATTTGAGATAAAAATGCAAGATGAGTACATATATTTCTAAGAGATGATCTAGTCCTTACCCTTGTGAAGGATCACCTAAGATTTGCTTAGTTAAATTGTCTAAATCTTGCTCTATTTTATCTATGTCATCACTCACAACATTTCTAGATAGAGAGTTATATTCATCAAAAGTGACATAAACTGATTCTTCAACTACTAGAGTCCTCTTATTATAGACTCTATATGTCTTACTATGTGTTGAGTATCCAAGAAATACACCCTCATCATATTTTGCATCAAATTTACCGAGGTTGTCTTTGTTGTTATTTAACAGAAAGCATTTACACCCAAAGGCTCTAAAGTATGAAACATTTGGTTTCTTTTCTTTCCAAAGCTCATATAGGGTTTTATTTAAAAAATTTCTAAACAAAATTTTGTTTAAAATATAACAAGCTGTATTGACAGCCTTAGTCCAAAAATACTTTGGCAATCCATTTTCACAAAGCATGATGCTTCCCACTTCTTCCAAAGTTCTATTTTTCCTCTCAATAACCCCATTTGGTTGAAGTGTTCTAGGAGGTAAAAAGTTGTGATCAAAACCATTTTCGTCACAAAATATTTTGAAAAGTTTGCAATCAAATTCTCCACCATGGTCAGTCCTTATAGAATTTATTGTAAAACCTTTCTCATTTTGAACCTTTTTGCAAAATTTTGTAAAGAAAACAATTGTTTCATCCTTGTGAGCTAAGAAGAATGTCCATGTAAATCTAGAGTAGTCATCAACAATAACAAGTGCATATTGTTTTCCACCAAGACTTAAGCCCTAGTTGGTCCAAATAAGTCCATATGCAATAGTTGTAATGGCCTAAAAATGCTCAGCATATTTATAAATTTAAAAGAGATACGAGTTTGTTTTCCTATTTGACAAGCATCATAAACCCTATCTTTGTCAAATTTGATTTTAGGAAGACCTTTGACCAAATTATTTTTAGAAATCTTCGAAAGTATGCTCATGCTAATGTGACCAAGTCTTCTATGCCACAACTAACTTTCATCACTATTCATAGCAATAAGGCACTCAACTTTGCAAAGAGATAAGTCATTTAGATCAAAGATACATATATTACCTTACTTATGCCCAGTGAAAATTGTCTTTTTATTATTGATATCAACTACATCACATTTTGATAATTCAAACACAACCTTGCATCCCTTGTCACATAATTGACTTATGCTCAAAAGGTTGTGTTTGAGTCCTTTAACAAGTAAAACATTCTCAATAGAAGTAGAAGAATTCTTTCCAATACTACCTATACCAATGATCTTCCCTTTGTTATTGCTCCAAAGGTGAGAAATCCTTTATCCTTTGATGAGAAAGAAGTGAATTGAGCTTCATCTCCCATCATGTGTCTTGAACGTCCACTATCTAAGTACCAATAGTCCTTCTTGGATTTAGCTTGAAGACATAGCTACAAAATAATTCACTTGACCTTGGGCACCTAAACCATCTTGGGTCCTTGTGGGTTAATTCTCAATGGCCTTCTTGGAACCCATGCATTGTTAGGGACATTTGATCTTTGCTTGGCATAGCATCTAGTAGCAATGTGTCCTTCTTTTTGACAATGAAAACATAAAACCTGTGTTTTTCCTGTAGAGGGAATAAATCTTGCTTTTGAAACCTTTTTCCTTTTGAAAGGATTAAATCCAAGTCCAGCTGTATCAAGAGAGCATTTTTGTTTTTTTAAGAATAGCATCCAATTTTTTTTTTCCATTTACATATCAAAAAAGAGATGTTTCTAAGTGTTTAACTTGTTTCTCTAAAAATGCAATTTTCTTTAACCTTTTCTTTTGAAAGAGTGGAATCCTTTGAAATAGAACTTTTCTTAACTTCTTCTTTCAAAACACAAATTTCATTTTTCAATTCTCTATTTTTCTTTTGTAAATCCTTATTCTCTTTGGTTAGTGTAGAGACCATTTTTTTTAGAAGATTATTTTTTATTTCTATCTTTTTGAATTCAACAATCAAATCATCAAATGTATCTTGTAGTTCATTAAATGTAAATTGAGAAGAATTAGGAGATGATGCCTCACTTTCTTCTTCATGAGCCATGAGACATAAATTAGCCACTTCCTGAGGTTTGGTTTCCTCTTCGGAGGCAGATTCCTCATCATCACTCCAAGTGATAGCAGCCATTGCCTTTCTTCCTCTGTCTTTCCTTCCCTTCTTTTTAAGCATGGGACAGTTAGCTCTTATGTGGCCTGGCTTCTTGCATTCAAAGCATATTATAGTTGATTTTTTGCTAGAATATCCTTTAGTTTCTTTGCTTCTTTCTACTTCTCCATTTCCTCTTCATAAACATTTTGAACTTTCTTGTGATAAGAGCAATGTCTTCATCATCCTCATCATTTGTTAATTCATCTTCTTTAGTGGTGGACTTGAATGCCACTGATTTCTTTTTCTTATCTTTATCTTCTTGGGCATGTTGCCTTTGAGTGACCTTATATGTCATGAGAGAGCCCAAGAGTTATTCGAGAGGCAAGGTATTAAGGTTCTTAGCTGCTTGAATGGCAGTGACCTTAGCTTCCCAAGTCTTTGGCAATGATCTTAGAGTCTTCCTAATATGTTCATTGTTAGGATAAACTTTTCTAAGAGATTTTAAGCCATTAACAATGTCAGTGAATTTTGTAAACATATCGGTAATGAACTCATCAGATTTCATCCTAAGCAATTCATAGTTATACACTAAAATATTGATTTTAGACTCCTTGATTTAATTGGTACCCTCTTGAGTTACTTCAAGTCTATCCCATACTTCATTAGCTGATTCACAAGTAGAAATGCTATTGAATTCATTAGGATCAAGAGCACAATATAAAATATTCATGGCTTTAACATTAGATTGCAAAAGTTTCAAATCATCTTCATCCCATTCAGATTTAGGTTTAGGAACTTTAACCCTTTCAACTTTCTTTGTAGGAGTTTTGGGACCATTTACAATAATTCTCTACAACTCATAATTAACAAATTGTATATATATTATCATACTATTTTTTCAATAATTGTAATTAATGTCATTAAACATAGGAGGTCTATTAGTGGATTGACCCTCACCTAGAGAGCTTCAAAAATTAGTTACCATGGATTAATTCCTAGGAGGTTAAGCCAAACAAAGAAATACAAGCTCTGATACTAATTGTTGGCCCAAAAGGCAACCCAAGAGGGGGGTGAATTAGGTTTTTCTAAATTAATTGTAGTTAAGAGTAATTAAAATTAATCTAAGCAATGTAGTAGTAATTCAAGTTTATACAATACAATATAATCGAGCAAGAAATGAAAGCAAAACACAAAATGAGACACCAAGAATTACTAAGGTTCTACCACGACTTGTGGTCATGGTCTACGTCCTCACCCCAAGATCCCTTGAAGTCTTCTTCCACTATGCAATATCCAATTATAAGATGTAGGCTAGTTAAAGTGTCTAGCTCACTCTCCTTAAAGCTTACACCCAAGCTTCAATGTCTCAAGAATTTTATCCAAGATTTCTCAAACTTACACAAGTGTTTTTCTTAAACTAGAGAACACTCAAACTCTAACTCACAAGTGTATAGGAAATATACTATTGAAATACACATTCTCTATGAAGAGTAGATAAAACTTGAATAGCTCACTAAATGCCAACCCTTGAGGACAAAGGAAATATTCTGATGTGTAAGGAATATTCAGCTCAAGATCATTAAATGTTAGAAGAATATTGTATCTCTTGTCAATAAATGTGTTTGGAGTCTTCTATATAAACCCCTTCATCAAGTTTAGCCGTTGGAGGTGGTTCAGGCTTCATTTAATGCGAGATCAGACCAATATAATGTTTAAAAATATAGCCGTTAGACCTAGGTGTCGACACCTATACTCCATGTGTCGACATATCATGTTGTTATTTGATCATTGGCTTGCATGTGTCGACACCTTAAGACCATGTGTCGACACATCGTGCTTATCCTTGGTCACTACCTTCTATGTGTTGACACTTTAAGATCATGTGTCGACACCTGCCGTTACATTCCTTAAGTCTTGCTCTTTGTCTTCATGTGTCGACACCTTGAACCCATGTGTTGACACCTGCAGTACATTATTCAAGTCTTGCCTGCTGGTTTCATGTGTCAACTCCTTGAACTCAGATATTGCCTTCTATGCTTTTCTTAGCCAATTTTCTTCAGATAATTCAAGTTCTTCAAGGGTTGTTCACTTTGGGGTATCAAGAAACTCCTAAATGATCTTCAATCAAGTGTAGTTACTTGAAAGAACTCTAATTCAATTTTGGATAGAATTTTTCCTTGTTGATGAAACTTGAACAACCTTTAATGCCTTCAAGACCATCTTCTTGAAACTCCAATATATCTTTCAAAAGCTTGATGATTTCTTCTTTAAGCGCCTTCAATCTTTTCAAAATCAATTCATTGGATTGATATTTGAATAGATGTCATTCTTCTCCATTTCTCATCCTTAGCTTGTTGTGCATAAGCTTTCTTGTTATGTCATAATCTTTGATATACAAACAGCTATTAAATATTTGATTTATTTTCTATTTTTCTGCACACTAAATAAAGAGATTAGAAAACTAACATAAGGTTTGGTTATTGTCAAAATCAAGGCACTGAGTCAATAGGTTTGACATCCTCCTTTTCGCAAAAAGGAAATTCATAATCACTTTGCAAATGGTTTTATAGAAGATTACAAGGACAGACCAAGACTAGAAGGAGAGTGTGAAAGGAAGTTGAGTAATGATAGCCAATTGTCTCTAGAAGGAAAGTTTGAAGGAATGGAAATTTGGAATGCACTTAAGAGTTGCAATGGAAACAAAGCTTCCAGCCTAGATGGGTTTAAGATGAGTTTCTGGAAAAATTATTGGAGTTTAGCAAAAGATGACCTTCTTCAATTCATAGAGGAATTCCACAAAAATGGAAAAATTCTAAAAGGTATCAATACATCTTTTATAACCCTTATTCCAAAAAATGAAAGCCCTAATTCATTAGCATTTTATAGGCCTATTTCCTTGATTTCCTCCATATATAAATTACTCTCTAAAACCTTATCATTGAGACTAAGGAATGTAATGGAAGAAGTAATCAGTGAAAGTCAATTTGCTTTTGTAAAAGGCAAACAAATCTTGGATGGAGTTCTAATAGTCAATGAAATAATTGATGATTGGAAAAGAAAAAAAGAAAAGGGTTTTATCATTAAATTGGATTTTGAAAAATCCTTTGATAATGTCAACTGGAAATTCCTATCACATGTGATGCTGAAATTGAACTTTAGAAGGAAATGGTGCAGATGGGTGAAAGAATGCTTTTCAAGTGCCAGTGTATTAGTGTTGGTGAAAAGGGCTCCCACAACAGATTTCATGATGCATAAAGGGTTAAGACAAGGGGATTCTCTCTCCTCTTTCCTATTCATAATATTCACAGAAGGCTTAAACATTCTAATCCAAAGAGCAAGAACTCATAACCTCATCAAGGGATACACTGTGGGATTTGAAACTATGCATATCTCTCATCTTCAATTTGCTAATGATACCCTACTCTTCTGTTCTACTAATGTGGAAGAAGTAAGGAATCTAAAGAGAATTTTGAGATGATTTGAGATCTTATATAGTCTAAAAATCAACTTTCAAAAGTCAAAGGTGAGTGGGGTAGGAGTGGATGATGGATTCCTTACAAAGGTGATAGACATTTTCAACTGTAAAAAGCAATCCCTTCCAATGAAGTAACTAGGGCTATCTGTAAGAGCAAATCCAAGGAATTCAAAGTGCTTGACTAGAGTGGTGAGCAACATCAAGACTAAACTCGCCTTATGGAAAAGGAGTTATTTATCCATAGGAGGTAGGCTAACATTGATCAAATCCACCTTAGCTAACATTCCTACCTATTACCTCTCAATGTATAGAGAACCAATCAAAGTATGCAAGGAGATTGATAAATTGCAGACAAATTTTCTGTGGGGGGATAAAAAGGATACAAAAAGCAAATTAATTATGTCAGCTTGAGCAGAATCACAACCAGCAAGCAAAGAGGAGGATTAGGATTAACTCCTATAAGAGTAAGGAATATGGCCTTGCTATTTAAATAGTGATAAAAATTTGCAAATGACAGAAATGTATTATGGAGGAAATTGGTTTCTCAGAAGTGCAGGTGGGATGATTCTAGATGGACATTTCCTAAGGAACCTGGAGAAAGTTTATCAATTTTCATAAAAGAAATCTTAATGTCAAAGAATGATTAGATGATTTACAATGCTATCTTGAAATCAAATCTTAGGATCAAAATTGGGGAAGGTGCCTCCACATCCTTTTGGGATGAACCTTGGATGGAAGGGGAATTATTAAAGAAAAGATTTCCTAGACTCTTCCTACTATCTGATCAAAAACAAGCAAAGGTCTCAAAAATTAGGTTAGATTCTGGTCTTTGCAATCTAAGTTTTAGAATAAGACTTCTAAGCTGGGAAGGTAGCAGCCTTGAAGATCTTAAAAAACTTTTCATTAATGAGTTATCAAATAGAATAGGAAATGACTTGATGGTTTGGAAAGCTAGCTCGGATGGCTTATTTTCTTTAAACTCCTTTTGTCAATAGGTACAGGCAAGTTCTAAAATGGTGCATTTATGGAACTCATGTACCCCGCTCAAAGTCCAAATCTTTTGCGGGATGGCTTTGCAAAATAGAATCAAAACCAGATTGTTCATGCAGCAAAGGAAAATACTACATTAGGAAGAAAACTTAAATTGTGTATTATGTAAAAATGTTTTAGAAGACTCTATTTTGGAAGGCTAGTTTGGAGCAATATTTTAAAATGGTGGGGACTGGAATGGGTATGTCCAAACAATATTAAGCTTCATTTCAAGTGGTGGAGAGACCAAAAACAGAGATTTCTGGGGAAAAAACTATGGGAGGGTCTATTTCTGGCCACCCTATGGAACATTTGGCTAGCAAGGAATAAGGTAATCTTCAACCAAAGTGATTTTAGCTGGGCACAAATTGTGGAAGAAATCAAGCTAAATCTCTTGATCCTTCTTTGTTGTAATTTATTTCAGAATTTCTTATGAGGGGGATGAACTATGCTCATTCATAGGAAGTTTTTGAGGTCTTAAAGGACAATTGTGAAGTTTAATAGGTTTGTAATATCCTTTATTTGTATGATTTCTCATCATTAATACTACCATTTTGCTGTTCAAAAAAAAAATCTATGCAGGAGTGTGAATGAGGATTTGGCTTCAAAGTTCCTAACATGGTCATGTTCATAGTTGGGTAAAATGCCTTGTCCCACGTTAATTTTTTATGAAACTATTTGTAAGGTCATATACGCCTTCCTTAAAGTTGAGTTGGGCATCAAGGGACACCCAAGTTTTGTGGGCTCAAAACTTGGGCTCCACCACGGATGCACATGTGACCTTGCCCCAAAGCAAGATCATTAGAGATCCAAATCCAATCTTAAAATTTTAGATCAAATTTAAATTCAATAGTTTCTTTCTTGTTTTTCACCTTTGCCCATTTATTTTGACTAGTCACTACCTTGTCCTCTCTCTTTCTCCATTCTTGGTGAGGTCTTGTGTTTCTAGCCGATTTGGAGGATAAAGAACATGAATTAGTATATATATCCAAAGACATTTGTTACAGGCCGAGCGCTTGCTATCTGATCCAAAAACTTAAGTCATTAGGTGGTGCTGCCCTCCCCCCTTGTATGGCCCAAGACCTCCCTTCTCCTATCCGATGTGGAATCGTAACATACTCTCCTACCCGATTCCGTGACACTCTCATCGCGAGTCGAACCATCTTGCCTACTTCACCTGAGCGTCATTAGATGGTGCTGCCTACCCCTCTTGTATGCCTAAGGCCTCTCTTCTCCGATCTGATGTGGAATCGTGACATACTCTCCCACCCGAATTCGCGACACCCTCGTCGCGGGTTGGACCACCCTGCCTACTCCGCCTGAGCGCTTGGCGTAAAATCGGATTAGTAGTTGGGCTGCTCTGATACCACTAGTCACGGATCGAGTGCTTGTCATCCGACCCAAAAGTTTAAGCCATTAGATGGTGCTACCTACCCCTCTTGTATGACTCAATACCTTCCTTTTCCTATCCGATGTGGGATCGTGACACATTGCAATGAGAGCACTTCCGCAGTTTCCATTGTAACTCTACCCTAACTTCATAACGCTCCCCCCATAGCCCAAGTCAAGGTTGAAACACTTTGGGACTTCTTCATAAGTTCATCAATTTCACACAAATGCGTGCAACTCTTTTGTTGAGTAAAGCTAGCTTATCAAAGTACAAAGGGTTGCCAATATTACTCGCGGCAAAACTTAAACCTTACTCGTCCCCAATTCTAATGGCTCATTATAGAACTTAACCCACACTGGTATACTAGAGAATGTTCTCTTTTTCAGTTTCATATCTGGGAACTATCCTTTAAGAACAATAAGCTTACCACCAAAATATGGTGGTCCACCTTCAAGAACTCTCTACAAAGTCTGTCCATTTTTAAATTTTAAGATAAAAAAAATAAAATAATTAGAATAGAAAATATTGTCTAGAGTGATTATCACATTAACACAATCATCTTGCCCAAAAATTTTCAGCCCAGGATTTCTCTATCAGAATGTTTTACTTCTGTCTTTTAAAGTAATTTAACTTTCAAGCACGGCCTTGGATCACGTACTCAAATTAACAAATTTGGGTTTTAAGGTTTTGCTATAGCGTATGTCGTTTTACCAAGTTACTTAAAAGTTTGTCAACTAACTTTCAAATGCTAATTTTTCACTTCCACTTTTACTTTTGGGATTAAGCTTTCAAACTTCTAGGTGTTTTTCTTAACTTATCTTGACTACTTTATTTTTTATTTTGTGGTTGTTGCTTACTCTAGTTTTATTTACACTATTTATAGAGAATTGTTATAAAAAAAAATAAAAAAATAAAAAAGTCACTTTTCTTATATCAACAACGCCTCTCTCGAGTGAGGCTCATAACTTTTTTTTTATTTATTACACGGTGTTTAGGCTTTCGACCTACTACTACCTTAAAATTATATAAGGTCACCGTTTATATAAACCATATAAACTTAATAATGGCTAAGGAGTATAAAAAATGATCAAACTTGATATATCACGGTTAGCATAAGAATAAGCCAACCGTTGTATCATCCTTTGTGGTTGTGAGGCCCACTTAAGCTACCAAGAAGCACAAGCCACGAAAGATATTATGTGCCCTGACTACACCTTTGATACCCGAATTCATTATAGCCCCTCCTGTGGTACTTCAACCAGCCTATGAATTGATTATTCCTATCAAATGCACTAACTATAGTATGACATCAAAAATAGACTGATTTTACATCACTCTTCAATTCAAATTAGTGAAAGTAATGTCTCCTAGCATTGTTATCATGTGAGATAAAGAGTTGTAAATACAACCATATTAATTGTGAATTTAACAAATTTTTATTTTCATATAATAACTATTTCCTAGTTCATTTGGCACTTTAAACCTCCTTTTGTGGCATGAGTATAAAGTGCTAACACCCTAACCTAGCACTTCCCCATGCTATCCCTTATTCGGCCGTTCATTCTTTTACCTACACGTGCTGATAAAAATGTTCATAAGGAGGACAAAAGCATATAAAAGTAAAAATGTTATGCTTTTCCCACGTGGCTCTTCAAAGTTGAACTTTCTGAATTTAAATGAGTGCTACAATGTTCGATTGATGCCAGAACTTCCTAAATTTCAATTACTGTTTAAGTAATGCCACAAAATGTGCATTGCATTGTGCGGTGCGTGTGTTGTTTAAATAGTGGTCACGAGATTCCAGCTTTCGTGTTTGCTTGGTGCATTGCAAACACTCCTGTGGCCTTGACGGGGCTTGCAAGTGCCACACGCACCAGGTCATTTTTGTGGGCCGACATGTAGTGGTTTTGAAATTTATTCTAGCTCAAAATAGAGTGTTTGTTTCATTATTATTTTTCCTTGCTAATTTTTTTTAGACTTATAAGAATATAAATAAATAAGGTTATTTTTTCTTTATATATATATATATATATATCACGAGCAACAAAAATCTCACTTTTATATTATCGCCAAGTGTTAGTATCATTTATCATAAGATTTTTGACACTGCAGTATACTCATTAAAACAAAAGAGGCACAAATAAACTAAATATCTATATTCATTGAAAAAGCGCAAATAATCAAAATAGGTATTAAAAAAACAAGAATATTCATACAATGCACAAATAAACTAATTTAGTGAAGCATTAAAAAATTTACAATTGATAAATGGGACGAGAAAATATGGCCCTTAGGAGTAAAGACATACATGCGACGTCAATACTTACACATAAAAATTAAAGGGAAGATCAAATATAAATATAACAAAAGATATGACATTTCATTTCATTGTTATATCTTAAAATCAAATAAATGTCATAAATCTTGCCGACACTTTTAATGTTAAAGATACAAAAACTCAAAAAAAAAAAAAAATTACCAATTGAGTAACATATCTGAAGTTTCAATTTTTATTGTCTAAATAAATACTCACAATCCCATTGTGAAATAAGGATAGGAAAGGAAAATTAAAAGGAAACAAATCATTAAGCATTTCTAAGTAGTACAGAATCACAAATCTTCCATCATTATGTTTCTGGTTCTTAATGACTATAAATGTAATATGTTTCTTATAATGTGTTAACAAACAAGTTGGATTTTAGTTTCTAATTTACAACTTTTTAAGTTTTCAAAATTCTACTTATAATGGAAAATTTTAACATATTGTCTATTATATTATCACATTTTACTTTATATAAATGGGATTTATGATATAAGATCCTTAATATTAGGAGGTTAGCGATACTTGCAACACATTTATTGAACCTAAACCACAATATTAAATTTTCTGTAACAAGTTTTAATTATTTTCTAATTAAATGTTGAAGAAAATTGCAACACATTTATAATATATTGTTTAATGTGTTGTATTTGTAGCATTATGCACCTACCAAATTATAACATTTAAACATACCAAATCAAATCGCATGTATTGTATTGGGAAACTTTATTAAGCTGCTAACAACAAACAATAGATATGATATGAGCCCCATTGCACTCGTACAAAACTGACACCACCTTATTTTACTAATGCCATCTTATAAATCAACAAAATCATGTTAAATAAACAAGTCAAAATTTTAATCAGTAAAAATTTAAATTTAGTTTGTGACGCAGTTGAAATAAATAATTAAAAAAAAAAAAAAACAAAATATCTTGATTAGTTATATTGAATATAAAAAATTTTAACATGATTTTATTATGAGGTGCGATGCACTAAATAATTTCTGAGACAGCCCGCCACCTCCTCCTGCTGCCCGTCAGACGCGGTCTTGACACTTCCCTTTGTCTTAAATGTACTGACTTCGAAACGCTTATCCCCAAATGCCTCTCCGGATTGGACTATAGCCAGCCCCTGACCCCACCACCCCCAAATATCTTTATTTAAACATCTCTATTCTCCACCAGTCCACTCACCCACTAATCCTATTGTATTAAATTTGCTTTTACCAATTGCCGACACTTTTCACCTTCCCATACAGGAATAAGCCTCTCAATAATACACCTCTCTCTCTCTCTCTCTCTATCTCTCTACTCTTAGGGGTCGTCGAACTGCAAGAGTTGAAGCAGACGAAAACGTGCAAGTCCTGTTGGTAAGATTCTTCAGAACAGCTTCTCTTCTGTTTCCTTTCCGATCCTTTTGAATCTTGCTTGAATTATTATTATTTTTTGTTCTCTGAATTTCAAGTTGTGGGACTTGGTTGAATTGGACTGAACAGATCCAGATCGATGGTCGATAGATAGATCCATCTCTGAAAGTTGATTTTTTCTTTATAAGCATAGTTTAGTGTTTCAAGAAAAGCTTTTCCTATAGATCTTCCCTGATATTATTTGTAGGATTAGTGTTTTGTGATTCGGGTTTATTTGTTTACTGTAGCTAGTTTAGGTCAAACATCCAACCAGTCTATTTGATGATCTTTATTTTTTTCCAGGGAAAGTTAAATTTATTAATTGTTTTCTAGGAAAATCGTGGGATGAATCTGTTTAAAACCCATTTCTATCCATCTGTTATGTGGTCAGATCTGACCTGAACATGGTGATGAGTTTGATGTGACTATTTTTAATTGCTTTGTAATTTTTTTCCCCATATTATTCCCCTTTACATGTCAAATACATGTACCGATTGTGATCTTCACATGTTTACCTTATACTATACGGATCAATTTTTAATATGCTCTGGAGCACACAGAAGAAAAATGAAATTTGAAAGGTTATTTTGACTTAGTTTGTCCATGGTTCTAGTTTGTGTGAAGTGCTCTCTTTTGTTTGATGTCAATAAACATATGAACTTTTTGATACTTCTTTGTTGATTAGATCTTGGTTCTAATTGGGCTTTCGTTTTTCTCCTTTATGTGGGTCTTTGCAGGTGGGGAGGTTATGTGATTTGAATAATTTAGAATTTATATTTTTTGTCTACAAATCTAGAATTTGCAGTTAGTTGCTGGTGAGAGTTTTCTTGTCGAATCCCTTTTGGAATTCTTCCAAGGTTGTGCTAATTTCAGGGTGTTTTGCACGGTATGATGATGATGTTTGACGAAATGGGATTTTGCGGTGATCTTGATTTCTTTTCGGCTCCACATGGGGAGGGAGACGTGTCTGTGTCTGCCCCTCAAACTGAGCCGGAGGCGGTTGTGGATGATGATTATAGTGACGAAGAGATGGATGTGGATGAACTTGAGAGGAGAGTGTGGAGGGACAAAATGCGACTGAAGCGGCTCAAGGAATTGAATAAAGGTAAGGAAGGTGTTGATGCTGCCAAGCAACGGCAGTCCCAGGAGCAAGCAAGGAGGAAGAAGATGTCAAGGGCCCAAGACGGAATTTTGAAATACATGTTGAAGATGATGGAAGTTTGTAAAGCTCAAGGTTTTGTTTATGGGATTATTCCAGAAAAAGGAAAGCCGGTGAGTGGGGCATCCGATAATCTTCGGGAGTGGTGGAAGGAAAAAGTGAGATTTGACCGTAATGGCCCTGCTGCAATAGCAAAATACCAGGCCGATAATTTGATTCCGGTTAAGAACGAGGGCTCTAATCCAGTTGGTCCTACCCCACACACACTGCAAGAGCTTCAGGACACGACCCTTGGTTCGCTACTTTCAGCTCTCATGCAGCATTGTGATCCCCCGCAGAGGCGGTTCCCATTAGAGAAAGGTGTTCCCCCACCATGGTGGCCAACTGGGAACGAGGAATGGTGGCCTCAATTGGGTTTGCAGAAGGATCAAGGTGCTCCACCTTACAAGAAGCCCCATGATTTGAAGAAGGCATGGAAGGTGGGCGTTCTCACGGCAGTGATCAAGCATATGTCCCCTGATATTGCTAAGATTCGCAAGCTTGTAAGGCAGTCTAAGTGCTTGCAAGACAAGATGACAGCCAAGGAGAGTGCCACTTGGCTTGCCATTATCAACCAGGAGGACGCTTTGGCCCGAGAACTTTACCCTGACCATTGCCCCCCCCTGTCTTCCAGTGGTGGTAGTGGGTCTTTTGCCATTAATGATTGCAGTGAGTATGATGTTGAAGGGGCTGAAGATGAACCGAACTTTGATGTCCAGGAGCTGAGACCCAACAGCATCAATTTGTTGAACATGGGTATGGAGAGAATTAAGGATAGGTTGCCAGTTCAACAACTATCTCATCCAATCAAGGATGAAATCGTCACCAACTTGGATTTCACCAGGAAGAGGAAGCCAACCAATGAACTAAAGACTATCATGGATCACAAGATCTATACATGTGAGTTCCTTCAATGTCCTCATAGTGAACTCCGCCATGGTTTTCATGACAGATCTTCCAGAGACAATCATCAATTGACTTGCCCGTGTAAAAGCAATGCTACTGAGTTTGGACTTTCAAACTTCCACAGTAATGAAGTCAAACCGGTTGTCTACCCTCGACCTTTTGTCCAGCCCAAGCCAGCTGCTTCATCAGTTAATTCAATCCAACCTTCCTTTGATCTATCAGGGCTTGGTGTTCCAGAAGATGGTCAGAAAATGATTAGCGAGCTTATGTCATTTTATGATGCTAATATTCAAGGAAGCAAACACTCAAATCCGATGAGCATCTCAGTTACCAAAGATCAGACTCTTTTGCAGTCTCTTCCGCAACCAAACCTTCAGTGTCATCAGCAGGACAGCAACTATGTCCATGGTCAAGGGGTAGTGATGGAGGGTAATATTTTTGGAGAAGCTGACATGCCCATCAATGGCCCAATGTTTTCGCAACAGGAAGATCGGTTTGACCAGTGCAAGGTTCTGAATTCTCCCTTCGAAGCCAACCCTAATGAAAATTTCCATTTGATGTTCGGATCCCCATTCAATCTTCAATCTCTTGATTATGCAGAGGGTCTAGCAGGAGTAGCAAGGGATACCCTCCCAAAGCCAGACGTCTCAATTTGGTACTAGCAATAAGATTGCAGAAATGGATGTTCAAAGCATGATAATCATCTTTTATAGTCTGTGGAACCGTATATTCTCAAAAGGGTAGGTCTAGTCGTCATTGATCTTACCCTGGCCAAGTGAAATTTTCTTTGGCAAAAACTATTCTACTTAATTTGCTTACCCTGTAGCTGTAGGATTTGTAAGGGCTAGCTGTTCCAGAAATGGGAGTGTAATAAAGTGGGACTTTGTTCCATGTTCGACCCCTGCTTTTGTTGAAATGTTTAGACTATTAGATCCATGTTATATAAATAAATTAGTTTTGCATTTAGTAGTTTGTTTCTATAATGCAGATCAACGATATGCTTTGGTTGGAATCTGATTGTGTTGTGCTTTTGTGGTTTCTGTTGTTTCTATAATGCAGTTTGTCTCGTCGTCTGGTTGATCACTACCTAATGCAGTGTTATTAGCATGGCAAGTTTGACTGATATTTTTATTCTCAAACACTGGATTGGATGGTAGGTGTGGTGTATATATATACAGGTATATATATATATATATATATATGCATTCAGGTATAGTCTGCAAATAGCTGTGTTTCTATTTCTTACTGCTGCTGATTAATTGTTTCTGCTTTGGATAAATGGCATACTGATCTCATAGATGAGGGAGTAGTGGTCTGAATACTAGATAGCAAAAGAAATAAATAAATAAATTACACACTGAAAGAATGAAAAGAAGATTATATTTTGCTTGGTATACCTCATAAAAAGTGTGCTGGATGCTATATATTTCTTAGAAGATGATGATGATGATGATGATCAAAACAATTATATATAATTGTTGGCTGTACTTGATTTGTGAACCCCATTGACATGCAGTTGAGCTGACATTAAGGAAGAATCTGAAGGCATGACTAGAGGGCCTTCACATGTAGCAGCAGATAATAAAATACTTTTTTTTAAGGTTTTAGGTCAAACAAATGTATATTTTATACACTAAAACTCAAAATTCACAGGTCGGCATGGTTGTTGGTTGTGGATTATTAACTCAACCCTTCTTTGTTTCTTTTTTTTGTTTTTTTTTCTGTTTCAATTGTTTCTTCATGCATGTTACCTATCTGACCGTTATTTTCTAGTCAACAACAACTTAATAACAACAAAAGTAGTAATTATTTAAGTTCGGATTGGAAAACAAGAATTACCAAAACAAATATATATATATATATATATATATAAGCACTAACTAAGAAATTAGTTGACTTAAATAACAAAACAATTTTTAAATCGGGGGGACTATTGGATCGTTGTTGTAGGTTGGTAAACCGCAAGAACAGCGAAGATATGATCATCATTGTCATCGTCATGAGCAACGTGATTTTTTCATTGTGATCACTTAAATTAAGCGGAAGAGAAAAAAATAAGAGGGAGAAAAAAAACAAAAAAACCATTGATACTCATACTTTCAAGGGCAATTAGGGCAACCTATCTTGCTCTTTTAATTGTATATACATATACATAAAAATATGTATGTCCATATGAAGAAGTAAAAGTATAGAAACTGGAAGAGAAAAAGTGAACGCTAGATCCGACATAGTGATGTGGGCAGTCCACTAAAAAAATTGTCTTCGATGTAAACACGCATAGGAAATGAAGGATCATCAGGCAATATAAAAAAATAAAAAAAAATCCCTCTCAAGAAAAAAAAATATATATATATATATATATGTATAAATATATAAGGCAACCAAAAAACACCTTTCAAGAAAAATAATATATATATATATATATATATATATATATCAAGCAATAAAAAAACTACAAAGAGTTATTCAGTGGTCAGCTGACTCATCTAGTTCTTATGTTAAGTTTGAGGGCTCAAGTTCTATTCCTCCTCGTGTCTCAAGTTCAATCATTCATGCAATGTATGAAATTTAGAAAGTTTGTATAGATTATAGTTTTACACAAACTCAATGGAATAGTTGATTGAAAGCTTAAAAACCTTGTAACAAAAGAAAATAGTGATCTATTAGGGCTAAACCTGGTTTATTACATAAAACTATGTGTAAGTTGGTTAAAATACAGAAGAAACTATTAGCCTAAAAACAATTCAAATGAGAAACACAACTAACCAAATACACAACCAAAGCTACGTATGTGATTAATGTTCTTCTTTTAGACTATAATGTGATAGGTAACAACTTTTCCATGTACCTAGATTTGCTTCTCAATTCAACTTTGGGAGCAAAGGTAAAATTTTATGAATTTTTTGGGAGCTAATAACCCAATTCTTATCTTAAATACTCCAAAACTTGTAGGATATAAATATAATTTTAAAAACTCAAAGAGGGTCAAAGCACTAATTTTATCATAAATATACAAAATTTATACGACCTAAGCATAATTTAAAAAATCTAGAGGGGGTTGGGGCCCCTTGGCCCACACATAGGTCCTCTCATGCACGTAGCAGAATCGGTATATTTCGGCATACTGCTTTGATTTATCGCTATAAATGTGTAATTTTAATATAATTATAAATTGAATATCTTTTTATAACTAGGATAATATTATTCATAGCCAAGTATTATTTCATTATTAATTTTTAATCAAAACATAGTGGGCTTAATGCAAAACTATTTAGTAAAATGTGACTTTTTCATTCAAATTCAAAAATGATACTTAATACAAAAATTTTGTATTCTAAAAAAATTTAACTTAATATATTCCTATAATGTAGTTAAAAGTTTAGTTAAACCAAGTTAAAATATTAATTTTTAATGGTCAAATAAAAGGAAAAGGACTACTAGCAAAAGGATGATCAGCAGAAAAAAAAAAATTGGGAGAGAGCAAAAGTGGGCATTTAACTAAATAAAGTCAAGTCTAAATAGTGGAATTGTTCTCTTGTCCTAAACTTCCGAAAATTTTATCTTTACTTCCCAAAATTCAAAAACTTTTATCTTGGGGTAGGCAGTGGGCGGACCAAGTTCGGGTTAGGCCTACCATACCTAACAAAGTAAAGTATTGGGCCGGTGAAACCTTGGGCCTAAATTTACACGCCTAAGCCCGACCAAAAAGTACAACAAGAGGCCATGGCCAGTCAAACAAGTGGACCAACAATCAGATATAGTCATTATAACCTCCATCAATATTTCAAGCATGCTGGCCCACCAAAACAAAGACAGAAGAGAAAGAGAAAATCTAAGCAATATTGAAGTTCTTGAAGATAGCTTGGGAAATAAATGAAGGAAAGAGAAATTTATCTAGAAACCATAAATGAACACATCTAATCTAACAATGAATTTATTAGAACCCACAACCCAATACCACTGTACCACAACTTACTCATAACAACATAATAGATTAATTGAATCAAACAATTCATATCCTACAAATACCAGTGCCTAAACCCTCAATTGCAGCAAAAGGTGTGCATGAATTGGATTAAGTAGGGTCTGTATCAAATTCAAAATCAAACCAATCTTAATCAGTTTCAAATTTTTGGACTCATGACTAACTCAATCATTCCATGGAATCAAAATAAACAAACCCGAGTCAATTTGATTTGGGTCAGTTCTGCAGTTTGATTCAGATCAAGATGGTTCGGGTTGGGTCCTTTATATATTTTTCATGTAAAAGTTTGATTTATTCACTTAGAAATTAAAAAAAAAATTGATTTTACATCTTAATATTTCAAAAGGTTAAAAAATCGATGTAGGAAATAAATTAACAATATTTTAAGTGCAACAATTGATAGTTAAAGACATATATATAATATGTATACATATTTTTATAAAAGACATAAATTAATTCTTGGGTCAGTTCAGATCTCAAAAGATTAAGGCTAAATATATATTTTTACATAACAATATTTTGTTATTATTAATTGGATTATAGACGTGTGTATATATATACCAAGTCTAGAACTAAAAATAGAAATTAAGGCTAAATAAAAGGCACACAAACCAAAGTTTGGGAATCAAAAGTCTAAAAAATCTAGAAAGTTTTATTGCAAATTAAATTGAAGTTGCGAAGGAAAGAAGTAAAATATCTGTTCTTAGGCTATATTTGGTATAAGGGAAGAAAAATGAATGGAATAGTAGTGAGAGTGGAATGAAAATGAGAATGAAATGAAATAGAATGTAATGGTCATTCTCCTTTCCTTATTTGTTTATTTATTGGAAATAAAATGATCTTTTCCATTTCCTTGTTTGGTAAGAAAAAATTAAGAATACTAAAATAAAATAAAATTTTAATATATAATATGAAGATTCAATATTATACGAAATATTAAAAATATTATATATTATTTATTAAATATTATTGAGCATTTGATAGACTATGGTGGTGGCGGCGTTGACGGTGGTGGGTGGTGGTGAGACCATAATTCCGGCAAAGCTTGAAAATGAGGAAATTTAAATGAAAATATGATGAGACTAATTCCATTCTGGTAGTCTAAAACAATTATTGATGTAGTCAGAGAATAAATTTCATAAAGTTATAGGGCTTAAAAAGCTATGATCCAAACACTGCAAATGCTTCTGTCAAGTTTTACCAGTTACAAGCACTAGAACCGTGTTTTGGGACGAATTTGTTCTGTAATAATTTGATGTTTAAGGCTTTGGACTGATCGGTATAATGGAAAAATATTGAAAACTATGAAGTTGCAGGTTAATGTCCAGTTTCTGGGGATAAACAGTGATCTTTTCACACTGTTTTGGGAGATCAAACAGAGTCCAATCGCCATTCCGAAATCATGGATGGAAAGGTCTCAAAAAATCCTTCAATTAGACGCCAATATCGTCGAAAAAATCAAGAAATGAAGGAGAAAAACAGATTCTGAGTTGGGATATCGAAATAGGAACAAAAATCTAACGAAAGGCAATGCTACGGCCGGCGCAGTAGCAAAATTCATCTAATGAAAAAGTGGCCGCGGTGGGTGGGTGGATGGGGCGGCGGCGGCAATAGCGATTGATAGATAGTGGTGGTGGCGGCGGTGGTGAGGATGGCAGCAGGGGTTGGTGATGGTGGTGGGGTTTGTTTTAAATAAATATAAAAAAAAATAAAAGTAATTTTTTTAAAATATTTTAATTTTTTAAAATTATTTTTGAATTATTAAAATAAAAAATAATAACTTTTTTTTTTCACCAAACATGTTTTGTTTTTTTAAGAAATTTGATAATAAAAATATTATTAAGTTTTGTTTTATGCACTTATTTTTTGAGATAATAGAATAACCATTTCTCCTCTTAAAAATAGGAATGACTATTCTCATAAAATGTAAGAATGATCATTTTAAATTTAATTCGTAGTACTAAATAAGAAAATAAAAATAAAAATAAAAATAACCTTTTCATTCTCTTATATCAAATACTTTACTTATTAAAGTCTTTTGCTGCCAATGACATCTCATAATTTTTTTTCCTAAAAGAGTATAAAAGCTTACATGTCCATCATTCAAAATTTCAAAGTCATATATATATATATATATATATTTATAAGAGTATAAATGTGATATATCTATAACCATAAGTGACATAGACGTAAATGTAAGGTATGCATAAATTCTTTGTCGCGAGAGTGGCGCCGGATGAGCCCTTCATATGTACTCACCATATTTGGCACCATCAACACTACCACCACTTCATTATCTTTGGAAGTCTATAAAAAAAAACCACCACCAACACCAGCAGCTCTAGGTACAAAAGCTGTCTTATAACAACAAAACAACGTCTCCCTCCTCCACTAGACCATTATTTCCCAAAGAGAGAACACACAGCTTCACATTGAGCTGCCGATTGGGCCAATGTAGTCAAAATCTCACCTGCTGGTCTAGACAATTTTGGGCTGATGAGTGCAGATTATTTCAGGACAGTTTCAACTTAAATTAAATAAGCCAATATACATAATAATATTAGCCAATCCAAGAGGAACACCATTGACCAGCCACCACTATATTCTATACAATTTTCTCTCGTAAAATTCGCACTCCTTCCTCTCTCATCATAACTTTTGGACACAATCTCTCTATTTTCTATTTTGTCAAATAAAATTTGATAGTTGACTTGACTCGTAAGTACCATGAACGTTGGAGATTAATAGGGTGTTTGGAACTTATGGAAGGGAAGAGAAATATGAATGGAGAATAATTATTTTCTTTTCTTTTCTTATTTGATTGGCGAATTGATTTTTTTTTTCACTTTCTTTTTATTTTTTTCATAAAACTAAACATGAAAAGAGAGAATACTTTTTCTATTCATTTTTTTTCTTTTCTTTTTTTTCTTTTTTGGCCATTTCCTTTCATTCTCTAAGTTCCAAATAGGCTGTCAAGAATGTATTTGATTGAAAAGGGTGGAAAAACAGAAAAAAAAAAAAAAAAAAAAAAAAAAAAAAGAAAGAAAGAAAGAAACGTCAGGGAGCCTTCGGGTCCTTTCCTCTGCTGCTTATTGAGGCATATCTAGGGGTAAATAATTGGGCGGGTCTAGCCGGCCTAAACAGAAAAAACTTATCGGGCCAAAATTAAATTTTAAGTCCGTCCAATTAAAAAAGTTGCATTTTCAAGCCCGCCCGTTTAATATAAAATTTAACACTCACTACCCCTCTCTCTCTCTCTCTATCTGAGTTCTATCTCTCTCTCTCAGATGTTGATTACAATGCAATAACACTCACTACCTAGCCACCCACCTACCACCACTTTCTGATCTGCTTCGCCTCCCCCTGCTCAATGCTGCTTCGAATTACAGCTCTTCTTGCTCATCCCCTATTTCATCACCATTTTCACATTGCTTTTACCTTGTGTTAGTCTCAAAAGCTTAAGATAGCCTTCATGGAATTTCTCACTACCTTGTTGATTCATGTCAGGACCACTACATTCTGCAAATTATAATTCTGGGTTTGTTTTCCTCCTCTTGTCATTGTCATTGTCCTTGTTATTGTCTTCTTGTTTAATATGTCAACCACATTTTTGCTTTCCTTTTTTCTATCATTGCTTTGAAGATGTAGGTTTATATCATTTAGTAGAGAACCTTATCGAGTCTTATCTTGCTTTTCTCATTTTCCCTTGGAATCCTGTGTATATTTTGATTTCTGTCGTGGTCTGGTTTCAATAAATGTAAAAATAGGTTCTTGCACTCTAGCAATGCTTCAGCTGTGAATGCTCTGAAAGTTAGTTTCGCTGAGCTTGTTTGACTTGTTTCGCCCAGTGAGCTTGTATGACCACCTCTTATTGCTCAAGGACTCCCCATTGTTGCTAATTCGTTGTTTGTGGCTGGTGGTTTGTACTGGTTGTAGTTGCAATTGGATTTCCTTTCAATTCATTTTATATACCCATTCAAGCCAATTGCTTTAGCTCTGCAATCTCCTGAAGTTCTGTTCACATTCAATTTTCTAGTCCTTCTACCCATGTCATTTTCTTCATTACTTAGTGGTTGATTTCTTCTTGTTCAACACTGTGCACACAAACAACTCTCTCTCTCTCTCTCTCTCTCTCTCTCTCTCTCTCTCTCTCTCTCTCTCTCTCTCTCTCTCTCTCTCTCTCTCTCTCTCTAATTGGGTAGTAGGGGTTCTTGAGGGAGCAATGCAGATCATCTGTTTGATGATATTATTGTTTGTGGAATTGGCAAAAGGAGATTCAGATGTGGATGCACTTTTGGAGCTGAAAAAAGGGATCCAGAATGATCATTCAGGGAAGGTCGTTGTTTCATGGGATTCAAAATCCTTGGCATCTAATGGGTGCCCCAAGAATTGGTATGGAATTACTTGTAGTGTCGGCAGCGTGACATCAATTACACTGAATGGCTTGGGTCTGGTTGGTGAATTTGATTTCCCTGTTATTGCTGGGCTTAAACTGCTTCGCAATTTATCAATTCCAAACAACCACTTGACGGGTAGTATGACAGAGCATGTTGGCTCAATCAAGTCATTGGAACTTTTGGATATTTCAGGCAATTTATTTCATGGGTCAATACCCTCCCAGTTGACCAATTTAAAGAACTTGGTGCTTTTGAATATTTCCTCCAACAATTTTGAAGGTACAGTTCCCTCAGGTTTTGGAAACCTTGAGCAGTTGGAGTATCTGGATTTGCAGTCTAACGGGTTTACTGGTGATGTTATGCATCTTCTGTCCCAGTTGAGTAGTGTGCTGTATGTTGACCTCAGCAGGAACCATTTCATTGGATCCCTGGACTTGGGTCTTGGAAACTCGAGCTTTGTTTCCACAATTCAGTATTTAAATATTAGCCACAACAGCTTGGCTGGAGAGCTTTTCTCTCATGATGGAATGCCATATTTTGACAGTTTAGAGGTGTTTGATGCAAGCAATAATCAGTTTGTGGGTAATATTCCTCCCTTCAACTTTATTGTCTCACTTCGGATTCTGCGGCTTAGAAGCAACCGGTTGTCAGGGTCCTTACCAGAAGCTCTTTTGCAAGAGAGTTCAATGGTGTTGTCTGAGTTGGATCTCAGCCTTAACCAGCTTGAAGGTACCTCAATGTTGTCACCATTCCTGTTATAAGTTGTGTCCTTTCATTACACACAAATTTTGCAAAATATTTGGAAAAATACAAGCGTCTTTCAGTGTAGCCAAAGTTTCTTAGTGCTTTTGATGTTTGCATCCTGTTTGCCTATAAACGTGAAATGCCAGAACGGTTTGATCTGCAGTGCTATATGATATAACCCAGAGAATCTCCTCAATATCAAAAAAGATTGTTCTTGCAGTTGTAGTGATGATATTAGATTTTAATTTTGTTAGCATTACAACTTATGATGTTGCAGTTGTAATTTAAAATCTCTTTTCCTATTGTTATAAAGGAACATGTGTTCACATATTCCATAAGCATGAGAAACATTCTTCTCCACTGAAATCACTCACAAACAACATTATGTTATCCTTTGTGGTATCTAGGAGCAACACATTAGAAGTAACATCAGATTCCAAACATTCCGTAACCAAAACATTACACTTAGTTATCATGTATCTACCCATTGTGTGTGAGGGATGCCGGGCTGGTGTATGGAGTCAGTCGAGTAAGGTCCTCTAGGAAGTTTATGGCAGGTGCTGACTCGGCTTAGGACCACCGGAAGTGAAGGAGAGAGAGCTGAGGCGGTCTGAAGAAGAGAGAGAGAGCGGCAGTAGAGAGAGTCCAATGGGTGAGCTTGTGTTGAGAGAAGGACTTCCCTTTATATAGGTGAGGGGACCTCAAGGGTAGAGCCAACCTAGGAGTGCTTACCGCATGTTGGCTCATTCCCTTAGTTCCGAGAATCGGAAGGTTAACTCTACGACTGAGATCCCTCAGAGGTAGGTGGGATTCAATTAAGCATCAGTAGTGACTTGCATTAAATGTCTTTGTCTTTTTATTCATAAATGCTATGGTAGCATATCCTTGATGGAGATCTCTCTCACTAAGACCGGTCAAGAGTTGAGGCCCTCGAAGGGGCAAGGCCCCTCAAGGGCGAGGCCACTTTGACAAACTTTTACTTCTAGCCTACAATTCACTTGTCTCTTAATGGTCCCACATGAGAGGGACTTTGAAGGGAGTTTGCAGGCACTGCTCCTAACCTAGGTTGCAAAGTTCTTTCGTGGAGAATCTCAGTTAAGTATTGGAGAGGTGGCTTGAAAGGAGAGCGCACTCGGTGGAGAGATTCCATGGCCTATTGAGGAGTTGTCGAGTGCGTGACCATGGATGAGGTGCTCTTGGGTGAAGATTCCCCTCAACCTCGTTGAGGGAAGTGCTTCAAGGCTACTTATGGGTGAGGGCCTCTTTGGTGGCTAAGTTCAAAAGAGACGCCTCATGCGCTATCCTCGGCTAGCAAAGCTCAACCCCTAAAGGGAACATTATGGATATGCCTAATTGGTCCATGTGTCACCTCATCAGGCTAACACATGGGACCAAGTATGTGGAGGTGGAGATGATGTGGCGTTGACGTGATCTATCACGTAGGAGAGCTGGACACATATACCTACACCCATTATATCCTTTATCTTTGACGAGGGCTTAGCGTAATTGAACTTTCAACTTAATTTACCTCTAGGACACGTTCACGAATTTAGCCCTTAGCAAGTAATTGGCTCCATTCAATTGCTCATGACAATCTGTACACCAAACACCATATGGGTTTGGAGTGCACTTTCGCAACATAGGCTTCTTTTTCTTATTAAATTAAAGGAATTGCTTTGATGTAAAGAAAGTCAATCATAGCTTTCCTAACTAGTGCTACATGGAGTCTTCTATTCCCCATAGTGTACCCGTGCCCACTGGTTATGACAAGACTAAAGGTATGGTCATATGGGTTATGTGTCCAACTACATAGATCCTCTAACTTTTTACAATGTTTGAAGAAGAAGCTCACATTTGATAGTGAAGAAAATTTTCTAATCCCTCACATGGATGGGAGATAGTGATCCTTTTTTTTTCCCCCTAAATCCCATTTACTTTCAAGTACATCTTAAACAATAACACTTATATGGGTGAATATTATACAATATACAATGTACTTAAATGTTCAAGATGTGTCCATAAAACTTTACCCATGTTTTGGGTATGTATGTTCATATATTAAGAATTCGAGTTTAGAGAGGTCTGACGTGTGGACACACACGATGTCTAATACTTGCACCCAGTTCCACGTGACAAAAATACCAACAAAAGAATGTGGACCAGTGCAACATAAGTGAATCTTATTTTGTAGACTAGTAATGTTAGTGATTTCAAAACTCAACCAGCAAGAAACGACTCACCATGTGCTAGCCTCATAGCAAAATATTGTAGATGTTTTGTACTGTATTCTCATGTAAAGAGCAAAGTGTAAGACGTGCTTGCTAAATTGAACCGGATATTACGATCACCACAAAAGCCTCGAGACACACAGTCAAAGATGCCTAAATTACCAAAGTTGTTTAGTTTACAACTAAGAAACACAAACACATCTAAGAAAGTGTTGTGTTCTAGTCAGACACTGACGCTCTTCGAACACTCCTCACCACGCAACAGACACATGTCCAAGTGTGTCATATTATTTTTTAAAACCTTTTAGAATTGGACACTTGAGGAACATAGATGCCTATTACTTTCTTTTTTTTTTTGTTTTTTGCTAAGTCAAAAAGGGTAAGGGGGGCGACCAATGTAGCTACCTGCCTGGGTGTGACCATAGCAGCCCCTACCCCGCTGGGCTCTCCGAGAAGGAGTGAGCCATAGCTGAACTCACCCCCACTAAGATGTAAGCTGGCAGAGGCCTCCCGTCACAGCATCTGGTTCATGAGGACTACTACCGCAAGCGGATTAGAACACATGACCGCGTGAATAGGGGCGAGGAGTTTCACCCCAGCTGCCAAAGCCAGTGAGGTTACCACCTTGGTGGTTAGATGCCCATTACTTAGATACACATGAAACACATCCCAAATTTGAAGGAAATAAATTAGGAACCAATGATTAAAATAAATAAAAAATGTCAATTTATGGCTCCATCCTCCTGTATACTTTTTAATGTTAATAATTCTGAAGCCTAAAGCTTGCATTTTGTTTAGGAATAGAGTTTTCTAATATAGATAGTAGGACTTTTTGTTCACACTCTTTTCACATATATAGAATTTGAAAAATAGTTTCTTACTAATTTGATATAATAAAATATAAGCGTATAAAAATAAAGAAATTTTTTATTATTTTCATGTGTGTGTGTGTACTGTGCATAAATGTATAATGAAAACATTTATTTGTTGCCGTGTCAGCATTGATGCGTGTGTGTGCTTGTTTTGATTTATTGAAAATTGCTATGTCAATGTGTTCATATTGTTGTACCTGAGATATCCATATCCGTGCTTCTTAGATATGTAACATTCACTATGCTTCTAATTCCTAATGCTTGATCAATATGAGAAACAAAAAGGGCATGACTAATCACAATCTACAGAACTGGTTGCCTAACCCACCCAAAAAAATAAAAACACCAAAGAAAGAAAGAAAGAAAAATCCTGAGTTTTTGGCCATAGCATACTATTTGGATATGGAAAAATTGGGGTGTTTCATAACGTCTCATGATAAGGGCAAAAAAGAAGTACAAAACAGTCATCTTCCTCTTATCAAAGTTTCTCTCAACAAGTAAGATATTGTAACTAAATACAAAAAATTTGGGGATATCAGTAAGATATTGTTATGTTATGTTATGTATTGATGAATATATGTGGTACAATGAATAAAGCAGTTACCAATATCTTTTTGATAGATAAGAGTTTGTCTTATTAGGGGAAGGGGACTGGGGCTGCTAGGGTTTGAACCCCACACCATGAGCTTGGCTGTCCAAGGCCCTAACATCTGGGTAAACCACTTTCTTAAAACTTACATCCCATATCAAGAAACTGATTAACCAAGACAGCCAAGCATGAATCCTACTGGCTCCAAAATAGAAATTATGTCATGCTATATGCCCTATACACGCCCATATAAAGCAATAATCATAAGTTCTCTATCCAGATTGCGTTGTGAAACAGTAATCATTAATGATATATGATTGAAATTGGAAGCTCTTGGGCTTGAGGTGATTCTCCAAATTTATTTTTAAAAAAAGTAAAGACAAAGAAGAAGAAGAAGAAGAAGAAGAAGAAGAAGAAGAAGAAGAAAGATTCATAAGATATTTCTGTATTATTGTTTGAAATATTGACAACTTAATTGTCTAACAATTGTCGCAAGTGCATTGGATTCCATTATACCTTGTTTAATTTGACATAACAACTACACTAGAACATCCAAAATGTTTACGTGTGAACATTATGATAAATATAAGGAGAAAAGGAAAAAGAAAAACAAAAGAAATTAATCATTTACGTAACCAACTTTTTTAAAGGAAACTATATATTCTTTAATGAAAAAAGTCACTGAGCCAAAAGAGAATTATTTATTTTTCAGCTTAGGTGTCCAAATTTTCTTTATGTATCTGGAATCAACTAAATTAGTGAATGATGTCTTTAAATTCAATTCCCCATTGCATGTCATTTAGATCTTGATATTTATTCTCATTTAGAGGTTGTGAATTCCACAATTACTTTGTCTTCTTGACGTTTCATATTATGTTATACATGCATGATGCATGTGCTCTAAATAAACCTCATTAACATGTTTCATTATGCTAGTTGCTTTGAGAAATTGAATTTCTAGGTTGCTTCTGTAGGTTATGTTTGTTGCTTATGAGTCTGTTTTGCTTTTGTCCTCAATGTATATTTGTTCTTCACCATTTTAAGCACGAGGAAAATATTTCCCTCATAATAATGTGACTTGGCAGGTATAGGGATTTAACAGCAATGAGGTTGAGAACCTTATACTATCAACTTGCTAGTGATAATGACTAAACCACTGTTACTAGAAAACGCTAATACCCTAGCGATTTACGTTTTTGAAATGGTGTTCCCAAACATGGTACAATGCCATTCCAAAACAGTGAATTTAGTGATCCAATACATTCTCAATTTTTTTTTCTAGTTATTTCATTAAAGGCTACCTAAAGAGGGAAAAATCAAATATTACGATTGAAAATCTATGGAGAATGGAGTCTTGGCAGAAGAATTTAAAAAAAAAAAAGGAACTATAATGCTCCTAGAAATGTGTTTTTATATGATTAATTTGAAAAAGTAGACTATTTTTTATTTGATGTCTAATTATTTAAAGAAAATTGTTCTAGAAGTATCTTAAATTCTAATAGTGTAATTTATACAACTATACCCCTAACGTACCACATTTCAGAGCATGTGGCCTACCGCATTCCCATTCCCATTCCCGTTCCACATACCGGAACGATCCACGTTCCAGGTAACATTGGACTAGACACAAGGAAGTGATAGTGACTCGATTTGTTTACCCTGTAAAATAAACCTTAGCCACTTGTCTATCATTGGATGTAAAGGTAATGATACTTGAATTGCTTGAAGTAACTCTCACATTTTCACTAGTACTATTTCTAAACTTGCACGATTTTCCTGTGTAGTGCCATCAGATTGGAAATATAGCAGGCAGTTTTGTCATCTGGCTTGAAATGATTTCATTTTGCCCATATCTTATGATTTTAGTTATATGGGGATACGATTTGGAAGCATGGAATCCATACCTCAGATTTGGAATCAAAGGCCATCTTAGTTCAATTTTTGAACCAAAGTGGTTTTCAATTCCATTTCCAAGGTGTAAATTCCACACTGCCAAACCTACACTCAGTACTCTTTTATTCATTTTGCATATAATACTTTTTTCAGATCGTAATTAGCTCAATTTAATGCTACTGCCTTTTGTTTACTTTATTGTTTTAAGAAAATTTTCATCTATGACAGGTCCAGTAGGAAGTGTCACATCTGTTACTCTGGAAAATCTTAATTTATCGTCGAATAAGCTGTCAGGCCCATTGCCTGCCAAGGTAGGGCACTGTGCCATCGTAGATCTCAGTAATAATGTGCTTTCTGGGAACTTATCCAGAATCCAGAGTTGGGGGAACTATGTGGAAGCTATAGAATTAAGTTCAAACTCATTGACAGGAACCTTGCCAAATCAGACTTCTCAATTCTTGAGGCTGACTTTATTCAAGATATCCAACAACTCATTGGAGGGTGTTCTCCCACCTGTGTTAGGTACATACCCCGAACTAAAAGTTATTGATTTTAGCCTGAACCAGTTTAGTGGTTTCCTCCTTCCCAGCTTATTCAACTCTACAAGATTGATTGATCTTAACCTGTCTTATAACAACTTCACTGGGCCCATGCCTCTTCAGCCATTCCCAAATATAACTTCTATAAATTCCATCCAAAATCTTAGCCTTGTTTCTCTTGATCTGTCACATAACTCATTAACCGGTCATTTGCCCCCAGAAATTGGGAAGTTCCATGACATGGTTTATCTTGACCTCTCTAATAACCATTTTGAAGGTGGCATCCCTGATGACCTTCCTGATGAACTTAAAATACTTAATGTGTCGTACAATAATCTTTCCGGTATTGTACCTGAAAACTTGGGGAGGTTTCCTGATTCATCATTCCATCCTGGAAATTCCTTACTAAGTTTCCCTTATGCACCATCTTCACCGAAACATGTTCCAAAATTAGCTTCAGGAAGGCATAGGTCTCATATGAAGTCAGCTATTAGGGCTGCCCTTATTGCAGGTTTGGTTGGTGGAGTTTCTATCATATTGATAGTGACCATAATGATCTATTACAGAACCCACCAGCAAGAAAGTAGGAGGAATAGTTTGAAAGGAAATGATGAAAGGAAAGGGACCCAACAAGATGTTTCTCCCATTCCTCATGCATCAGCACTTCACAAAAACATGGACCCATCAACTTCATGTAATTTTCCTAGCGATCATATTTCTTCATCACAATGGGGTTCTTCATGTGAGTTCAGGGACACTTCATCAGTTGTACAGAGATCCAAAGATCTTGGCCCACCAGAATCATTAAGGAAAAAAGAAGTATTGTCTTCTCCCATGTCACTCATGTCATCTTCTAACCCATCAACTTCAAAAAACCAAGATTTCTTTGACAATCCTGGTTCACTCAAGGTTTGTTCTCCAGATAAATTGGCTGGGGATCTGCATCTGTTTGATGGCTCATTGGTGTTCAGTGCAGAAGAACTTTCACGAGCTCCTGCAGAAGTTATTGGGCGGAGTTGTCATGGAATGCTATATAAAGCTGTACTTGACTCGGGTCATTTACTGGCTGTGAAGTGGTTAAAGGAGGGGTTAGCAAAAGGAAAGAAGGAATTTGCAAGAGAAGCCAAGAAGCTTGGGAACATCAAACATCCAAATTTAGTTTCTCTGCAAGGTTATTATTGGGGCCCAAAGGAGCATGAGAAGCTGATAGTATCAAATTATATAAATGCACCATGTTTGGCCCTCTATCTTGATGGTCAGATCCTGTTCTCTTTTGTTTCTCTGTTGTAGTTGCAGTAATGCAATGTTGATATTTCCCTTTTATTCTTCAGAAACTTAGATCTAAGTTGATCAACCTGGTGGTGGGTTACATCATTTCACGTGTCTATGCTAGAACATGCTAAGCCCAAATTCAAATTGATTGGAAAAGTATCAGCCCGTCCGATCACATCATTTCAGATGATTAGAAATATGCTAAGTGACCATACATCACCAACTGGTTTGTAAGCTTGTTGATTCGGATTTTACTATCAACCTGTTAACGTCTAACAGCCAGAACTCATATTATAACCCACGTTGAGTTTATACCGCAACTCCAATTCACAACTTATGTTACTTGGTGAAAGATACTTGAGATGTAATAAATTCTTAATCTTGATTTTACTTAGTGTCTGGCTTTTTGTTTGGCACATCCTATCAGCAACATCAAATGCTTGTGGTTGCTGAAGGAGAGTAAGAACATCTACTGTTTTGTCTTGGGCCCTGGCCACCAATGCCACTGGGCAACACCAACCCTAAAATTATTGCCTTTGTATCTCATTCAGTTGTTAGTTTGCTCAGTCCATACATGGTGTGCAGATTTTTCCTAAGGACATTACATACTTGTGGAGGCAAAGTAGTGTAATATTTGGTTCTTCTGATTTATAGAGTTTATAGTGTTCACCAAGTATCATCTTCAGAATCTTGATTTTGCCCATTGAATGAAGTTTATCTGAATTAATTTGATCAACCTGATTTCACCCATGTTGATTTGGTTGCTGTTATTGTTAAATTACAGAATGTTTATAGTAAATGCAATTTGCTACAATGCACTGCTATTTTATGTGATGACTACAGTTAAATGCAATATTAAATCAAGTGTGTTGGTTGCAGTTTTGGATAATACTTGTTTTTTCTTCTATCAAAGCTAGTTAATGCCAAAGGAATTATTAAATTTAGTAGTGTGTTGACCTTTTTTCTTCTTGTAACAAATCTTGCATTTTCTGTGTAGCTGATTTGTGAGGTCATGGTTGTCTCAAATTTAGAATTATGAAGTTTCAATGGTCATAATATGTTATTAGGGAATGATTTTGGTTTGCTTCTACCATGGTTTATTTTTCTTTCTTTGGAGATGTTGTGAATTTTGGTGGTTATTATAGTTATTCAAGTGGCATGAGGTTGTAGGAGTGGTCTAAAGTTCAAAACACTCAATCATGCGATGAGGTTCCCATGGCAGACCCAGGAACAAATAAATGTGTGTGTGGACCCTTTTTTTAATCCTGTAAAGATATTCTTTTTGGATCTGGTTTCCTTATCCCACTAGGTGATGTAAGAGGTTTTGCATCGTTTGTGTCTTCTGCAGGGACCAACCCAAGAAAATTCCCACCCTTACCTCTTGGGGAACGGCTCAAGATTGCTGTGGAAATGGCCCATTGCCTGAACTACCTGCATAACGAGAGAGCCATACCTCATGGAAACCTGAAATCCACAAACATCTTACTAGAAGCTCCTGGCTTGAATGCACTACTGACTGACTACAGTCTCCACCGGCTAATGACACCGGCTGGCACAGCTGAGCAAGTTCTGAATGCAGGCGCTCTCGGTTACCGGCCACCCGAATTTGCGAGCACAACCAAACCATGCCCATCGTTGAAGAGTGATGTATATGCTTTTGGTGTAATCCTGTTGGAGCTCTTAACTGGAAGAAGCTCAGCAGAGATAGTTTCTGTGAACCCAGGGGCGGTTGATCTGACAGAATGGGTGAGATTGTTGGCTGCAGAAAACCGTTGCATTGAGTGCTTTGATAGAGTGATTTTGGGTGCACATAATGTGGAGCGACCATGGAGAGATCTTGATGGTATGCTTGAGGTGGCTCTTAGATGTGTACTCCCAGCATCTGAGAGACCCGACATGAAAACAGTCTTTGAAGATCTTTCTTCCATTGTACTTGAAGAAGAGGCCCCAGCAAGGTAGACCAGAAGCTCTTAGTCTTTGATGCTAACAAAATTAATTAATTATGGGTTGTTTGTTTGTTTGTTTGTTTGTTGTTGTTGTTCCAATCTTGTTATCCAGTTAGTTGTCTTCTGTAATTGTTTTCTTCAAATTTTTGTTCTCAATTGGTTGTGAGAACAGTCTTAGAATTGACGGGAGAGGGGGAGGGAGGGAGGGAGGGAGGCAATGAAGTTGCTTGTAAATCGGTGGTGATCATTCTTTGGATACGCTTCATTTGGGACTGTAATGCAACTCTCAAATCAACATATCTGGATTTAAAATTAATAGATTTGGATTTGGATTCTCTCCATTTTACGAATTGGAATAAAGATTTCTATTCCATTGATTGAAATGTTGACACGTTAGTTAACATAAATATGAAAAGTTCAGATAAGTTGACTTAAAATTTGTTTAAAAATAAATAATTTTATAATTATATATAAGGAAATAAATTTTAATACAAAACGACGTAGTTTTAGTAAGACATGTGATAATATTACATTTAGACTAATGATTATGGAATGGAGATTTCTATTTCAATTCATGGAATGGAGAGAATCTAAATCTAATAGATTTTGTGTATATAATTAAATGAATACTATACCCTAAATTTAAATTCAATAATGTTTTTAGATTTGTAGAAGACAAAAGGATGGATTCTAGAGGTTTAATTACTAAGGCTGTGAATCAAGGAATGGTGATGGAAAATAAAAGGAAAAAGATAACATAAATCTTCTTTTATTTTGTTTTCTTTTCCCTCATCTGTTTCTTTTTTTTTTTGCTTTTTTCTTAAGAAATTTGGGTTTCAAATACAGCTTAAATGAACCAAATTTGAAATAACAAGGTGAAAGGATTTATTTCTAGCCTTTCCATATGTTTGCAAATTTATACCACTAAATCCGTTCATTCTACATCTGTTAGTTAAAATCCAAAAGCAACCTAATAGAGGAATTCTATACGCATGAAAATCTTCATTGAGATTCATAGTTAGAGGAGCCTTGCTACCTATGTCTCAACTCAACCCACCTCAAAGCAGAAAGAAAAAAAAAAAAGAAAAAGGAAAGAAGAGAAAAGAAACGAAATGAAGATATCTGCATTTAAAAAATTTTCATGGAGTCAATACCCACACACATATATATACATAGAAAAATAAATTCAAGCCCATTGGTGCCTGGTTGGAGCTAGAAAAGGGAAAATGGAAACCCAAAAAAGTTTTGAAGCAATGTACTGGGATTTCCATACGTCCAGAAGACATATTCATATTGTTTACGTATGTCTATATTCACATATGGCAGCCCATTGGTGCCTGGTTGGAGCTAGAAAAGGGAAATGGAAACCCAAAAAAGTTTTGAAGCAATGTACTGGGATTTCCATACGTCCAGAAGACATATTCATATTGTTTACGTATGTCTATATTCACATATGGCCTTCTCTTATAATTCGCATATGGGACTGTTCTGTTCAACAAACGTTGTTCCAAAATTAAGATACAGGGTTTGCCATAGCTTCATTTTAAGAATTTTACTTAGTTTGTCCAAATTTTAGAAAAATTAAGATTTGAATCTTTGTACTAACCCTATTTGATAAAGTAACAAAATAGCATTAGAGTAGAAAGATTTCAAAATAACATTGGAGTAGACCTTCAAATCTTTCTTTTGAATTCTATCAGATGTCCTAAATTAGACAAAATTTTATTGAATTGGCAATCAAAATTTTCATCTAAATTCTGACCACATTTGATATTGGAGTGCAATCAAAATTCAATTTTAAATCAAAGACCTTGGAGTGAACCCCAGCTCAACCAATAACACAACTATGCATGTTGCTACAATTATGCCATGTAAAAAGTAAAAAACTTTTACTTTAATTCAATCATATTAAGTTGTAACTCAAAGTAAAAGGATCGCAACCAAAATCACAATATCTCATAACACAAGCACATATCGACACAATTTCAATGAACAAATATCTTTATGTTTATTTTACAAATTGTCAAATGTTATAGTATACTATTTTTTTTAATAAAATTAATAGTTTATGAAATTTATTAATCAGATCTATCAAACAAGATACATATTGAATATAAAATTGTGTAAACACAATTCTAGCAAAATGTCACAGATTGAAAAATGTGATGAAATTTGATGTATTAGGGGTGGAAATTGAACGGGTTGGTTCAGACATGCCTACAAAAAATAATAAGTCTCATCAAGTTGAATTACATATATTTTGGTCAGACCATCCTTTAAACATAATTTTTAGGCCCATCCATTAATATATTTGGTCCTAAAAGTTTTAGAAACCATAAAAGTAATAGGTGGACCATTGGGTCCTATTGTGATCGTTTCCTATTACCATACTTCCATCAACTAATTTAATTAAAGTTTATTTTTTGAATTTTAGAATGTTATAGATTAATTTGACAAATTTTCATATATCAACGTAATTCTATGAAATAAATATATACATATTCATTATAACTTCCATACTATATGTTATGTCATGAAGTCTTAACCAATTAAATTCATAAAAATCATACAGCATGTAATGCGTCTATAAATTATGTAAAGTAATATTTTGTTGTTAAATGACCGAATATATATTATCAAATTAAAGTAACAAAATATGCAAAGTAACCTAAAAATAATTTAATAAATTTTTGTATACATCATATATGAATAAGATTGTATTACATATGTTTTAGGTTGGGCTGGGCCGGGCTTTAAACACAATTTGTAAAGCCATCCATTAACATATTTGGGCCTAAAAAATTTATAGACTCTAAAAATAATGGGCGGGCCATTGTTCCTATTGTGACCCTTACCTATCACCGAAATTTCATCAACCAAATTAATAAATGTTGAATTTTAGAATGTCATTGATTAATTTGACGAATTTTCACATATCAACGTAATTGTATCAAATAAATATATTTATATTTATTATAACTTCCGTGCTATATGTTTTTTCATAAAGTCTTAACCAATTAAACCCATAGAAATTATGTCATAAATAATGCCTCTATAAATTATGTAAAGTAATGGTTTGTTATTAAATGATCAAATATATATCATCTGTCACACACATACCCCATCTCCAATAATACAAGTAACGATTTAGAATTTTTGTACTTTCAAACTGTGTGTGAGGGATGGAGATATAGACCTTGTACAATAGTACTTTTCAATGAGGATTAAACTACTTAAAACTCTTCCAGTACAACTGTCATTAAATTATGTTATATGAAAAAAAATACTAGGTGTCAACTTGTGTAATGCACGAGAAATAAGGTTTTTTAAATTCACAATAAAAATATTATAATTAATTAATTCAAAAGTCTACAATAATTAAGAATACTATTTAAAAATGACAATTTTAATTTACTTTATGATAATAAAATGTTCTAAAAAAGTAAAAGAACTTATAAATACTCTGCTGAGTTAATCACTATGGATTTTTGCATAGGTATCATCTTTAATACTCTAGATTAAAGAAAAAAAAAACAAAACATGAATAAATATGTCATAAAACAAGCACTGAAACCAAAAAAATTACAGTAAAAGTTTTCAACAACTAACATCTGAAAACAGTTACACAAACATATATATATGTGCAGATTCGTACATATATATGTATGTACAGACAAATATTTAGATGGAGCGGATAATCATATATGAGTTGAATGTAAAGCTTCAGGAGAGAGAGAGTGAGACAGAGAGAGAGAGTACATTTAATATTTTGGTTGTTCTCAATATAGAGTATAAAGAGTTTATTTTAATTTGTATATATTTATGTATAGTATATAGAAAAAAATTGGCCAATAAAGTTTACTTGAAGAAGAGACTTCTTTTGGTGAAAAAAAGACTGCATTAATCTTCTTCGTACAGATGATATATATAATTTTAGAGTTCTATTTGATTAAAAATTTTTAAGTAGATGAATCTTAGTGAACTTTATTCTATGAATAAAATAATGTAGTAGTCAAATAAACTTCAAAAACTTCTATCCATGATACTAATAATTCTTTTTTATATATATTTTCTTCATAAAAATATTTAAAAAAAAGTGACAAAGTTGGTACTAATAATTTACAATCTGAAATGATAATAATGGCAACGATGATAATAATAGTAGTCATGATAAAGAGTGGTAGCATAAAGAATATATACAAAGAATTGTACGTGTCAAACACATCACAAAGGAAACATCGACGAAGGGCACGAACTGATGAGTTTCTTGTTAGTTTGTTGTGAATAGTTAGCATTAACCTAAATATATATCTGTACAATTTTTTTTTTTAATTTGGACTTTTTTAGAGTTTTGATTTATTCACTTAGACTATGTTTAATACAAGGAATGGAACGAAATAAAGTGAAATGGTTGTTCTTACTTTTATTTTCATTTCTTTATTTGATTTTACTATTTAAAGGTAAAATAATCATTCTTAGATTTTGTTGTAATGATCATTCTCTATTTTTTTTTTCTTATTTTGGTGCTTGAAAAGTTTAGAGTGAAAGAAGGTTACCGCAGTCCAATGTCAAAGCAAGTTGCAGGCATCTATGAGAAATTACATTAAATTTATAGATCGCCTACCAAAAGGGACTGCAGGAGCGGGAATTGAACCTAGCCTTCTTTAAGCGAAGTGTTTGATCCTTACTAACTCAACCAACTCTCATTGGCACCATTTTCTATTTTAAAAGTAGAAATGGTCATTCTATTCCCATATAAAAGAACATAAAACAAAACTTAATAAGATTTTTATTGTCAAATTTATTTAAAAAAACATAAAACATGTTTGATAATTATTTTTTTATTTTAAAAATTTTAAATTTAAAAAGTTAAAAATTTCTACTATCACCGCCACCACTAACCACCACCACTATCAGCCGTTAGCCAAAATCACCTACCATCCACCAATATCGTTACTCTACACTGTCGCACCGACACCGCTACCCCTCACTGCCGCCACCGTCCCACCACCATCATCCACCTTTGGCCACCGCCCCCGCCCCCACCACTGTCACCAACCACTACCGCTTACCGTCCATTACTCGTCGCCTACCGTCGCTACCACCACCACCGCCATTACAAATGCTTAATAATATTTAATAAATAATACATAATATTAATATTTTATATATGATATAATATTAAATTTTTATATTATACACAAATTTTATTCCATTTCATTCTAGCATTGTTCATTAGTTTTAACAAACAAAGGAATGGAAATGACCATTCCATTCTATTCCATTCTCTTGTACTAAACATAACCTTAGGAAACTGAATAGATATCTATACATATAATCCCAAATAGATTTCTATACTTATTTTTTTAAAATTGAACTTGTGTAGCAAATAAGGAATTTAATGAAATTAGTAATAAGTATCTACATTGCCTTTGTGCTATGACATTTTAAAAATATAAAAACATAGAGAGTGTCACCAAAACGAGAAACTATTCAGTATAATGGTGATGCCACGTCATCATGCTAATGTGGTATCACAAGTTAATAAAGTTATACCAAAATATAATTTTTATCCTCATCACCTAGAATTAAAGAGTTAATTAAGATATTTTATCCAGACTACCTCACTAACTGATATAATATCTCATCACAGCATACATACATGAACTCATTTCATTAGCTTGTAGTATTACGTTAGCAATAATGATATGATATCATTGTTGCATTGAATATTTTTTCAATCAAAACGGCATATAATAGAGAGACAAAATATAAGGACGAATCGCTAAACACAATTAAATTACTAATTAATTATTTATATTTTTTTCCCACCTCTAATAGTATTTTAACTTCTCATTGATTAACATCTTTCAAATTACTAATTAACTTCTCATTAATTTTTTTCCAACTTTAACATAAAAATAATTTGTAGCTTCTTCAGAGAGGTCATGATTATAACTATGAGATTAATTATGTTTATGCATGCGACACTTTGAAAGAAGTTGCATGGAGTCATGGAGAGTATGAAGAATTGGGTCCTAAATTCATATTAGCAGGAAAAAAATAAAAATAAAAATAAATTGCACTAAACAACCTTGAGGTTTAACAAAAGATGAGAAAGTACTCTTCACATTCTAATAATTACACTAACCACCCATGTCAGGGTTGGTCAAAAAACACCATTAACTTTGACCGTTTAATTACATTTGTTCCCTCACTTTTTTTATAACCTAAATTAATGATACAAAAACCAATTTCTTTGGTCAAAACAGTCCAACCCACACACCTAGAAGATCATACCAAATATCTTCATCATCTTCTCTATATATATACACCGTATACATAGATATATATATAAATATGTATATTATATGTTGGTGAGCAATTTTGAGAGAGGAAAACGGGAGGGAATGAGAAGATAAGTTTATGCTGGATTGTGCTGAGTGCGGGCTGTGGTTTAGAGACATAAATAGGGTGAGGAAGTTGGCGATGGTGGGTCTTTGGACAGGGTCTTCGACTTACAGGGAGGAGTGGGATTCAAACCAGTCTACAAGGTCGTTAAATATTATATAACACTGTAATTGAACACTTGACCAATTCCACCCTATTGATTTCGATTTCGACTTCCATTTCAATTTGGGGATATATACTCTAAATACATACATAGGTATTATGTGGACATATTAGCTACCCTTGTTTGAACCAGTGAGAAACTACGAAGGCAAAGTAGAGCAGCTAAAGAAATTGGCCAAAATCTTTTGTCATCAAAGGAAGATTTGCGGCTTTATCACGCAATTGCCTTGCCCAAATCAATCCAACACTGCAGCCTTGTGCCAAACCACCTCAGCAACCACTACCTATGACAACTAAATGCACTCAAATATCGTTTTGTAAATGGATACATCTCCCTACAACTCTCTCTCTCTCTCTCTCTCTCTAACCGCCACTGCCCTTCCCCCATCTTTCTCCTCCAAGCTCCATCCCCCAAATCTTAACTACTGAATACAGAGACTAAACCACAAAAAATTGTACAAATAGTACAAAAATCAAGAGAAAGAGGTTTTTGATGAACAAAGGCGGTGGGGTCGTCCAATGATTGGGTCATAAGATGGTGGTTCTACGTGGGTTGTCCAATGGTGGTGTCTCTGGTGCGATGATGGTCCTAGTGGGTTGTGCACCATGGGGGGTTGTGCAAGATGGTTGGCATAGGGGCTAGGTGTGGTGCACTGATGATTGGGGTTTGGGCATTTGGTGTTATGGCCATTGATAGAAAGAAATGGTGCCATGAGAGGAGATGATGGTGGTGGGGAATGTAATGGCCATGGTGGAGGAGGTGGTGTGAGGAAGAGGAAGGAGGAAATGAGATGTTGTTATTGGGGAAGGAGAAGGTTATGGCCAGTAGCGGTGGTTTTGGTGGTGTTCCGGTGGCTATGAGAGAGAGACAGAAAGAGAGAGAGAGAGAAGGTAATGGTTGAAGGTGGTGTGAATTGGAGGTGGAATTGGGGTTTAGGCAAGACGGGCAATTAGGTGAAGGGAGGAGAGAATGTGGTGATAGCAAGCAGTTTTAAAAGGTTGTCGGAGGCAGTCGGGAGGGAAGAAGATGAAGTTGGATTTTGGTTTCGATCCTTGGGAGTTTTTAATGATGTGGCGTTGTATGATTGGGTTTGTTTAAAGACATATGTATTTTGTGTATAGAGGAGAGAGAGATTAACTCTTTAGTTAGTTGATTTGCTATTATTATCAAGGGCATGTTAGATAATTTAAAAAATTATTGTTTGACCTAGTTAACATCCGTTAGTTTACTAACGCTTCTTTTAAGGGGAAGGAAGAAATTGTTATAATGTTTTAAAAGTAAAGAAGTACAGTATAATTGTCACTATGTGGATAGTAATATTTTATATTTTGTAAAATTTTAAAAGTAAATGTAATTTACCTTTAAAAAAAAAAACTAATCTTAAAAAGTTCAGCATCCGGCCTAAGACAAAAAGAAGAAAAGAAAAGAAAAAAAAATTATCCAGCATCGAGGCAAAACAGGAAGAAAAACGAAAGAGATAAAGAAAACTCATCAGTTGTCAATGAAGGAAAAAAAGAAAGAAAGAAATTGTAAGAGGAAACTGTTGCATCAAGGCGCGTAAAGGGCGCACGCGGTTTCGTTACATACATACTTCACATCATGTATATTATATATATACAGAATCTTATTGGTTTTGTAATACTTGCCAAATATAAAGGTTGAGTGTGACGTGACGGTCGATAGTTTGACGGCGTCGTCAAATATAAAGATTGCAAGCACAGTGTAAAACCGTGGTAGGAGTTTAGGTAATTTGGTTGTATAGATGGTCTGGGAGGTTATTATTTCAATTTTTGGTAGTTGTGCTGATTATATTGGTATACCACATTTTGGAGGTTATTATTCTTTTCCCTAATAATAATTTGTGTATTCTTTTAGATCTAATTTATTTTCTTGTATTGCTACTCCTTAACTTATGGACAAATATTTTAATAATACTTAGATTTTGGGTTGGTTTGTTACTTGTGGAAGGGAAAATAAAAGGAAGAAAAAAAATGAGGAGAGTATTTTTTTTTTCTTTATTTGATATGCAAAGAAAATAAGAGGAAAGAAGGAAAATACTTTTTTTATTTGAAATTAAAAGAAAATAGAGAAAAAATTAATATAATATGCATTAGAAAAGAAAGAGAAAGGAAAATGAGAAAGTAAGAAGAAAGCAACATTTTCTTTCTTTTTTCATATCATCCTTCTAAATTAGAAATCAAACAAAAAAAGAGGAAAATTTTTCCTTCTCTTCCCTTTCTTTTCTCAAGTACCAAAAAAACCCCTAAAATTGTGAGTGCTACCTCATAGCTCATACCCATTTTTTGGTCTGTTATTTTCTTCATTTTTATCCTAGGATTGTGGGGAAATTAGGGCAAGACAAAAGATTTCATCCAGTAAGTGATATGAATGAAAAGAACCCACAACAGAGAGAGAGAGAGAGAGAGAGAGAGAGAGAGAGAGAGAGAGAGAGAGAGTGAACAATATAATTCAAATCTTGATTTACATAATATGGATATAAGCCATTCCATACATCCATTAGGGGATATTTCATTGAACTATTACGTTAAAGTCTCATTGTCTGCTCTGGACACTACAGAGTATGTTGGCACCACACATCCATTTGCAACAGATTGTACTGCACCTATGTTAGAGCCGAAGTTAAAGGTCCCACCGCATGCTCTACACGCTGCATAATAGGTTTAACTCTACTAACAACTATGGAGACCTAAAATCAAACATTGACCAAGGAAATTCGAATTCTTATCCATTAAGCAACCATTTGGTGGCTCAATAAAGCAACTTTTTTTTTTTTTGCATTTTCCAATTTTGTATTTCAGAACCCAGTGAAAACCTTCCAAAATCTATTTTTTATTCCTTGGAGGCATATTTTGAAGTTTTAAGCATAAATTAAAGGAGTAAGAGTTTTAATTTAGCTTTCACTAACTTGTTTTAATGTCTGCATAGAAAGAAAGTGAAAATGAGTAAACTTTGCATGTTCACCATTATTTTTTGAAGCTTATGGTGTTGTATACATGATACTTATCGTCTCATCAAGGTATCAGAAAAATGCCAAATGAAATTAACCAACTATATATGCAATTTAAACCAGATTCGCATGAATGGATCAGAAATATAAAATCAACAACAAAACAGTTGGAAGTATCAAATAGTTTCAAAAAAAATAATAATGTGGGTCAAATAAACCTCGGCCCAATCTATCAGGGCAGACCCAATTTAAATCAAACAGCTTACTTGGGCTGAGGATAGCTCAGTTCACCAAGGCAAGCCCGACTTCGATTAAACAATCCAGACAGCATTATAAGTCAGGCCCATATAGCCAAGAGCGACCCAATTCACAAGACTAATATAGCCCAAAGTATTGGGGGAATCATGAGAGATATCAGAGTATGTAATGCTCAGCTCTCAGCATTTAATGTGGAGGAGATGCACCACGCAAACGCATGGCTCACGTCTAGTCAGTCGAACTCGAGCATGGCGATAAAGGTGAGTTTCTATCTGATCAGCCAATTTTAGCCAGCACGAACTTGTGAGATAGGTTATGATTATTGAAGTAGGCTTAATAGAGAGCATAATACTATAAACACTAAAGCCTGAAGAAGCAAGGTATGGACAATTGGTTTTCAAGCATTCACTGTCTTTATTTTCATTTAATTCTCAATTAAGATTGCTAATTTAACCGTCGGAGTGTGATTGGCTCAAAAACGGCAACCCATTCTAACTCCTTTGTCTCCTTGCAGCAAGTTGGTGCTTATTGATATTGGTTCGAGTGATTGGCTAGGCCTTCCCAGAAATCCCACTTACAATTGGCGCCGTCTGTGAGAAGGTCCAAGCAAGTATGAGTACCAACTTTTTAGGGAGAAGAGGAGTTCACTCCACTAGCCAAGGGAACAAAACTCCTTCCAGCAATGACAATACTAATTCGGCTGGCCGCCAAACCACTCCAAAAAGAAGCAACCGGGGTCGGCTAAGGAGGTCGGAGACCTAGTCTCCTACTAGGAGCCTCCGGGAAGCATAAGATGAGTTACGGAGGGACCCATACTACATCAGGGGACCAAACCTTTGTGGAAATCACCACCGGGACCTAAGCCCTTCACTCTCCAGTGGACATGTGCCCAGTGATCATTCACTTCATGCTGCTGAGCGGGAACTTCGGCGACGTGACAAGGAGATTGCTAGACTCACTTCCCAAGTCAGGGTAATGAGGGACACAATCTCCAGAAGAGATGACTGAGTTAGAGGAGGATCACCGGGCCATCACGACAATAGGAGGAGTCGAGATCCCAGAAGCAAAAGCTCAACGCCAGTGCACATTGTTAGGAGCCATGCCTCCAGTACTGGCTGCTACAACGACAGACAAGAAGATCGACACCACAAGAGGAGCCAGACACTGCGGGATAAGACCAGGCTAGAACCGGTCGACAACAGAAGGAATGGGAAAGGTGGTTAAATGAAAAGCTTGATAACAGAGAACAACTCCCTAAGGCACATACTAGCCAGGACATGGTCAATAGGGTCCTGGATCAGATAGCATCTGTCGCGCCCAGATTTTTCACACTCGAGGAATACTCACACAAGCGGGAAAAATGTTATACTCTCTCGTTAGAACTCACCCTCCTAGAAGAATGAGTGCGACTAGGTTTGAATTGAAAATTGATTTGAATAAAGGGCTTTTAGAAAAGATTTGGAGTCGCCACCTAACTTGATTAAGGTGAGTTAGGTCACCTAAAAACTAGGAATAATCCGAAGACTACACTTAGGGTTTTTGGAAAAGGTTTTGAAAAATACCACCTCAAGAGAGGGTTTTTAAGAAAAACAGGTTGTTTGGTAATCTTTGGAAAACATTTAGCCCCCCCCCCCCTTTTTTTTAAAATAACTCCGTTTTGGTCTTTGAAATCGGTGATTCTAGGTTCGGAGGTTGGTTACGTGTAGGGAAGACGCACTAATCCATCACCCTACCCCGCCCTTTCGGTACCTACATGTCAATCTACCCTAGATTCACCTATGAGAATCTTTAACTAACTAATGTTCAATCCTATCCACTTTGAAAAACAATGTTTAAAAAGAAACTAACATGATGCATGATATGCATGTGCAAGAAAAGAGATTTGATTTGAAAAGAAAGAGATAGAAGCTTGAATTTGAAGATTGAAATTGAATTTGGAAATTTGAAAATAAATTGGAGATTTGGAAAGATTTTGCAGAATTTGAAATTTGAAAAATGTTATAGAATTTGAGATTTGAAAAAAGTGGAGTTGGAAATTTGAAAAATATGGAAACCGCATCCATGAGGGTTGCCTACGTATTCTTTTGGAGGAATCAGGTTAATCGTAGTTCGGAAAAGAATCCGATTGAAAATAGAAGAGTTGATTCTGAAGAAAGAGATTGGATTGGAAATTGAATTGGAAGATTAAGAGATTGAACTTTGAATAGAGGATTGAAAATTAGAATTTAGAATTTTGGAATTGAAAAGGTTGAATTTTGATTTGAAAATATAGAACTTGGAAGAGAGATTTAGACTTATTTTGGAAAGATGGAGGTTTAAGAAACCTAGACTTTAGGAAAGAGACTTAGAACAGATTTGACTCGACTTGGAAGGTTTAGGAGATTAGGAAAGATTAGATTTAGGAAATGTTTGAATTAGGAAAGGTTCAAATTAGGAAAGTGTCATTTTAGGAAAGCTTCGATCTGGAAAGTTTTGGAATTAGGAAAGTTTTCAATTAGAGAAGTTTTCAAATTAAGAAAGTTTCGAAATTAGGAAAGTTTTGAATTAAGAAAGTTTTAACTTTGAAAAGTTTCAAATTAGGAAAGTTTCACTTTAAGAAAGGTTTTGAAATAGGAAAGTATTGAATTTAGAAAGTTTTAGATTTGGAAAAATTTTGAAGTTTAGGAAAGTTTAGAATTTAGAAAGGACTAGAGGTTTAGGAAGATTTAACTTAAGAAAGTTTTGAATTTAGAAAGCTTTGAATTTGAAAAGATTTGAAATTTAGAAAGTTTTAGAGTTTTAGAAAATCTTGAGATTAGGAAAGGTTTGAGTTTAGGAAAGATTTGAAAACTTAGGTTTGGAAAGTTAAGATTTGGAAAGGGACAGAATTAGGAAAGAGTGGAGTTAGGAAGGATGTGAAAATTGAGTTTTAAAATTTAGGAAAGATTTTTATGTTTCAAGTTTTGGAAACTTAAGATTTAGGAAAGGAGAAGATTAGGAAGGAGTTGAATTAGGGAAGATTTGGATTAGGAAGGGATTAGATTTTGTTTCTAAAAGAGAAGGTTTGATTTTGTTTCCAAAAACGGAGGATTGAATCTAGTTTCCTAAATGGGTAGATTGGATTTGGTTTCCTAAAGGGAAGATTGGATTTAACAAGGATTTGGAAAGGGAGGTTTTGGAAACCCTAGATTTGGAAAACTATAGTTTTGACGTAGAAAATAGGTTTTGGAAACATATATAGTTTTAATATAGAAAACAAGAGGTTTTGGAAACCTAGGTTTTAAAGCAAGATTGAAAATCATGTTTTGGAAAAGAAAATTAGGATTTTCTAAACGTGAGTTCTAGGACTTGGCTTGGGCTCTAAGGAAAGAGTTTTTTAGAAAGTGCGTTTTTTGGAAACGAGGATTTTGGAAGGAATTCCTAGAGAGGAGTTTCTAGAGGAAAGATTTTGAAAAGAGAGTTTTGGAAACGAAGATTTTTAGAAGGGAATCCTAGAGAAGAATTTATAGAAGGAAGATTTTGGAAAGAGAGTTTTTGGAAAGATTTTTGGAAGGGAATCCTATAGAGGAGTTTCTAGAAGGAGGATTTTGGAAAGAGAGTTTTTGGAAAGATTTTCGGGGAGTGTTTTTAGAAAGTAGATTTTGGGGAGAGGATTTTGGAAGGAGCTGAAAAAAAAAAAGAAGTTTTGAAAAATAGATTTTTGGAAGGAGTTTTTGAAAACAACTTTGGAAAAGAGAGTTTTTGGAAAGCATGTTGACAACAAGGGTTTTAGAAAGAGAGACTTTTAAAAAGAGAGTTTTTAGAAGGTGTAAAAACATCTCACTTTCTTAAAGCGATTCTAACCATAAGAGGGCTAAGACTACTTTAGGAAAGCGGTTTTGAAAATAACAAGATTTGAAAATATAGACCATATTGGTCACTTTGAATGTAACACTTTTCTAAAGCAACCCTAGCCATGGAAAGGCTAGAATCACCCTAGGATTATGATTTTGAAAATAAGTTTTGAAAAAGGATATTTTGATGTAATTTTGAAAACAAGTTTAATGCAAGCTTTGAAAACAAGTTTGAAAACGATTTTTCGAAGATGCAAGATCATGATATGCACAATGCAAGTTTGGGGTCGTGAACATACAAGGTTAAGGCTTCACCACATAATCAAGGGGGCCGAACCCACGTGGACTCCAGTTAGCCTTAAGGAAACCCCCGACACGATGACCCTCCAATAGTCTAATCCTACACATGGACCGGGAGTCCCCTTGTTTCAAGCATGCAAAGAAAGGGGGAGAAAGAGATGGGGGATAAAAATAAAGATAACTCAAGTGGGTTAGGAGAGAGAAGAGAGAGGGGGGAAGTGCAGAAACGTAAAATGAAAATCTACCTTGTGTCTTATTTATTTTGCCCGCCTTACTTGTCTTCGATCTTCGTCTTAATCTCCAAGGAGTTTGTCTTCAATCTTCAAGGCTTCAGTTTGCAGCTCTTCCAATCTTCAAAGGAGGGTTGGAGGCTAATGTATACGTGTATGGGGTGTGTATGAGTGTATAGAAGGCTAGAGTTTAGTGTATGGTGGCTAGGGTTTGGAAAACCTAAGGAAGCTAGGGTTTAGGGAGTGTTCGAGCTCTGTATATCGAATATTGGTGTTTTTAGACTGAGTTTACGGACCTCTTTCACGCTGGAAGAGGCTATGTATTTATGGAGGTTGGACAAACCTGGTGCTTGTTGTAGTGGCGCTAGGGCAAAATTGCTCTTGGCGCCACTAGGAGTGGCGCTAGGCCAATTCTTGCTTGGCGCCATTACTTGTGGCGTCAGTCAGTTAGGAAAGTTTGTAAGTCGGCAAGCAACGTATCTTCACTAGGAGTGACTCTGGAAAGTCCGAGAAGGAGTTTGGAAGACTAGGAATGACCCGGAGGGTTGGAAAAGAGCAGGAACACTTAAAATAATGTCCCAGATGTATTTGACTTGAAAAATGAGGGTAGGATGTGTCGGAAGGATTGACCGGGCCGTTAGGGGCAAAACGGTCAATCGGGTTGGAAATCTGCCAGGACGGACTTGGACTGTCCTGGAAGAAGACTTGAAATTTGAAAACATTACTTAGAATGTTCCCAAAGGTTGCCGATTTGATACCCAGAGCCGGTATGGTCAGAAAAGGTGATCGGCCCACTAGGGGCAAAACGGTTATTTGGTATCGGGTTTGTCGGAACTGACTCGGAATGATCCGGAAAGATAAAGAGTGGTTGAGAGTACTATAAGAAGCAATCTCAGGAGATTACCGGTTTGATACCCAGAGCCGGTGTGGTCGAAAAAGGAGACCGGCCTACCAAGGGCAAAACGGTCATTTTATACCGGGTTTGCCAGAACTGACTCACAATGATCCGAAAGGATAAAGAAAGGTTGAGAATACTATAAGAATCATTCTCGAGAAGTTACTAAAGGGGACTTAGCGCCTGAGAAGTCAATTTTCTCGGAAGGCATGCCCAAACGAACATTTTTATATTGGCGGGCTAGCAGGCGCCAAAGGTGGACTATTCTACCATCTAGGGGACTTGGGGTCTCGTCCCGGTCGACATGTTTAAAGGGACTTACCGTTTTGAAGAGGTTTTCTTCAAAGAACGTGCTGGACCGTCTCGAGGAATAAACTGTCTCGAGAGAGGGATTGGAATTAGAAAGGGGACTTACCGTCTTCGGAAAGACGTGCCTAATTTGGAATCGTCTCGAGAAATAAACTGTCTCAAGAGAGGGATTGGAAAGGGGACTTACCTTCTTCGGAAAGACATGCCTGATTTGGGATCGTCTCGAGGAATAAACTATCTCGAGAGAGGGATTGGAAAGGGGACCTACCGTCTTCGGAAAGACGTGCCTGATTGGAACCATCTCGAGGAATAAATTGTCACGAGAGAGGGATTGGAAAGGGGTCTTATCATCTTCAGAAAGATGTGCCTAATTTGAAACCGTCTCGAGGGATAAACTATCTCGAGAGAGGGATTGGAAAGGGGACTTACCGCCTTCGAAAAGACGTGCCTGATTTAGAGCCGTCTCGAGGAATAAACTGTCTCGAGAGAGGGATTAGAAAGGGGACTTACCATCTTCGGAAAGACGTGCCTGATTTGGGACCGTCTCGAGGAATAAACTGTTTCGAGAGAGGGATTGGAAAAGGGACTTACCGTCTTCGAAAAGACGTGCCTGATTTGGAACCGTCTCGAGGAATAAACTGTCTCGAGAGAGTGATTGGAAAGGGGACTTACCGTCTTCGGAAAGATGTGCCTGATTGGAACCGTCTCGAGGAATAAACTGTCTCGAGAGAGGGATTGGAGTCGAAATTGGAAAGGACAATGCCCCTAAGGGCATTTTGGTCATTTTGCCTCTATTTGGGCCTGGCGGGCTAGCAAAATGATGGACAGACGGGATTTGGACTTGGAGAGTTGGTTTCGATTGGAATACATTCATATTGACTTGAGTACAAGTCTGGACGGAGCGTAGATTGCCGAGCGGTCAAAAATAGGGTGCTTATGGCATCCACACCTTTTACGGAGGAGATTGAGAGCCGCCAACCTCCAAGAAAGTTTACCCCACTGAAGTTCACACCATATGACAGAAAAGAGGATCCAATCAGTCACGTTTGACACTACAAGTATATGATGGCACTCTGGAGTGGAGATCAATCCTTAATGTATCGAATTTTCCCATCTAGCCTGGGAGAGGTAGCCCTACGATGGTTTGACAAGTTGCTATCCAAATCAATATCAAACTAGGGACAACTTGTCAAACTATTCACTGTTCGCTTCATAGCCAACAGTTACAACCTAGGGAGGTAGACTTCCTACTTACCTTATAGAAGAATGAAGGAGAAGGATTGCGGGCGTACGCCCAGCACTACTAGGAGGCCTACAATGAGATTGACGAGTGCAGCAAGTAGCTGGCTGTAACTCAGTTCAAGATCGGCTTGCCGAAAGAGCACCGCCTACGATAGTCTTTAATGAAGAAACTGGCCCTCACGGTACAAGAGTTAATGTCAAGAATCAAGTGATATGTAAGATTGGAAGAAGATATACCATTGCTAACCCCTGAGAAGGTCAGCATTATCACTAAGAAGAGAAATGGACGAGATGCAAAGAAGCTTCGGCGGGAAGACAACAATAACCGAGGCAAGAAGACAAGTAATGGGGTCTATATTGTCTTCAAAGATCTCATTTATAAAATCTTGCCCCAAATTTGTGACAAGTCATTCTTTAAATGGTCCTCGAAGTTGGGAGGAGACCCTACAGCCCGAGATCAAAGAAAATTCTTCTCCTATCACATGGAGAAGGGGCACCAAACGCAGAATTGTCGACATCTCAATAGCCACCTAGAAGATTTGGCAAAGGTTGGTCATCTTGACCAGTACATCGACAGAGAGAAGATAAAACGGGAGGCCGAGCAGCTAAGGTTGGAGGTTCCCCCGTAGAAAAAAGACAAAGCCAAACTGATTTGGGTGATCAATGTCTTACATGGATCGGTGAAGTCAGAAGCCGTTGACCAGCATAGATACCAGGCCGAGATACAAAAAGCCGTGCACCTGAGGGAGGTGATGCAGATAGGCCCTCCGCATAAGAAGGTTAAGGACAGTAATGATACCGCGACCAAAACTTTCACCGATGAAGATCTCGTGGGAGTTCTGAACCCCCACAATGATGCATTGGTCGTGACTTTACGAATGACAGGTTATGATGTGAAGAGGCTGCTCATTGACTAGGGGAGCTTCTCCGAGGTTATGTACTACAATCTATTCAAAAAGCTAGAACTGAAGGATGCCGACCTCCAGCCCTTGCTCAATCCATTGATTGGGTTCAGTTCTGACCCAGTTTAGCCGCTTGGGAAGGTAACTATACCTGTAACTGCGTGAGGAATTACTCTGTAGCCAAAATTCTTAGTGGTCAACGTACCATCCCTATATAATGCAATCATAGGCCACACATGGTTGCATCTCATGAAGGCTATCCCATCTTTATACCACCAGTTGATTCGATTCTCGTCCCCAGAGGGAGTATAAGAGATAAGAAGGGACCAAGTGGTTGCTAAGCAATGCTTTCTTACGGCATGTGCGACCAAGGCGAAAGCTGGTAAAGTACAGATGATGGAGCTTCACGAGGATACACCCACGATTGATGATGTTAGGCAGATACCAGAGAAGAAAGCCGTCGAAGACCTGAAGAAAATCCACATAGATCAGCAGAAGAATAAGTACTTTGTGATTAGTGCTTCCCTATTCCTTGATCAAGCTTCTGACAAGTTATATTGAGATCTTCGCTTGAACTCTTTACGACATACCAGGAATCGATGTGAAGATTGCTTGCCATAGATTAGGCGTGGACTCACAGTGCCAACCTGTGGTCCAGAAAGGCAGGAGAGCGGCCACACAACATGTGGATGCTGTCATAGAAGAAATTGAAAAGCCCCTTAATGCTGGTGCGATTAGAGAAGTCCACTACCCACGTTGGCTGTCAAATACAGTTGCTATGAAAAAAAAGGATGTCAAGTGGAGAGTTTGTGTAGCTTTCAAATGCATGTCAACTGTCCAAAAAGATTAGCTCATTACTGTCATTTGACAGTTGAGAATATGGTCATTAACCACCTCAGTAGTAGAGGCTTCTAACATTGAGAAAGGACTAGGGGCACAACTATAGGGTGATTTTCATCTACAACAATTCAATGGTCAGCATCATACTCGTAGGATGAGATATTGTCCCCCTCTAAAGGAGACTAAACAAAAGGGTCGACCCAAAATCCAACTATTGAGCACTAGACAACAATCAATAGTCTACCATCCCTGCAAATCTGTTCAAATCCTAGAGGAGTCACTATCAAGCTTATTCCACAAAAAAGATGCCTCGAGCTTAGGCACTAATCCTTCAATATTAGCTTATCTTCCTCAAGAAACATTAGATAAAAGTTAGTAAATTGGATCGCCTTTCATATTCCCAGACCCTGAAGGCCTTGGTAAAGCCTACAGGAGGAACCTCTTGATTTTAATTTATCAAAGTATCATGTAAATATCAAGTATATAACATGCCAATCAGAAATAAATGACTCCTGATCATGAAATATTTTATTTGTCATGCTAAAATATTTTTCAGAAAAATAAAACTTGCAGAATATCCAAAGCTTGGCATCTTTTGGCCCTAAAGATTTCCAAGCGTCCACTACAAAGTCGGCCTCCCCGAGTCCATTAACACAAATAATACAAGCATCCTCAACAATGACACAATAGCAAAACATCACACCAAACCTTTTAAGATCAATCCCTACAACTCAGTTGCCTACCATCCACAAACACATGGAGCCATCGGAGTATCAGAACAAAAAATGTCAAGAGAATCCCACATAAGAAAAATGACCGCCATAGGGATTGGCACGAGTAGCTACCCTTTAGGTTGATGGCATATAGAACCTCCATCAGAATTTCAATTAGGGCACCACCATTCTCGTTGGTCTAAAGTAACGAGGTAGTCCTACTAGTCAAAGTAAAAATCCTCTTTCTCCAAGTCCTCATAGGAATTCAACTCATTGAAGCAGACTGGATCAAAAGTCAGCATGAACAACTTGGTCTCCTAGAAGAAAAGAGAATGGCAACCATCTACCATGCCAATGCTATTAAAGATGCATCACCAGATCCTTCAACACGAAACTCAAGCCCCGCCAGTTCAAAGAAGGGGATTTTGTTCTTAAAAAGAAATTCCAAGTCAGTAGAAAGCCAAAGGCAAGTTTTCCCCTAACTATGAAGACATGTTCCTGGTTCACAAAGTCATGGCAGGAAGAGCGAAAGAAATCTTTCTAGCACTCATCAACTCAGGTTAGGTAAAGCACTACTATGTGTAATCGAAAACTTTGATAGAGCAATGACAGCAATGATTGAAATGAAGATAGGCCCTCGATTCCTCTACCAAACAATTAAAAGGATCCCCTTGCAAAACCCAGTCAAGCTAATTATTTTCCTTAAAAAAACCCAACCTAATGATCACGGCCCACAATGAGTCAAGACAGAGTAAATAGGATAAGGGAAATAAAGAGCGAATGTAGGTTTAAAGAGTGTCCAAGAGAGAAAGGAAAAAAGTATGACCTTGAGAACATAGTTAAAACCCGAAAAAAAGGTGGAGGCATGGCAAAATACAAAAATTTTTGACCTGATGAAAATCTATAAGAACACCATGGTGCAAAAGTAACAATCTGGGATCGTTAAAAAAAAAAAAAGAGGATAAGATGTGAAGATGTAGCAAAAGAAACATAAGAGTCAGGGAATGTTTAAATCCAAAAGCAAAAAAGGAGAAATAGAAAGTGAGCAACAATAAGAAAGAGAGTTTAACCGTCCAAGGTAATTATAGGTCTCAAAAAGCCAAGTAAAAGCAAAATGTTTTGAGCCTTTATCCCTTCCTTTCAAATACCCCATAACCAAGCCAACATCATAGTCCAAAATAAAAACCTTTTGGATTGGTCATTACTATCATTGTTTTCAGAAGAAGATGATTACACTAGGAGATGCTTTATCTAGCAAAAATTCCAACTCAGCTCTAAGCTTAATATCAAAAGTAATATCAACAGTCTTCAACCAAAGCAGCGACTTCAGTCAGTAACAGATTTCATCATTAGTCACTCTTCCAAATCAAAGCACTCAACCCTCCTGTTCTCATTAAGCTTGGAGTGGTCTTTATTAGCATCAACAAGAGAAATCAAGAGAAAAAGTATGGCCTGAGGACATAGTGAAAACCCTTCGGGATGCTATGGTAAAAGAGTAGGGTCATGGCAAGATACAAAACTATCGACGAAGTAAAAACCCAAAAACGGGCACTGACCTGCAAAAATGGTAGAACCGGCATTTGTGAAAACTTGCAAGGGCACGGGTGGCAAAAATGGTTAAATGAAAAAAAAATTCCTTGATCAACAATTTGAGCATTAACAACAAGATAGTTTTCACAAAGCAAAAAAACCTCTCACTCCTTAACAATGGGTCAAGATATGCCAACCTGTAGGAAATCAGCATTAGTAACAAACTTTTAAACTCATTATGGCAACGTAATAAGCACTAATATCATAAGTCATTCATTAAGATTAGTCTGTTATATCTTGATATTTGCTAATGAGATACTAAGATAGGTACAAGTTCAAGGGGCACCTCTCAAAACTTTCTCAAGACTCTAAGGTGTCTCCAAACACGACATTCAGACGTCGTGGCAAGGTTCGACATCCAGCTTCCCAAGTTACAACTGACTAGGGCATGGTTAGAAGCTCAAGTCTATTCAGTAGGCTGTATCGATCAAACACTATTGCAGTAATTTCTAACCATGCAAGGCATGCCCTTTATGCACTAAGCTTCGTGGCATCTTAACTACCTAATCCTCACCATTAAAAACTCCTACAAATCAATCTGAGGCTATGGACTGCAACTCAACCAACAAGTCATGCTTTTCCCAGACAAGAGATTAAACTATCCATGCTTCCTCCTTAACAGGAGCCAGGAATTATCCATCAGCGCTCCTCGACATGTGCCGTAACTGGACTAGTATGCATTCCCAATATTTGCAAGACAGCCTTCAGATTACTCATTATGTTCAATGGAGTGGGCTCAAGCTTAAGGCTTACTAGATGTAAGGTCCCATCTCTCCAAACCACCTCTCGACCAGTCCAATATCTAACTAGCATGTTCAAGCATCTCTAGCATTGGCCTCACCAAAAGAATCCTTAGGAGTCTTGCCAAACAGCCGCCCACCAGCAGTTACACCATAGGCCTCCTCAAAAAGCTACCCCAACCTCAACCTTAACATCAACTTCGGCAGGGATAGTCTCAACATCTCTAACAACCTCATCTGGGGCCATCTTTTACAGTAACCCTAGCAAAGCGATCCTCTCCTCTTCAGTAGCACTAGTCCTCTTCTCGACCAAAGCACATCTCGTCATTGCCTCCTGTGTAGATCATCGCCTCCCGCTGACATGCCAGAAGGAAAGAGATATGGTAAAGTTTTATAGACAAGTAAGAGGTACACACAAAAAAAAAGAAGAAGGAAATAATAAAAAAAAGAAAAATTTAGAGTCAAAATGAATTTTCTATACATTTTGTCTTCAAAGAGTTCAAATTTTGAGTCAAAATGAATTTCCTACATATTTTATCTTCAAAAATTCAAGTTTCAAGTCAAAATGAATTTTCTATACTTTTGTCTTCAAAGAGTTCAAATTTCAAGTCAAAATAAATTTCCTATACATTTTGTCTTCAAAAATTCAAGTTTCGAGTCAAAATAAATTTTCTATACTTTTTGTCTTCAAAGAGTTCAAATTTTGAGTCAAAATGAATTTTCTATATATTTTGTTTTCAAAAATTCAAGTTTCAAGTCAAAATGAATTTTCTATACATTTTGTCTTCAAAAATTTAAGTTTCAAGCCAAAATGAATTTTTTATAAGTTTTACCTGACAAAATGAATTTTCTACAAGTTTTGTCCAAGTTTCAAATCAAAATTGTTTCTTAACATTCTCCCTTCAAAATTTTATCTCAAATATTAATTCCTAAGGTCTCTTAACCTTTCCTTTCCAAAGTTATTTCAAAATCAAAATCCAAAGTTAGTGTCAAAATCCAATTTCAAAGGTTTTATCCAAAATTCATTTCAAAGTTTTTCTAAGCCTCTCTCTCAAAAGGTTTCTATTCCAAATCAAGTTGTAAGGTTTTTCAAAACTCTTTTTTCTAAAGTTTTGTCAATTCCTTATTCAAATTCAATTCAAAGGTTTTCTAAACTTTTTCCCTCAAAAAGTCTTAATCAAAATCAATCCTCTAAGATTGTCAAGGTTTACAATCCTCAAAACATTTCCTCCCAAAGGTTTTGTCAATTCTAAGGTTTTCTAAATTCTATCTTTAAGAAGTTCTATTCGAAATCCATTTTAAGGTTTTCTAAAACTTTTTCCTTCAAAAAGTCTTATTCGAAATTCATTCTATAAGTTTTTCAAAAGTTTTATTCAAAATCTACTTCAAAGGTTCTTTAAAAAAATTTTCTTAAAAATTCTATTCAAAATCAATTTTCAAGGTTTTTCAAACTTTTTCTTTAAAATTTTTGTCAATTTCTAGGTTTCTTTAAACTTTTTCTCCAAAAAGTTTTATAAAAAATTCATTTTAAGATTTTCTAAACTTTTTCCTCCAAAAGTTTTAATTCAAAATCCTATCCGAGTTTCTCGAGATCTTCTCTGCCAAAAAGGCCCCCTTCCCAAGGGTTTTATCTCTTTTTCCTTTAAAAGGATTTTATTTCAAAAAAATATCATCTAGGTTTTCATAACTTTTTCCTTTAAGAAGTTTGATTTCAAAAATACATTTCTAAGTTTTCTAAATTCTTCCTTCAAAAAAGTTTCACTTCAAAATCATTTCTTTGGTTTTCCAAAACTTTTTCCTTCAAAAACATTAATCTTAAAAGCATTTTTCGGGTTTCCCGAACTTTATCCTTCAAAAGTTCCATCCTCAAAAATGTTTCAAAGGTTTTCAAACCTTCTTCCTTAAAAAGTTTCATTCTCAAAAAAATTTCATAGGTTTCCTGAGCTTTTTCCTTAGAAAATGCCATTTTCAAAGTTTCGGGTTTTCAAGCGTTCACCTCAAAAAAGCCTATTTTCAAAATTCTAGGTTTTCAAACTTTTTCCTCAAAAGTGTTGTTCAAAAATTCAATGGTTTTCCAAAACCATTCTAATTCAAATCCAAATCAATCTATTTCAGAAAGCGATTTCAAAATCATTTCAAACAATCAACTTTAATTTCAAAATCATTTCAAAGAATCAACTTCAATTTCAAAAATTGTCTTAAATTTCAAAATATCAATCTCCCTAAAGGAGTGTCATTTCATTAGTCGGAATATCAGTTCAGATTAATCAAGTTTTCAAAATTCTAGATTTCAAAAATCAAGACAATCCAGTTTTCGGACTCAAAATTCCAAACTCCAACTACTCCAGTTCCTCTGATCTCCTCATGGTCAACATGGGACTCTTACTTTATCGTTTTCTGTCTTCAAAAAGCAAAGACAGAAAAAGAAGAGCAGCTGTAATCACCCCATTCTGGCCCGACCAAACTCACATTCAAACCGACACAGACACATTCAAGTCTAAACCAGCTTTCTAGACTCAATCCAGTCAATGAATTGCTTCGTGGGCCCGTCGGGCCTAATGGAGGCACAATGACCAAAATGCCCTTATGGCATTGCTCGGTCCAAATTCAGTCGGCACATCTTCCTAAAGACAGTAAGTCCCTATTCCAACATCAACTTCAATTCTAGTCCAAGTCAATCAAACTCAATGTGGCATGTCTTTCGAGAAAACTGATTCCTTAAATGGTAAGTCCATCCAATCCGGTACATTTATTGAGAAAACTCCCCAAAACAATAGGTCCCTTCAAACCTGTCGACTGGGACAGAACCCAAGTCCTCGAGATGGTAGAACGGTTCACTTTTGGTGCCTGCTATCCTACTAATGTAGAATGTCCGTTGTTCGGTAAGTCTTTCAAGAAAGTTCATCCCTCAGATGATAAGACCATCTAGCAGCTTCTCGAGATCAGGCTGTCTCTAGAATGAACGCACACCGTTAGAGTGACAGAAACACTCACAAATATCGCAACCGTCAGAGTGGCGGAAACACTTGTAAATAGGGGGACATTGGGAATTGCCATCAAAACCCCTATGTCACGGGATTGAACACGCCTCTTGGCCATGCCACGTTTACCAAATGATGGGATACCTTTGGAAACCAACTTGACACACACTATCAGAGTGACAGAAACACTTAAAACTCGGGTCAACACCAGTGTCTGCTAGCCCACTCTGGTGAAAAATGACCAAACTGTCCTTTGGGCCTTTCTAGCATACTTCTCGAGAAAGTACCTAAGTCCTTAGAGCGGTAAGTTTACCTTTTCAAGATTGTCCCAAAAACAATTCGGCATGTTCAAATGCCTTCCAGTCGATTTCAGATCATGTTCAAGACCATATGGGTATCAAATCGGTAACCTTCCGAGGATGCTTCTAATAGTATTCTCAACCTTCCAATGCCTTTCTGGATCATTCCAAGTCTATTCTGACAAGCCTAGTGCAAAATGATTGTTTGGCCCCTAGTAGGCAGGTCGCGTTTTCCAACCACACCGGCTCTGGATATCAAACCGGTAATCTCTCAAAACACTCTTAATAGTGTTTCCAACCTTTAAGCCTCCTCACAGGTTACTCTAGGTCCATTTTGGTGTTTTACTAATTTAAATATCCGTTTTACCCCTGATAGGCCGATCAACCCTTTGCAAATAATCCGGCACTGTTTCTTAAGTCTGTTACCTTCAGGACACTCTTTCAAAAGTTCTTGTCCATCCTCGGCGTTCTGATTCATTCCTGGACCTTTCAAAGTCACTCTTAGTGGAACTAAGCCAAAAATTGCATGGTGGTCACTAGGATAGGCGCCCAAATATTTTGTCTTGTGTCCCAAGGGTCAAAAGATACATTTCCTACTGCCTTAAAACTTTCCTAAATAGTTGGCGCCCCTAGCAATGGCACTGAGCCAATAAATGGCCCGAGTGGCACTAGTGAAAAATTTGCCCTAGCGCCACTGTAACTAGCTCCAAGGTCCTTTCAATTGCTTATAAATACAGACTCTCCCCCTACGTAAATAGGGTCTGCAAATTCAGTTCAGAAACTCTGTCTTTCTGAAACCAAAGCTTGAAGTCTCTCCAAACCCTAGTTCTCTCAAACCTCTTCAAACCCTAGCGTCCATACACTCAAACTCTAACCTCTATACACCTTATACACTCAAATACAAGTCTCCAAACATCCATTGAAGACTCAAGTGCTGTAACTTCAGAGATTTCATGGTTCAAGTAAAGCAAAACAAACAAAGTAATTAAAGTAAGAAGAAGACGAGATTGGTTTTCTATTTACTTTTATGTAATCCCCCTCTCTTCTCCTTCCTAACCCACTTAGATTTTCTTCTATTTTAATCCCCATCTTTTACATCCTTTTCTTGCATGTTTGAAATAAGGGACTCCCCAATTCATGCTTAGGAAGGACTGTTGAAGGTCACCGTGCTGGGGGCCTTCTTCTAATTCAATCTTTGATGGTGTGGGTTCAGCCCCCTTGATTAAGTAGTGAAACCTAACCTTGTATGTTCATGACCCTATTGTATTGTGCATGTCATATTCATACATCCATTCAAAATTGTTTTCAAAATTATTTTCAAACTTGCATCAAAATTGTTTTCAAACTTATATCCAGAATCTCCTTTTTTCAAACTTGTTTTTCAAAATCACACTCCTAGGATGATTCTAGACATTCCATGGTTAGGGTTGTTTTAGGAAAGTATCATATTTAGTGCAACCATCAAGGTCCAAATTTTGGATGTAAACCTTAAATTGTTTTTATCAAAACCACAATCTTAAAACGATTCTAGCCATTCCATGGCTGGGGTTGTTTTAAGAATGTGTTGTATTCAATGTGATTATTATGTTCCATATTTCAAATCCTATTTGTTGTCAAAATCACGACCCTAGAATGGTTCTAATCTTTTCATGGTTAGAATCATTTTAGAAAATTGATATATTCAAAAGGCTTGCTAAAGTCCATATTCAAATTTCGTTCCAAATAGTTTTGCAAATCTACTTCCTTAAAACTCTTTTCAAAAAAATCACTTTTCCAATATTTACTTTGCAAAATTCTTTGTCTTGAAGCCCAAGTCAGGCCCTAAAATCTATGGTTAGGAAACCCTTAACTCCTTTATTAAAATCATGACTTCCCATCTTGCCTTAAATCATAGATTTTCAAAACTCAATCTTTCCAATACCATGTCAAATCTAATCTTTCAATTTTGGAAACAAAATCAAATTATCTATTTTTGAAAATAAAATCTAATTTTCTATTTTAGGAAATAAAGATCAAATTTTTCCTAATTTTAAACTTTCAAATCTTTCCTAATTTTAAAACTTTCCTCATTTCAAACTTCCAAATCTTTCTAAGTTCAAGCCTTTCTTAAATCAAGACCTTTCTTAAATGGATCTTTCCAAATTCAAATCTTTCCAAAACCAACTCTTTCCTAATTTGAAAACTTTCTTAATTTGGCACTTTCCTAAAATAGAACTTTCCTGTTTTGAAACTTTCCTAATTTAAAGCTTTCTAAAATTCAATACTTCCTAAACCCTAACTTTCTAAATTCTTTCAAACCAAATATTAGTCGAATCATTTCCAACCATTCCAAGTCAAGTGTTTCTAAATCAAATCAAATTCTTTCTAATCTTTTCTAAATCCCATTTTTCCTAATTCTAAGTTATCTAAAATCAAAACTTTCCTTAATCCAACTTTTCAAAATTAAATCAAATATTTCCAACTCAATTGCATACTTCAACCCTAGGTTGCCTAAGTGCTAGGATACCTAAAAGCTAGTTCAACTCTAACCCTAAAGTTAGGAAACTTCAACTCTTTTCGAAGATTTTTCTAAAACTGTTTTCTAAACCAAGATGATTTTTAAACTTCAATTTAAGTTAAGATGTTTTCAAAACTCAACTCAATCTTTCCCAAATCAAGTCCAAGTTCTCCTTCAAAGTTTAATCTTTTCAAATCAAAATCAATGTCAAAATCGTTAAGTTCAATTTTAAATCAAAGTCAATTTCAAGTTCAATTTTAAATCCAAGTTTGATTTCAAATCAAAGTTCATTTTTGAATCTTCTATTCGGAGTTCAAATCAAACCCTTTTCAAATCAAACCTTTTCAAGTTAAACTTTTCAAATACCTCAAAGTGGCTATTTTCAATCAGACCCCGAATCCAAACTATGACTGACTTGATTCCTAACAAAGGGATACGTAAGCAATCCTTATGGGTGCGGTTACAACCTTTTTCAAGTTTTCAATTTTCATAACCTTTTCAAGTTTCAAGTCTTTTCTTCAAATCTATTTTCAATATCAAATCCTTTTTTTGCACTTGCATGTCATGCATCATATTAAACGTCTTTTCAAAACTCTTTTTAAAGTGGATAGTATTGGACATTGGACAATCGAAGATTCTAAATAAGGGAACCTAGGGTGGATAGACATGTAGGTATTACAAGGGCGGGATAGGGTGATGATCTTAGAATATCTTCCTTATATGTAACCAATCTCTGAACCTATAATCACTATTTTTAAAGACAAAAAATGGAGTTATTTTCAAAAAGGGCTTAAATCTTTTCAAAGGTTGCTAAACAACTTGGTTTCTTTAAAAACCCTCTCTTGATGAAGTTTTTAAAACCTTTTTCAAAAACTCAAAGTTTAATCTTCGGATTGCACTTAGTTTTAGGTGACCTAACTCAACTTAATCAGGTTACGTGGTGACTCCAAGTCTTTTTCTAAAGCCCTTATTCAAATTAATTTCTAGTTCAAACCTAGTCACACTCGTCCTTTTAGGGATGAATTCTAACGAGAGAGTACTCTATTTTTCTCACTTGTATTTTTCAAGTGCCAAAAATCGAGACGCGATAACCGGCAATACCTTAGAACCACTCAATAGTGTTTTCAATATTCAAGTCTTTTAACAAATCACTTCAGGTCGATCCCGGTGTTCCCCCGGTTTAAATTACAGTTTTGCCTCGGATAGGCCAGTCCTTCTTTTCAACTACTTCGGCTTTGGTCATTAAGCCAGTTACCACTAGGACATTCTTTCAGGGGTTGTCATCCATTCTTGGCCCATTCTGGTTATTCGGAACCTTCCAAATCATTCCTAGACTTTTCAGAGTCACTCTTAGTGAAGCCAGGACAAAAATTGTATGGTCGTTACTTGGACAGGTGCCCAAATCTTCTACCTTGTGTCACAAGGGTCAAAGATCTGTTTCTTGCCGCCTTAAAACTTTCATAATTTGCTAGTGGTGCGAAGCCAAAAAATGGCCTGGCGCCACTACAATAGGTGCTAGAGCCAACTTTGATTACCTACAAACTCTACCACCCCTTGCGTAAAAAGGATCTTCAAAATTGCTCTAGAAACGCTACCTCACTGAAAACAACCTTGAAACCTTAGTTTTCTCAAGTGTCCTTCAAGCCCCACCCTCACTTCAATCCATACACTCAAATCTTAGCTCCCATACGCTAGCTTTATATACTTAAATCCAAGCCCTCAATCATCGATTGAAGATCTAGTGCTGCATATTCAAAGCTTTCAAGATGAAGCAAATAAAGAAAAAAAAGCAAACAAAGAAATCAAAGTAAAGAGAAGACAAGGTAGGTTTTTGATTTAGTTTATGTAATTCCCCCGTCTCTCTTCTCTCTCCTAACCGACTTGGGTTTTCTTCTATTTTAATCCCCATCTTCTACTGCCCTTTCTTGCATGCTTGAAACAAGGGACTTCTCGGTGCATGCCTAGGAAGACTTGTTAAACGTCACCGTGTTGGGGGCTTTCTGCAAGTTCAACCTAAGACTGTGTGGGTCTAGCCCCCTTGATTATGTGGTGAAGCCTAATCTTGTATGCTCACGATCCTATTACATTGTGGTTATCATGTTCATGCATTGCATTTAAAATTGCGTTTAAAGTTATTTTTAAACTTACATCAAAGTTCTCTTTCAAAACTTGCATTCAAACCCTCCTTCTTTCAAACTTTTCTTCAAAATCACAACCCTAAGGTGATTCTAGCCAATTTATGGTTAGGATCACTTTAGAAAAGTGTTACATTCAATGTGACCATCAAGGTCCAAATTTTGGGTTCAAACCCTAACTTGTTTTTCAATAAATCACAACTCCTAAGATGATTCTAACTACTCCATGGTTAGGGTTGTTTTAGGAAAGTGTTACATTCAACATGATCATTATAGTTCATATTTTAAAACTTAATTGTTGTCAAAATCACAAGCCTAGAATGGTTCTAATCTTCTCATGGTTAGAATTGTTTTAGAAAAGTGAGATATTCAAGAGACTTGCAAAAGTCTATATTTCAATCTTTCTAAATTTGTTTTGCAAATCCACTTTCTAAAAACTCTTTTCAAAGATCTACTTTCCAAAAACTCTTTATCATGGATTTCTAAAACTAAAACTTTCCAATTTCAAGTCAAGTCAAATCTTTTTCAAATAGAAAACCAAATCCAATCATCTATTCTTGGAAATAAAATCTAATATTCTCTTTTAGGAAATAGAAATCAAATCTTTCTAAATTTCAAACTATCAACCCTTTCCTAAATTCTAACTTTTTAAATCTTTCCTAAATTCAAACCTTTCCAAATTCCGACTTTTTAAATTTCAAACTTTCAAATCTTTTCAAATTTCAAATCTTTCTAAGTTCAAACCTTTCTTAACTCGAACATGTCCTAAATCAAATCTTTCCACAATTGAGTCTTTCCTAAAAAGGAAACTTTCCTAATTTGAAACTTTCCTAATTCCAAGTTTTGTAAAATCCAATATTCCCAAACTCTTAACTTCCTAAATTCTTTTAAATCAAATATTCAAACTAAATCCTTTTCAACCTTTCCAAGTCAAATGTTTTTAAATCAGATCAAACTGTTTCCAATCTTTCCTAAGTCTTATCTTCCTTAAGTCGAAACTTTCTTAATTCGAAACTTTTTTAAAATAGAACTTTCTTAATTTGAAATTTTCTTAATTCGAAACTTTTTAAAATCAAACATTTCTATTTCAAGTGCGTGTTTCAACCTTAGGTTACATAAACCCTAACAGGCCAAAACCCTAGTTCAACCCTAACCCTAGGTTAAAAAACTTTAATTCTTTTCTAAAACTCATGTCTAAACCAAGATGGTTTTCAAACTCTATTTCAAGTCAAGATGATTTCAAAGTTCAGTTCAATCTTTCCAAAATAAGTCCAAGTTCGATTTCAAATCAAAGTCCATTTCTAATCAAACTTCAATTGCTAATCTTCAAATAAAAGTTCAAATCAAACTTTCCAAAGACCACAAAGTGTCTTTTCAAATCCAACATGACCTCAAAGTGTCTATTTTCAATCGGACCCCGAGTTTGAACTACAACTGACCTGATTCCTAACAAAGATATACGTAGGCAACCCTCATAGGTGCAGTCACAATCTTTTTCAAAATTTCAATTCTCTTTTTCAAAATCTTTCTTCAAGTTCTTTTCAAAGTGGATATAATGGGACATTGGATAATCGAATATTCTAAATGAGTGAACCTAGGATGAAAAGACATGTAGGTATAGCAAGGGCGGGATAGGGTGATAACTTAGTGCATCTTCCCTATACATAACCAACCTCCGAACCTAGAATTACTGTTTTCAAATACCAAAAACGGAGTTATTTTCAAAAATGACTTAAATATTTTTAAAGGTTGTCAAACAATCTATTTTCCAAACAAAACCCTTTCTTGAGGAAGTTTTCCAAAAACCTTTTTAAAAACCCCAAGTTTAGTTTTCGGATTACACTTAGTTTTAGGTGACCTAACTCACCTTAACAAAGGTAGGTGGTGACTCCAAATGTTTTTCAAAAATCATTATTCAAATCAATTTCTAATTCAAACCTAGTCACACTCGTTCTTCTAAGAGGATGAGTTCTAACGAGAGTGTATCATGTTTTTCTCATTTATTTCTCAAGTGTAAAAAATCGACGCGCTACAGTTAGTGACTCTGCTGGGGACGCTTAGAGGGTTAGGCCATTATCATGTCTCTTTACCTTTCATTCATCTAGAATCATCGATTAATTTGTCCAATTCTATCCACTTTAAATTTTTCAAAAATTAACCTTTTCAAAGTTAATTTCAAAAATGCGCCATCACTTGCATTCAATTCATATTCAATCATTCAATCTTGCATTCAGTTTGTCATCAAGGTACTGACTTTGTTCATTTTCTTTTGTGGGTGGACCATTGTTCACATCTTATTTTATATCATATTAACTGCCATGTATGCTATGAATGTGCAAGATGGAATAGACAGGATGGATGAGAGTTGTTGGGACCTTTCCTTTGCTTTTCAAAAATTTCACACACACACACACACAACACGCGCATTTGCATTTGCATATTTGCATAACTACCTGGTTACTACCCTTCTAATTAGAAAATGGAACAATATATTAGTTTTGGGAGGATATTGTGTCAGTTTCTTAGCCTACGGCCTCTTGATAGTTCCCCTACTCGGATCACCAACCGATAATGGGCCCACCTAGGGGAGTGGGCCTAGGTTTGAAGATTTGGGAACCGAGCCTTCTTAGGAAGCATTAGTAAATCCTCAATCTCATGCTCATGTAGAACCTCTACTGGATTTAAGACACTCACGTCAATTTCAAAATCATGGATGAAAGGGTAACTACTTTACTTTCCTTTATTCTTGTCCATTCCTGCCATTATAATGCTTGCATAATGCTCATACATGTGTATTTACTTTACTATTGCACTCTCTTTCTTTCTCTCTCTCTCTCTCCATATACTCTTGGCATACATATACATGCATTCAATGCCTCATCTCAAGACGAGAGTTTCAAGGTAACTCATGTGATTGCATCTTCATTCATATGATCAACCCATAAAGAGTGGCACCAAGCTCACTCTCCCTTGCATAAAACCTATCAAAATCCTAAGGGCTCTCATGCAATCCTAAGGACTCATATCATACATTTCAAGTCATTCCACAAAGAGGAGCCTCAATCCTTCTATGTTCATGGAGATAAGCTTGCCAAAAAGACAAAGGGTAACCAAGAAGCAAGGTCACTTAATGGCCTCCTCAACATCAAACTCAAAGAAGGCGAATCCGCAGACTCAAGAGTAGTCTAGGATTTCAAACGTAAAAATAGATATGAGAAAGTTCCAAGGAAAAGTTTTCCCTTCCCCTATTAAAATGTACTTCAATTCTCTTGTATTTAAACTCAAAGTTCAATGTACTCTTCTATCTTTTGCGAATGATACAAATGAATAAATGAATGAATGCATGTTCTCAATCGACAGTAAGGTATCTGTATACAAGAGCAGACCCTGTATCTCCAAAAAGTGAGCCAAATGCATCATGTTTAATCTCCCTCTCAAAAAGGGACACCTATAAGACATGCATCACATAATGCTTTCTAAATATCAAACACTAACTTGTGGCTTGAGTTCTTGTTTTTATTTCATCTCTCTAGGTAAGAAAAATGGATGCTGGCTTAACCTTTTCCATCCCAGTAAAAGCCATGATTCATAAGCTGTAAGAGAGTATACTGCTAGAAAGTCAGAACTCTAGCAGAGGCACTCCGCATTGCCCATCAGTTATAATTCCAAAATGGACGGCTTATGTCCTAAAGGGGCCAAAATACCCAAGACCACACCTTCCTCACCATAAAACCTCACCAATCCAACATGAGCTTGACTATCGAGACTCTACTCCGTCTTCCTCGTTATCGCCTTATTCTCACCCCTTTGCCCAAACCTAAACCCATGATCGCCATGGCCGGATCTAAACCCCAAACTAACACCCGGGGAACCATGCAGTCCCTACTACCCTTAGTTCCACCAAAGAAACCAATTATACCTACCACCCTACCCGTCCTCATAAAACTTCCACCTGTCGTGGTCCCTTTGCATGTACACCCAAAGGTAACTCTTCCCATCATAACTCAATTACCGATATTCAGTCTTTATAATGTCCCATGGAATTATCCCCTTGACAAGGCCCCAGGCACGAAAGACCCGTAGTGAAAATAGGAGGGATAATCTAGTTAAGGCGATTTTACACCTCTACTTAAGTAGAAAGAAGGAGGAAATGGAAAGATAAAGAAGGAAAAAGCTCTAACCTACTAACAGATCAAGAGATATTAGAATTTACCAAAGCTCTGAGAAAAGTTGACTACGACATCATGGAACAACTCAGAAAAGCCCCGACCCATATCTCAATGTTAGGCTTGCTACTCGCCTCTGAGGTACACCAGGATGCTTTGTTTAGGATCCTTAAAGATGTACATGTGCCCGAGAACTTCACACTGGATAACCTACATAACATGGTGAGTCTCATCATGACCCCAAATATCATTACTTTCTTCGATGATGAAATTCCTACTAATGGGATGGGGCACACCTGTGCCTTACATGTGGCTGTGAAAACAAGGGAAAAATGGTGTCCAAAGTATTAATAGACAATGGATGAGCTCTAAACGTTTGCCCATATTCCACTCTAGAAAGGTTTAGAATGGACAAAAACTATTTGAATGACAGCAACACAGTCATCAGCACCTTTGATGGCTCTCGGAGAGAAAACATGGGAGAAATTGATATGCTAGTCAAGATAGGACCTGTAATCTTCACAATCAAATTTCAAGTCTTACATATTCTGGCTGTTTACAACTTGTTAGGGCGACCCTGGATTCACTCGGCGGGCGTAGTCCCTCTAGCCTTCATCAAATAATTAAGTTCATCATAAGCTCCAAATTGATCTCTATTTTTGCTGAAAAGGAGCTTGTCGTATACAAAGCTGACACCATCTCACCTGACACAGAATCGGCCTCCTCCTACATCTAATCGTTCGAATATGTCACTGTCATACAAAAGGAAGATCAAGTAAAGCCAAAGTACTCTTAGAATTCCCAAATGATAACTCATTACTTCAACACAAACGGTTTCCATCCAGGTAAAGGCTTTGGGAAGTACTTACAAGGAAAGCTCGAGATCGTAGAAATACCATCAATCAAACTCACTTTCAGGCTAGGGTACGAGCTTACCAAAAAAGAGAAAAGAGACGTAGCCAAGAAGAAAAGGGCTGACAGAAAAGCAGCTATGGAGCTCCTTAATCAATTCAAACAATTAGACATGGGAAAGGTAGTATTTGTATTAGGCAAGGGTTTGAAGAAAAGGAAAATTTAAGAAGAAGCACCAGTCATGATGACCAACACTGAAATAACTCAAGATGGGTCCATTCAAGCAATTCTTCCAAGCGAGAAACTTCATAACTGGGCCAACAAGGACATCATTTGCACCCTCAAGTTTCGGTACAAAGCCCGCTAGAGCAAATCCCAAAACACCAGACTCGTCATAAGCGAATCCTATCTTTATAAATTACTTGTTATAGCTTTCAATTCAATTAATTGTATTAGATATACCAAATTAAAGGAAAAAAACTCTTTTTGTTTGATTCATTGCACATTATTTTCCTTATCAGGGACCCTCGTATCAATGTAAATACCCCATTTTTGCCCGCTAGGCAATTTTCGGTCTAACTGAGCTCACTTTCAAACATCACATACACATTCAGACTCCAACCCACCCTCCAAACTCCAATCTAGTCCATGGGTCATTTCTCAGGCCCGTTGGAAGCTAAATGACCAAAATGCCCTTAAAGCATCACCCTACTCTAACTTAATTTGGCACGCTTCTCAAGAAAGTACCTAAGTCCTTAGAGCGGTAAGTCCACCTTTCCAAGATTGTCTCAAAGATAATCTGGCATGTTCAAATGCCTTCCAGTCAGTTCCGGATCAATTCTGAGATTTTTTGATCAAAATGACCATTTTGCCCTTAGGCATCCGACTGCCTCCGAGAACCACACTAGTTCTGGGTATCAAACCGGTAACTTTTCGAGGATGCTTCTAATAGTATTCTTAAGCTTCTAATACCTTTCCGGATCATTCTGAGTCAATTTCAGCAAGATTGGTGCAAAATAACCATTTTGCCCCTAGTGGGCCGATCGCTTTTTCCAATTCAATTGACCGTTTTTCCTGGCGGGCCAATCAACCTTTTCAAACATTCTAACACTGTTTCTCAAGTCGGTTACATTTGGGACACTCTCCCAAGAGTTCCTGTCTATTCTCGGCCAAGTCTGGTTATTCAGAACCTTTCAAATCATTTTCGGACTTTTCAGAGTCACTCCCAGTGGAGCTAAGCCAAAAATTGCATAATAGACAAAGTATCAATTTCCCTAGAGGAGTCTCATTTCGCTAGGCGGAGCACCGATTCAATAAGAATCAATGGCCCCAAATAAGTATCATTCTGGCAGACGAAACTCCAAACATTGACCATCGACTCGAGGCAACTATTCTTTAGATTCCAACTCTTCCAATCCCTCCGATTGCCTTGCGGTCAACATGGGACTCTTACTTTATCATTTTTTGTCTTCAACAAGCAAAGACAGAAAAAGAGGAGCCGCTGTAAGCATTCTATTTTTGCCAGCTTAGCGATCTCTAGTTTGACCGAGCTCATTTTCAAACATTACATGCACATTCAGACTCCAACCCACCCTCCAAACTCTAATCCAGTCCATGGGTACCTTCCTGGGCCTGTCGGGCTTGCTAGAAGCTAAATAACCAAAATACCCCTAAGGCATCATCCTTCTCTAACTTAATCTGGCACGCTTCTCAAGAAAGTACCTAAGTCCTTAGAGCAATATGTCTACCTTTCCAAGATTGTCCTAAAGATAATCCGGCATATTCAAATACTTTCCAGTCGGTTTTGAATCAATTCCGAGACCATTCGATCAAGATAACCATTTTGCCCCTAGACATTTGACTGCCTCTAGGAACCACACCAGCTCTGAGTACCAAACTGGTAACTTTCCAAGGATACTTCTAATAGTATTCTCAAACTTCTAACACCTTTTTCTGATCATTCTGAGCCAATTCCAGCAAGATTGGTGCAAAATAACCATTTTGCCCCTAGTAGGCCAATTGTCTTTTCTAACCACATCGACTCTGGGTATCAAACCGGTAACCCTTCAGAATACTCCCAATAGTGTTTTTAACATTCAAGCCTTCTTACAAGTCACTCTGAGTCCATTCCGGTGTTTTTTCGTTTCAATTGATCATTTTGCCCCTAACGGGCCGATCAACCTTTTCAAACATTCTAATATTGTTTCTCTAACTAGTTACCATTGGGACACTCTCCTCAGAGTTCCTATCCATTCCTGGCCAAGTCTGGTTACTCGAAACCTTCTGGATCATTCTCGAACTTTCCAGAGTCACTCCTAGTGGAGCCAAGCCAAAAATTGTATGGTAGTCACTAAGACAGGCGCTCAAATCTTTTGCCTTGCATACCAAGGGTCAAAAGATACATTTCTTTCTGCCCTAAAAACTTTCCTAAGTGGTTGGCACCACTAGCAGTGACGCCAAGCGAGTAGATGGCCTAGCGCCACTCCTCCAATGTATTTTTTGCCCTGGTGCCATTACAACAGGCGCTAAGGTGGTTTTGTTTGCCTATAAATACAAACCCTCCCCCTGCATAAATAGGGTCCACAAACACAGTCCAAAAACTCTGTCTCTTGAAATTCAGAGCTTGAAATCTCTTCAAACCCTAGCCTTCTCAAGCCTCTTCCAGACCTAGCCTCCATGCACTTAAACCCTAGCCTCTATACAACTTCTACACTCAAACACAAGCACCCAAAGCATCCATTGAAGACTTAAGTTCTATAACTTCGAAGCTCTCAAGGTTCAAGGTTCAAGCAAGCAATGCAAACAAAGCAAGAAAAGCAAGAAGAAGGCAAGGTAGGCTTTCTATTTATTTTTATGTAATCCCCCCCCCCCTCTCACTTCTCTCAACTAACCCACTAGAGTTTTCTTCTATGTTAATCCTCATCTTCTACCTTCCTTTCTTGTATGCTTGAAACAAGGAACTCCCTGATTCATGCCTAGTAAGAATTGTTGAAGGTCACCGTGCTAGGGTCTTTCTTCAAATTTAACCCTTGATGGTGTAGATTCGGCCCCCTTGATTATATGGCGAAGCCTAGCCTTGTATGTTCACGACTCTTTTTGCATTATGTATATAATATTCATACATCCATTCAATTTTGTTTTTAAAGTTGTTTTCAAACTTGTATCAAAACTCTTTTTCAAAACTCGCATTCAAAATCTTCTTTTTTAAACTTGTTTTTAAAAATCACAATCCTGAAGTGATTTAGCCATTCCATGGTTAGGGTTATTTTAGGAAAGTGTTATATTCAATGTGATTATCATGGTCTATATTTTGGGTGTAAACCCTAAATTATTTTTATCAAAACCACAATTTTAAGGTGATTCTAGTCATTCCATGGTTAAGGTTGTTTTAAGAAGGTGTGATACTCAATGTGATCATTATGGTTCATATTTCAAAATCTTATTGTTTTCAAAATCACAACCCTAGAATGGTTCTAATCTTCTTGTGGTTAGAATCCTTTTAGAGATATTTAAGACACTTATAAAAGTCCACATTCAAATCTAAGTTGTTTTGCAAATCTCTTTCTAAAAACTCTTTTTAAAAATCTACTTTTTAAAAACACTTTTTAAAGATCCACTTGCCAAAAACTCTTTTCCTTGGAGTCCAAGTCAAGCCCTAGAATTCATGTTTAGGAAACCCTAGTTTAAAATCTTGACATTTCTATCCTATATCAAATCTTAGATTTCCAAAACCTCTTTTCCTACACCAAATCATAGATTTTCAAATTCAAGATTTCCAAAACTCAACCTTTTCAATTCCATGTCAAATCTTCCAACTTAAGAAATCAAATCAAATCCTCTAATTTTGGAAACAAAATCAAATTATCTATTTTTGGAAACAAAATCCAATCTTCAACTTTAGGAAATAGAAATCAAATCTTTCTTAATTCCACTATTCCCTAATTTCAAATATTTCCAAATCTCAACTTTCTAAGTTCAACTTTTCAAATCTTTCTAAATTCTAAAACTTTCCTAATTTCAAACTTTTAAATCTTTTTTCTAAATTTCAAATCTTTCTAAATTCAAAACTTTCCAAATTCAAACACTTTCAAAATCAACTATTTTCTAAAATGAAAACTTTTCTAAAATGAAACTTTCTTAATTTGGCACTTTCCTATTTTAAACTTTCCTAATTCAAAGCTGTCCAAAATCTAATCTTTTCTAAACCTTAACTTTCTAACTTCTTTCAAATCAAATAATCAAGTCAAATCTTTTTTAACCATTTAAAGTCAAGTGTTTTTAAATCAAATCAAATCCTTTTCAATCTTTTCTAAATATCATCTTTCCTCATTCCAAGTTTTCTAAAATCAAAACTTTTCTTAATCAAACTTTTCAAGTCTACATCAAACTTTTCTATTTCAAATCCATGTTTCGACCCTAGGTTACCTAAGTCCTAGGATGTCTAAGCCCTTGTTCAACCCTAACCCTAAAGTTAGAAAGCTTAAACTCTTTTCTAAACTAAGATAGTTTTCAAAATTTCAATCTAAGTCAAAATGTTTTCAAAACTCAACTCAATCTTTCCCAAATCAAGTCCAAATCCTACTTCAAAGTTTAATCTTTTCAAATCAAAATTAATTTCAAATACTCAAATTCTATTTCAAATAAAAATCAATTCCAAGTTTGATTTCAAATCAAAGTTTAATTTCAAATCTTCTAATCAAATTTTAAATCAAACTCTTTTTCAAATCAAACCTTTTCAAGTTAAACTTTTTAAAAATCTCAAAGTATCTATTTTCAATCGGACTCTTGTCCAAACTACGATTGACCTGATTCCCAACAAAAGAATACGTAGACAACCCTCATGCGTGTGGTCACAACTTTTTTCAAATTTCCAATTCCACCATCTATTTGAAATTTCAAATTTCTATAATCTTTTTCAAGCTACAAATCCTCTTTTCAAATCTACTTTTAAAATCGAATCTTTTTCTTGCACTTGCATATCATGCATCATATAGTTCTTTTCAAAGTGGATATAATTGGACATTTGTTAATCAAAAGATTCTAAATGAGTGAACCTAGGGTGAATATACATGTAGGTATTGTAAGGGCAGGATAGAGTGATGGCCTTGTGCGTCTTCCCTATATGTAACCAACCTCCGAACCTAGAATCACTTTTTTCAAGGACCGAAAATGGAGTTGTTTTCAGAAAAGGGCTTAAATCTTTCCAAAAGTTGCCAAATAACCTGTTTTCTTAAAAATCCTCTCTTAAGGAAGTTTTTCAAAACCTTTTTAAAAACTTTAAGTTTAATATTCAGATTATGCTTAGTTTTAGGTGACCTAACTCATCTTAATCAAGTTAGGCAGTGACTCTAATCTTTTCCAAAAGCCTTTAATCAAATCAATTTCTAGTTGAAACCTAGTCGCACTACTTCTTCTAGAAGGATGAGTTCTAACAAGAGAGTACCGTGTTTTTCTCGCTTGTGTATTTTCTTAAGTGCAAAAAATTGAGGCGCAACATCCAAAACCTTGCTCAACTAATCTAGAGAATGCCAAACATGACAAACAATGACTTTAACACTGAATTGAACTATCAGCAATTAGGAATCAAACTGGTTGTGAACTATACCGATGAAGTACTAGAGAAAATTTGGGAACAAGCAAAAAGACATGAGAACCGTAGCACTCCAAACATTAAAGAAATAGAAATAGTTAACTTGGGGAATAAGGGGATCTAAAGGAGCTTAAAATAGGCACAGGGTTAGATTAGTGGCAGCGCAAAGAGCTACTGGAACTATTATATGCATACTTAGATGTTTTTACCTTGTCATATCAGAACATGTCTGGGCTAGATGAATCCATCGTTGAATACAAGTTACCCTTGGACCCACAGATGAAACCTTTCAAATAAAAGTTGAGGAGACTCAAGCCAAAATGGAGTCTAAAAGTCAAAGAAAAAGTGATCAAACAATTCTAAGCAGAATTTTTGCAAGTAGTGGAGTATCCCCAATCGCTAGCTATCATTGTCCCCATTCCCAAAAAAGACAAAAAAGTACGGATGTGTATCGACTTTTGGGACCTCAACAAGGCCAGTCCAAAGGATGATTTTCCTCTACCACACATAGAGCTACTCATTTATAACACATCCAGTCATGAGATGTTCTCCTTTATGGATGGCTTTTCAAGATACAACCAAATCAAGCTTGAGAAAAAAGATTGAGAGAAGACCGCTTTTATCACCCCTTGGGGAGTTTATTGTTACAAAGTTATGCCATTTGGCCTGCGCAATACAGGGGGAACTTACTAAAAAGCCATGCTAACTTTGTTCCATGACATAATGCATCAAGAAGTGGAAGTTTACGTTGACGACATGATTGTTAAGTCCAAGCAAGGGGAAGATGTCACGCCACGATTTTTCGGACTTGACAAAAATATGCACAAGTGGGAAAAACACGTTTCTCTCTTGTTAGAACTCATCCTCCTAGAAAGACGGATGCGACTAGGTTTGAGTTAAAAATTGATTTGAATAAGGACTTTTAGAAAAGATTTAGAGTCACCACCTAACTTGATTAAGGTGAGTCAGGTCACCTAAAACTAAGCACAATCCAATGATTACACTTAGGGTTTTTGAAAAGGTTTTGAAAACTTCCTTAAGAGAGGGTTTTTAGAAAATAAGTTGTTTGGCAACCTTTGAAAAGTTTTAAGCCTTTTTAAAATAACTTTGTTTTTGGTCTTTGAAAATAGTGATTCTAAATTCGGAGATTGGTTACGTGTAGGGAAGATATCCTAAGATCATCACCCTACCCCGCCCTTACCTACATGTCTATTCACCCTAGGTTCACTCAATTAGAATCTTTGATTAATAATTATCCAATTATATCCACTTTAAAAAGAATTACATGATGCATGATATGCAAGTGCAAGAAAAAGATTTGATTTCAAAAATAGATTTGAAAAGACATTTGATTTTAGAAATAGATTTGAAAAAATTTGATTTGAAATTAGAAAGAAGATTTTAGAAATTGGAAATCGATTATGGAATTGGAGATTTGAAAAAGGTTGTGAAAATAGAAACTTGAAAAGATTGTGGCCGCACCCATAAGGGTTGCCTACGTATTCGTTTGTTGGGAATCAGGTCAGTCATAGTTCGGACAAGAGTCCAATTACAAATAAATACTTTGAAGTTTTTGAAAAGTTTGATTCGAAAAAACTTGATTTGAAAAGATTTTGATTCTAAAAAGGGCTTGATTTGAACTTGGAAGAGAAGATATGAAATCAAGATTTAATTTGAAATTGAACTTAGACTTAGAATTGAACGTGAAAAAGGGTTTAAACTTTGAAAGAGAAGTTGGACTTGATTTGAGAAAGGAGTTGAGTTTTGAAAACTTTTGGATTTAGATTGAAATTGGAAAACTACCTTGGTTTAGAAAGGAGTTGGAGCTTCCTAACTTAGGATTAGGGTTGAACTAGGGTTTAGGCATCCTAGAGTTTCTGTAACCTAAGGTTGAAGCATGTAATTAAATTGGAAAATATTTGATTTAGATTTGAAAAGTTTAATTAAGAAAAGTTTGAGTTTAGAAAACTTAGAGTTAAGAAATATAGGACTTAGAAAAGAATGGAAAGAATTTGACTTTGATTATTTGATTGGAAAGAATTTAGAAGTTTAAGGTTTAGGAAAGATTGGATTTTGGAAAGCCTTGAATTAGGAAAGTTGCAAAATAGGAAAGTTTTCAAATTAGGAAAGATTTGAATTTAAGAAAGTTTCATTTTAGGAAAGATTTCAATTTAGGAAAGTTTTGAATTTAGAAAGATTTGAAATTTGGAAAGATTTAGAATTTAGAAAGTTTTAGAATTTGGAAATATTGAAATTAGGAAAGGTTAGAGTTAGGAAAGGTTGAAATTACGAAAATGTTTGAATTAAGAAAGATTTGATTTCTATTTCCTAAAGTAGAAGATTAGATTTTATTTCCGAAAATAGATTATTTGACTTTGTTTCCAAAATGAGAGGATTTGATCTAGTTTCTTAAATTGGAAGATTAGATTTGACCTAAAATTGGAAAGGTTAAGTTATGAAAATCTAGGATTTAGAAAGCTATGATTTGGTGTAAATGATAATTTTGAAAACCTATGATTTGAGGCAAAATAGGAAGTCACAATTTTTAGGAAAGAGAACTAGGGTTTTCTAACCATGGAATTTAGGAGTTAACTTGGACTATAAAAAAAAGAATTTTTGAAAAGTGGATCTTTTGAAAAGAGTTTCTAAGAAGGAAGCTTAAAGAAAGGTTTTAGAAAGTGAATTTTTTAATAGAGCTTTTGGAAAGGAGTTTGAAAAGAAATTTTAGAAAATAGAGTTTTTGGAAAGGAGTTTGAAAAGAAAATTTGGAAAGGGGTTTGAATATGGACTTTTGAAAACCTTTTGAATATCTCACTTTTCTAAAACAATTCTAATCATGAAGAGATTAGAACCATTCTAGGGTTATGGTTTTGAAAAAAAGAAGAATTTGAAATATAGACCATAATGATCACATTGAATATCATACTTTCTTAAAACAAACCTAATCATGGAATGGCTAGAATCATTATAAGATTGTGGTTTTGATGAAAACAATGTAGGGTTTACTCCCAAAATATGGACATTGATGGTCACAATGAATATGATACTTTCTTAAAACAACCCTAACCATGGAATGACTATAATCACTTTAAGATTGTGATTTTGAAAACAAGATTTTGAATGTAAATTTTGAAGGAGAATTTTGATGTAAGTATGAAAAACAACTTTGAAAACCATTTTGAATGAAGTTATGAATATGATATGCACAATGCAAAAGGGTCATGAACATACAAGGTTAGGCTTCACCACATAATCAAGGGGGCTGAATCCACACGATCTAAGGTTGAACTAAAAGAAAGCCCCCAACACGGTGACTTTCAATAGTCTTTCCTACGCGTGAATCAAGGAGTTTCTTTTTTCAAGCATGCAAGAAAGGGAGGTAGAAGATGGGGATTAAAATAGAAGGGAACTTAAGTAAGTTAGAAGAGAGAAGAGAAAGGGGAAAAGTACGTAAACATAAAGAGAAAACCAACCTCGGATTCTTCTTACTTTGTTTGCTTTACTTGCTTTGCTTTAATTGGACCTCGAGAGCATTAAACTTGCAACACTTGAGTCTTCAATGGCTTGCTTTGAGGCTGGTGTATGAATGTATGGAGCTTGTATAAGCTAAGGTTAGAGTGTATGAAGGCTAGGGCTTGAGGAGACTTGAAGGAATTAGGGTTTGGAGAGGATTCGAACTCTATTTTTAGAAAGCCAGCATTTTTGGACTAAGATTCCAAACCCTTTTACACAGGTGGAAGGGTCTATATTTATAGACAACTTAAACCGACCTGGCGCCTGTTATAGTGGCGCCTGGCCCAAATTTACACATGTATCACTACTAGTGGCACCAGCCACTTAGGAAAGTTTTTAGGTTGGCAAGAAACGTATCTTTGACCCTTAGTACGTAAGGCAAAAGATTTGGGTGTTTGTCCTAGTGACTTCCATGCAATTTTTGGCTTGACTCTACTAGGAGTGACTCCAGAAGGTCTGAGAATGTTTCGGGAGGCTGGGAATGATCCAAAAGGCCGAAAATAGATAGAAACCCTTGAAATAGTGTCATGGAGGTAACAGGCTTGAAAAACAATAGGGATTGTTGAAATGGTCGATCGAGGCACTAGGGGCAAAACGGTTAACTAGATCGAAAAACCACCGGAATGGACTTGAAATGTCCCATGAGAAGGCTTGAAGGTTGGAAACACTAACTAGAATGTTCCGAGGGATTTTCGGTTTGATACCCAGAGCCAGCGTGGTTGGAAAAGGTAATCGGCTCACCAAGGGTAAAACGGTCAATTTGCACCGGACTTGCCAAAATAGACTTAGAATAATCTGAAAAGGTGTTGGAAAGTTGGGAATACTATTAGAAGCATCCTCAGGAGGTTACCGGTTTGATACCTAGAGCCGGTGTGGTTCCTGAGGCAAACGAATGTCTAAAAGCAAAATGGTCAGTTTGACCGAATGGTCGCGGAATTAATCCAAAACCGACTAGAAGGCACTTAAACATGCTGGATTGTCTTTGAGATAATCTTGGAAAGGTGGACTTACCGTGTTGAGGACTTAGGTACTTTCTTGAGAAGTGTGCCAGAAAGGCCCTAAGGGCAGTTTGATCATTTTTTTATTAGAGTGAGCTAGCAAGCACTGGTGTTGACCTGGGTTTTAAGTGTTTCTACTATTCTGACGATGTGTGACGAGTTGGTTTCCAAAGGTATCTTGTTCCTTGGTAAACATGCCATGACCAAGAGGTAAGGTCGGTCCCATGGCATAGGGGTTTTGTTGGCAATTTCTAATGTCGACCATTTGTGAGTGTTTCTGCCACTCTAATAGTTGCGATATTTGCAAGTGCTTCCGTCACTCTGACGGAGTGTATTCATTCCAAAGACTGCCTGATCTTGGGAAGCTGCTAGATGGACTTATCATCTAAGGAATCAACTTTCTCAAAAAATGTGCCGAATAATGGACATTCTATATTGGCGGGTTAGCAGGCTCCAGAAGTGAACCGTTCTACCATCTTGGGGACTTAGGTTCCATCCCGATCAACGGGTTTGAAGGGACTTACCGTTTTGAGGAGTTTTTTCAAAGAACGTGCCAAACTGAATGGATTTACCTCCTGAGGGATCAACTTTCTGAAAAGGCATGCTGAATTGAATTTGATTAGAATTAGAATTGAGGTTGAAATAGGTACCTAACATCTCTAGGAAGACGTGCCAATTAGAATTGGACAGAGTAATGCCATAAAGGCATTTTGGTCATTTTGGTCATTTTGCCTATGTTGGGCTCGACAGGCCCGCGAAGCGATCAATTGGATTGAGTCTGAAAAATTGATTTGGACTTGAATGTATTTGCACCGGTTTGAATATGAGTCTAGTTAGATCGGAGATTACCGAGCGGGTAAAAATGGGGTGCTTACAGAAGACCACCTGCTTAACTTACGAAAGGTGTTTGACCAGCTTTGCAGATACCAACTCAAGTTAAATACTGCCAAATGTACATTCGGGGTATCCTCAAGGAAATTGCTGGGATTCATAGTCAATGAAAAGGGATAGAGATTGATCTCGCCAAAGTCAAGTCCATTGTTGAAATGCCAACCCCTAGAAGGGAAAAAGAGATTTGATCTTTCCTGGGAAAATTAAACTTCATTAGCACGTTCATCACTCAAATGACTCATCTTTGCAAGCCTGTTTTCAAACTCCTCAAGAAAGATTTTTCAAAAGAATGGGATGATAATTGTCAGATAGTTTTCAAAAGAATCAAAGAATACCTTTGAAATCCTCTAATCTTAGTAGCACCTACCCCAGGGCGCCCTCTATTGATGTATATGTCAATTGTGGATACTTCCATGGTTTATATTTTGGGGCAGCATCATGAAATAGGGAGAAAGGAGCAATCCATTTATTACCTCAGTAAGAAGTTCTTGCCAAACAAAGTAAAGTATTCTAATCTCGAGAAAACCTGTTGCATGCTAGCCTGGGCAAGCCACAGGCTTCGGCATTACATGCTCTATCATACCACTTTCCTCACTTCCCAAACAGACCCAATCAAGTATATTTTTGAGAAATCAACCCTGTCCAGCACAATCGCACGGTGGCACATGTTTCTATTAGAATTTGACATCGTATTCACCTCCCGTAAAGCAATCAAGGGGCAAGTCATAGCTGATTACCTGGACGAGAACCCCATTAATGATTATCAATACATAGAGCCCCGATTCCCGAATGAGGATATCCTATGCACCGTAGATGTAACTAAAGGGCCGATGAAAACCGAATGGAGGATGTATTTTGAAGGAGCTTCTAATAAAAAGGGAGCCGAAATCAAAACAATAATAGTATCAAAAGTGGGCAGTCATTACCCCATTGTGGTTAAATTACAACAAGAATCTTGCACCAATAATATTGCTAAGTACGAGACTTTCATTCTTGGATTAAGGCTAGCGTTGGAGATGAAGATTGATGAATTGGCTGTTTTCGAGGATTCTGAGCTTGTTATTCAACAAACCAACGAGGTATACCAAACCTAAGATGCCAAACTCTCCCTATATCACCAACAAATCAAAGATCTATGTCAACTGTTCAGAAGTGTAAAGTTCCATCACATACCCTGGATAGAGAATCACTTTGTCGACGTACTAGCCACTCTAGCCGCAACAATCAAGGTTGACAAGGGCATAGAAATGCCTTCTTTCTAGATTTTTACCAGAGACACCCCCTCCTATTGCCTTCACACAACAACTGAGCCCGACGGGCAACTATAGTTCCATGATATTCAAAGATACATCCAAGCAAGGGCATTCCTTGATATGGCCTCTCATCAAGATAAGAAGATAATATGCCATTTGGCAGGACATTATTTTATGGCTGAAAATGAGCTTTTTAAGAGATCCTTGTTCAACCCACTAAAATGCATCAATGTCGTCGAAGCCAAAACCTTCATGGAGGAGGTATATGATGGGGTTTGCGGTCCTCACATGAAAGGCCATACGCTTGTCAAGAAAATCCTCCGAACAGGGTATTACTGGACAACGATTAAGTTAGATTGCACCAAATATGTTCTCTGATGTCATAAGTGCCAAATACACGGGGATAAAATTGAAGCACCACCCACAGAACTCCACTCCATGTCGGCCCCATGGCCTTTCTCAACGTGGGGAATAGATATGATTGGCCCAATCACCCCCAAAGCCTCCAATGGTCATTAGTTTATCCTGGTCACAATCAACTACTTTACTAAATGGGTGGAAGCAGTCTCCCATGTTCACATCACCAAGAAGGTTGTAGAGAAGTTTATAAAGTTTAACCACATCATCTGTCGATATAGGATTCTTGAATCACTCATCACTGACAATGCCTCCAACCTAAACAATGAATTGATATTGAAACTGTGCCAAGGGTTCCGCATGACCTACCAAAATTCAATCACCTACCTCTCCCAAATGAATGGAGTAGTGGAATCAGCCAACAAAAACATCAAGAGAATACTTCGAAAAATGATTGACAACTACAAAGACTAGCATAAGAAGCTCCCCTCTACACTAATGGCTTACTGAACCACAATGAGAGTTTCTACTGGAGGTACCCCCTTTGAATTGGTCCATGGTACAGAAACAGTCCTCCCTGTTGAGGTTGAGATTCCGCCTTGAAAATCTTAATGGATACCAAATTGGATGAAGCTGAATAGATCACAGACCAATACACTCAACTCTACTTGCTGGATGAAAAATGGTTGGCCACAATTTATCATGCTCAGTGCTACAAGAGACGAATGCTAGGGCATTTGACAAGAAAGTGCGGCCAAAATCATTCCAATCGAAGATTTAATATTAAAAAAGATATTCCCCCACCAAGAAACAACATACGGTAAGTTCATTCCGAACTACGAAGGGCCATTCCTTGTCAAAAAAGTCATGTCTGGAGGAGCTCTTATGTTAAAGGAAATGGATGGCCGTGAATTCCCTAGTCCACTAAACTATGATGTTGTCAAACGATACTATATATGATCCCAGAAGTTGGATTCCCATTTTCTATTTGGAAGTAATGAAATTTGCTTTTCTTAATCTCTGGTAATCAGTAGACCGTGATCGGAATCTGGGTAGCAGAGCTCTATGGACTAAACAATTTAAAATTGAAATAAAGAGTGGCCTCCATTCTTGTTAGCATACAGTCAAAAGCAACCCTTGTTAAACCACTTTTGAGCCAGTTACTTTCTTCCAAAAGAAGCCCCCAACCTAGTGATCACCATCCATAGTGGGTCAAAGTAAAGCACTAAAGAAGATATATCCAAGAAAAGAAAGGAATTGTAGAAAGTATTCATCCCAAAGAGAGAGAGGGGGGGGGGGGGGGGGGAGGAGCTTGCAATAGTAAAACACAAAAAATAGAAACATAAGAAAAAGTAGGAAAGTGCTAGTTGCCCAAAATTATTAATGATGATCACAAGTATTAAAGCCCAAGTAGAGTGATAGGTTTGAGCCCACTCTTTTCTTTCAAAATAGAAACACCACAAACCCTAAAGTCCTCTTTTCGCTGAAGTACAGCCTTGGCGAAGAAAGCTAGGAGATGTCTCAAACATTATTCAGAGTTTCTCAATAGAAGCCAAAAACCTAGCTTAAAAAAAAAAAAAAAAGCACATTCCCGAGGAGGTCATGAAAACCTAAAAAGGTATCGTAGGTAAAAAGATAGGGATATGGCAAGCTACAAAACTGTCGACCTTGGTGAAAACCTACAAAGCTCTCTGGTGCAAAAATGACAGAGTTTGAACTGGTGAAAACCCACATGGGTGCCAATAGCAAAAATAGCAAAAAAAAAAAACAAAAAGGGTAAGAGGTAATCCAAAGCATGGACATTCCCAAAAATCACAGGTAGGAAGAAACAGTGGATAAATCAGAAGATGTCATGAAAAACATTCTCTGGGTTAGCCTAGCTAAGGTTAAGGAAGCAGAGGATCCGCTCTTGGGACAATATGTCAGTCAAAGCATCAAACAACAAGGACTAATTTCCATCTAAAGTTCTTAAACATACATTTGTACTAACTGTGCAGGGAAAGCTTAGTCTGTCTCTTCACAAATGCAGGTATCAAAAAATTTAGAAACAAATCAAGAACGAGCAAAGATGTAACACCCCTCATCATCATCAGAAGATGGATCGACTAAAGCAGGGTCCACCAACTCGCGATCCACATCATCAATAAGGGGAGCACTGGAGGAGGTCCCGGCCACTGCTAAACCAAGCCTACCCCGTTCATAGTTTGCACACCTAGCTAGAAGCACATCCCTCTCCTAAGTAAGAGACTCCACGGTCTCCCTCAAAGATTGAATATCAGTAGTATCATCCTTCGAGGGAGTAGAAATGTCTGGGGCACCCCTGATCACTTATGTCCCCAAGAAGTACTCAAGGGCAAACTATCCCATATCGACAAGGCCATCGCTAGTCATATCTCAAGAGAAGCCACCTCTGTCTGCTTGATCCTCAATCGATCCTGTAATCCTTGTTTCAGCCTTCAGTTATGCCGTTTGTGATGGTTCCCATGAATAACCATAGCTGTCAAGCAGTTTATATATCCCACAGGTGGCAAAGGTGTCTCAAGAAGTAAATCCCTAACCCTACTAGATCCCAACACATACCAACGGAACCAGTAGCGATAATTCCCGATCTCGGTGAGCTCGGGAGAAAATGGCCCGTCATCATCCACGTGAGGAAACAAGGACCTACCTCCACATGCCCATAACCCTCTTTACCAATGCTCTCGGAATCACTATCTCAAAGTCCAAACTAAACTTAGATGACGATACCAGATCGGGGATGTCTTGACTCTTTCCAAACTGCCGCAAGACTTGGATCCCAAAGAAAAGGGCAATACCCCTCAAACTCGTCAAAGGAAAGAAATCCCCCTCGGAGGTCCGCACTCTCAAGCATTACCTTCTAGTCAACCCTATATACCACCTGACCGTGTCAGACCTCCTGCCCTGAAGATAGGCAACCCATACCCTCTAGTCTGTGGAGATCTCTCACCATCCATGATAACTCTCTAAGATTGTACCAGAGAATGTATATGGTCAAGTTTGGGATACTATGTATACTGAAATAAGGGATTAACAAATAAGTGCTCGATCGCGCAAAGTTAGAAAAGTGCAACACACCCTTGAAAATGAGCATCAACCCCCTACTAGAATCTAACAAAGCTCATATAGGTCTCTTCCACAATCATAGGAGCATATGATCGCCCTTCACAAATCCTGACAAGCAATGCACATAGTCGACAGTTGATTAGATCATCTCCCCTCGAGAACATCAAGAAGCTCAAAAAGAGCAAAGCTAGGGCTACTATATGAGAAATGGACCAATCTTGGGAAGTATGTCAATCACCCGAACGAGCTCTTATACTCATCACAAACTCAAAATGGGAAAATAAGAACTCCACAGGAACATAAGGAAACTGGGGCAAGAGGTCAGAAGAAAGGATTGCCCGTTGGAGCCCAAGCTGAGTCGAGACAACCGAGATACAACCATCAAGAAAGATAGGTCCCATAATATCAACCAAATCATCTCCAAAACCAAGGGGAAAAGCATACTCGTGAGGAGTGGGAGTAAGCTCACATTCCCTAAAACGGAAAAGAAACAAGTAGGTTGTCAGAAGGGAACCATCGTCTCTATGAATCCCGGAATAAGCTGCATCGACAGGAGCGAAGCAACATGGCCGAAGGATTAGCGGAAGATGTCCTACTCATATGGAGGATACCCATCGTACCAAGCCCTCAAACGGCTCAAAATAGCATCTATCATCTTGAAAGTCAAATCAAGGGACAAGCATCAATAAACGGTATATACAATTCAAAATGAAGAGAGGTATGAAAAAAATGAGGCAAAGCCCATTCCCTTACCCCCAACAGAGTCTATTCTAATCAGTTCAAAGGTTTCTTAAACTTTTCCCTTCAAAAGTTTATTTTTAAAATCAATTTTCCTAAAATTTTTCCCAGTAAAAGTTAATTTAAAAATCAATTTTTAAAGTTTCATAACCTTTTCTTTCATAAGTATCAAAAGCCAAAGTAGGTTTCAAAGTCAAAATCTCAAAAGTTTTATTCAAAATCCATTTTATAGATTTCCTCTCTTTCAAAAGGTTTCTATTTCAAAAAAGTTTCAAGGTTTTTCAAGCATTTCTTCCAAAGTCTAATTCATTCCAAGGGTTTTCTAAACTTTTCTTAAAAAGTTCCATTTAAAATCAACTCTCATGGGTTTCTAAACTTTTCCTTCAAAAGTTTCATTCAAAATCAATTCTCAAAGGTTTTTAAACTTTTTCCTTCAAAAAGTCAAAATCAATTCTCAAGGGTTTTTAAACTCGTTCCTTCAAAAAGTCTTACTCAAAATCAACTCTCAGGGGTTTCTAAAACTTTTCCTTCAAAAGTTTCATTTAAAGTCATTTTCAAATGGTTTTTAAAACTTTTCCTTCAAAATTTTTATGTAAAGTTCATTTTCAAAGGTTTTTTTAAGCTGTTTCTTCAAAAGTTTTATTCTAAAGACCCCCCAAGTTTCTTGGGGTCTTCATTGCCAAAAAGGCCTCATCTTAAAATGTTTTATATCTTTTTCCGTTAAAAAGATTTTATCTTAAAAATTTACTAACTTTTTTCTAATTTTAAAAAATTTTGAAAAAATCTCACGTATGAATGGTCCCTACAATGCCCCAGACTCGATAATGGAACATAAACCATGCCCCCCACGGTATCACAACCACATGTCATGGACAAATACAAAATAATCTGTGCACATTTTCAAGATTTTCAAATTTTCAAACACGTGTTTTATTTTTCAAAAATTTGAGGGATTTCAACTTGCTTGAAAATTCTTTCAACGTTACTTCAAATATTTTCTAAAATATTTTCATATTTCTTTTAAATATCAAACTGAAATAATTCCATCAATTTATTAATTTTCTCTATTTTTTAAGCATTTTTTTCTTTTAAAAATTTAAAAATTCAAAAAAATTTTAAACAATTATGAAACTTCATACGGTTGCTCAACACATTTTTCTAAAGCACATGGTACAAAAATCTAGCCAAAAAACCGAATATCCAAAGCTGCATGAGCAAATTTCCAATTCATGCTAAAATCCTTTTTACATAAACATGCAAAACTACTCAAACTCAATCAAATGAGTATCAAAATGCAGAAACAACACCACCAAAGTGTTCAAAGCACATCAAAACATCAATTTCAACTATTTATACAATTTAAACAGAGTTCTACACACTAAAAGCAACACGAAACAAAAAACTCACCTCTTGGAGTTCTCCAGCGAAATCTTCTTCTTCGGCAACAATTTTGACAACAGTGACTACTTCTAGCAACTTTTTGACGTCCTCCAAACTCACTTCTTTAATGTCCAAGACTCCTTCTTAAAAAAAAACTCAAAAAAAGCTCTCAAATTTTCCTAAAACCTGTAAGCCCCAAGTGAAGGAGCTACACTGGGCTTAAATTCCCAGGCCTTTGCGCCAAGGCTATTTTAAGCATGGTGCCACTACTAATGGTGCCACAAGCCAATTCTAGGCAATTTTACCCTTTTGTCCTCCAAAATCTAATTTTAAATACCCCTTGGGCCAATTTGCTATTTTCAAGCTCCAGTCTTCAACAACTTCCAATTTCAATCCCACCAATCGCCTCGCGATCAATATGAGACTCTTACTTTATCGCTTTCTATCTTTAAAGAGCAAAGAAAGAAAAAGAGGGGCAACTGTAAGCACCTCATTTTTGCCCGCTTAGCAATCTCCTGCTTTTTGGACTCAATCCTGTTAATCAATTGCTTCGTAGGCCTGCAAGGCCCGATAGAGGCAAAATAACCAAAATGCCCTTAGGGCATTGCTCGGTCAAGTTCCAGTCGGCACGTCTTCTTCAAAACGATAAGTCCATTTTTCAACCTCAATTCCAATTCCAATTCTAGTAAAGACCAGTCAAATTCAATCCGATACATTTACCAAAAAAAATTCTCAGAATGGTAAGTCCCTTCAAACCTATCGACCAACATAGAATCCCAGTTCCCGGGATGGTAGAGCGTTTCACTTATGGTGCCTGCTAGCCTGCCAATGTAGAATGTTTGCTATCCGACACATCAATCGAGAAAGTACCTAAGGCCCCGAGACAATAAGACCATCCAGCAGCTTCCCGAGATCAGGTAGTCTCTAGAATGAATGCATACCATTAAAGCAAAAAAAAAAACACTCACAAACATCGCAACCGTCAGAGTGGCAAAAACACTAGCAAATAGGTCGATATTGGGAATTGCCAACAAACCCCCCATGTCATGGGACAGAACACGCCTCTTGACCATGACATGTTTAGTAAAGGACGTGATACCTTTAGAAACCAACTCGTCACACATTGTTATAGTGGCAGAAACACTCAATCCAGGTCAACAATAATGTCTGCTAGCCCACTCTAATAAAAAAATAATCATACTGCCCCTTGGGCCCTGCCGACATATTTCTCGGGAAAGTACCTAAGACTTCAGAGTGGTAAGTCCACCCTTCTACTATTATGCCAATGACAATCCGACATGTTCTAGTGCCTTCCAATCGGTTCTGGATCAATTCCGAGACTATCCGGTCAAAATGACAATTTTGCACATGGCCATCCGATTACTTCTGAGAACCATACCGGCTCTGGGCATCAAAAATATTATCTTCTAAGAATGCTTCTAATAGTATTCCCAATCTTCTAGTACCCTTCTGATCCATTACGGGTTCATTCCGATAAACCCAGTGCGAAATAACTATTTTGCCCCTTGTGGTTCGTTCACCCTTTCCAACCACATAGGCATTGGGTATCAAACTGGAAATTTCTCGGAGCACTCTCAATTGTGTTTTCAACCTTCAAGTCTTCTCACAGATCACTCTGGGTGGATCCCAGTGTTCCCTCAGTTCAAATGACCATTTTTGCCCACAGTGGACCAGTCGTTCTTTTCAATTACTCCCGCTCTGGTCATCAAGCCAGTTACTTTTGGGACACTCTTTCAAGGGTTCCCGTCTATTTCCGGCCAAGTCTAGTTACTCAGAACCTTCCTGATCATTTTCAAACTTTCCATAGTCACTCCTAGTGAAGTTAGACCAAAAATTGCATGGTAGTCACTAGGACAGGTGCCTAAATCTTCTGTCTTGCGTCACAAGGGTCAAAGATCTATTTCTTGCTGCCTTAAAACTTTCCCAAGTGGCTAGTGCTAAGCCAAAAACTGGCCTAGCGCCACTACAATAGGCACTAGAGCCAACTTCAATTGCCTATAAATACAAACCGCCCTTGCATAAAAAGGATCCGCAAACTTGCTCCAAAAATGCTGCCTCATTGAAAATAGGGCTCGAAACCCTAGTTTTCTCAAGTCTCCTTCGAGACTTAGCCTTCCTTTAATCCATACACTCAAACCCTAGCTTCATACACTCTATATACTCAAATCCAAGACTCTAATCATCAATTGAAGATCTAGTGCTACATATTCAAAGCTCTAAAGGTGAAGCAAATAAAAAAAACAAAGCAATAAAAGCAAAGAGAAGACAAGGTAGGTTTTTTATTTAGTTTATGCAATTCCCTCGTCTCTCTTCCCTCTCCTAAGCCACTTGGGTTCTCTTCTATTTTAATCCCCATCTTCTACTGCCCTTTCTTGCATGCTTGAAACAAGGGACTTCTCGGTTCATGCCTAAGAAGACTTGTTGAAAGTTACCATGCTGAGGGCTTTCTTCAAGTTCAACTTAAGACGGTATGGGTCCGGCCTTCTTGATTATATGGTGAAGTCTAACCTTGTATGTTCACAACCCTATTGCATTGTGGTTGTCATGTTCATGCATTACATTCAAAATTACGTTTAAAGTTATCTTCAAACTTGTATCAAAGTTCTCTTTTAAAACTTGCATTCAAAACCTCCTTCTTTCAAACTTGTCTTCAAAATCACAACCCTAAGATAATTCTAACTGTTCCATGGTTAGGATTACTTTAGAAAAGTGTTACATTCAATGTGACTATCAAGGTCCAAATTTTGGGTTCAAATGTTAAATTTTTTTCCAATAAATCACAACTCCTAAGATGATTCTAACTACTCCACAGTTAGGGTTGTCTTATGAAAGTGTTGTTTCAATGTGATCATTATTGCACCCCAATTTTTTGGACTCGAGGAAAATACACAAGTGGAAAAATACAGTACTCTATCGTTAGAACTCATCTTTGTAGAAAGACGAATGTGACTTGGTTTGAATTTGAAATTGATTTGATTAAGGGCTTTTGAAAAAATTTGGAGTCTCCACCTAACTTGATTAAGGTGAGTTAGGTCACCTAAAACTAAGTACAATCCAAAGAGTACACTTAAGATTTTTGAAAAGATTTTGAAAACTTCCTCAAGAAAGGGTTTTTAGAAAATAGGTTGTTTGGCAACCTTTGAAAATATTTAAACCCTTTTTTAAAATAACTCCATTTTGGTCTTTGAAAATAGTGATCTAGGTTCAGAGATTGGTTACATGTAAGGAAGACGCACTAAGCCATCACCCTACCCCGAATTATAGAAAAGAAGTTTGACATGATGCATGATATGCAAATGAGAGAATAAGACTTGATTTTGAAAATAGATTTGAAAAGACTTGATTTGAAATGTGAAAGAAGGTTTTAGAAGTTCGAAATAGATTATGGAATTGGAGCCTTGAAAATAGATTTTAGAATTAGAAACTTGAAATAGATTGTAGAATTGGAAATTTAAAAAAGGTTATGACTGCACCCATGAGGGTTGCCTACGTATCTTTTTTAGGGAATCAGGTTAGACATAGTTCGAACAAGAGTCCGATTGAAAGTAGACACTTTGAGATTCGGGAAAAGTTTTATTTGAAAAGATTTGATAAAAAATAAAAAAAAGAGTTTGATTTGAAAAAGGATTTGATTTGAACTTAGAATAGAAGATATGAAGTCAAGATTTGATTTGAAATTGAACTTAGACTTGAAAAATGGTTTAAACTTGGAAAGAAAACTTGGACTTGACTTAGGAAAGAAGAAGGTGAGTTTTGAAAACATTTTGAAGTTTGAAATTGGAAAACCATCTTGGTTTAGAAAAGAGTTTTAGAAAAGAGTTGAAACTTCTTAACTTGGGATTAGGGTTGAACTAGAGTTTAGGTATCCTAGAGCTTAGGTAACCTAAGATTGGAACATGTAATTGGATTAGAAACGATTTGATTTAGACTCAAAAAGTTTGATTTAGGAAAGGTTTGACTTAGGAAAGGCTCGAATAAGGAAAGTTAGATTTTAAGAAAGACTTGGAAAGAGATTTTGATTTGATTTAGAAACGCTTGACTTGAAATGGTTCGAAAGATTTGACTTGATTATTTGATTTGAAAGAGTTTAAAAAGTTACGGTTTAGGAAAGATTAGATTTTAAAAATTTTTGAATTAGGAAAGTTTTGAAATAAGAAAGTTCCGTTTAGGAAAGTGCCAAATTAGGAAAGATTTGAAGTTAAGGAAGTTTCATTTTAAGAAATATTTGATTTTGGAAAGATTTTAAATTAGGAAAATTTTGAATTTAGAAGGTTTTAATTTAGAAAAGTTTTGAATTAGGAGAGGTTTGAATTAAGAAAGATTTGATTCTTATTTCCTAAAGTAGAAGATTAGATTTTATTTCCAAAAAGAGATGATTTGATATTGGTTTCTAAAATCGGAGGATTGGATTTGGTTTCCTAAATTGGAAGATTTGATCTAGTTTCCTAAATTAGAAGATTGGATTTGACATGGAATTGGAAATGTTTGATTTTGAAAATTTTGGATTTGGAAATCTATGATTTGGTGTAGAAAAACAGATTGAAAATCTAGGATTTGATGTAGAAGATAGTTTTGGAAACATATGATTTGAAGCAAAATAGAAAGTCATGTTATAGGAAAGAGAACTAGGGTTTCCTAACCATGAAATCTAGAGTTTGACTTGGACTCCAAGAAAAAGAGTTTTTAAGAAGGAGATCTTTAAAAGGAGTTTTTAGAGAAGAAGTTTGAAGAGAGTTTCTAAAAAGATAATTGTTGGAAAGAAGTTTAAAAAGGGTTTTTAGAAAGTAGCTTTTTGAGGAGAGTTTTTTAAAAAGTATTTTGAATAGCACTTTTGGAAAGGGGCTTGAAGAGAGCTTTTGAAAAGGAGTTTTGAATGTGGACTTTTTGAAAACCTTTTGAATATCTCACTTTCCCAAAAACAATTCTAACCATGAAGAGATTAGAACCATTTTAAGTTGGTGGTTTTGAAAACAACATGGATTTGAAATATGGACCAATATGATCACATTGACTATCACACTTTCCTAAAACAACCCTAACCATGGAATGACTTAAGATTGTGATTTTGATGAAAAACAATCAAGGGTTTACACTTAAAATATGGACCTTGATGGTCACAATAAATATAACACTTTCTTAAAACAACCCTGACCATAGAATGGCTAGAATCACTTTAAGGTTGTGATTGTGAAAACAAGTTTTTTTAATGCAAGTTTAAAATAGAGTTTTGATACAAATTTTGAAACAACTTTTGAAAATAATTTTTAAATGGATGTATGATATGCACAATGCAAGTAAGGTCGTGAACATGCAAGGTTAGGCTTCACCACATAATCAAGGGGGCCGAATCCACACGGTCTAAGATTGAACTAGAAGAAACCTCCTAACACGGTGACTTTCAACAATCCTTCCTACGCATGAATCGGAGAGTTCCTTGTTTCAAACATACAAGAAAGGGGGGTAAAAGATAAGGGATTAAAATAGAAGAAAATTCAAGTGGGTTAGAAGGAAGAAGAGAGAGGGAGAAAGTACATAAACATAAAGAGAGAGCCTACCTTGTCTTCTTGTTTTGCTTCCTTTGTTCCCTTTGCTTAGCTTGATCCTTGAGAGCTTCCAAGTTGCAGCACTTTACGTCTTCAATAGAGGCTTTAGAGGCTTGTGTATGAGTGTATAGGGTGTATAAATATTAGGGTTTAAGTATATGAAGGCTAGGGTTGGAAAAGACTAGAAGGAGCTAGGGTTTGGAGAGACTTTGAGCTCTGTATTTCGAAAAGTAGAGTTTTTGGACTGAGTTTGCAGACCCTTTTCACGTAGGGGAAGACTCTGTATTTATAGACATAAGACTAGACTAGCGCCTATTGCAGTGGCACCAGGGCAAATTCCCTACTAGCGCCATTAGGAGTGGCACAGGCTAATTTTTGGCTTGGTGCCACTGCTAGTGGGTCCCGCCACTTAGAAAAGTTTTAAGAGTGGCAAGAAACGTATCTTTCGACCTTTGATATGCAAGGCAAAAGATTTGGGTGCCTGTACTAGTGACTACCATGTAATTTTTGGCTTAGCTCCACTAGGAGTAACTCCGAAAGGTCTGGGAATGGTTCAGGAGGTCAAGAATGGTCTGGAAGGCCGGAAATGGGTAGAAACCCTTGAAATAGTGTCCCGGGGGTAACAGACTTGAAAAAAAAGGTCGGGATTATTGAAGTGGTTGGTCGAGCTGTAATATCGCAAAACCTCAATTTATTTAAATTAATATGAATTTCTAGTGTTTGTATAGTTTAATGCTAGCTATTACATCATTTGGGTAAAAAATGACCAATAAGAGTTTGTGTTGTAACTTAAGCCCTTGGGTGAGACACATGGGATTATTCCCATGTGTATCGCTCTTTTACACTCATGTATACACACACACAAAAAAAACTCACACACAACCGGTTGAGAGAGGGAGAAAGAGAGAAGAGAAAGAGGGAAGGGGAGATTGAAGAAAGAAGAGCTTGAAGGAAGAGATTGAAGCCATTGAAGACTTAACCAAGATTGAAAAAAAGTAAGGTTCATTTCTCTCTTTACAAATTATGTATGTATATATATCTATCTTGTTGGGTAATTGTGTATATGCATCTAGGAGTGTTGTTGTTGAGTTTGGGGGACCCTTGGGTCCCAATCACTTTGATTTTGAGAGCTTAAAGCTCATTGTTGAGGGTTGGGGTTGGGGTTGGGGTTGAGAAAACCCTCAATTTGAGAGCATGTTAGGGTTTCAAATTCTTTCTCTAGATCCCTTTGTTTTGGTTGTTCTTCCTCCCCTATTTTGAGTTATTGTGATGTTCTTGAGTCCCTTTTCAAGTTCTTTTGTGGTTGGGAGAGTTTGGTTGCATTTTGGTTGAGATTGGAGAGTTTTTTTTTCGAATTTCTACAACTGTGCAGTAGGGTGTTCGAATGCCCGATATAGCGTTTGAACGGTGGGAGTTTTTGGCCATGGCATTCGAACGGCCCAAGTGGGCATTTGAACAGCCTGTGGGTAAGAAACCCCATTTTGGCCTAGCATTCAAATGACCTAAGAAGGGCCACCCTCGTTTTTGCCTTGGCGCTTGAATGGCCTAGGGGGGTGTTCAAACGGCCCGAAAGCTGTTCGGCCATTTTGGCCTAGGCATTTGAACGGCCCATTTGTGCGTTCGAACCGTAGGCTCGTTTTGACCCTATTTTGCAATTTAGTCACAATTTGCTCTAGAAAACTTGGTTTTAAGCACCGTTTGAAGCGTTAGATAGTATACTCATATACCTTTTTCATCCGTGTGAAGTTTGTACCCTAACTCTTTATGGACTTTGAGATATTGGGGTTTAAATTTGACCCAAGTTTATACCGAAAACCTTGTTTTCCAAAATATTAGCCCGTTTTTAACGAGACCCAACTTCTTCACTCGAAATGCATTTTTGACCCTTGACCTATCAAATTAAAGGCCTTTAAGTTTATTTTCATATGGAATTAGCCTAGAGTGTAAATCCTTTGTTCGGGGTGGTTGGGACGCAATGAAAGAATCAATGTTCCGAGTTTCATACTTCACTATCAACCTTATGTTCTCATTTTACGTTGGGGCTTTGCCCTAGAGATTAGTCTCGTCCTTCTATTGCGAGAGTGAGGTGTTGGTGAGTGGGGATCGAGAGATTTATGTGCTTAGTTCAGCTTATGTGTTACTGTTTTGCCTTAGAACCTTGTATTGATATTTCTATACTTCTATGTGCATTTTGTGTAAGAACACATTGTTTGACACCCGTTCAATCGAAGAGAGGTGAGTAACGATATGCCATAAGTAAAACTCTATTATTTTCTAAATGTTTTAAGCTCACTTCTATATTATGTATGTTTTCCATATATTTCAATGCATCAATGTTATGTTCAATTACAAATGTCATGTTTCAAAGGCATGCAAGTTATATTTATGTTATGAATGTGTCGCGCCCCAGTTTTTGGTTGTCCAAGGTCCTTTCGGTTTGGAGACCCTAAAGCATAGAACTCTGTCATTAGAACTCGTCCCCCTAGAAGGACAAGTGCGACTAGGTTTGAGAATTGATTTGACTGAGGGCTTTTGAGAAAAATAGGAGTCACCACCTAACTTGATAAAGGTGAGTTAGGGTACCTAAAACTAAGCATTAATCCGAAGATTAAACTTAGAGTTTTTGAAAAAGGTTTTTTGAAAACTTCCTCAAGAGAGGGTTTTTAGAAAAATAGGTTATTTGGCAACCTTTGGAAATGTTTAAGCCCTTTTTGAAATAACTCCATTTTGGTCTTTCGAAAACAGGAATCTAAGGTTCGGGGGTTGGTTACGTGTAGGAAAGATATCCTAAGATCATCACTATACCCCGCCCTTTCGGTACCTACATGTCTAATCACCCTTTGTTCACTCACCAGAATAACCGGTTACCATTGTCCACTTAATATCCACTTTTAGAAAAATGGAGTTTAGTCATCACTTTTCGGAAGGATGATGCAAGTTTTTGGAAAAAGTTTGAAAATAATGGAGGTTTTGAAAGAGTTTGGAAAGGAAACTTTGAATTGATTGGAATTTTTGAAAGAGGGATTGGGGTTGAAATAAAAGTTATGACCGCACCATTTTAGGTTGCCTACGTATCTCATTTGGCGAGAGTCAGGTCATTCGTAGTTCGGGCAAGAGCCCGATGGAAAATAGGCTCATTAGGGCCTTTGGAAGGTTTGAAAACACCTTGGGTCTTCGAAAGAGCTCAAGACACTTTGGAGTCTTTGGAAAAGTTTAAGACACTTTGAGGTCTTCGGATAAGTTTAAGACACTTTGAGGTCTATGGAAGGGTTTAAGACACTTTGAGGTCTGTGGAAGGGTTTAAGACACTTCGAGGTCTATGGAAGGGTTTAAGACACTTTGAGGTCTTTAGAAGTTGAAGACTCTTTGTGGTCTTGGAAGTTTTGACTTGAAATTGGAAGTGAAGTATTTTGAAAATGCTTTTGGATTGACTTTAAGGGAGTTTTGGAAGAATGCTTTAGCATGACTCAAGAGAACTTGAAAGTGTTTTTGAAGTCTTGTTTTGAAAACGTTGGAGGCATGACTTTAGAACGTTTTGATGAATTAGTTTTTGAAAGTGGTTTTTGAAAATGGCTAAGTATTTGGAATCCTAATATGGACAACCTTAGAGGTTGTTCTTGATTTATCACTTGTCCTTGGAATCCCTAACCATGAGAGGGCTAGGAACACCTTAGGTTTGTGACCCTTTGAAAGCATTTTTGGGAATGTCTTGAAGACGAAATGTAAGAATATTTGAGGAGTTTATGGAGTTGAGTTTTTGAAATCAAGAGAATAGGAGGTTTTGGAAGAATAGGTTAGGAGGATAATTGGAAAGTTTGAATGATCATTTGAAAACGGGGTTCAAGAGTTGAAACCTTGAAGTGTATCAACCAAAATAGGGTTGGCCTTGGGTTGGTCAACTAGGGTCAAGTTAACCTAGGGTTTGGTAATTAGGGTCAAGTTAACCTAGGGTTTGACAACTAGGGTCAAGTTAACCTAGGGTTTGGTAACTAGGGTCAAGTTAACCTAGGGTTAGATAACTAGGGTTAAGTTAACCTAGGGTGTGTTAACTAGGGTCAAGTTAACCTAGGGTTAGATAACTAGGGTCAAGTTAACCTAGGATGTGGTAACTAGGGTCAAGTTAACCTAAGGTTAGATTGGAGAATAGTCTTGAAAGTTGTTTTGATGCATTCTTAGAAAGAGTTTTGAAAACAAAACATGATATACAATGGACTTTGGTTGGCAATCTTTATGAAGATCATTTCCATGAAAATTTTGACTCTAGCCAAGAGTATGGTTTATATGGTTGGTGATTGAAGACCATTCCAAGGGAGGTTTCCTTATGGCCATTATAACCAATATCTTGACAAGAGTATAAGGGGTCAAAATTCAACATAATGGGGGTAATTTTTGGAGAATCATTTTTGATGCAAGGATGGAGAGAATGCATTTTTGAAATCATTTTTGGAGAAAGATTTTGAAAACTATTTTTTCAAGGGAACCATTCCATCAAGAGAGGGTTCATATGGCCAACAAAGGGGATGCCACTCAAGAGAGGGTTCCATGGGGGCCATTTTAACCACTAAATTTGAAAGAATGAAAACCTTTGAAAATTAGGGAGTTTGAAAGCAACCTTGGTGCAAGTTGAAATGCAATGATGCAAAAGCATGAATTAGGGGGGTTGAGAGGGATTTTCTAAGGCATTATTCCTAAAGTCTCATCCTAAACTTCAAGAGGCCAACTCTTGGAACAATTTTTGAAAGAAATGTAGAGCTTGGAAATGGCATAAAATTAAGAGCAATGTAAGCATTGTGGAGCATGACAATAAGCATAAAATGAAGCCAAGCACACAAGACATGATCAAAATAGGAATATGTAAGGGGTCATGATTTACATACAAGGCGTTTTTGGCTACACCACATAAACAAGGGGCTCTTAGGCCATACCATCTTAAAGTAGGCCAGTAAGAGGTCCCCCTACACGGTAGCTCTCACTTGCTTTCCTCTAGGTATGATCTAAGAGCCCTCTTAGGTCAAGCATGCAAGAAAGGGGGGTTGAAGATAGGGTTGAACTATAGTTAGTCGAAGACTCCCATAGGTAAATCTAGGGTAGATTGACATGTAGGTACCGAAAGGGCGGGGTAGAGTGATAGCTTAGTGCGTCTTCCCTACATGTAACCAATCTCCGAACCTAGATCACTATTTTCGAAAGACCAAAAAGGAGTTATTTTTCAAAAAAGGGCTAAATGTTTTCCAAAGGTTGCCAAACAACCTGTTTTCTTAAAAACCCTCTATTAAGGAAATGTTTTCAAAATTGTTTTTCAAAAACCCTAAGTGTAGTCCTCGGATTATTCTTAGTTTTTAGGTGACCTAACTCACCTTAATCAAGTTAGGTGGCGACTCCCAATCTTTTTCAAAAAGCCCTTTATTCAAACCTATTTTCAATTCAAACCTAGTCGCACTCATTCTTTTAGGAGGGTGAGTTCTAACGAGAGAGTACAACATTTTCCCGCTTGGGTGAGTATTCCTCGAGTGCAAAAAATATGGGCGCGACAGCTGGCGACTCCACTGGGGACACTTAGAGGGTTAGGCCATAGTCATGTCTCTTTACCCTTTACCCATGTAGAGTCTTCAATTAACTTGGTTCAATCCTATTCACTTCAAATTTTCAAAAACTAAATTTTCAAAATTGTTTTAAAAAAAAAACATGCATTTATTCATATTATCTTGTATTATGTTTGGCATCCACATACTGACACTTGCATTTTTGTTTTGTAGGTGCACCTTATGTTTAAACATTATTAACTGCTTTGCATGAATGTGATGTACAGGATGAATGGGAGTTGTTGGGCCATTTCCTCCACTTTTAAAAATCACACACACACTGCATGTGCACTTGCATTCTGCATACTTGCATACCCTGATATGTCCTTTCTAGTTAGAAAGGGGGAACAGTATATTGGTTGTGGGCAAGATGCTGTGTCAGTTTCTTCGCCTACGGCCTCTTGATGGTTCCCCCGCTCGGATCACCAACCGATCATGGCACCACCTCAGGGAGTGGGCCTAGGTTTGAAGATCCGGGGACCGAGCCTTATTAGGACGCATTAGTTAACCCTCAACCTCATACTCATATAGACACCATGCATAACCGAACCTCTGCCGGATTTAGGACACGAGCACCGTTTTCAAAATCACGGAGGAAAGGGCGACTGCTCTTACTTTCATTTATACCTGCTGTTATAATGCTTGTATTTATACTGTTATAATGTCTGTCTAACTGTTCAGGCATGCATGTTTACTTCAGCTTGTACTTTCTCTCCTTATACTTTTTGCATATTCATGTTCATGCATTCAATATCCCATGTCCAGACAAGAGTTCCAAGTAACTCAAGTCACTGCATTCTCATGCATATGATCAACCCATTGAGAGTGACACCAACGTTACTCTCCCTTGCATTAAACCTACCCAAACCCTAAAGGTTCCCACGTAACCCTAAGGACTCATGGCATGCATATCAATTCATTCCATAAGAGGGGCCCCAATCCCTCTATGCTCACGGAGATAGGGTTGTTAAGAAGGCAAGGGGCAATCAATCAACAAAGTCTCTCAGCGACCTCCTCGACATCAAATCCAAGGAAGGCGAATCCGAAGACTCAAGAGTAGTTTAGGGTTTCCCCTTTGTAAAAGTAGATAGGTGGAAGTCCAAAGGAAAATGTTCCCCCTCCCCCTATTAAAATGTACTTCAATTCTTTTGTATTTCAAACCCAAAATTTAATGTACTTTTTTATTATGAATGAATGCATGAATGGCTGAAGATTCTCACCTGACGGTAAAGTGTCTGCATACAGGGGCAAACCCCCTATCTCCAAAAGTGAGCCAATACATCATGACTAGTTTCCCTCTTTAAGAGGGGTACCTTAGGACATGCATTGCATAGATTTCTCCAGGAACCAAACTCTAACTTGTAATTGTTGTCATCATTGTTAGGTAATGAATACTAGTCCAACTTCCTCTATAATAGTGAAGGCCATGGGTTACAAGCTTCAGGAAAACATACCATTGAGAAGCGGGAATGCAAGCAGGAATCCCCTGTGCAACATCCTTACCACAACCTCAGAAGGGACAATTCCTGCCTTAGAGGAGCCCGAATACCAAAATCCTTCCTTCCTTACCACTCAATCTTATCTCCCTGACATAAACTTAACCATAGGAGCCTTACTAGACCCTTCCCCTTATCCCCTTATCCTCAATACGTCGTTCAAACCTGAACCCATGATCGCTATGGCTCGACCTGAACCTCAAACCAACAACCAAGGAAACACACGAACTAAACTACCTTCAGTCTTGCCAAAGAAGCCAAATGTACCCACCACTCTACCCATCCTCACCAACCCTTCAGCTGTAGCAATCCCTTCGCCCGTAAACCCAAGGATAACTCTTCCCACCATAACCCAAACACCAATACCCAGTCTTCATAACGTCCCATGGAATTACCCACCTGATAAGGGCATCGGAGAGCCCGTAACAGAAATAGGGGGAATGACTCGGTCAGGGCGCCTTTATACCTCTGTTGAAGTGGAAAGAAAAAGGAAGGGTAAGGATAAAGAAGGAGAGTGCTCCAACCAGCCAACAGATCAGGAGATGTCAGAATTCACCAAAGCTTTAGGGAAGGTCGATTACGATATCATAGAACAGCTTAGGAAATCCCCAGCCCACATTTCGATGTTGGGTTTGCTGCTCACTTCTGAGGTGCACCGGAATGCTTTAATAAAGATCCTCAAGGATGCTCATGTGCCCGAAAGTTTCACGCCAGACAATCTACATGACATGGTCAGTCTCATTATAGCCCCAAACATCATCACTTTCTCTGATGACGAGATTCCGGCTGATGGAACAGGTCATACTCGGGCTTTGCATATCGTTATAAGAACAAGAGGAAGAGTGGTGACCAAAGTATTGATAGATAATGGGTCGGCATTGAACGTGTGCCCGTATTCTACTCTGGAAAGGCTGGGAATGGACCAAACTTATTTGAAAAATAGTGGTATGGTCATCCGTGCCTTTGATGGATCTCGGAGGGAAGCCATGGGAGAAATTGAAATGCCAGTTGAGATAGGACCAGTAACCTTCACGATTAAATTTCAAGTTTTACATATTCCGGCTGTCTATAACTTGCTGTTAGGAAGGCCCTGGATTCATTCGGCAGGAGCGGTCCCTTCTAGTCTTCATCAGAAAGTCAAGTTCATCGTGGGTTCCAAGTTAATCGCTATTTTCGCTGAGAAAGAGCTCGCCGTATACAAAGCTGACATCATTACATCGAACACAGAACTGCCCTCTTGTTTTCAATCATTTGAATATATCACTGTCATACAGAAGGAAGATCAAGTGAAGCCAAATTATTCCAAGAACTCTCAGATGGTAGTACGGTACTTTAAAGAAAATGGTTTCCATCCGGGTAAAGGCTTAGGGAGATGTTTACAAGGAAGACCAGAAATCGTAAAAATACCGTCAGCTGAACCCACCTTTGGGTTGGGATATGAACCCACGAAAAGAGAAAGAATAGAAGCAGCGCGGAAGAAAAGGACTGATAAGAAAGCTGTCATGGAGCTCTCGGACCAATTCATGCAGTTAGACATGGGAACAGGAACACCTGCATTAAGTAATAAGAAGAGAAAAGTCCAAGGAGAAGCGCCCATCATGACAATCAACATCGGAGTAACCCAAGATGGATCCATTCGAGTAATGTTGCCAGGCGAAAAGTTGCATAATTGGGCCAGCCAAGACATCATCCGTGCTCGCAAGTTTCGGTACAAAGCCCGTTAAAGCGAGACCCTGGAGCAACTGATTCGCCATAAACTTTGTCCTTTTAAATTTATTTGTTTAAACTTTTTAAAAGCAAGTTATCAATGAATAAAATAATATCCCTTTCTTGTTTGATTTATTGTACACTATTTTCCATGCCAGGGACCCTTGCATCCGATATCCTACTCAGCTAATCCAGAGAATGCCAATCTTGATGAATGATGACTTGAACACCGAGTTTGATTACCAACAACTGGGGATTGAAGAAGATGTAAATTTTACAGGGGAGGTGCCAGAGGAAATTCGAGAACGAATAGAAAGACACGAGAATCGTAATACCCCGAACATTGAGGAAACAGAAACCGTTAATTTGGGAAATGAGGGAGATCTGAAGGAGCTTAGAATTGGTACGGGCCTAGATCAATGGCAGCGCACAGAGCTATTGGAACTTTTGCGGGCGTACTTGGATGTTTTCGCATGGTCCTATCAAGACATGCCCGGACTAAATGAATCCATTGTTGAACATGGACTACCTTTGGACCCGCAGATGAAGCCCTTTAAGCAGAAGCTAAGGAGATTGAAACCTGAATGGAGCCTGAAGATTAAGGAGGAGGTGATTAAACAATTCCAGGCAGGATTCCTGCAAGTGGTAGAGTATCCTCAATGGCTGGCTAATGTTGTCCCGGTACCCAAGAAAGATGGCAAGGTGCGGATGTGCATTGACTTTCGGGACCTCAATAGGGCCAGTCCAAAGGATGATTTTCCTCTTCCCCACATAGATTTGCTTGTTGACAACACGGCCGGTCATGGAATGTTTTCCTTCATGGACGGTTTTTCGGGTCATAATCAGATCAAGCTGGCTGAAGAAGATCGGGAGAAGACTGCTTTCATTACCCCCTGGGGAGTATACTGTTATAAGGTCATGCCATTCGGTCTTCGCAATGCAGGGGCAACCTACCAAAAAGCCATGGTAACTTTATTCCATGACATGATGCATCGGGAAGTAGAAATCTATGTGGATGACATGATCGTCAAGTCCAAGCAACGGAAGGACCACTTGCTCAACTTGCGGAAGGTGTTTGATCGCCTCCGTAAATATCAGCTTAAGTTAAATCCGGCCAAATGCACATTCGGAGTATCTTCAGGGAAATTGTTGGGATTTATAGTCAATGAAAAGGGGATAGAGGTTGATCCTGCCAAGGTGAAGTCCATTGTTGAAATGCCTACACCAAAAGGGGAAAAGGAGGTTCGGTCTTTCCTAGGAAAGTTGAACTTTATTAGCAGGTTCATTGCCCAAATGACCCACCTGTGCAAACCTATTTTCAAGCTCCTTAAGAAAGACGTTCCAAAGGAGTGGGATGATAACTGTCAAATGGTGTTTGAGAAAATTAAAGAATATCTTCAAAATCCCCCTATCCTAGTGGCACTAACCCCGGGGCGTCCTTTGCTGATGTACATGACAGTGTTAGATACTTCTATGGGATGTGTCCTGGGGCAACATGATGAAACGGGGAGAAAAGAACAAGCCATTTACTACCTTAGTAAGAAATTTCTGCCGTATGAAGCGAAGTATTCTGATCTCGAGAAAACCTGTTGTGTATTAGCCTGGGCAGCTCATAGGCTTCGACACTACATGCCCTACCATACCACATTCCTCATCTCTCAAATGGATCCCCTCAAGTATATATTCGAGAAACCCACCCTGTCCAGCAGAATTGCTCGATGGCACATGATCCTGTCAGAATTCGACATTGTGTTCACTACCCGTAAAGCAGTCAAGGGGCAGGTGATAGCTGATTATCTGGCTGAGAACCCCATTGATGATTATCAATCCATGGAGCCCCAATTTCCTGATGAAAATATACTATGCGTTGATGGTATGTCCGAAGAACAAGAACCAGCCGGGTGGAGGATG